>CM028131.1:1326400500-1327023500 GCA_016271365.2 Neoceratodus forsteri | reverse complement strand
TCTCTGCTGGGACTATATTGCCCTCCTTCCCTCCCCTCCACCCCGCCACCCAAAGCTAGTTCTATTTTTATAGGCACAGAATTTGACTGACAACAGGAACTTCCTGTTTAGGGGCAGGAAGTGAGTGATCACAGAACCACCAAGGACCAACCATCCTAGAAGGGCAAGAGTAGCTCTCCGGCCCCCTCTAGCTGCTGGAGGTCTGCCTCTGAGCAAGTGAGTGGTCTACTGCGAAATTTAGGATATTCTTGTCTCAGAACAGGACAATCAGGAGCTTAAAGGGCACACAGGCAGAAAGTAAGGAGAGAGAGAAAAAAAACAGAGGAAAGAGTAAGGATTTCAAACAGTTAAGGGCCAGAAATAAGACATGATTGGAGTGGTGCAGTGCAGTGGCTGTGGAGCAGCAGTCTTCGGAGATGTTCTGGAGGATGCGGTGTTGTCCCATTGCAGGCACCTCTGGGCTGAGGAAGAGGTTGCTCATCTCCAGGCTGAGTTGGCCAGGATTTGTGGGACCTCCTCTTCCATCCAGGGACCACCAGTGCCACTGCCGTTGCCTCAGAGGTTGCCAAGAAAGAGGGCGGTTGGACCACAGTGGGCTCAGGGAGGGTGAGGGTGGTGGAACAGGAGCGTCCCTCCCATTGTACCTCTCCACAATTCCTATGCCATTCTGGCAAAGTGTGGTTCCTCTATGGAGGCACCCACAGTGGAGACCAAGGAGGATGCTGGGAACCTCCACAAAGGAGACCCACAGGAGGGTGGCAGGGGACCCTGCAGGGGAAGGAAACAACTCCTGGTGGGGGACTCCATTGTTAGGAAGGTATAACTGGGGGAGGAAGGGGAGAGGGAGGTAAGGTGCCTGCCTGGCACCATGGCTTGCAGGGATAGGAAGCGAATCCTCAGGATTGCCGGAGCAGCTGCACAGGGGAGGGAGCTGGATGTCATTGTCCACCTAGGAACAAATTACCTGGCTAAGAAAGGGATTAGAGAAGTGCAGGAAGAGTTTGTGGAATTGGGGAGGGCCTTGGTCAAGTAACGCACTGCAATCCTTCTCGGAGGTGCTACCCATCTATGGCATAGGAGAGGCTAGGGTGTTCCGCACCATGGGATTCAATCAGTGGTTGAAAAACTGGTGTGGAGCTCAGGGATTTGGCTTCATTGGGGACTGGGGTCCACCTGGAGTGATGCAAGCCTATACTGGCATGATGGGCTGCATCTGTCCAGGAGGGGAACCAGGATCCTAGGTGATAGGTTTAAATGCTTCATTGGCAAGCTTTTAAACTAGCCAAGGGGGAGGCAATGGAAAGGAGCAGGAAAATCCTAGCCTCCCCAAATAATCACGGTAGTAAGTGCGGCAAACACCAACATAGAGGTGTCAATAGGGAGAAGGGCAGGGGTAAATGGAGAAAGTGACAAAGGCAAGAAGGACAGGGATGGGGCAAAAGGGAGTAAGGCCATCAGGAAATGGAGGGTAATGAGTACCAATGCCAGTAGTCTGGGCAACAAGCTCCCTGAGCTGATGGCCATAATGGAAGAGGGATGCCTGGATATCGTAGCAGTCACAGAAACATGGTACACAGAGAACCATGACTGGGATGTTAACATAGCAGGGTACATAACCTACAGGAGAGACAGGCAGGGGAGAAGAGGGGAGGAGTAGCTCTCATGTAAAGGAAGGGATAAAAGCAACTGAACAAAAAGAGTAAACAGGGAGGAGGGAGGCACTGTGGGTCACCTTGGAGACTGGAAGGGCACCACAATCCGCATAGGGGTTGTGTACAGACCCCATGTCAGGGGAAGGAATGGACAAGGATATGATAGAAGGCATTCTTAGAATGGCAGAGAAAGGGAGATACTGTTGATGGGGAGACCTGAATATGCCAGATGTTAACTGGAGCACATTTGCTGCAGCCACATCTAAAACAGGGCCATTCTTGATGCCCTACAGGTGGCAGGCATTAGACAGCTAGTTTGGAACCCACTCGTGAGGGAGCAATCTTGACCTCGTACTCTCAAGCCGGGGGCAGTGAGAGGATCTCAGATCTAGAGTGGGTTGCCATCTGGGGACAAGTGACCATCAAACAGTGTGGTTACGTTAAACTCAGCTACAGAGTCAAGCCATACAAAAGTGAGGTACTGGACTTTAGGAGGGCTGACTTTGGCAAGATGGGAGGGTGCCTCAGAAAGCACTAGCAAAACAGGCTAGAAGGAGGTGTGGAGCAAAAATGGGAATTATCAAAACTGCCATCACAGAGGCAACAAGCCTTGCGTGAAGCAAATGAACAAATCAAATGAAAGAAAAAGCCACTATGGTTCTCAAAAGAGGTGGCTGTGAAAGTCAGGAAGAAAAAGATAGCATTCCGAAGTATAAGGAAACACAGAAGGAGCAGGACAGAGAGCTGTACCAGTTAAGGCAGAAGGAAGCAGGGAGGAAGTCAGAATAGCAGAAGCCCAAACTGAGGAAAGATAGTCAACTCAGTTAAGAAGGGGATAAAACCTTTTATAGGTACATCAGTGAGCGTGAGAAAGACAAAGGGAGGGATAGTGAGGCTGAATAGAATGAACAGTGGGTGGGCAGAGGGGACAGTGAAAAGCAGGAATACTGAATGAATATTTCTGCTCAGTATTCACAAAAGAGGAGGGGAAGTGCCTAATCCAATTAACAGAAGCACCTTGATGGGGGTCGATCCCAGTCCTTTCACAGAAGAAAGGGTTCTGCAAGAACTCCTAAAACTGAAGGTGAGACAAAGCAATGGGTCCTGATGGAATTCACCCCAGAATTCTAAAAAGAATTAAGGAGGAACTAGTGAAACCACTGGCTACTCTTTTTAATAAATCATGGGAGGATGGTGTGGTACCCGAGGACTGGAGGAAGGCGGATGTGATTCCCCTTCACAAAAGTGGGTCCAAGACAGAGGAGGAAACTATAGACCTGTCAGTCTGACCTCTGTGGTAGGAAAGTGATGGAGTCACTTCTGAAGGAAAGAATAGTCCAGTACCTAGAGGCCAGTGGAGCACAGGACCCAAGGCAGCATGGGTTCACAGCGGGAAGGTCATGTCAGACGAATCTAATAGATTTCTTTGACTGGGTGACCAAAGTAGTAGACCAGGAGGGGCTGTGGACATGGCCTACCCAGACTTTAGCAAGGCATTTGACACAGTCCACAAAAGATTAATAGTCAAATTAACCAGCCTGGGAGTGTGACCCAGGGTGGTAGCCTGGTAAAACATTGGCTGGACAACAGGACACAGAAGGTAATTGTAAAATGGAGTCCATTCTGAAGAAAGGGGTTACTAGTGGGCACCGCAGGGTTCAGTATTGGGTCCAGTCCTTTTAATGTCTTCATCAGTGACATTGCAGAGGGACTGGAAGGAAAAGTATGCCTTTTGCAGATGACACAAAAATCTGCAACAGGGTTGATACAAGGAGGCATGGAAAGGATGAAAAGGACTTGGCAAGGTTGGAGGAATGGTCAGAAGTATGGCAGCTAGGTTCAATGCAAAGAAGTGCAAAATAATGCACCTGGGAAATAAGAACCCAGGGGAAGAATATACAATGGGTGGGGAGGTAGTAACAACAACAAAAAAGGAAAGGGACCTGGGGGTAATCATATCAGATGACCTTAAGGTTAGCAAGCAATGTGAGAAGGCAGTAGGGAGGGCTGGGGGTATACTGGGATGTATAGGGAGAGGCATCAGCAGCAGAAAACAGGAAGTTGTTATCCCTCTGTACAGACAGTTGGTGAGACCCCATCTGGAGTACTGTGTCCAGTTCTGGAGACCCCATCTCCGCAAGGACATAGACAGGATAGAGGCAGTCCAGAGGAGGGCAACTAAAATGGTGCAGGATCTGCAAGAGAAGCCATATGAGGAGAGACTAAAGGAGTTTAATATGTATACCCTTGAGGAAAGAAGGGAGAGGGACATGATAGAAACTTTTAAGTACCTCAGTGGAATCAACAAAGTCCAAGAGGGTAGCATTTTTCAGAAAAAGAGACTTGCAAGAACAAGGGACACAATTTAAAGATAGAAGGAGGAGTGTCTAGGGGCAATGGAGGAAGTATTATTTCACAGAGAGGGTAGTGGATGCATGGAACAGCCTTCCTGAGGAGGTTGTGGGGTCTAAAACTGTGGGAGAATTCAAGAATGCATGGGACAGACATAAGGCAATTCTTGTGGGGGGTAGGAAGAAATAGGTTGTTGGTTAACTAGGATCTGCGGCCTATCCTGTAGGTAGAGAAATGGGCAGACTAGATAGGCCTAGCGGTCCTTATCTGTCGTCAAAGTCTATATTTCTATGTTTCTATAACCAGGCTGTGAGAAAGGAGTACAAGAACTTAACTCATTTAATAAAGTCAGCTGGTACACCAGAATGACTAAGGGAGGCAAATAGGAACTCCCAGGAGACCCAGTCAAATGCTTTCTCGGCATCAAGGGAGACCAGAGCTGCTGGTACCCCAGATTCCCCCAAAGCCAAGATCAGATAAATTAACTTTCTCATATGGTCCCCCTGAGGCCCGCCCCGACATAAAACACACCAATTCTTGTCTGATGATTTCTCCCATGACTGGAGCCAGACAGCCAGAATTTTCACATCCAAATTCAGGAGAGAGAGACTGGCCAATAATTTCTGGGGTGTAGCAGGTCTTTGTCGGGCTTAGGGATAAGGGTTATCAGGGCTTCTAGGAAGCAATGGTCTCCCACATCATCCTCAAACCAGGAATTAAAGATCTCCACCAAAAGTGGTGTTAGTTGGGGGAGACAGGCTTTATACAGGTTATTGGGGAGGCCATCTGGTCCAGGGGTCTTATCTATGGGTAGGTGTTTGATGGCTTGTTCCACCTCACTAGCTGAGATTGGGACACCTAGGTGTACAGTAGAGTGAGGGGATAAAGTTGGGAGAACAGTGGAATTTAGGTAATCAGTGATGGATTGGTCAGACGGAATGGGTGCCTCATCTGTCGAGTAGGGCCATTGAAAATACCTTCCATAGACTGATACTACCTCTCTGGGATCTGAGACTATATCCTCCTCTGGGGCTGGGCACAAGCCTGGTATAAATTTTGCTGCTTCAGCTTGTCTTAACTTAAGGGCTAGGAGCTTACCAGCTCATTTCTCTGACTCTAGATATTTTAATTTAGTGTGGTGCAATGCAAGTTCAGCTTTCTGGGCAATTACTTCCTCAAACTGGGATTGTAATCAATGTAATTTAGCCAATTCTGAGTCAGGGGAGGAGCGATGAAGGGAGTTTTCAAGATGGCGATTTTCCCCTAATAGAGTATCCAATTGTTCCCTGCCCTTAAGAAACTGGGTGGCTGCATGACGAATAAATTTGCCTTGAAGGGCACACTTAAATGCAGCCCAAAAGGTATCCACTCTGTCCACTGAACCCTTGTTGGTCTCCAAGAAAGCGGAAATAAAGTTTTGGGTGTGGTTCAGTGAGGAGGGACCTTGCAAGATATGGGTATTGAGGCACCAGAGGGAGTCTCTTTGAATGCCTGTGCCTAGTAGATATGAAATACTAATTGGGGAATGGTCAGACAGTACCCTGGGGTGGATGGCAGCATCGAAGATACCTGGCACACCAAAAGAAACTGTTCAAAAAGTAGTCTATTTTGGATAGGGTTTTGTGGGGATAGAGAGAAGTAGGTGTATTGCCGTTCCATAGTATTCAAGGTGCACTAGACATCTATTGTCTCCATACTAGTCATGAGATCTCTCAGAGCCCATTGAGCCGGGATAACCCTGCTCTCCTATTGTCTGAGTGGTCTATGTAAGGCTGAAACACTGGATTCCAGTCTCCTCCTAGGACAGTTAGTATAGTGGAGTTGAAGATTAACAGCGATAGTATATGGGTACAAAATTGTGGTGAATCTGCATTTAGACCATATATTGATCCCAGAACTATTGAGATGGATTCAAGGGTGCCCTGGAGGACAATGTAACATATGGAGGGGTCCCACCACTCACGCAGCATAGTAAAGGGGACAGATTTAGCTATTAAGATTGCTGTACCCCCTCGCCTTATGGAGATGCCAGGGCCAAAAACTTGCCCTACCCAACATATCTGGTGGAGGGAGACATCCTCTCTATGAAGATGGGTCTCCTGCAAGCAGACCATCCTTGCCCCAAGGTGTTGAAGATGGCACAAGACAGTTAATCTTTTGTGCTAATCTTGGGCCCCTTTGATATTCCAACTAATCAATGTATATGGGACATCCATGTGGTTTAGGACATGTGAATTTGGGGGGTACATTAAAAGAAGTGAGTCTTAACCACCACTTACTGCCCCATTTTATGTAGAACATTGTCCCATATACCATTAATGCTCAGAACTTTCCCACCACCCACCCCAAGATCAAAATGCCAGCTGAGCAAAGAAAACAGGATAGTACCCCATACCTACCAGTACCTCCCTACCACCCCCTATCTATATCTACTAAACCCCCTAAATGCCAATAACATTCAAAAACAGAAAGTTAACAGCTCTACCCCAGTTCTAATAACCGCACTACTTGCACCCTGGCAAGTGATGTTCTATCAACTGCCTATAAGAGAAAACAAGTGCCCAAATCCCTTCCCCCCCAAACAGCACTGGAACATTAAACTAGTTAAGCATGCAAATAATGTCAATAAACCGGCATTAGTAGCAGTATCTTGGTTAGGAACTGCTTGGTGTGGTTACCAAGCTCACTTCTAGTAGCCTACTGTGGCTAAGGTGGTTACCAAGCCCACGGTTCGAAGAGAAAGGTTCCCAAAAACTGCATTAGTTTTCAATTATAATCAGCTTTCTCAGTCCAATAGTCCATGTTTGTGGTTACCCTAGAAAAAGTCCCCCAAAATCAGAATTAGCTTTTGGTGAAGATTAGCTGTCTCAGGTCGGAAGTCCACGCGTGTGGCTACTCTGGCTGATTAAAGCATTAGGGCCAAAATAAGAAACTTCAGACCCCCTCCCTTGCAGCACTAGGCAATGCTAACAGTCAAGAAAGACCAATAGTAGTTGCCTCAGTGGTTCGATCTTGCCGGTGGGGGTCTGGAAGTTGCTGCGAAAGAATCCACCAGCCTATACCTTGAATGCAGCACTATGGTGGGCCATTACATCCTGGCCAAGTTGAAGTCAAGGCCCAAGATAGTCCACAAATGCATGATGGAGGTCATCCAGAGAACTGCCCACGGGGGGTTCTATATACTCCTAATCCAGGGTGGTGATCAATGGGGTGCTGCAGGTGGAGGTTTCAGTGAATGCCCGGTGAAAATCAAGGGGACCATGGAGAAGAGGTCGTATAAGCAGGCCAGTCAAATGGAGGTGGAGAATTCACCTAGGATAAGCCTCAGTCCAAGCCAGAGGGGAGAGGTAACCCGGCTCATTAATCAAAAGACAGGATATAATCAAAACGGAGTACTCACTGCACCCTGTGAAAACTAGCTTCCAGAAAATACCAATACAGCATTAATCAGTCATTTGAAGAGCTCTGGCAAAAGAGTTTTAAGTCCTGCCACCTGCGCCGGTGTCTCATAAGAGATCCATTGGTCTGCGTGTTTGACTTGTAGGGTAGTGGGGTATCGAACCCTGAAAAGCTTCCCTGCTGTGATTAACTTGGAAACAGTGGGATGTAGCTCCTTCTGTTTAGTGCACACCGATTGCAGGAGATTTTGGGAAATCCTTAGCTTATATCCCTCTCAGCTCAGCTCCTGAATGTCTTTGATTTTGGCCAGAATATGCAGTTTGTCCTGAAAATTGAGCTGTTTAAAAATCATGGGCTGATGAGGGGACCCCAATGGTGGGGGGAGGGGGGGAGTGCAGTGAGTGATGGGCCCATTTGATAACATATGTGCTGTTGCTAGGTGAGAAGCCTGCAATTTTCTCACAAAGCTTTTGAATGAATAATGCTGGATTGTTGCCCTCCTCTTTTTCCGGTAGCCCAATGACTAGTAAGTTACTACGCTGACTGCACCCTTCTAAATCCTCCAACTTTTCCTCCAAGTACTTTAACCTTTGCTGCATAGCAGTGGAGTCTTGGTCTGATTTTCCCTTCCAATTCTCTAATGAGGCAATTCTGGCTTTTGAGTCGCGACTCTGGTAGAAAGGGAGTCGACCGAGGAGCGGATTTTCTGGAGGTCTGCCGATATTGCAGAGATGATTTCCTGTATAGGTTGCATGATTTCAAGGAAGCACTCCTACAACAATGCTGAGCTGCTGGGCTGAGGCTTACTCGAGCTGGCAGGCTGCGATTTAGGCCTTTTTGCCGCCTTGTCCTTTTGGGCGTTGGCAGGGGCGAGTGGTGCGGCAGCGCTTTCTTCATCTCTACTTCCATACTCCGTACCCCGAATCTTATACAGTGGAATCTCCTGAGCTGGATTAGGTGAGCCAAGTCATGTACCCAAAGCTAAAGTCTGAGAAAAATAGAGTTTAGACCCGGGAGTGGTGAGGAGCAGTGGAGGTAAGCAGCTTTCTCTCTCAAGCAGCCATCACATGACCCCATTTATCAGCTGTTATAAAATGGGCATTAATGAAGGGTCAAATGCAAGCATGCCATTCGGCAGAAACTGTCAGTTGACTATTCATTAATGTCCCAGTAGAACCACAGTTAGCATGAGGATCTTTTTTGGCTGGCACGCACAGCTGAATGTAAAAAAAGAAAAATCAGTGCCTTCGTGTTCTTTCACTTAAACAACCATCATTCACAATAGCAGTGGAAGCGAGAGAATGTGAAAAATGGATCAAGAGCCAGAAATCTGCACACAGTTTGACATTTTCGAGTGTCTGATGATTAAAAATACTTAAAACTGAGTACCTCTGTAAACTCTCGCTTAATGAGAAATGACCGCCATGTTTTTTTTTTCAAAAACCCACCCACACATGACTGGCAACCAATGAGAGCCAGAGATAGATGAGAAAAACATGTTTTTTTTAAAGAGACCTACTTTTTAAGGCAGACGGACAAAGTGCACAAAAAATACAATTTTGAATGATTTTAAAATTATTTGAGTAGTGAAAACACTTGCAAAACATACCATTTTATAAGTGCAGTAACCCACTCCAGCCCCATGGGTGTATCGGGGCATTAATGCACTTCCTGGCTGGTTGAAGTCACTTGGGAAAGCCTTCATGCCTCACAATGAACCCAGGGCATGCATTAATGCCCCAATACACCCCTGGTCTTTTGTGGGTTATAGCATACTCAGGGCTGGCTCCCTGTTTGCATATTGCCCTGCTGCTGTTTTTGTTCAGCAGGGATGGGGCAACCTGTCAGTGTGTAGCCCCATCCCTGCTGAGCAAGCTGTGTATCTGTGTCTGCCAATAGCTGCATGAGTGACTTTATTTATTTGAACTGGACACCTGGATGCCCAATCTCCAGTGCCATTTTATTTATTTAACAACATAGTCTGACATTGGGGTGCCAACCCCCAGTACCAGTTCATTCCCCCCTCCCCCCATAAGGTACCCTGCTAACCTTGTGATTTGAAGTTACCAACAGTGGGGTGCCCAATCCCTGCTGTCAGCATACACAACCTCCCTCACCCTCATCCAGCAGTCTGGAACACCATGGCACTCAACTCCAGTTCCCCCATGGATCATGCTGATATTGGGGTGCTCAATCCTCAGTGTTGGAATTACTGTTCTTGAAATAAAGCAAACCATCCTGCAACATGTAATCATACGAAAATACGAACATATGAAATTTGCCAGCAGATAAAGGCCTAGAGGTCTATCAAGTCTGCTCGAATGTGCAGCTAGCACCCCTTATTCTGCAGTTGCCCCTCCCTTCCACCCTTCCCTTTCATCATATTTTAAACCCTGAAATAATGAAAATGGTCCCCGTTGTCTGCCACCATCTCCACCCCCACCCCAACCACCCCACTCAGCACTCACCACCCCACACCCCCACCTACCCTATACTTACCCCGCTGAGATAAAACACCATAATCCTCTCTTGACCGGAGACACAGCCTCACTCTTTAATGTCAGACCTGGAAAGGAATAAAACAAGTAAGAACCATATAATGTATTTCAATGCATTTTGTACTTTTCTTCATACAGTGTAACATGATCATTTTTTCATATTGTTTCCCCAAATTTTCAACATTTACTTTTTAGAACCCCACCTCATGAACACTGGCAATGAAAATATGTTACTGTAGCCCAGAAGGTGATTTCTTGGTCACTAAGCAAAATCAGCTTTTGGTCCAGGGTAACATAATTTCACCGTTCTTGTTCATGAGGGGAGGTCCCAAAAAGAGCATGTTGAAAATTTGGGCACAAAATAGTAAATAATGGCCAAGTTATGAGTGTACATTGAAATTTTTTTCTACACTCACTCATAACTTTGATAATTTTCAATATTTTGACCTGAAATTTTCAATACAGCCATTTTTTTCACACCACCTCATGAACATTGCAACTGTCATTTTTCACATCCTGGCCGAAACATATTTTTGCACCAGTGGTGCAAAATGAAATTTTGGCAGGGATTTGAAAATTTTCACTAACCGGGTACATGCATTGGGGTCATAAGAAGATTACATTGAAAATCCGGGGTCAAAATATTGTGAAAAAAAACAATGTTATGAAGGTACAGGTATGTTGTTTTTTTCTATGCATACTCATAACTTTGATAATTTGCAATATTTAAACTCCAAATTTTCAACAGTCATTATTTTCGCACAATCTCATAAATGTGACATCTGTTGTATTTTAGGTTCTAGCCAACATGTGATTTTGCCTTTCTGGTGTGAAATTATGTTTTGTCCTGTATGTTATTAAATGATATCTATCATGTTCAGAAGGAGAGGTCGTAAAAGACTCTGCTGAAATGTTAGGGTCAAAATGTAAAAAACAAAATTATGAAGTAACATTGTTTGCAGGGCTGTCCCTTGCCCCAGTGGAAATCTCACTACATTCCCATACCAGAGACATGAGTTTGGGTGCAAAATCAGTGAGCTGGCTTAATGGGCCAAGGCCAAGGGGGGAGGGAGGTGTTGCAGTGTGCAGCTTTGTCTCAAGCCTGGGGAGGGACAGAACAGTGTTCTGGTTCACATACAATACCTTGTGGTGGGCTGGGGAGCCTTCTTTCACAAGGTGTTGACATGCATGTCATGGCCTGATGAGCCTATGGGTGAGGACTATCTTCAGTGTTCTATTTATTTCATTTTGCATAGGCTCCAAAGAGACCTGTGCAAATGAGGATATGATTCCACTGTCAGAAAAAGAAGAGAAATTCATTGCAAAAACTACATTAATGTAGACATTAGGGTTGAAAAATGCAAAGTGCACAAAGAAGGGAAATTAAAAAACATTAGGAGTCTTGGTGACTCAGTGGTGGGGTGTTCTTTGGGGTTGTCAACCCTAATGGCAACCCCCTTCTCCCAGCTTGTAACCTCCTGTTTAAAGCACAAGGTACAGCTACATAACAGTGCCTCATATCAATGCACTCCTCAGAGGCAGGGAAATATGGCTTGCCACGTGTTGCAACAAAAATCAATCATGTGGACCCTGCATGAAAAAAAAAGATCATATCTAACATGACTTGCTCAGGGGAGGGAGTGGGCATTAGGGCTGACAATCCCAAAGAACACCCCACCACTAATTCACCAAGACTCTGGAGACCCAAAACTCTAATTTTGTTTCATTTCCCTATGTTGTGCATTTTGCATTCTTCAACCCTAATGTTAGCATTTACATAGTTTTTTGCAATAAAATTATATTATACTGGTGCAATAGTGCCAGTATAGGTAGCTAGGGTTGAGTATGGTGTTTAATGTTAAAACTCTAATTTTACACCTTAATAACTTTGGCACTGCTTGACAAAATTGCCTCAAATGTGGTATACATTTTCTCGGAGGCAAGTTCTCAAGACTTTGGAAGTTTTGTGATGGCAGCTTGCGTGGTTTTTGAGATCTGGAATGTCATTTTTACAGAAAACTCTCATTTTTTTCCAATACTTATTACACGTTTTGTTGCTGTCACCTGCAGCCTAGAAAGTACAGAATTATTTTCTGAAGCTTTCAGGGTAGAAGGAGCCAGTGCCAAGATAGTGCCTTTGGAAGGTTTTGGGAAAAAATATTGATTAGTTTCAAAATTATAAAGATTTTAAGTTTTCTTCTGAGCATTCTCAGTATGAAATATAGATTGACCTTTTGCGAGCATGTACCTTTCACAAAATTACTGCTTTTCAGGTTGCGAGCATGAAATTTGGGTCATGACAGCCTCCATCTTCTTTGTTTTTTAAACTGAAAACATGGAAAATACATACAAATTATGTGTTTTAAATACCTAAACCTAGCTAAATGGGACCCATTTAGCTAGATTCTGGTATTGGTTTTTTGAATGAGCCCTAGAAATATTTGAAGGGGGTACCCCAAAATTCCAGGTTCCTTGCTTAGTGAGACCAGCCAGTTTTCAGATTGTGAGCTCAGATCTTCCCTCTTGCACACAAAGTGCTATGACAGAGGAATTTTCAGCTTGCACCGAAAAACCAGATAGAGACCCTATCACTGCCACATAGCCCACCCTCCACCTGATCACTTTTAAAATCATGGCCAATCATTACCATTGTACTGACAACACTGTGGTGTCCATCACTTGTGCCACTAAACACTATGCCAACACGGGGGTGCCCTATCTCCAGTGTCAGTCTGGCCAGTTTGTACAAACTCTACTCCTTATTACTGTAAATCTTCAAGCAGACTGGGGTACCCACCTCCGGTACTACACAAAACCCCTTCCTCTCCACATTATACCCTCACAATACATAGGTGGCAGCACTGAGGTACCCACACTTGGTGCTGCTGAAGACTATTCTAACACTGGGGTGCTCAGTCCCCAAGACTGAATCTGGTCCCCCTGTAAAGAAAAGAAAAGCATTCCTTGTTAATCTCTTTCCTTTTTTTTTTTTTTTTTTACAATTTAAGCCAGAAAAGAAGAAAATGGTCCCACATCAATCTCTGCCCTCCACACACCCCTAATCACCCCATCCTGACCACCAACTCAGCATCTACCTCACCACACACCCCACAGATGGATGCACACACTCACTCACTCACTCACTCACTCACTCACTCACTCACTCACTCATCTAAAGATGGTCCCACATCATAGATCCACTTTTTGATCCTAAAAACATCTCCTACTGGAAATGTGACTGTGATATAAGAAAATAAGGTAAGCTTGATTTATGTATTTCAGTGCATTTTGAATTTTTGTTCATAACTTTGTCAATTTTAAATATTTTACCACCAGATTTTTGGTATAACCTTTTTTTGGACCCCACCACATGGACAAGGTAGGTGGAAGTTTTCAAATCTGGCCCAAACGGGGATTTTGCAGTCACTCTGCAAACTCACCTTTCAGGTGGGATTTAAACATGTTTTAACCTACTGGGTTCATGATGTCAGGTCAAAAGAAGACTGTTGAAAATGTGGTAGAAAAATTTAGCAAAATGACCCAGTTATGAGTGAACATTAAAATATTTCAATGTTCACTCATACCTCCCCTAATTTTCAATATTTTTCTACCAAATTTTAAACATAACCTTTTTGGGACCACACCTCTTGAACAAGCAAGTGAAAATTTTCAAATCCAGCCTAAATGGTGATTTTGCATTTGCTGCATAAAATCGCATTTCTGGTGTGATTTGCAAATTTTCACCTACAGGGTTCATGTCATGGGGTCATAAGAAGACTATGTTAAAAAATTGGGGTTAAAATATTAAAACAACAACAAGTCATGAATGTATGTTGAACATTTTCCATGCTCTCTCATAACTTTGATAATTTTAAATATTTCGATTCCAGACATTCAATATAGCCATTTTTTCACAACACCTCATGAACCTGACAGGTGTCATTTTTCAAATCCTGGACAAACATGCTTTCATACTGGTGACACAAAATTACATTTTGGCCAGCATTCTATAAATGCCACATGTCCTGTTGATAAGGGGACTTATAAAATGACTATGTTGAAAATTTGGGGGCAAAGTAAAAAGAAAATAAGAAACATTATGTGCTGTGCTAATCTTTGGAGTAGAGAGTAATGCTGTGTGATTCCATACCAATGAGTTGTGTTTGGGGCAAGCTCAGTAAGCCAGCTGAATGGGCTGAGGTTGGAGGAATGGCACTGCCTTGTGGCACTACACCTCTGCCTAAAAAAGGAAGGTACAGGGTTGGCTTCAGCGGCCCAAGTACCATACAGTGAATAGAAATGTTCTCTTGGCGTACAGCCCTGCATCTCTGCATCTGTGGCTGCCAGAGGGCACTATACTTTGGCTGACAGATGGACTCTTTGCCCTGCATGTCTGTATCTGTAGTCACATGGAAGATACATCTGATTCTGTTGGCCTGCCAGACAGTTCCACAAATTCTTGACATCCATTGCCACATGGAACTGCAAGACTTGGAGGGCTATGCACTTCTGCAGGCAGTCTGACTCTTCCCTTGATGCAGGGCTCACAGAGCCCTGCACATCTGCATCTTATCACTCAGGTCCCAAAATGACCTGTGTGAATGAGGATACAATTCCACTGTCTGAATAAGAAATGTCATTCATTGCAAAAAACTATGTTAATGCACCAGATAGGGTTGAACTTACCACCACAAAAGTATGGAAATGTGGTGTTAGGGTTTCCAACTGTAACTCCTCCCCAGTAGCAAAAGGACAAGACCATGCAAGCAACTGCAGACAGCCATCATGAGGTAAGTTAAACAACATACACCTGTTCCCAGATGACACAAATGCAGTAACACTGATGTGCTACCTTTGTGGATATGTATCTGCTACTGCAGAATGACAAGCCCCACAAAGGCATGCGCTTCTGCAGCCACAATTACATGTGTATCTCTTACAGACTGTATGAGTATCTGTGGCAGCAAAAGCACTGGCTCAACAGCGGCCTGTGTTTCTGTAGACAAAAGTACTGTTGCAGTATGGGTATCATGGATATTTATATGCAGCTATGAAACTGTAGGCCTCACAGGGGCTTGTGCTTCTACAGCCAGAAGCTGGTGTGTATGTCTTACACTGGTGACTGCAGAGGAACACGGACCTCTGGGATCTGTACTTCTGTAGACAGAAGTAGCATTGTAATTCAGGTATCATGGATTTTGTGGGTCCTGCACTTCTGCACCCAGAAATCAGTCTGGATGTTTTACACCTGAGGCTGCAGAACTCTTGGCCCCTCAGGTGGCTGTGCTTCTGCAGACAGAACTGTATGTGTGTCTTATACTGTGCATGAGTATCTGTGACTACAGAAGCATTGGCCCCATAGGAGCCTGTGCTTCTGCAGACAAAAGAATTCTTGTAATTTTGGTATCATGGACTTGTATCTGTGGCATCAGAGGCCTGTGCTTCTGCACACAGAAGCAATGTTGTGATTTGAGTATCGTGAGTTTCTATCTGCAGCTAAATGTGAGTGTGTATGCCTTGCGGTGTTTGTACCTTAGACACAAATCCATGAAGGTAGAAATTTAGTGCTACTGCATTTGTGTAATCTGGAAACAGTTATGTGTTGTTTGTCTTATCTGATAATGGCTGTCTGTGGTTGCTTGTGTGGTCTTCTTCTTTTGCTGCTTGGGGGTGCCCTAACACTACATTTCCCTACTTTTGTGGTGGTAAGTTGAAACCTGACTAGTGCATTAACAGTTTTTAGCAATATACATGTGTGTAGTTTGGGCTATGAGTATCATTTGTTGTATACTGTTGTTTGTGTACTTGTATCTTTGGCAACACATCTATATTACTGTGGCCAGATGACTTAGAAAACATGGCTTGTCACCAATAACTAAATCATGTGAAAATAAAGTTTTATTACTGATGTTTTTACTACTACTGGCTGTAATCAGACAGAATGATGTTGGCAGCACTCCACATGCACTGACAGACAGCAAGGAAAGTTTCAGACTGATAGCTGGAAATAGGCAGAATGTAGACAATACCAACAAAAACTCAGAAAAGTAATAAAAACATGATTTTATTATGCAAAATGACACAACACAGACATGTTGTACCAAGCTGAACTGTTATATCAAATAACCAAACTAAGAAATACAGTACTTCACAACAGGCGTGTTTGGCGTGTACTGTAGGTAGTGTAACATGAGCACACTTTACACTTCCCCTGATGGCTGTGGTACAATACTTGCAAGTTCTTGTAAACAGAATTGACATGAACCAAATATAAGAACTTACTCCCCAGAAACAGAAGATTCCAGCCTAGTTTTGTTACTTAGAGCCCCTTCACACCAGAAACAATGTTCTTGTGGAAACTAGAAGTTCCTGACATGAAAGAGAGAGAGAGATTATGTGGTGATCTCTGGTGGAACAATGGTGTGAAATGGCTTCTCTCCCTTTTGACTCCTCCTTCACCCACAGCAACACCCAAGTATCAGATAACCAGTGAAAGACACATTTCATCCCAGAACTGAGGTCTTATGAATTTCTGTTGCTCAACAGTGCTCTTCCAGCCAAACAAATGTACACTCCATCTCAAATTCATGGGCCTCAGGTGAAGGTGCCTATACCTGGGGGATGGGGAGAGCAAGTTCACAGTGCCCCATGGGACTTACAGCATATGCCACCTTGTGACCCAAATTAATGCTTTGGTGTGACCACACCACTGGTGGGAGAACCCTGAACTGCTCCAGGACCTGAGGCTTGAAGCACACCTCAGACCCAACATCCCACTCACTATATGAATCCCCAAAACAGGCATATACCTTGCTGCCCACAAACACTGTTTGAACACAGAACCCAAAACTCTTTAGGAAGTGCCAGATCCCCTATTTATGCCCCATTAAGACCAAATCAAAAGGACACCCCGTCACAGGGGAAACTTGGACAACACGATATACTCCCAATTTTATTTTTTTTGGGGGGGGTTATAATAACATGATGAATCTAAAACAAAATCAGGCACTGAATACAGTTATTGGATTTGGAAACAAAAATGGCAAAATGAGCATTACATTCATTATAAAACATATCTTTCTCTAGTGCTATTCAAGCAAATTTATGAGGCTGTTGCACATGAAGATCTCTTATACAGTGTATAGACCTTTGCCTGCTGTAGTGTCATTAGCCTGCAGCATTCCAGAATTGTTTTTCTCTTAATAATTGTCAGACATGATCATGTTAACAAGGGAATTAAATGTCTAGCGGATCCTGGTCGATCATAAAAAACAGCAAACTATTTGTTTAGAAAACACTGTCAACCATAACGAAACAAACCTGGCAAATACACGCAATTTTGTCCCAAAGTCACAAGATAATCAGATATATCAGCTGTGCAATCACATAGTTCTTTCAGTAGGGCAACAACCAGGCCAGTGACATGATTCAACATGAGGCAGAAACACTCTGTCTGATGCTGCCAAGAGTCTGCTCTGGAAAACAAATGAAACATCTTTAAATTGATGGTCTTAAACTACGATACCCGGAAAAAAAAAGAAAGGCTTAATAAAGTAAAATGGTGTCTCTGAGATGTCCCTTAGTTAATCAAGAGTGTCATCTTGGGACCTCTGTGCAGTCCAGAACTGCTCAACTTCATTTTGCAGCTCTCAAATGCACAGATATCTCGAGATGACACGACGCAGCTCTCAAATGCACAGATATCTCGAGATGACACGACGCAGCTCTCAAATGCACAGATATCGCGAGATGACACGACGCAGCTCTCAAATGCACAGATATCGCGAGATGACACGACGCAGCTCTCAAATGCACAGATATCTCGAGATGACACTATCGATTACCCAAAGACACATCTCAGAGACATCATTTACCTATAAAAGACAAAAATGTTCACAAGGGCACAAAGGTCTGGAAAAGTGCCCAGCTGTGTATATAACCAGAGAATTCACTGCAGTATATTGTCACAAAGATTGCATGAGCATAATAAAACATTTTTTGCATTGCAGCAAAAATCTAGCTACACAAGAAATTGCAGAGAAACATCCACTCTATAAAAACACAGTATAAAGCTACTACTAAATGTATGGTGCAGACCTTAACATCAAATGTTTATCACTCGCGCAGTTTATCGTGCCCAACAAATCCTACAGCTGAGTGATGTCTGGTAGAATGAAGTGTAACTCAGGAACACATATAAAGGTAAGGAGGCTGAGACTGAAAGGAGCAACTCACAGACAATACTTCCACTGTTTGAGACAGTATATCTGGAGCCTTGCTGTATTGTACATTTTACAGTTACAATGTTTGCTTCTATGGGTGCACCTTTGGATGCTGCATGTGAGGCTATTGTGGTTGTGGATGATGTTGACTGGGCTACAGGCAATGGTGGTCAGCATGTTGCTGACTTTGGCCTGACTGCTAGTGATCCTGAGATCTTGGCAATCATTGGTGATCTTGCTGGGCCTACAGCTGAATGGTGTTGTCTTTGAGGTCCGTCTTTTTCTAGCACATGTCCTCTGTGTGTATCTTTTACAGGGCTGCAGCACAGGTCTCCTGCAGGTGTGCAACTCTACATGTGGTACTTCCAAATGTAAGCATATGCACAAATTTGGTTTGGTCTTTTCACACATGTGCATAATTTTTTAATGAAAATGCACTGTACCTGCATTTCTGCAGCTATTTTGAGGTCTTTGAAAATCGGGTGTTAATTGTAACTGTTGCTTTAAATATTTAATTACAACATGTGCACTGGGCTGGGCAGTTTCAGTGTCTGTTCATTTAGTCTCTTACTATATGATTCATGTTGAAATGCAAGTAGTCAGCTATGGTACAGTAAATGAGGTGACCACTCTCCCCCATTGAACAGACATCTGAAGAAAATGCATAATATGAATATAACTCAATTGTTGCATCATGTAGCTTTATCACTAACCTAATCTGAAGTAGTAAAACTAAATTAATTATGATATCACCAATAAAAGGAATTTAAAGCATCGCTACTTTAGCTTGAAAAAACATACTTTGATAAAAAATTAATTCTCAACATTTTGTTTTATCCTCCAACCAAACTAAAGAGCATACAGTTGTACAAAAGTCTGTTACAACAAAATACTTGCTGTTTGACCTTTCACATCTAACTTGATCTCTAAATGTTGCAGTACACTGAGACAAAGGACTAGCTTAAAGCCAGAACCACAATAACCGAATAAAGAAGCAAACAAGAAAAAAGATTTAACAAAACATTACATTTGACACCATTCCCACTCCCAGCACGAAGAATGCTGTAAATCCACAGCACACAGAAATCCAGCACTGAGATTGATTGCAATCCTACCCGCACTTTAAAAATGTACCACGTAAAAACTAGAAAAGAATTAGTAAAAAAATATCTAAATTGAAACAGAAGTTGATAGTGGGACTCCATTCTTAAATCACAAGCAGCACAGAAGCAATTGAATCTCAAGCTTACTCAGTGTCAAATTGTTCCTCAAACAAATAGAACTTCAGCTGTCCTAAACTGTTCATATTTAAAGAAAGTCAGACTTTTTAACAGTTTTCTAATGTGTTAAATAAGAAACACAATACTCATCAGTGCTGCAATACAAAATTAAGCTTTCAGCTCACACTATGTCCTGCTGAACCTCCATCTTGGAAACTGCACGCAGACCCACTGAACTGACTCTAACCAACACCCACTTATGCATGCAAGTCACTTAATTTGGTAAATTGAATGCAAAGTTGCCTTATTAACTCTTTATTGTTTAAAATCTCTGACAGATACTTAAAATGCCGCTATTTTTGACTAAACCGATATAATATAAACAATAGCAAAGGTTTCTACAGTCAAACAAAGTGCATCTTGGGGGTGATATAAGATAATACTACCACTGAGATATCAACCTTGTGACTTATTACCTCATCCACCCCCTTAATGCAATTATTTTCTTGTATATAAACCTTTAGCATAATTTATTCTGTATATAGTCACCATTCTGGACAATTGCAACCAATATCCAATCATCTAGTTATCAGTCACGGGCTTACATAGGAATGTTCAGTGCTCAAATCACACACAATACAAGATAATACTTTGGGGAGGATTTTTGTGTGAAGTCAGCAAATAATTATTTTTTTCAAATTAAAAATGTCTTTTTCTTTAAATGTTATAAAAGCAAAGAACTTATAATCATCAGTTTATGGTGCCAGATGAACATTAACTGCTTTTGTTATCTGCTCATAACAGAGAAATAGATGTTAGGGGGGAACTTAAGGTGAAACACTAATGAGACCTTCCCATCACTTCATAAAGTACTGTGTGTACTGTGCATGTTGACATTTAAGTATTCAGTTGTGTACTAGCAGCAGGAGGTGCAAATTTCATTCCCCTTCCCTACACACATAGACGTGTGCATTCACATACACGTGCATGCACACACAGTCACGCAAATATATACACAACTGCCCTAGTTGATTATATGGACAGAGGGACTAGAGTACCTGGTTTGAGTTGTTTTTGTAGAAACTGAGAACAGTACTGAGGTATGTGAAGGAATGGGGTGACAGATACATTTTGAGGACTAGGGTAAATGGGACATACAGGGTTCATGCAATCAGCTTCTCCCTTTCTTCTATTTGGAACACTATGCAAAGGTCACTAAAGCTCTCAACCCTTCCCGGTCCCCCTCACCTTCAAAGCACTGATTACAGAGCACCTAAAGGAAACCTGCAACTGTTATGGATGACCAGTGTGTCCCTATCCGTTTGTTGAATCCCCTGACTCTCAAGTAACTCGCAGCTCCCACCTTCCCCTATCAATGGAGCTCCAGCACTTTCAGCATCCTCTGCTCCCAACCCCCCACCAACCTCACCCTACCTACCTACCCCCTGTCTTCTGTACCTCCACACTCTATTCCACTCCTTCACACAAGTCCCATACTTGAATAACCAGCAGAATGTAACAACCCTAGCATTAGATTTATTATGTTTGTTGTTTCGTGTGCAAAAACTAGCTCTCAAATATGTTAGCCCTAATTGTTAGGCCTGTGTTAGCCCTGCATATGTGTAGTGTTTGCTTTTTTGTCTTGTACCTACCTGTGATACATTTGTCTATGTTCAGGACCACCTTGAAAATGAGCCTGCTCAATGCTGTTATGACTGGTTAAGTAAAGTTTGATTGATTGATTGATTGATTTAATAATTGAACTTAATTAGATGCCACATATCCAGCACCAGTCTTTGTCAGTAAAAAGGCTTCCTTATGGATGCAATGCAAACACACCTGTAATACTAGCAATGCACTGCAATCACAAGCCTTCTGAATTCCTTTACAGCAGTTCAGTACAACTCCAAATGGTGACAAGTTGTTACAGAGCTTAATTAAAAAGCATGATATGCCAAACATGGCAGTACTAGTACTGCACTGTTCTGTAGACCTTTATTATTCTATTTTATGGGCAAAGGTGAATGGTATTTTTAACTTCAATATTTGAAAAAAAAATTAAAAAGTTTTAAAAAGTGTTGGCCATCCATGTTTCAGCATTCAGCCAACATCTTCAACTATAAATTGTTCTGTCTAGCTTTGTGATTGGAAAGGCTGTGCTGTGCTGCTACCTATATCTGGTTAAAGCATGTGCAGTACTGTTTTGCTATGGAAGTACTACGTTTTTTTTGTAACTGTTCTGCAATTGGTCTGACAATAGTCCCAATCCACTGTGGGATAATCATCTCACCGTAGTAAGAACAGGTGCAGCACAATATGCACCTTGATTAAATCTTGGGATTCCTCTCGTATTCTGCCATGATCTCATCTTAGGGATCCATGTCTGCCAGGTGTTGCCTCTCTGCACTTGTTTAATAATGCTCAGAATATCCAGCTAATTACTTGGTGCACTAACAATGTAGTTGGAAAAGTTGAACTGACAATGGACAAAGAAGGGGACAAGGAGGGCTATTGTTATTCGATATTGCACGGGGCTGGTTCATTAACTTCTATTTTGTCTAAGGCTGTACAACTTCCCAGTCTTATCTAATGATGGCACCTGCTTCATTATTTGATGGCAATCAGTTTACCTGGGGACATCACCCCACTTGGAGGATGTTACCATTCAAAGAGCTACCCATTTTTGAATGACCCATTCTATAACGTTATTTTTTCTCTCACAAAAGAAAAAAAAGTTATCCAAGGGTACCCACAGACTCCAAAGGGACAAACTGTCTCTCTCATAGAGATTGAAGTATTTGTGTATGATATCAGCAATTTTTAAATTATATATTTTTACTTGTTTTTTGGGGGCTCCCATTTATGTTCCTGAGAGAATATTTTGTGTCAGACAGCAGAAAAAAATATATATACAGTATAAGCTTGCACATATTTTTGATTGCCTCCTTTTTTAAGCAGTCCCTTACAAGATGAAGATTGAAACTTCTTGCTAGAAGGGCTTTTTTTATTTTAAAGAGGTAACATACTTTATGTAATTAATATTAATTTTTAAAAGTAGTGAACTACAACTTCTTGTATCTGAACTATTTGGTTTTCTTTTCCCTTTTGCTAATTAGATTTTCCACCTGACAATACTTACAGTGATGTGTGGAACAATACCCTGCCTGGTGGCTAACAGAGCTAGTTCAATTCCTCCTGATACTGTACACCATCAGCCTTATGTCCCCCTGTCTGTGACATCCCAGCTGACCAGGAAGAGCCAATCATTTGCTGCAAGATCTGTCACTTGTGATTGTAAGGCATATGTCCATTTTTGTAACATGGATATACATATGCTATCTGCGGGTTCGGGGAAGGATGAGGTTACCTGGCACAAGAGACCTAGGTTTGGCTACTCTGCACAGGGGCACCCAAGTAAATCCAACTACAGGAAGCAATAACTGTAATGTCCAGAACCAGAATTGGGATTTTTCAGTATGGCTTTATTTATTAACTCACTGAACATAAACAAAGCACTGCATGGTCCCCCACAGGGCTACGTAACTGTAATGCAGATTAGAAGTTAAACGCAGCGGTCCATTTGAGGAATGAACACATTACAACAGTTGTCTGGCTTTGGACCCACCAGGCACTCAGCCCGGACTTTGCATGCGCATTGGATACACAGCCCGACAGGCCCGGCTCCCCTGCCGGCCACTCGACTGATGGTCCACTTGGCGAATGAACCCAAACTCTACTTGGAAAGACATCCCATCAAACAAGGAGGCTGCCAAACTGTGGCTCCCCACACCACTTGAAGTCTGCGACTCCTAGAATTTTGTTTCGTACTTCCAATTCAAACTCCCATCAAACAAGGAGACTCCCATCCAACAAGGAGTAATTTTCCCATCCTGTGGCTCCCACACCACTAGAGTCTGCAACTCCTGAGAGATTTTCAAGTTGCGACCTACGTCTGGTACCCACCCCATCACTGGCCAGACGCATGAGGCAAGTAGCAAAACACAGAAGAAATCCGTGAGGTGGACCTGGTTACTAAAGATGGGGGTTTTCCACCTCCAGCTCCACAGCCCATACCCAGCCATTTCTCTGGACACACAGAACTTTAGACTTTAAAATGTAGATTGATGGTGGATGACCTGAAGCACCCCTCTACAATGAACTTTAAATCCATTAACACTTTAAACAGATGACTGCTCTATTTGTTTGTCCTAGTTGACATAGTCCTCCCAAATAGCAGTCCCCAATACTTGAATCCAACTGAAGAAAAGAAGTTGTTTGCCCCTTCCAATGGGGCCAAACATTCACCCATTCGTTGCAGGTGCCCCACAGGCGAAAAACTGTAACCTTTGCTGTTGTACATGAACAGACTGAACTTAAATTAAAACAGGCAGCTTTCTTCCCAGGGTGGGAGAAAGGGATTGCCCCTGGAACCCACAAAGAACTTTTCCTCACCCCCCCCAGAGGAAGGGGGGTAAACAGACAACTACTGCTGTCCTTCTTGTTTGCTTAAGGACAAACTGAAGACTCACTTTGAATTCCCAAGGTTCTAAACTTACTCTGAGCTGAAGATTCCAAATGTGGCTCATGCAGCTGCGACAGTTCTATTATGATGTCATCCCTCTAGTCTCAGCTGTGACTGAGGACAGAGTGAGACAGTGTGAAACTCATTTAACTGGAGTTTCACAAGCTGCCTTCCCTGCCTACCACTAGGTCTTACTGGGATTCTAGTAACCCCGGGTAACAAAGGGGTTACATGATGTCTCAATAAGTTAGGTTACAATGCTGATGAGGATGAAGAGGAATAGAATCAGATATGCCAGTCTCCAGGTAAAGTATTGCTGTTTACATCAAGCCAATTACTATCAAGTCCAACACCTAATGAGAAATGGTAAATAAAAATACTTCAGAGTTAAAAGTAACAACTGACTACTTTTAAATAACTTTCTGCTTGCCATTTTTTGGCACTATTAGCTCTTTAAGTTAATACATCAGGAGAAAGCACTCTTATGGTTACGTGGGGTTTCACTGGGATGGAGTAAAATTAGAAAAGTTCCAGAATGGAAATGTTTCTGGAACCAGAATCCACTGAGAACTGGAACACTGGTCCCCCAGATCCTGATCCAAACCCACATGAATTGTGAACCAGAATGCTAGAACAACCTGGAATGCAGCCAGGAGACAAAATTAAAATGCAGGAACCAACCCAAAATGCCAAAACTATGTGAAGCCCAACCCTAAAAGCCATAAGCATCTGGAATACAAACTGGAACACCTGAACCCATTGGAATACAATCGGTGTGTTCTGGTTTTGTATTCAGAGTGCATTGTGGGTGGTTTAGGTGTTCATGTTTTGTGTTCCGGTTGGTTCCAGTGTTTCAGGTCAGGCCTGGGTGATTCTGGCAGTCTGGTTCTGCATTTTTTTCAGTTCAGTAATCATTCTACTTTTGGATATAGTTTTTACCCTATCCTGGTGTCACATGTGTTTCTAAACTGTGAGATCTGAAAAGCAACAGATCAAGTCAAACTGCAGTCAAGTGTGTCAGTTATAAAAAACTGTCCCTGACTCCTTGCAGTTTTAAGGGCATAAGTTATATTCAGTTTTGGGGATTGCTTCTCCCTGTAGCTGTAGATCACTAAAGATCCAGCCCAAACACACAATGGATACTGCAAGCTCTGCTCCTCCCTCCTCCCATCCCCACTATGATAGCCCTAAACTCCACAGCTCCAAGGTGGGCCACTCCATTGTTATCAAACTGAAATCTATGAATTTGAACTTGAATGTAGACATAAATTTATGTGAATAAGAAGAACTTAGATTTTAATGATAAAAACAGAAGAACTGCATGGGAGTATGGGACAATCAACTGGTACGCTAATGGTTAATTTTTTGACCAGTGTCCAGTAGCTGTATTTACGGTTGCATTCCAAATATTCTAGATCATTGTATACCATTATCCTTTTATCTTATTAAAGATATGCTGCATCAAGACTGACTGGTGGTATGCTACTCCCCTGAGCTTCAGCAGGCCAACCCTGCACGTAGTCCTCTGGTTCAAGACCCCAGTTTCAAAACTCTCCAACATGCTGGCACTCAGTCTGTGCCCAATTATTCCTAATTATGTCATTAAGCTATGTCCTGTACAGTGTCTGACCTTGCATTCACAGTAACCTCAACTTGAACTCCCAGCCCACCCGATGAACTGACTGCCAGAACTTAGAGTACAAATGGTTAATGGAAGCCAAGTGGCATTTGGAATGTTATTGCTAGCTCTGCCAGCTGAAAGCAGGCATAACTCATGAACTGAATTGTTATGATTTGCTAGCAATATTTTTCTTTGCAGAGATATTGAGTGCATGATGAATATTTGCCTTTAACCTTGCAGACTGGAGTGGGTGCCAAGACGGACATTGTAAAGTGCACCAATAGCATCACATTAATGGTGTTTCTTATAGGCTGGTGACGCCAGACATTAGTTACTGACAGCCTCTGAAGGAAATTCCTTGCATTTTCATAGGTATGTGCTAGGAAGTTTAATTGATATGAGGAGTAAAGTATACATTTCTGTTAAAAAAACAAAACTTTCCTGGAAGTGTTCAGTTTGATAATGTCAGTTAGATCATTAATCCTGGTGTAGAACTATTTAATACCTACTTCTCAATGAGAGGGCATGGTGCAAAGTATTTAAGATACAATCTAATGCTTGAGGCCTGAAGCAGCAACAGTTTAGTACCATAATTTTACATTTAGTACAGTCTCGGGTAGTATACAACAGATAGCAAAAAAAAAAAAAAAGGGGGACACACAGGAACCTCAAACAAGATACAAGGAGAGAAAAAGTGACAATGTGTTTATTGTTTGCATTTCTGTCCCAAGCCCCCTCCCCAACACACACCAAACCCAGAAAGCAGCATCCTTGTCAGCATGCCTACACAGGTTTTGCATACTGTTGCCCATGAAGCTTCACAATGGGCTTGTGTTTTTTTTCTGATGAGTGATTAGGAGAGAAACACAAAAATGGAATAAACGATCTGTAGTGTATGGTTAGCCCATGTTGTATATGGATTTCCATACACTCAATAATCTTGCAGTGGCACAGTTACAAAGGTCACGAAAAGTTGTTGTGGTATCATTCTGATGTCCCAACAATACCACAACTTTTCAGCCTTGATGTGTCACCTGATTGGTTCAAGATGTGGCTTTCAAAAAACAGGAAAAAATGGTGACACCACTAAGTGGGCAGCTTACTGAGACAAGGACAGTGCTGTGGTACCAAACACAGCTTGGGTATACTTTTTGCCTTTTTTTTTGTTTACCAAACACTGTGGCCAAGACTAATATCTTTATAATGATGAAGGGTTAGGAGCAGTAGATCAGCAGCTACAATGCAATTGTGGACTGAGGTGCTGGAGTGAGCAATGAAGCACAGCATGAGACACTACAAAATTAAACTTTTAAATATCAAAAACCCCATAAACTATATAAAACAGTGTATGGGTGACCATACACAACTAAGGCTTTGTTTCCATCTCTGGCCTGTGATGACATCATGGTAACCTCTCAAGCTTCACTCTCAAGGTCTCTATGATGTCATCATATGCCCTTGATAGAAACACAGCCTTGTTGTGTATGGTTACCCATACACTACTGTATGTATAGTACCATAGTTTTAAATATGCAGATACAAGCAGGTTTTCTTTATTCTTTTGTGCCACAAGGCAAAGCTTACAAGGTCAAATGATTGCCCCTTTTAGCATGATTAACTGACAAATAATTTTGTATGAATTGAAATGCACATATTCAGGAGATTAAGAGGAACAAAACAAATCTGCAAAGATATTTTGTGCAGTGGTTCTTATTTTGTTTATATGTAATGAAAAGAGATGCCACTGCTCCCCTTATTGAAACAGCACTCCTTTTATGTTCTTTCCTAAGTACCTTTTTAAGAACACCACCCCAGATGGTGTGCTTTGGCAGAATTTCATGTTACTCTAACCAGCAGAAAAGCCCTTTTTACATGAAATGACAATGCTGACCTTCCCCTGTAATGGTACATAATGTTTTTTCCCTTAATGAGTTGAGACTTGAATCCTTGTTGAACCAAAAACAAAAATCCAGATTGATCTGAAAAATAATAATAGGATAATGTCCCTTAACCTACCTGCTGCCTGTCGCAATGCCAAGCTTTCTTCTCTTAAACAATGTATATTGCAGTGGTAGCACTCCCTATAGTTAGGGTTGAGTAAGTTGTTCAATGTTAAACCCCACATTTTTGTACCCTAACAACTTTGTCATCATTTGACGAAATAATAAAAAAATTGGCATGCACAGTCAGGCTGTCAGAGCCTCAAGATGTAAAAGGTTTTGTGATGGCATCTAGTACAATTTCCCAGATACGAAGTGTGAGAAAAGAAACCTGTATTTAACATTGCATATCTTTTGCTCGCGCCTACAGTTTAGACTGTGAGGACTTTTTTTTTATGAATTTTTCATGTTTGAAGGAGCTTATGCCAAAGGCGTGCCTTTCAAAGGTTTGGTAAAAAATATTATACCATTTTAGAGTTATAATGATTTTTGTGTTAACCTTCAAATGCGATCAATTAAAAAAAACGCACATCAAAAGTGCTTATTTTCATGATTCACCTCTCATGCTGAAAAAAAAATATACCAATCATATAAGCTGCCATTTTTTCCTCTTTTTAAATTCACAAACAATGAAAATGCATAAAAAGTATCAGTTTTTTAAAAAACAAACACCTGAACCTAGCTAAACAGAACCCTTTTAGCTAGAGTCTGCTGCTTGTGTTTGTTTATTTTGTTAATGCCAGAAATACCTTTTCTGGACACCTTAAAATCCAGGGTGCCCAGCTTAGTGAGAGGAGCCATTCACATGCATTCTCTGTGTGAGAACAATGGGACTTTCTTGAGCTCTGCAGCCATGGCTGGAAGTCATACTGTAGACCAGGGGTGTACAACCTTTTTCGAGGTCATGAGCCACATTTAAAATTTTGAGTAAGATGTGAGCCACAACAATGTGTGGCCCATACCATACCCAATGTGCTGCCCGTACCATACTCATATTTAACCATGTTTAGGCATTAAAATAATAACATAGTCGTAGTAAATAATCAATAACCACATTTTATTAAGTTACAGTATTTTTAAAAACCGTTGTAATTTTAAAATAATTATTCAGAGCAACTCTGGAGTTTTAGATTTGCTAGCAGGCTTAGTAAAATATAAAATAGTGGATGGGCAACTATGCCCAACCAGTGGAATGTGCTACCAAGGGGATCTGATTCCCTGTGACCTCGAGAGCGAAGCTTGAGAGGTCCGTGGGAATCAGATCCTTGAGGTGGCACAACACACAGGTTATGCATAAAGTTGACCATCCGCTATTTTTGTAGTGTATGGTGCACAAAATTATTCTTTTTTTTTTTATTACTGGACTGAAAGAAAAAATAAAATTGGCAGTTTCCTCCCAGTGTGCTGGCAGTTAGGGTGGTTGCTAGGGTGGGGATGTGAGGTTGCTAGGGAGCAGATGTCCATCATTGGGTAGCACAACCTTTTTTTTAATCATCCTTTTTGATTTTTGCACCTTACTGCAGCGCTTCCAGCAGGGGCATCCAGCCACCGGCCCCCACCAACCCAGAGGACAGCAGGCTCACTCGATATGCGAGGGTCGGTGTGGCATCACCAAACCTCCTGATGCAATTCCGCAATAGACCTCTAGGTCAGTGGGAGCACAACCATCAAGCTGCATGGCCACACCCAGCCCTTTCTACCTTGTTTTTTTGGCCCCAGGAGCCTGCAGTGCAATGACACACAGCGTGTATGCAGGCATCTTGCTAAACTCCTCTCAGTCTTACATTGCATCTTGTGCTGCTCCTGGTCTCCACCAGGGGTTGATCAAGCACAATGAAATCCCTCTAGCCCACCCCAGAGGAGAGATAGCAGTCCCCACACACTCAATCCAACCTCTCCCCTGCCAGCCCCTGGTGGCCCTAGTCCGTTCCCGAACCTGGGTTGCTGGTGTGGTGCAAGGTGTGGCATCCAGTGCCTCAACCCTCAGTGCCACCAGGCTGGCCAGGTAGCACAACCTTGGATTGGTTGCTAATCAGGTGTTGGGATTTAAAAAATAAACATGGCGGCCGAATTCCTCACTTAGCGAGAGGTGGTGACAGCGAAGAGACTCAAGGACTACAGATTGTAAGTTAAATTTATATATCTGGCTGTCCTGCATTTTCATTTAATTCTAAATATCGGGTTGATCCTGCAGTACTGAATTTGTGTTGCTCTGTGTGAATACGGCATATAGGAGATCGAGCTGCAGCCAGCTGCCATCATACCCGGTCTCTTATCTGGTTGAGCCTGTCATTTCTGTGGTGATCAGTGCTGTGTGATGTCTGTAGAGCAGCTGAACAAAAGTCATTCTGCTGCACCATGGATGTCACTACTACAGCAGAACAACATTTTTAAGCCAACTGAATTCAGTGGATAACAACATTCCACCATACACTATAATAGTTTATTGAGCACTTAGGGCACTTTTCAGCTCCTGTACTTTGACTTTTCTAAAAGTTCAAAGACTGTGACATGTACTTGACATGTAATTGACAAACCCCTCAAAAGCCACATAAAACTGCTTCAAGAGCAAAATGTGCCTTGCGAGCTACAGGTTGGCCACCCCTGCTATAGACTGACTATCTATCTGTCTGTCTGTTTTGCCTATCTATCTATCTATCTATCTATCTATCTATCTATCTATCTATCTATCTATCTATCTATCTATTTATCTATCTATCTATCTATCGTAACTACATATTCGTTAAGTGCTCTGGGGTGCCCACCCCCAGTATTGCTTCTTTCTCCCCTTCCCCTCCAGATCTGCCGTCCAGCCTTCCCAGTGTCTTCTTATATATTTATATATATATATCCATGTTTTATAAGTGGACCAGGATGCATACCCCTGGTACCACTTGTCTTAAAAAGCTAGTGGACTTTTTGCACTGGTTTCTGCATTCATTGTCTTTTTTTACCTAGTTAGGGGCGTGTATAATGTTTCACAGTGAAGACATGGCAACTTTATTTTTTGTGTTTTCCAAGAATTGGTTGTTGGAGGAAGCTATGAGAGATGGGCAGTGCCATTCATTGATCCCCTAGCCAGAAGTGACACTGAGCTGGGAAGCCATTGCATATGTCACTTCACTGTTAATACAGTACATGTGCCAGTCATCTTGTCTCTGTTATATGACTCACTCAGTAAAAGCGAACTGCTATATTGAGGACATTTGATCAATGTTCTACTAATAAAGTAATTTTTGAGATCTTGTTATGTTGAGGATGTGAATTTTTTTGCACCTAATTTCATTTTTAAAGAATTTATTCTGTCACTGTAGAGAGATGTGTAACAATATGTAAATATTAGTTTGTGAGGAGAGAATGTGAACCCGTGAGTGATTTCATTTTTTTCTTACTGTAAACATCTTTGCTTGAAATGTATAGTTATACTTATGGTTTTTATAAGCCCTGTCACTTACTAAGCAGATATCATGAGTTTGTGGTTGTGTCAGTGTTCGGTAGCTAATAAAAGGACTGCATTTCATTCTGTCAGCTCTCCTTCCTTTGCATGGTGCATGGCTATAACTGCAACCAGTTGGGCATTACAGCACATTCACTATTTTTGCAAAATAAATAAAGTGATCATCTGAGGAGATCATCTAAGGAGAGTGCAATGGGGCACTGTAGGTAATGTGATGTTTATAGAGGTTACTCTGATGGAGAAGAGCTGTTGTATGTTATTTTCTGTATGTCTGTGTCAGAAGTCAGTTTGTCACTCACAGTAGTTCAGTAGTTATCCCAGCCAAATTTGAATTTCTAATATTGAAAGTTTCTGGACTGTAAAGACTGCTTTGCTCTTATTTGTCTCTTTGTTGGTATTAGCAGCATGAGAAGCTGATTGCTAGTCACATATGGTAGTGAAGTTGTTCTTATCTGCAGCACCATCACACCCATATATGAGCCTCTTGTGCATGGTAACAACTTGCTAAACTTAGAGACATCCTATTTGATATTAATAGATCACACAGAGTTGCATAGTGCCAGTGTCACAAACTCGCTCAACTGGTCAGCCCTCTACTCCCAAAGTGCCAACCTCTGAGCATATGATTTGTGTACACTGAACAGAACAAAGTAACCCTCTTGTCTGTTTTGTGGGTTCAAGTCACCTTCGTCTCAAGCTCTGGAGGGATTCAAACTGATAACCTCTTGTTAGCGTACCCAATTATCAGGCTCAGATAATTCTGTCTTCAGGGGGCCAGATATCTTTGCCTACGGGCACCCAACCAGGTCTTTCAAATGAACCTTTAGAACTCTATGCAAGACTTTAGAGAACTCTATCCATTTACCAGTTTGGCATACAATAAGCCCATACACAGTGTTACTGATAACCTTTAAAAGCTCCACTTAAAATAAAAAGAAATGTAAAGGCACTCCAGGCAGTTTCCATTGTAAAAATATCTCTTTACTTTAAAATATCAAAACAGAACAATAAATACAGAACACATATATATCCCAACACATACAGCCTTAAATCAAACAGGTAAAACTTCAGTTCCTACAATTAATAACTTCAGACTAATCTTGTCTAAGGTCCTCACTTCAGTGCTTTGATGGTCTCTCTTCTCTCAGTCAGAATTATTGTCTTGTGTGTCTCTGTCCAGGTTCTCACAGCAATTAAACACAGTTATGAGCCAGCCTTCTCATGAGGTCACTAACTCCGCCTTGGTATAACAACATCTATATTTTATCTCACAGGATGTCCAAATAAAATATTTAAAAAAACATAACAGGTGACCTCACTGCCTTTCCTCCCTCAGGTTAACCAGACCAAACCGGTTTGTGCTCTGCTACACATACATCTCAAAAGTTTCTTTGATCTAAGTCACTGTATTCAAGCAAAAGTGTATTTGCCTCTTTAATCCTGTCTGGACCTTGGAATCTACACCTCAGAGGTCTCTCTGATCTAATTCAAGGGTTCCCCGGAAAAGTATATTGGACCTTCCAAATTTGTCTGGGTCCTCTCTGGCTCAGACATCAACCTCTCTTCAATGTCTATTCTGGCTTCTGTCTGATGCCCCTCCCTCTCAAGTTCTTCCTGACAACTATTGTAAGTCAAAGGATTTTCCCTGAGGGAATTATGAATGGCTAAATATTATTTCCTGGGATGAAAGCAAATTGACAAGGTAATTGCACCCCAGATATCTGCAGTTTAGCTATGTCCTGTTCTTTGAACTTATCCCTGGGGGGTATCGATGTATCAGTTCCAATAAGACAGTAGTTTCCTCAAACTGACCTTTCCATCACATATTTTATATGTAATAAAAAAATTGATACAGCAATCAGAGCTGGCTGTCTACGTCACAGCCAGTACCTGAATAGCCTCCTTAATGTGTTTGTATCGCACTGTACTGGGATGCTACTGAGACAGACAACCAGATGAAGAAAGTTGATCTTTTCTAGCAGCTTTGATATGAGCAAGTTGGAGGGGTGCACAACAGCTAAAAATAATCTAATACAGAGACAACTGACAAGTGTGTGCAATTTTCTGATACTAGAAAAATTAGGAAATATTCACTTACTGTTTAATAATCCTGATCATATGAATTTATTTTCAAATACAACTTGTGATGTGAAAGGAATGGATGAGGTGAATTACAATTGCAATAAGAATGGGAACAGTCCATGCCAAGGCACCTCAGGAATAAAACAAACTCTAGTTAGCTGTCTGATTCAAAACACTTAATTTTATTTTATGGGTACTGGCTAGCAGCACCCCCACCACACACCGCTGAATGTTTTTGAGCATTGCCCATGCTCCTCTTCAAGGTGTGAAGTGGAGGCTGTTACCTGTTCACTACTTCAGGTGAACATTTAAAGATGTATATACACATACAGAAAACATTTACAATTGCACTTAAAAATGCAAAGACATAAAACCTCTAAGTATCCACATAAACATTGGAGGACCTGTATGTACATCCAGATTGGTGGTTGGTAACCTTAGATGTCAATGCCCTACGCACGAACATATCCCATCGGGGGGCTTAGAGGTGCCTGAGATAAACCCTTTATGAGCATACTGATTATAGTGGGAGACGTGCAGAGTTAATTTTAATGTTGGCAGAGAAGGTACTTACAATGTTTTTATTTTTTATTTATTTTATTCTTTGGTAACCGGTTAAGGCCTACTAGGCACAAGTGCCTGTTTTCAGGGGTGACCTGGGAGCACTGAGCGGTTCAGTGACTTGCTCAGAGTCACACAGTATGCAAGTGGAGGTTGTGAGAATCAAACTCAGGTCTAGTCTGCTGGATGTGCCAAGCTTGTTTACACCTCGTTCCTCTAACCTGCATTAGGTAATGTAATGCTTTCATGTTTTCTGATCAGTTTTACTTTGCAAGTAAAAGGAACTGCAATGGGTGTTACCTTTGCACCCACACATGTAAATATCTATCTAGCATATTGTGAAAAAAAGTTTAATTTATTTAGCTAAAAAAAAAATATATTTGAATAAAATAGGCATGTACAGGAGAGATATTGATGAGCTACCACTGGTGTGGAAGGACACACTTGAGAAGCTTGGGGGTTTCATCACATATCTTGAATCCACAAATAAAATAAAAAAAATAGCATTATAGCCAGTTAGAGTACAACTGACTTTTTGGATCTAAGAATTACCAAAAATGGTACAGAAGAAAATGGAGGGAAAACTAGTCTGTACCATAAGTTGACAGACAGGAATTCTATTTTGGAACTTACTCGCTGTCACCCAGGGCATGTGGTGGAAAATATTCCTGTCACTCAATTTATCAGGTTAAAACACAATTGTTCTTCCACACAAGATTATGATATGGGTAGAAAATAGAAAAAGACAGATCTGAAGCTCCGAAAACATGTCTGCAGTATCACGGAAATCTTGTAAAGAGAATGTATGAGCGCTTCCAAAACAATGACAGATTAGTTGCAATGACACAATCAAAACACTACATACTTGCAACTCTCTTAGATCCCAGGTTCAAGGCTATACATCTTTCAAAAACAGATGATGTAGAGCACTGCAAATTATAGTTGCTAGATGAGCTGCATCACTCATGGGAGCCGGAGTCAAACACAGTCACAGACACACACAGTAGCTTCACGTTGTCTTCTCCACAACGTGCAGGTCCATCTTCACAAGGAGATGCAGAACTGGAAAACTCACCAAAAGTGAGCAGTAGTTATTCTGCAGTGTCTTCCTCCCTTAGTAGCAAGCTAAATCTGTAGCAAAACCTTTACCAAATTGCTTCTACCATACCAGATTACATTGATTCCTCCTCTGAGCAGTCTCTATCATGGTAGACAGTTACCTGCAAGAACCACTTCTTCCTATTGATGCATGCCCTTTTGAATACTGGAAATCAAAAAAGTTAATAGGGCCCGAACTGTATGATGAAACCTGTAAATATCTTGCTTGTCCTGCAACAAGTGTCTCTTCAGAATGCATGTTTAGTACAGCTGGCAATATTGTCACAGACACCAGAAATAGGTTGCTGCCAGAAAATGTACACACGTTAACTTTTATTAAAGTCAATAAGGCAAGATTTTCATATCCCTACAAGAGTATACAGGCTGATCCTGAAGTGATTGATGTTATGGATGCTGATGGTGGTGATGATGACAACTCAGATGGTGACAGTTGGTAAACAGTAATACTGTGTGAGACAGGGACGGGTCTCTCTGGGCGAAAAAGGAAACTTAACAGACTGTGCTGAGATTGAAATGGGTTGGTTGTCTCTCCTCTCTTGATCTACTATCATGGACCATATAGTTATACCCACAACATTTTCACCATTTCAGTGGCAAACTGTTTTGTATTACGGCCTGAATTCAGCAATTGTTTTTTCAAGAAAAGTTTTAACGTCAGTGGAAACAGGCCCAAATCTGGCATGAAGGGAACACTGTGACTGTCAACCCTTTTTGTATCACATTATTTCTAGCTGACATGAAAACCCATATTTTTGGATTAACCTTCTGTACACTGTCCCTTAAACATCACGTGCCAACTGCTGCAGCTACATTAAATGTTCCATAAGATATTATGTGGTGAGGAAACCACTTTTTTCTTCATGTGACTGAAATACACATTTAACTTATGTATAAGCCGGCCAGCTGATGCAATATGTTAGAAAGTTGCATGTATTACTTCAGTTTGCCAACAAGAGTGTTGGTATATATGTATACATTATCTTAGAAACTTGTATGTATTATTTGCCAACAAGAATTATTGGTATACATTTTTTATTCAAATGTCTTGACTGACTACATATGACATGATCTGTGGTGCACCAGTTCCATGTGCTGTGGCTGCAGTACCTTGGTTTAGTTAAACAAACTTTCTTTCAAACATAGCAACTTTCAACTTACTTATTTAAAAGAGACAGCAGCAAATAGCTGAGGTTTGATAATATCCCTTCATTTTATTCATACTTCATGATGATCTATCCATCTATCTATCTATATATCCATCTATCTATCTCTCTCTCTCTCTCTCTCTCTCTCTCTCTATATATATATATATATATATATATATGTGTGTGTGTATATATATATATATAGATAGATAGATAGATATCTGAGTACATAAATGGTTAATGTACCACTTTTTTCTCACTCAGAAGGAACTATAATGCAGCTGCAGCAGGAAAACTTTTAACATATGGGTGGGTAGGTGGGCCTGTTTGCAGTCTGACTCGCAGCAGTCATCAATTGTAAGTTGCCGGCTTTAGCAAACAGAAGAAACCATAGGTAAACCTAGCACTGCGCTATAGTCATATCAAACTCTCACATGATTGTCTCTCTCATCTCTACCCCCTTATATTGAACAGATTGTATTTCTTTTTCTCCTCAGTTTCACATGTATTTCACTATTATCTTCATTATTGCAAGAAAATCAGCAGTTTCTCATGTATTTTATTGTTATCTTCATTATTGGCAGCACAATTAAAAAAATAGGGTTCAAGTTCTAAAATGTTCTAAAAAAGATTAGAACCCTAGAACTTTTTTCAAAAGTTCTAGACTAGAACTATAACCCAGAACTTCAGAGGATTCTGACAGCCCTAACTCTAGCTGTGTTCCATAGTTTATTATTTGTAGGCTACCGTTAACAGAATTACTGAAGTTCTTTGATACAGTGTTTGGGAGGCATACCCTTGTTTTCAAGGGAGGATCTACATAAGGGACACTCAGTAGAAATGTTAGTAACAGTGCTGAACATACTGACACCTGGTAGCCAAGGTTATTTTATAGGAACCCCAGAGGTAGCCTTATCTGAAATGGTGTGTTCCAGCTTCTTCCATCTGCCATCTCCAATGTCCCAAATATTGTTCATACCGATTCTTGGAATGTATACGGCTTCACCAGATTCTGGTGCATGACTTTACTTGTGAGTTCTGCCATTTCTGGTTTGATTCTGTTCACTGGTAGTTCTAGGTATGGGACTTTAACAGTAACACATGGTGTGGGCTCCCACCTGTTTACAAGTTTCTGACATCTGGTTTGAGTGTCTTTTAACAATACTCTGTCTCCAATGGACAAGGTACAGCATGTGCTCCATGGTTGTACTATTCCTTATTTCTGTTGCACATGTTCCATCTGAGTTAATGTAGTATCAGCCACTTCTTTTAGTTGATGTTGGTATTTCTCCATCCATTCTGTTGTTGATTCTCACACACATTTCTGGATTCTTGTTGCATATCCAAGTCCATGTCCATTGGAAGTCTTCCATGCCTACAGGACATTATGTAGTAGGGTGTGAACCCCCTAGAGCAGTGGCAATGTTGTAAAATAGCAAAATTTGGGAAGCAGTTCTGGGCATTTTACTTTCTGGTTCTCAGGCACAGCTCTTAGCATTTCAAGAAGTGTACTGCTCACTCATTCATATAACCCATTTGTTTGTGGCTGGTATGGGGCTGGGTATGGAGCTGTTGTTGGTTCCCTGTTGCAATACATGGAAAACAGTTCTTTGAAAAGTGTTGATTCAAAAGCACCACCTTGGTCATTTAAGATCTGTGATGGATATCCATATGGGTGGACAAAAGAGTCTCCAAAAGACCTCAGCTGTGGTTTTGGCTGACAAGTCTTTTATGGGCACTGCCACCGTGAATTCTACTTGTACTGGTTTGTAGTTTCAAATGGCTCTGAACTACAATCTCTACAGGAGTCTGAGTTATGATTGAGTGCAGAGGTGTTTTCTAGTTACTGTCCATTTCTTCTTTTAGGCAGAAGGCCATTCAGTCCTCACACCACTGTGCGATATCATCCCTCATGCTGACCCAATAGAACCCTTGTCTGATTGCGCTCTCCTTTTTCTTGTGTGTGAAGTGACCTTACCCATTGTGATACACTTACAACATGGTATTTGCTTCTGCTTGTGGAATAAGTATCTGGGTGATCTCCTCTCGAGTTTTTCAATCTCATGTTTTATGCACAATGTGTTTCAATCCAGACTGAGGTATCCTCACTGTCTCAGTAGTTTGTTCATTTCTGGGTACAGAGTCTTTTGTTCCTGGGCACTTATCATCCTCGTGATTCTGGGGATCTCTCTTAATTCATGTAGCAGAGAGCTCTGTTCCTGTGAGTGCGTCCACAGGTCTATTCTTTCACCTGCTGGCAGTGCGGGTTCTGCCCCTGAGTTTGGGTTTTCTCCCTGCAGGTACTCGTAACATAGTCAAACTATCTCTGCCAGGATTCTAACTAGGATGGCATTTCCAAATCTTCCCCTTCACTGTCAGCTAGGTCTGCTTTTTCCTGGTCTGACAGTCTAGAGACAGCATCAGCATTGCTGCTTTATCTTCCAGTGCAGTATTTGTGAAGTTAAGCTGGCCAGCCTGGAGGCCCATTACTGCCCTAGTGCTTCAAGTTTGGCTGTGTCAAGATGTGCCAATGGGGTGTGGTCTGTACAGATTATAAATGGGATTGCTGTTAGCTAATGTCGGAACTTCTCAGTTACTGTATGGCCTAAACAAGTGTTTGGAACTCAAGCTTGAAGGAACTGCATCATTCATTGTTTCCCTCAGAACCCCACAGTCCTCTCTTAACATAGATAATCACTTGCTCTTTTCCTTCTTGTTCCTGTGCAAGTACTGTTCCTAGACCTCTGTTGTTGGTGTCAGTGCAGAGGTGGAAAGGCTTCTGGTAATCGGGAAAGAATAATACCGGTACCGTAGTGAGTACTATCTTGAGGTGATCAAAAGCTGTTTGTCATTCCATTGTGCTTTGTTAGTTTACTCCCTTCTGAGTGCTGTAACAGTTCATGGAGAGATTTGTTTTGTGAAAAATCTTTTACAAACCTGTGATAGTAGCCAACAAATCCCAGGAACCATTGCACATCCCTGATAATGTTAGGATGAGGCTACAGAACTCTGACTTTCTCAGGGTCTAGAGCAATTCCTTTGGAGGATACAATGGCCCAGATATTCAAAAGGGTTGCGCCATGCGCAACAGGGTTGCGCGTGGGCAACTCCAAAAATGCGCCATTCTGCGATATTCAGAAGGGGCCAGTTACACCAAACACGCTGAGCAACAGCTTGGGAAATGAAGGCATGCGCAGAACTGAAGGGGCGGTCCATGCATAAGTGCGCTAATGATATCTGAACACCTGCGCAATGCACAAGAGTGGTCGCAGCCGGAGGATGCGCAGTACCAGATGTGAGCCAATATAAAAAGGCTCAGGGAGCGGAGCAAGAACTCCTGCAGGCGCAAACCGGGAGAGAGACGAGAGAGACAGAGAGAGACAGAGACAGGAGCAGGAAGGGCAGAGAGGGACAGTGGGTCCTGGAGGACAGAGAGGCCAGTGGGGGTGCCGGTGCAGTGGAAGCAGCAGTGGGGGCAGTGGGGGTAACACAGGAACAGCAGCTGGGGGGGGCAGGAGCCAGGGAGATGGACAGTGTCAGCTTCCACATGGAAGCTGTAATGAGGGGGGTGAGACAGCATGCTGCAGGGGGATGTGGCCGCGGAGGGGCCCGTCGGCGGTACGCCCCTGACAGGCGGTATCGTGCCCGCATCAGCTATGAGCTGTACACAGATGTCGAGATTGTGGCCCGGTACCGCCTGAACAGGGCAATACTGAGACGGCTCAGTGAGCTGTGCAGTGATGTGATGCAGGCACCCTCACGGCAGTCATGCTCTGTCCGTGGAGACCAGGTGACAGCCTGCATGTGCCTGCTCGTCACGGGCACCTTCCAGAGGCCGACAGGTGACACCACAGGCATTACGCAGTCAGCCCGTCCACGCATCCTCACCCAATTCCTCAGCGCACTGCTGCCTCATGCTCTGCGAGTGCATCCATTCCCCAGCACGCTGACAGGCGTACAACAAACATGCAGGAGTTCCACAGGGTAGCACATATGCCTGGCGTGCTAGGGGCCATAGACTGCACCCATGTGGCCATTCGCACGCCACCTGGCCCCGACGGCCAAGCTTATCGCAACCGAAAGGGCTTCTCGAGTGTCAACTGCCAGGTGGTGTGTGATGCCACTGGGCGCATCATCAATGTCTGTGCCACACACCCTGGTGGAGCACATGATGCCTTCATATGGCACCAATCTGCACTGTGCCATCGATTCGAGAGTGGGAACATCCCCACGGGTCATCTAGTGGGTGAGTACACATGTATGGAATGCAAACTCTGTGCAAGGGTGGGAATGACACAGGTGCCATGGTAGTGGCACACAAGGATATGGGCAATATGGACCTGACCTGACACTGATCTCCACTATCTCCACACAGGTGACTGTGGATACCCTCCATCCTGGCTGCATCACCATGCCGGCGCCACGACCCCAGCGCAGCACGGTTTCAATGAGGACTACGCGCAACATGGAACATCATAGGCGGGTGTTTGGGATACTCAAGGCATGCTTCTGATGCCTGGACACCTCACCGCGAGCCCTACAGTACAGCCCCAGAAGGCCTGTGGGATATTCCTGGCCTGTTGCATCCTGCACAACATGGCCAAAGACCATGGGATAGCCATACAGGTCCAAGAGGGGACAGCGATGGGGACCAGTGGCGCGGTGATGTGGGTGATGAGCCGCCCCAGGGACGGAGGGACCCCCGACTGACACTGCAGGCCCAGCTGCCTGGGACACCATTGCAGAAGAGCACTATGCAACACAGGTAAGTCAAGGGACATGTGCAGGCAACACTGTCTTCATGCAAACCACAGGCACACAGGGGAACACACCGTGCATGAAGGTCAGGGAGTTGAAGGGTCCAGGCATACCAACACACCATCAGAGAGGTGAGCACTCATATGGACACACACACACACACACAGGCAGCATACAGGGCAGCAGCACAGCACTGCAAATGACACGCCAACACACAGCACCACCAACCACCCTCACCACCTGGACTGTCCACGTGTGTGTGTCAGGACCTGGGCAACCTTGCACCTTGGTGTACAGTGCAATGCAGGCATCATCATCCACACGCACCTGTGGACAGCAGTTGGGAGAGTGTGCAGGTGGTCCGTGTGTCAGCTTGGTGAGCAGAGCACCCAGCAGTGCACTGCCCACCATGACACACATTACACACAGGGCAGCACCAGACAGGGCCTGCATTGGGAGACAGCTCATGCAGGGAGCACTGTCCCACGGCCACCACGGATGCGTGGGCGGCCCTGCAGTGGCCTAGCAGCACTGGCAGGCTGCGCAGGGGCCACATCGGGTGGCGCTAGTGCACCACCAGGGGTCCCAGTGCGCCACCGCGACCTTGCCCGCACAGGGGTCTGCATGCCGCCAAACAAACTTGCACCAGGGGTGCTCGGGATGCCCACAGCAGAACCCAGCATCGACAGGCCTGGTGTCGCATGACGCCGGGAACGGGGAGTGGAGTGCGCACTGTGTGGGGTGCGTGGTACAGGGTCACCAGACAGTGTGGTCAATGCGGTCGCCACAGAGAGCACTGCCTGGGTCAGCCTGTCGATGGCAGCGGTCACATCCGTCCGCATATGGACCATCTCGGCCCAGTCCCGAGCACACTCCCTGCTATGCGCTCCACGGACACAGTCAGTGCCTCCACGGACCTTGCAACCCGCCCCTGCAGCTGTACCGACTCCTGCAGCAGGCGGGTGTGTGCGTCCAAAGGGTACTGTGCCCCAATGGCATCGTGACCCCCAGGGTGTGGATGGTCCTGGTGCACAGCACCCCTTGAGGGTGGCCGCTGTTCGCCAGGACCAGGTATGGGCGGATCTGGGCGGTGGACAAGTGCCACTGCTTGACGCTGTCCCCAGGCCTGGTGTGCAACTGCTGCTGCCGCCCCTCCAACTGCTGAGCCCCCAGGTCCACCTGTTCCACCCCTGTGCTGTCAACAGTGCCAGACACCTGCTCAGCCACCGATGCTGCCCCACCGGTGCTGACAGGCCCAGCCTGTGACTGTGCCAGCATGCTGGTATACAGGTGTGGAGCAGGACGGGCCAGGGGCACGTGCTGGCCTGCCATGTGTCCCTCATGGGACACACACCTATCACTGGCCATTGCAGGCCTGCTATCATCAATAGTGCCGTTGCGTGCCACTGCCATAGGCACAGCATGCTGGTACACCTGCATGCCAGACTGCTGTGACACAGGCTGTGCACCCCCTGCACCCGTATCACTGCCGGTGGAGTTGTTGGGCCAGCCGGCCTGCTGCTGCAGTGCCTGCAGGCTGCTGGCGGAGGTGGATGGTCCCTCCTCCTGGTCCAGCAGGTCTGCCTCACTGTCAGCACCCACCACCACCGTCTCCTGCAGACGAACAGGATCTGAAACAGAAAGAGAGTACATGTGAGTGCATGTGAACAACAGCCCCCCCCCACAACATCACCATGTCATACCGTGCAGTGATGGGCTTCCACCTGTCTGGAATCCTCCGCCTGGAACACCTGCAATGGCACTCGGCTGCATGGCCGCGACCAGTGTCTTCTCGGTCGGGGTCAGCTGCAACACCACTGGTGGTCACCCACCAGTGGCAGCACGTGCCACCCAGAAGGCTGCCACCTTCTCCTTCAGCCTCCTGCGGTCAGTCCCCATCTTTTTGCGGCATTCCTGCACTGAGTGCTGGTGGCTTCCGTGTAGGTTGACGGCCAGAGCTACCCCCTCCCATGCAGCTGCACGCTGCTGAGGGGTGCCCCTCCGCCCACTCAAAAGCGGTTCATCCTCCAGGTAGGCCTGGAAGAGGGCCTCAGTCTCTGCTGTGGTGAAGTTTGGCCTCCTCCTACGCCCGCCGTCCACAGCCTCAGCCTGGTTCTCGTCAGTCATGGTGATCTGTATGGGTGGAAGTGGACACCTGTCACTGTGCAGTCCACAGCATTTCCCATGAGCATAGCTGCAGGCGGGGGCAGAAGCCCCCTTCCTCTCCGCATGGCAGATACTGATGGAAAGGGTGCCCTCTGCCCCTTCCTATAGCCCTCATCATGCTCAGCCCCTCAACCTATGACATCCTCCAGCACCCCTGCCCATGAGCATTGTCCTGAGCATCACACAGCATGTAACTCACCTCTCACCTGCAACAACCAAATCTGGCCGCCACAACCCAGTGTCGCATTTTTATAGTGCAACACATGCAAATGAGGTGTGGCGCAACTGTAATGACATGCTAATCGCGCCACTGCGCCTTTGCATGGCTGATCGACTGATTTGCATATGTCGGCTGAATATCGCGTATTTGCGCTTAGTGCAATAGGGAAGGTCCGGCTGAGCCGATGGCGCATGTTTGTGGCTGTGTGCCACACTGCATTGCGCATGCCCAGACAGGTTACGCATGTGTCGATCGTGCTGCAGACCTGCTGAGCGCGATAGGCGATTCTGGCCATGGCCACCATTGTGCCAGTGGCGCTACAGCACTGGGCACTATATGGCGCTGTGGCACTTCTGCGCGATAGTCCACTGTGGCACTGGTGCTCTGCTTAGCAGTCATGCAGGATGCCTATACATCATATGGCGCTGTGCGTAGCCTTGCGTCATTGCCGTGACCTTGTGTATGCCCTCTGACCCCTGCCGCTGTGGGCATGCCATGTGTATGTCCCTATTGCGCTGTCTGGTTACAGCGCCATGTAAAGTGACGGCACTGTGCGAACAGTGCGATTGGACCTAAAGCTGGTCTGTTGCGCAACAACTCACTGGGTCACAAGCACAGCGGCGCCATATTGCCTGCTGTAAAGTTGGTGCCATGGCCAGGAGGAGGCGGTGTCCTGGAGCCCAGTTGAAGTGGCCAACCTGGTGGCCCTAGTGGAGCCCCACTGTGAGGCACTATATGGTGAGGCCCCCCTGACCGGACCTCGGACTCATGTGTGGCAGCAAGTGGCCACTGACCTGGTGGGGGTCACTGGCCGGGGCCGGTCTGCTGAGCAGTGCCGGCACCGGTACAGTGATCTCCGCCGGAGGGACCCGGACCTATTGACGCGGCTGCGTTCCCGTGCCAGGTGGGGCCTGGTGCCTAGGCCACGTGAGTGTACCATCTATTCACCTATATTCTCTGTAGGGGTGTGTGTGTGCCTGGGTGGCTGTGCATCGGTGTCTCAGTGTGTGCAGCTGTGCGATGGATGGTTATGGCTGTGTGGGCAGGCAGTCTCACTGGGGCAGGGGGCACTCTGCTTTTGAGTCACACTGATGTTTGTCTCACCATATGTCTCCCACAGGCCGGCTGGTGAGGACACCGGACAACAGTGATGTGGGCCATGCCAGGGCCCCAGTACCACAGGCTGTCGGGCCACAGCAGCAGCATCAGCAGCATCAGCAGCAGCAGCAGCAGCAGCAGTGGCAGACGGAGCTGCTGGAGGAGTGTGAGTATCATTACATTATGGATGCTATTGCATGCTGGGGGGGCAGGACCACAAACCATGCTGGACACAACCAAAGGGGAGGTCATAGTTCCACTATACGAAACACTAGTGAGTCCACACACTGAGTACAGTGTACAGTTCGGAGACCATACCTGTGTATGGACAGGGACTGGGTGGAGAGGTTCACAGGAGTGCGACATGGATGGTGCATGGATTGCATCACAAGTCCTATGCAGACAGGTTGAGGAACTGAACATGTACTCCCTGGAGGGAGGAGGTGTGGGATATGATGGGACATACAAGTATTGTACAGGGGAACAGAGTGCAGGAAAACAATATTTGTAAGCGTAAAGAATGTTCCAGGACTAGAGGGCATGGGATGCAGTTGGAGGGGGCTCGTTTAAGAGGAACATGAGAAAGTGTTTCTTCACATCATGGGTGGTGGACGAGTGGAACACCCTGCCAGAGGATGTGGTGGGGGCTGACTTGGTCACGGGATATATGTATGCGTGGGTTAGCCATGAGGGACTTCTGGAGGTCAGGGGTGAGGGGGAACGGACTTATAGGACAAGAGGGTGATCGTACAAGGCCAAATGGCCAGACTGGGTGTCCCATAGGCCCTTATCTGCCGACACTGTCTATGTATCCATGTATGTAGGCATGACACAGGTGACCTGCATCACAGTGCAGCATCACGACACGTCTGTGTATGCATCACAGGTGGTCCCGGCATGCACTGGGCACATAGCTGTGTAACTGGCATCGCACCACGTTGCCACATCACATGACAGCCTAGTTTGTACTGTGATTGACGTGGACAGTGTGTGTGGGCGGTGGTGCGCATGGCTGGTGCCGCCTGTTTGTGATGGCCATGTGCATGTTCACTGTGGGTGGGTGCATGCCATCACAGGTGCAGGACATTGGGTTAGATGGGTTGCAGGTTGGGTGGTGTTCAGGGTTGTGGTCAGTCTCAGCCATTGACTGTGCTCCCATTTTCCTAGGCCTCGGTGTGCTGCGACGCATGGCGCAAGATCTGCGGCGCCTGACCCAGGTGGTGGTGGACAACCGTGAGCTCCTGCAGGCCCTACAGCACCAGGGGGAATGGCGGCGCAGGCACAGGAGGGGACGCCAGCAGGGGGAGGAGCAGGAGCCAGCTGGGCCGTAGCCCAAATTTCAGTTCTACTTCACCCATCCCTTTCACCCTGCCTTCCCTCTCCAAGTTTTTATTCCTTCCCCCTTGAACACCCCTGCCTTTTACCCGTCCCCCCCCAACTTGTACATAGTTCTACGTTTATTGTTAACTGTTTTTTTTGAAATATACATTTCTATTTTGGTACAACTGCTGGGTTGGTGTCTGCTTTGCAACTGGCTCTGGGTGCTCCGTTGCAGGGGTGTACATGCCATCTGGGCTGCTATGGTCCTGGGTATCTGTGTGTGTGTGTGTGTGTGTGTGTCCATGGGGAGGTATCAGCAGCATAGCATTGCCTTTCTGTTGCTCTTGCCATCTGCTGCCACCCTGCTGGGTGCACAGGGTGGGTCTGGCTGGTATGCTTCTCTGCAGCATGGGGTTGGACGTGGCACGGGGGTGCATGGTGTTTCCTGCAGTGCCTGTCACTGCACATGAGCGGTGTCTTGGGGCATGGTGCACGCTGTGCTGTGCGTGCACGGGGGACTGATGTGCACTGTGGTTGTCAACCCCTGGGTGTGGCACTCTCTGCCTGCCAGTGGTTGTGCTGGGTGTCATGGCTCTGCTATGCTTTAGTTGGCTTGTCCCCATGGGCACGTGGATCATCCGTCCCACCCCCAGTGATGCTGTGCTTGGGGTGTGCCAGTGTGGTGTGGGTTCTGCAGTGAGTTCCTGTGCCCATGTGTGGCATGGCTGGCGGTGGGCCCCAGCCTGCCTCCCTGGCTGTGCAGTTCCATTGCTCTGAGGGGGGGGCTGTGCTTGCGCTATGGCAGCTCTGCAATGCTCAGCTGACCTTCCATGATTGCGCCATAGCACAGCATTTTGGCTCAGCCTCTCCTTCCTGGTTGCGTGATGGCGCAGTATGTGCGATATTGAGACGTTGGTTGCTTGCGCAATTCGCTCTGCTCCATGTTTGAATATCGCACCTGTTGCGCATTTGCGCAACTGGTTTGCGATTGCTCCTACTGTTGCGCCAGTTTTCAGCGCAGTTTGAATATCCAGGCCAATGTGTGCAAGGTAATTCACCTGTTAAATAGAAACATAGAATTTGTTGGCAGAAAAGGATTGCTTGACCCACCCAACCTGTCTAGCTCACCCTTGCCTAGTCTGTCTCTGCAGACCCAAACTGGTCTCCAACGACCCTCGCTCCTTCCTGCACATTTTCTAATATTACCCTATGTCTATCCCATGCATGCTTGAAGACCCCTACTGTTTTTGCCTCCACCACTTCCACTGGAAGCCTATTCCAGGCATATACCACTCTTTCAGTGAAGTAGTGCTTCCTTACATCCCGCCTTATATTCCCCTCTTCAGCTTCATCATATGCCCTCTTGTGCTGATGCTATTCCTCATGTGAAAGAGACTCTCCTCCAGCACCCTGTTCACCCCCATAAGGTACCTCTAGGTCTCTATCATGTCCTCTCTTGCTTCCTGTCTTCCAGGGTGTATATATTGAGATCTCTCTGTCTCTATTTTTAGGGCTTTTGGTGCAACCACTGCAACATTTTAGTTGCCCTCCTCTGGACTTCCTCCACCCTGTCTATGTCCTTTCTGAGGTGTGGCCTACATAACTGGACATACTACTCCAGGTGGGGTCCCACCAGTGAGCAATAAAGTGGCAAAACCACCCCCCTCCTTCTGCTGGAGATATCTCTGCCTACGTATTCCAGAATCCCACTGGCCATACTCACTGCTTTGTCACACTGCTCTGCCACTTTGATGTCATCAGATATGATAACCCAAGGTCCTTTTTCTGTTTAGTGACTGACAGTACCTCATCACATCCTCTACTCAGTTCTTGGGTTCCTATGCCTAAGTGTATGATTTTGCACTTTTTGGCATTGAACTTCAACTTCCATGCTCTTGAATACTCAAGTTTCCCAAGATCCCTATACATTACTTCTACCCTTTCCTTATTGTTCATCCTATAACAGATTTTGGTATCATCTGCAAAAAGGCATACCATCCCATCCACTTCATCTGCAGTCTCACTTATGAAGACATTGAAGAGGAGTGGTCTCAGTACTGAGCCTTGTGGCACCCAACTGGTCACTCTCCCATTATTAGAGCGAGTGCTGTTAACCACCACTCTTTGTTGCCTATCCCTTATCCAGTTTCTAACCCTGTTCATCACTTGTGATGTCACCCCTGTGCTGCTCAGTTGCTTAATCAGACTCCTGTGTGGCACAGTGTTGAAGGCCTTGCTAATGTATGGATAGACCATGTCCACTGCACGCCTGATCAATTTCCCTGGTTACTCAATCAAAGAACTCAATCAGATTCATCTGGAATGACCTCCCCCTCCCCCTGTGCATTCATGCTGCCTTTGGTCTTGCAGCCCATTTTTTTCAAAATACTCTACAAACCTTTCTTTTAACAGCTTTTCCATTAATGTAACCACCACTGAAGTGACGCTCACAGGCCTATTGTTACCAGCCTTTTCCCTACTGCTGTCCTTATGTAGAGGGACCAGTCCTCTTCATGTCTGATTCCAGTGAACTGCTGAATAAGGCCGTCTGTGGGGCAGCCAGCACCTCTCTGAGTTCTTTCAGTACCCTTGTCCAATGCTCAAAGAAGGATTAGCCTTGAAACATAGAAACATAGAATTTGATGGCAGATAAGGACTGCTTGGCCCACCCAGTTTGCCCATTTCCCCTACCTACTGTAATACTATAGACCCTACTTGAGCTCCGGCTTAGCCCTCCCTTCCCTAATGACTAAGGTTCCCTTATGCCTATCCCATGTGTTATTCTTGAAATGTTATTACTTGTGAGCCAGTATCAAGTACCGCTTCCAGTTTATTTCCCCTGATCATTATGGCCATGGTCAAGCAATATCCAATGACTCTGAATTAAGTTAGACCTTTTGGCAGATCTGCTGCTGACTGTCCTGAGGTTCAGTCTGTGACACTAGTTACTTCTTGCTTAAAGTCACAGCTGGTAAGTTCACATCCTGGGTGCATCACTTTTCAGCAGGACCACTGACTCCTCACCTTTGACATATGGGGCTCCCATTCAGGTCAACTTGGTTGTATGGCCTTCTTCTGGCATTCCTGGGTATCAGAGACCTTGGTGAGTGCCATCTGAATCCTCAGGGAATTTGGTTTCTCACTTCCCATCTCAAGACTTCTTTGATATTTTGGAGCTTCCTTTTATGTTCTGCAGTATACTGTACTGTATGTGCTGATAGCTTGGTCTGTGAGAATGTCCCTGCTGGAGAGTACAGAATGTTCTGACCTCGGGTCTGACCTTTTCCAATGCTGTAAATAAGCCTGCAGCTGCCATTTGAACTGTTCTCTATGGAGCAACAGTGGCCCTTGTGATGCTTGGCCAGCTGGTTATGATTATTGTATGATAGTGGTATTATAAATAAATGGTCAGTGTATGAAATGTCAGTCTGTGAGATTTGGCCCTTTAAATAACAAGGTGTCAGCAGCTGAAACCACAGGATGTAATTAAAACTGATAAGGGAACTGGTTAATTAACTACCTTCCTTCCAGTGAGCATGTTATTACCTTTTTGATGACCGGCCTAGGCTTTTTGAAGTTGAAAACCAAATGTGACTTTAAGATTCTGCCAGAGGATGAGCCTAATAAACTTTAATGATGTTTTAAGAGAAACAGGCCATTTGATACCAACATGCAGTTAAAAGTTGTAAACCCTTTGGTGTTCCTTGGGAAAACAGGAACCAGTCACCAGTTCAAAGGAAATGCTTGATTAAAGACTGTCATAATTTAGGAATTTTTTTTTATTTCTGATGTCACATTATTTAAAATACCTCCTGATAGGAAATCATGTTTGTACTTTTCTTAATTCAAAAAAGGAGAAGCTATATGACCCACAAACGGGCAGAGAGACAGAGATAAACTAATACTTGTGTCTGAAATGTTTGATATATTATTTTGGGACTCCGAGAGAAAAACAGTTCTCTGATCTAACTAAAAGCACTTCCAGAGGCAATACCTTAGATAGAAAAAATCAAAATGCATTGTAGTAGGAGATTTGCTTTTGTAATCTTCCCCATGTTCTTTTATGTGATTGTGAGCTCTTTGATATATTGTTCTGTGTTTATATACCTAAGGTCTCTTACAGAGTTTTAAGGGTTCATTTTGGATACCTGGTTAGGTGCCTCTAGGTGATAGAAATATTGCATCCTCCTGAAGAGAATATTATCTGAGCCTGTACATTTGGGTACACTAGCATAAGGTTCATAGTTTGAATCCCTCCAGAACTTGAGACTAAAGGTGATTTGGACCCAAAAGCAGACAGGAGGGTTACCCTGTCTGTTACCTGTTCACACTATTGCACTCTGAGGTTGGCACTGTGGGAGCTGAGGGCCGGACCTGTGGAGTGCGTCTGTGACAGATTTGGTTGGCAGCGGTGTGATAAATTTGGTAACACAAACTTTATCTGTTCAGTGTGTCAGCTTAATACTGTGCAGCTCACTTGCAAAATAAGGCAGTGATTTATTTTTAAAAGAGGGAACAGAACGATATCATTTTGCTTACAGTCAAAGTTCCTACCTGTTTTATTTTTTTCAAAGTGCAAGTTAGAGTAGCCGTAGTTAGGGAAGAAGATGGCTTCCAAATACAGTGAGCACACTGCAGACCACCCGAAGCAGTTGTGCAAGGAGAGAGGAGTCCTGCACGAGGGGAAAGCCACCAAGCAGAACCTTGTGGACACTCTGATGGCTGCTGATGCCCAGAGTGTTGAGTCACAGTTTGTGACTGTAAAGGACCAAACCTTGGGCATGGAGGGGCCAGCAGGCAGTGCAGTGTCCAGATCCAGTTAGGAGGACAGCAGGGCCAGTGCAAGCCAAGGGCCACAGCAGCAGGGGAAGGTCACCAACATTCTAGCGCCAGAAGCCATCAGGCTGCAGATGGAGTTGCGGAGGATGGAGCTGGAGTTACAGAGAGAAGAGAAGCAAGAGCAGCAAGTCGCAGAGGAGAAGAGGGAGTAAGAACAGTGAGCCACAGAGGAGAAGAGGGAGCGAGAACAGCGAGAAGCTGAATGTGAACAGTAAGAGGCTGACCGTGAAGAATGTGAGTGCCAGAGGCGACATGAACTGGAGAAGCTACGACTCCAACCACCAGCACCAGAGCAGGTAAGTGGCTTGGGTTTAACTGGAACTACAGGACTGGGTTACAAATTAAATTCCAAATTGATAGCTGAATTTAAAGAGGGGGAGGATATGGATGCCTTTTCAAATTCCTTTGAAAAAGTTTGTATTTAGGCAAAGATTCCTAGAGGGTCCTGGAGCTTCCAGATATCCCTGCTACTTAACGGGGAAAGCTCAGGATGCATTGGGTCAAATGGACAATGAGGACAGTAATGATTACAATAAACTTAAAGCTGCACTTTTAAAAAAGTTTGATTTAACTGCAGAAGCATACAGAGCTAAATTCTGTAAGCTCAGAAGAAGCCCTGGCATGAGTTACGAGGAGCTAGCCATGAAACAATGTCAGTGTTTAAAACATTGGTGGGAAGGAATGGAAGCAAACTCTGTAGATAAAATTGAAAATGCTATATAGTTAGAACAGTTTTTCTGGGCATGCCCAGCAGACCTGGAAACCTAGCTGGAGGACTGAGATCCCAAAACAGTGCAAGAGACTGTTGAACTCTCAGACCGCTATGCCAAGAGTAGACCTGTTCTGAAAGTGAATGGGGCCAGTGTGGCAGCGCAGAAAGGAAAAAGCACACCTTCAGGGCAGCTAAAACCCTCACTGCCTCCATTGAAACCAGTTAGCCCTAGGTTTCAAAAAAAATATTTTTCTGATAACAGAAACGAATGTTGGGTTTGCAAAGAAACTGGCCATATTGCCAGACAGTGTCCCAAAAGGATGAGCAATACGCAAAATGGGGCTAGGAAAGAAGTGGGTTGTTTGTGTGTCCCTGGAAGCATGCCCGTGAACATGAGGGAACGCATGCACCCAATCACTCTGAATGGTGTACAGACAAAAGGGTTAAGAGACACAGGGGCATCCCTGACATTGGTAACAGGGGATCTGGTAGACCCTGGTCAGCTTATACCCAATAAATCTGTAACTGTACAAGGCTTCACTGGGGAGAAGAAAACATTACCACTCGCTAGTGTTCTCCTAGTCCTAGACTGGGATGAAATGGGGAAACTGTGCAACAGGTGGCTGTATCCCAAACTTTAGCAGTTGGTCATCCTTGGCAACAATCTCAAACAGGGGATGGTGTGTGCAGTTACTGATAGGCAAGAGGCAAGGGAAAATTGTAGTTCCCTGGACCTCATAGAAGCCACTGTGGAAACCACTAGGAGACTGGTTCCCCAGCCTGTCTCCTGAAATGCAGACTAATGAAAAGGGGGTAGAAATTTCCCCAGTAGCAGTTAACCAAACAGCTAAGGAGGGTTATTCTGAAGAAGGAGGGGTGACCTATTGTCAGAGGGTTAGGGATGACAGTGATCTGGAGTGCCCTGATGCTAGAGCTAGGGACCCTAGTTTAGATACTGATGGGGACCTGTCCCATGCCTTTGGAATGTGTAAGGAGTTTGCAGCTGCTCAGAAAAGTGACCCTAGTCTAGAGAAGCTGAGGGCTTGGGCAGACTCTGACTGAGTACAGGGAGGTGATGGCAAACATAAAGTTTATTGGGAAAATGGACTGATGTATACTCAGGATGCTAAGACAGAGGGAGGGGTGATACATAGGCAGCTTGTCATTCCCCAGTGGTACCGTGAGCAGTTGCTCAAGATTGCACATGATATGCCCTTGTCTGGTCATCTGGGAATCACACACACTATGCAGAGGTTGGCCCAGAATTTCTATTAGCCCAACTTCACCCAGCAGGTGAAGGAGTATTGCAGGTCTTGTCACCAGTGCCAAAAAATAGGAAAGGCGGGTAAGAAACTCAAGCCACCCTAATTCCATTACCCATAGTGGAGGAGCCATTCCAGAGAGTGGGAATGGATTTAGTCGGACCTTTTAATACCCCCAGCTCCTCTGGGAAGAAGTTCATCCTTACTGTGGTGGATTATGCCACCCAGTACCCAGAGGCAGTCACCCCATCCTCACTGAGGAGAGACAAATTGGCAGATGCTTTACTTAGGATTTTCTCCTGTGTTGGGTTTCTGCAGGAGGTTATCACCGATCAAGGGGGTTCCTTCATGTCGGACCTGATGAAATGTTTGTGGGAGAAGTGTGGGGTGGAGCAGAGGTGCATGGCACTGTATCACCCACAAGCCAATGGGCTTGTGGAAACATTTAATGGTACCCTGAAGTCAATGCTCCAAGCATTTGCTGAACAGCATAGGAGGGACTGGGAGAAATACCTTCCCCACCTGTTGTTTGCATAGAGGTAGGTGCCCCAAGAGTCAACAGAATTTTCCCCCTTTGAGCTCTTATATGGACGCTGGGTACGTGGGCAGCTAGACTTGATCCAGGAGGACTGGGAAGGCAAGCACACCACCCAGGGAACTCCCATAGTGGATTACATCCTTAAGTTTAGGGAAAGGCTGAAGGAGCTTATGGGGACAGCCCAGAGCAACTTGGCAGCTGCCCAACAGAAACAAAAAGTGTGGTATGACCACAGAGTCAGAGCTTGCTCTTACACAGTGGGTCATGAAGTCATGGTCCTTATCCTGGTCCAGAAAGACAAGCTGCAGGCTGAGTGGGCAGGATCATACTAAGTAGTAAGAAAGGTAAATGATGTGAACTATATCATAGAGTTACCAGACAGAAGACATACAGAAAGAATGTACCATGTCAACATGATGAAGCCATATGCTAATAGGGCTGACATGGTGTTTGCAGTGTGTAGTCCTGGGGAGGGGATGGATGAAGGAGACCCCCTTCTGGACTTGCTGGAAGAAAGCAAGTGGGAGTTCTCTGTGGAGGCAGTTAAATTGTCACCCCAGCTTTTCCCAGACAAGATCCAGGAAGTAAGGAAGGTTTTAGCAGACTTTGCCCCACTGTTTAGCACCAAGCCAGGACTAACCCCCTTTGCAACACATGATGTAGAGACAGGGACATGGATGCCCATACGGCGGACAGCATATCAGGTGTCAGAAGCTGTCGAAAAGTACATTAGGAGGGAGGTGGAGGAAATGCCTGATTTAGGGGTAATCCAGAAATCCCACAGCCCCTGGGCCTCACCCATAGTTCTTCTGCCCAAGCCAGATGGCTCTATTCATTTCTGTGTGGACTATCATGGACTGAATGCAGTCACAAAGTCAGACACTCACCTGATACCCTGGACGGATGAACTTCTGGACAAGTTGGGAAGGGTGACCTACCTTACGACTATTGACCTGACAAAGGGGTACTGGCAGGTAGAGTTAACTGAGAGAGCTAGGGAGAGGTCGACCTTCATCACCCTGATAAGCTTATTTGAATTTAAAGTAATGCCTTTCGGAATGAAGAATGCCCCAGCCACTTTCCAAAGGTTGGTGAACCAGGTGTTAAATGGTGCTGAAGTGTATGCCATGGTGTACCTGGATGACATTGACATCTTTAGTGCCAGCTGGGAGGAACACCTGTCCCACCTTAGGGAAGTGCTGGGCAGGATACAGAGGGCCAGGCTCACTGTCAAAGCTGAGAAGTGCCAGGTGGCCATGGCTGAAGTGGCATACCTCGGGCATGTTGTAGGCTGGGAACAGCTCTGTCCTAACCAAGTGAAAATAGAGGTGATCAGGACATGGCCCAGACCAGAAACACAGAAGCAGGTCAGGAGTTTTCTAGGGACATCAGGGTACTATAGGACATGTGTACCCAATTACAGTGCCCTGGCTGCTCCCCTATCTGACCTGGTAAAGAAAAGGATGTCTAAGAAAATTACTTGGGAACCAGCCTGTGAAAAAGCCTTTACCAGACTGAAGGAGGCACTGTGTAGTGCTCCTGTGTTGACAAGTCCTGACCATAGCAGACCTTTTATAGTCCAGACTGACCCCTCAGATGTGGGTGTTGGGGCAGTACCGAGTCAGACATCCGACCAAGGGAAAGATCACCCCATAGTGTACCTGAGTAAAAGGTTACTTCCCAGGGAGCAGGCTTACTCTACTGTGGAAAAAGAGTGTTTTGCCATAGTGTGGGCCCTAAAGAAGTTAGAGCCATACTTATACGGGCAGCATTTTTAGGTACAAATTGACCACAACCCCGTGGTTTGGCTGACACAAATGGGAAAAACTAATGGTAGACTATTAAGATGGAGTCTTGCCTTGCAAGGGTATGACATGATGATCTTACATAGGGCTGAAGCAACCAATCAGAACACAGATGGCTTGTTGTGTCTATATGAGGAGTGAACTGTCTTAGGGAGCTCATCCCATGCAGGGGATAGAGCCCCCAAAATCAGTCAAGGTGGGGAGGATTGTGACACTTCGCCAGCTGGTTATGATTATTGTATGATATTGGTATTATAAATAAGTGGTCAGTGTATGAAATGTCAGTCTGTGAGATTTGGCCCTTTAAATTACAAGGAGTCAGCAGCTGAAACCACAGGATATAATTAAAACTGATAAGGGAACCAGTTAATTAACTACCTTCCTTCCAGTGGGCATGTTATTACCTTTATTTATGACCTGCCTAGGCTTTTTGAAGTTGAAAACCAAATGTGACTTTATAAGTCTGCCAGAGGATGTGCCTAATAAACTTTTATGACGCCTTAAGAGAAACAGGCCATTTGATACCAACATGGAGTTAAACGTTGTAAACCCTTTGGTGTTCCTTGGAAAAACAGGAACCAGCCACCAGTTCAAAGGAAATGCTTGATTAAAGACTGTCATTATTTAGGAAATGTTTTTTTCTTCTGATGTCACATTATTTAAAATACCTCCTGGTAGGAAATCATGTTTGCACTTTTTTTAATTCTAAAAAGGAGGAGCTAGATGACTCACAAAGGGGGTGGAGAGACAGAGTTAAACTAATACTTGTGTCTGAAATGTTTGACATATTATTTTGGGACTCTGAGAGAAAAGCAGTTCTCTGATCTAACTAAAAGCACTTCCAGAGGTAATACCTTCAATAGCAAACATCTGAATGTATTGTGGTAGGAGTTTTGCTTATGTAATTGTTCCTTGTTCTTTTATGTGAGTGTGAGCTCTTTGATATATGGTTCTGTGTTTACATATTTTCTCATATTTTTATAATCTTTTAGTAAAGAACCTTTTATTTGAAAGACTGCCTGGGTGTCTGTCAGTTCTTTTTTTGCATGTGACGTATAGGTGGTTAAGTCTGACAACTGTTCAACAGCTTAATGGTGTTACTAAGCTTGGTAAAAGGTAATAATGTACCTAAGGTCTCTTACAGAGTTTTAAGGGTTCATTTTGGATACCTGGTTAGGTGTCCTGAGGTGAAAGATATATTGCATCCCCCCCCGAAGAGAATATTATCTGAGCCTGTACATTTGGGTATGCTAGCATAAGGTTCACAGTTTGAATCCCCCCAGAACTTGAGATTAAAGGTGATTCAGATCCAATTGCAGACAGGAGGGTTACCCTGTCTGTTACCTGTTCACACTATTGTGCTCTGAGGTTGGCACTGTGGGAGCAGAGGGCCAGACCTGCGCAGAGCATTTGTGACAGCCCCTAGTGGCTAATTTTATGTTATCTGATGAATGGAATTTTCCTAATTCCCGGAGAGACTATAAAAAGCTAAAAGGGGTCAGTGTTCTTTTAGACTTGGACTGAGTAAAGATAGATAGGAAGGTGAAAGCCTCCTTGTAGTGTGTGCTTTCACACTGTTTGATTTATGTTAGGCTGAAGAAAAAAGTCTTGGAAACTGTTGAAGCTAAGCAGTTTGTCTGAGTTACCATTTTGCTTTCTGTATATTTTACTTGATGAAAATAAAATGGTAAATGCAATCGTGCATTTTTTGTATGCACCTGGCTTGTGGTCAGCCTGAAATTGTGTTATCCTAAACCCATGCCCAGTGACATATGATGTTAGCAGTGGGATCTGACTGACTGCCCGAGGAAACAGAGGGAGTTCAGTCAGTTGGTACTAGACCTGGTAACTAAGATACACGGCAGAGGTGCAAGGCACCAGACGAGATGAGGACAGCACCTGATGGAGATGGTAACCTGTGTGAGGCACCATGGATGGGACGAGATGGACCCAATAGCCAAATGGAGACCCTGATATGGCTTCTTCAGTGGATGAGTGGGAGATGGCTGGAGGCTGATCGATGCCAGAGAGAGGCAGAGCACAGATGCCAGGAGCTACTCAAGACGTTCCACTCAGAGAATGTTGAAGAAGAATTGGTAGAACAAGATTCATGGGCTGTGGAGGAGGAGGACCCTCTGATGGAGCATTTATGGCCGTCTTTGTTGGAGATTCCTTTGCTGCCTGTTTTTCCAGGCTGCTACTTTGTGGAGGACAGGGAACAAGAAGAAGAGACCCTAGGTAAGACTTTGACTGGCAATGTATACTGGGGGTGAAGACTTCAAGCAAGATGGAAGAAGCCATTTTGGCTGAAGGAACTTTACCATGTTTTGAACCTCATCGCATAAAAGTTGATTGTTCTCCTGATGTTGACTGGGGAAAGTTGCAGGCAGGGAATCCTGAAGTAACCCAGTTAAGGGAGTATGTAAAAATCAAGGATGGGAGACAGGTTAATGGTGGTGTGGGGGACAGGTTATGGTATGAACTTAGGAAGGAAGTTCAATATCATATGAGGCACAACCCCCGGATGAAGCAAGTGGATGCCCAGGTAGTGGTGCCCATAGCATATAGAAAAAAGGTGATGGAGGATGCGCACTCCAGTCACTCAGGGCATCTGAGCCATTGGAAGTTATTGATTAGACTAACCCTATATTTCAATTGGCCAGGCATGTATAGGCAGATAGCAGCATACTACAAAACCTGTTGTAAGGGCAAACAGGCAGAGGTACCTGGAAGGAATGTAGGAGGAGTAACCCAGAGGGTGAAAAACATAGGTGGCACCTTTGGAGGAGGGGGAGATTCCCACATGGAACAGAAGGGCATGATGGTGGCCAACGCCACTGAACAGAAGGGCAAGGTGGTGGTCAACACCACTAGAAGTTTATAAGATTATATACGTAAACCCTGAGGTTAGGGACAGGCTGTTAGGCATACGGCATGGTATGTTACTAGCCTACCTTTAAATGTTTAAGGGGTGATGGAGCAAGGTAGTTCTCCCCCAGAAGGCAGTTCTGTTGGGTGCTGGATGGTCCAGCCATTCAAATGTATCTGGTCAGGAAAAGTCAGAAGATGGTATTAAACTACTGTTGATAGTTCTTTCTCCTGGTATATGTAATGTTTTGTAGTAAACTTGTAAGATGTCTCAAGGTATTTGTATCGTTATGAAGAGGATACTTTACAAATGTTTTTCTTTGAAAGGGACCACAGGCCCAATTCCAAGACGGGCTACACTGGCGTAAGATGGGATACACCAATCCCCATGGCATATCCCATGACTTACACCATGCGATACACCCATTGCTATTCCAGGAGGGCACCTACACCATGGCATCTGCAGGCTGCTACAATTGCAAGATATGACCACACATACACTGCAGCCCACAATGCCTGGCGCAACTGTGGGTTGCGACAGCAACTTAGCCCAATTCCAGAAGGCCCAGTGTCGCAACCCACAATTGTGATTCCAGGACACACAGTGGCATAGCCAACTTCTGACAACTCGGAGCTGTCAGAACTGGCATCTGATGGGTGGCACCATCGGTTGCAGCCTCACAGCACTGTGGCAATGGCACCATGCTGTCCCCCTGACCCCCACTAGCATGCCCCCACCCCAATCCCCCAACCATGAGGGACCCTCAGGGTTCCATATCAAAAGCACCTCCCAGATGCCTGTGCCATCTGTCCTTACCCTCCATGCCCCCTGATGTGTTCTGCAGTGATCCAGGTTGGGGGAGCTCCAGGGGGGACACCTGATGCTCACTGCGAGATGTGACCTGCGGCATTGATACACCATGCATGGGCTACCACCACACACATGGTGTATCTCGCATGTCACAATTGCTGGGACCCTGCCACTTCTGGAATGCAGTGTAGGGTCCATGGCATAGTGGCAACTGGCATAACTTGCAACTGCATGTGAGTTACGCTGGCCGTCTTGGAATTGGGCGTCCTGAGACAAAGCTTCAGGTGAGGGTAAACTGATGCTCCACACCCTTCCAGGGTGTTAAGATTTGGACAACCTTAGGACAATTGCCCTCTTATGTGGGGAGCTGTGTGACAGGGTGACCCCTTTTTATTTTTTTTTAATGTTTCACCAGGAGGGCACACTGAACAACAAGTTGCTCTTCTCATGATGCAACCTCGGGGGGAGGGGTAACATTGAGGGTAATAACACAGAGATTATTTGTCATAGTGGACACCCCTGTGATAAGTTGGAGCCATGTCCCAAGCAGTTAATATGTTTTGTATAATGTCCAACATGCTACTTGGCTGCCTGAAACAAAACTGTTTTGATATAGGAATAACAAAAGCTTGTGTCTGTGTTTTTAAGAAGTTTCCCTGCTGCCACATATTATTATGTATAAAACTGCTAGGATGCCTTTTACAGCAGACAGAATGTCCCTGTAGTAGAGTACAGAATGTTCTGACCTCGGGTCTGACCTTTCCCAATGCTGTAAACAAGCCTGCAGCTGCTATTTGAACTGTTGTCTATGGAGCAACAGTGGCCCCTAGTGGCTAATTTTATGTTATCTGATGAATGGAATTTTCCTACTTCCTAGAGAGACTATAAAAAGCTGAAAGGGGTTAGTGTTCTTTTAGACTGAGACTGAGAGAGAGAATAGATAGGAAGGTGAAAGACCTCCTTGTAGTGTGTGCTTTCACACTGTTTGATTTATGTTAGGCTGAAGAAAAAGCCTTGGAAACTGTTGAAGCTAAGCAGTTGTCTGACTTACCATTTTGATTTCTGCATATTTTACTTGATGAAAATAAAATGATAAATGCACTCACGTGTTTTTTTATGGACCAGACTTGTGGTCTCCCTGAAATTTTATTATCCTAAACCCATGTCCAGTGACAGCTTCCTACTAGTGTTTCCCCTCCCTATGCATCCCAGGATGCTGCTAGCCTTTAGTGTTGCTTTTTCACATCGCTTACTAACCTTTAAGTCATCTGAGATGATTACCCCCCAGATCATGCTCCTGTTTGGTCATGGTCAGCTGCTCACCTCCCAGGTAGTACTTCCCTGCTGAGTTGTGTCTTCCCAGGTGCATAATTTTACATTTCTTAGCATTGATCTTCAACTGCCAGTTTCTTGACCATGTTTCCAAATTCCTTAGGTCAGACTCCATCCTTTGAACCCATTTGGACATGTCTACCCTGTTGCCGAGCTTGGTGTCATCTGCAAACAGACACACCTTCCTTTCTAGTCCATCAGTGATGTCGCTGATGAATATATTAAAGAGACTCAGTCCCAGAACTGATCCCTGTAGGACATCACTAGTTACCATACCCTCTTCTGACAGAGTGCCATTTACCATTACCCTCTGGGTCCTTCCGTCTAGACAACTTGAGATTCAGTTCACTATTTTAAGCCCAATTCCTGTGTTCTCCAGTTTGTTAATCAGCCTCCTGTGAGGGATGGAGTCAAAGGCCTTGCTGACGTCCAGGTACAACACATCAATCACACCACCTTGATCTAACATCTGGGTAACCCAATTAAAAAATTCAATCATGTTAGTCTGGCAGGACCTCCCTGCTGTGAAGCCATGCTGCTTTGGGTCTAGTTGCTCATTGCCTTCTAAGAATGCCACTATCCTCTCCTCTAACAGGAACTCCATTAGTTTCCCTAGTATTGAGGTAAGGATGACTGGATAGTAGTTTCCCACTTCTTCTCTACTCCCACTCTTGTGGAGTGACACCACTGTAGCTCTTTTCCAGTCTTCAGGGACCTCCCTACTCTCCAAAGATTTGTTAAACAATTTTGCCAGTGGGGAGGCCAGCTCTTTCCCAAGCTCCTTCAGAATTCTTGGGTGAATTCCATGCGGCCCCATTGCTTTGTCCACCTTCAATTTATTGAGTTCCTCTAGGACTCTTTGTTCTGAGAATGGACTTGCATCTGCCCATCCCCCCCCAACATGGTGCTCCTACTTGCACAAGGCAGAACTCTTGCTGCTTTCTTCCTGTGTTAAAACTGAGCTGAAATAATTGTTCAGGATCTCTGCTTTCTCCCCATCATCCTCTGCATGCTGACCTTCCTTTTTTGTTAATCTGACAATTCCCTCCTTGCTCTTCCTTTTTCACTTATATACCTGTAGAAGGTCTTGTCACCCCTTGTTACTCCCTTCACAATCCTTTCCTCAGTCTGTTCCTTCGCAATCCTAACTGCTTTCCTGGCCTTTTTAAGCTTTTCCTTGTATAATCCCCTGTCTCCGTCACTTTTGGACTCCTTATACCTCATGAAGGCTTTTTTCTTCTCTCTTATTTTGGATGCTACTTCCATGGTGAACCTGAGTGTAGTTTTTCTCCTTTTGGTTTTGCTAACCTGCTTGGTACAGTGAGATGTGACTAAGGTTATCACTTCCTTTAATTCCCTCCAGCTTTGTTCTACTCCTCCTTCCCCCCTGCAACCAAGAATATCTTGAAAAATGTTTTTCATTTTAGGGAAATCTGCTTTACTGTAGTCGAGGACTTTCAGTTTAGAGTGTCTCATGTCCTCAGATTTGTTCACAGTGAACCATACAGTTCTGTGATCACTAGACCCCAGATGACTTCCCAATTATACACTCAAAACCCTGTTACTATTCGAGAGTACCAGGTCCAGGACCACCCATTCCCTAGTGGGTGTTTTCATCAACTGAGTTAGTCCCACTGCCCCTAGTGCTACCAGGAATGCTCCTTTCTGAAGATGCCATGAAGGAGCCCCAATCCACATCTGGTAAATTTAAATCACTGACCAGCAATATCTCCCCCTTATCCACCATCATTAGGCGGGTTTCCAGAATTTCTTTGTCTTTTTCCATCTCCTGAGATGGGGGCCTGTAAATCACTCTGAATTTGATGGGGGCATTGATATGGTTCGATAGTAGCCCATAGGTCCTCAGCCTCACTATAAGTCCCTTGAATATCTGTAGCCCTGATCCCTTCTTTGACATTGATGGCCACCCCTTCCCTTTTTTCCCCTTTCTGTCCCTTCTGAACAGGTTGTATCCTGGGATGGCTACATACAAACTCTGGTTCTCAGTAAACCATGTTTCTGTTACTGCTACCCAGTCCAGGTCTGCATTGTGGCAGTAATGTCTGTGATCTTATTTGCCAGACTGCAAGCACTGATGAACATGGCCCTCCAGCCCTTGTTCCCGATGTTGCTTGCAAGGATACTTTTTTCCATCCATGTTCCCTTATTGCCTTTCCAGTATTTCAGGAAAGATTTGCCTTGGGTTGTGAGTTCCGTGTCCTCTGCAACACTCACCTTTATTTGTCCTGCTGGAGAATCGATAGCTGATGGGGAGGGGCAACTGTTTCCCCACGGTGCATAATGGGTCACAAGGCCCTCTTCCCATCCACTAGTTTAAATGATCCGCATACACATGGAACTTCTGGCCTAGCACTCTGACCCCCTCTTTCATTAGATAAAGGCCATCGAACTTGAAGAACTCTCTGTCCCAGAAGTTCTTCCAGTCTCCTATGAAATGGTGTCCCCTTTCGTGACACCACCCCTTTAGCAGGTGTTCAGTTCTTTAATTTCCCTTTCCTTGATTTTCTGCCTGCCCCCTCCTTTTTTCCACACAGGCAGAATTTCTGAGAAGGAAATACTGGTCGAAAGAGAAGTTAATTGGTCTACCAGCCTGGTAGGGTGCTTTTTAGTCTCATCCATGGACCTACTGGTGAGGTCATTTGTCCCTAGATGGATAAGGATGTTCATCCCTTCCCCTGCCCTATGCATGATTTTGACAATGCAGTCAGTGTCCCTACATGCAGATGCTCCCAGGAGACATCTGACCATTGCCCTGGGCTGTCCATCCTGTTTGAGGTGGGACTCGACTCCTCAAATCATGGAATCCTCTAGGAGTGTTAGTTTTTGTCTGGTGTTTCTCCTTTTGGTTACGTCTTGGTTTCTTGGCACCAGTTTATGCTGTAGTGGTTGATTCAAATCATTACTGGGGCTTCTTGGTGCTGGACTATCTGGAATTTTCTCTCTCTTCTGCACTGGTAAATGTCAGATCCCTAAGGTCTTCCTGTGGTATCCTGTATCTGGGTCCCTTTTGACATCCATACTGGTTGGTTACTTTGAACTGAGATCTGGCAGCACACGGGGTGTCCTGCCCAACATCTCTCCCTTGCTATCCCACAACACTGGTGGGAAATTGGTCTGTTGCTTAGTTGTTCTGGCCCTAGGAGTTCAACGACTTTCTCCTTGAAGTTCAAGAACTGCATCTCAGGGTTCTGTTTTGAAAGCAACCTCAGTGTTCGATGAAGAGTATCAGTCCTTACGCTCTCTTTGAATTGATCTTTCAACAGTTTGTCATGGTCATGGAGATCATGGGGGCAGGGTCCAAACTTTCAGTTGCCTTGAGGGCCTCCTGCAAGTTGAGGACATACTCCGATAGGGTTTCATTTACTCCCTGCACCCTGGAATTCTATTTTCAGATCTACAGCATGTGGGTAATGAGCATTCTGCAGAATCCATTTAAAATCTGTTCCACCTGTATCTTTTTATGCGGTGGCCAAGCATTAACATCACAGTGAGCTGCACCGGTGAGTTGTCCAATTAAGATTTCTACTTACTGTCATTTGTGAATCTTATGGAATCATAGCATGGACTGCATTTTGCTTTGGAAGTCTCCCAAATTCATGGTAGATGCACTGGTGGGATCTCCTGAGAAGTGTGTCAACCATGGTGCTCCAAAATATGACTGTGTGGTCTTATTTTAGTTATTAAAACTATATTTATATAAAGGTACACAGTGTTGGCAAACCTGTTCTTTATAATGTTTTATTTTTATTTGAGAATTTTTGAATAGGAGAGGTATACTGAGCCAAAACTCATTTCCAGACAAGGGTGCAGGCAGGCATACTCACTGTACACATTTGTGTACAGTTTGAGTACCTATCACAACCAAATGCCTTTTTGTTACCACTATCATTATAAGCTAGTGCATTTGAGTTAGTTTAGACCACTTAGTGTCTGTATCTGTTTAAACTTCTATTGTTTAGGACGTATATATGTGTACAGCCTGTTTAGAGATTAGATGAGTCATCTAATAACCTGATTTGTTTTAAAATGGGGGGCAGCAGTTTGAGAGGATGTGTAAATTTTTTTTCATGGGAGTAGCAGCTGCAGAGTGTGTGTACAAAACAGAAATATCTCGCTACACCCGTTTCCAGATGCATCAAGGGAGCACAGATACATAAATACATACAAGGTGTTGGCAGAAACAACCTGAAATCTATTTAGTCTGCAGTTAAGTTGTTAACCATAGCCCCATTAGCCTACCACCATATGGGTCTTATCTTTTGCTCTCTGTACTTCCCTTCTATGCTTAAGCAGAACTCTGAATCTATTCCACCTGACCTTAAATCCAGTCACAGTCCATACTTCTGCTACCCGCTTTGGCAGCCAATTCCACTGGTCTACTACTTGCTTTGTGAAGAAGTTCCTAACATCTTTCTTAAAGGAGAACTGCACTGAGCCTGTAAATAATTTCTCCCAATAGGTGCTGCTTTTTAAGTACAAGTTAAATTTCTGCTATTGTTCATTCTATACAGGCCTTTTAGTAACCTCAGTGGGTGTTTCTGCTTTACTCTCTTAGAACTGTATGATGTAGTTTATGTCCCTCTCAACCACAGAGTTCTATAGTAGAACACAGATGTATTGTGCCAACAATAGAAGAGTAGAACATGGACATAAACTACATCATGCAATTCTAAAATGTTTTTTACCAGTAGCATGTAAATCAGAAACACCCACTAGGATAGCTGAAAAGCCTGGATAGCTACAGCAATAACACAATTTGAACCGGTATTTAAAAAACAGCTTCTACTGGGGAAAAATTACTTATCTATTCAGTGCAGTTCTCCTTTAAGCCTCTCTTCCACCAGCATCCAAGCATGCCCCCTTGTTACTGCAATTCCATTCCTAGTGAAGAGGTCTATGTTATTTATACCCCTAAGAAACTTGTATCACTTATATGACATATTTCCCCCTCTCACCTTTGGCCTCCAGCAAGTGCATGTTTAGGTATGCCAGCTTCTCCTCTTGTATCTTGCTTTTCTTCCCTGGATTATCCTGATGGCCTGTGCTGTACTGTCTCCAACCTATCTCTGTCTTCTTTAGGTGCAAGTTCCAGAACTTGGCACAGGAAGGTAAAATGACTTGCTTAGGGTTGCATTGTATGCAAGGGGTATTTGTGGGTTTCAAACCTATGTCTGATGGGTCTCCAGAATCACAGCTTGGTGCTTTTACCCTCTAGGCTATACTGCCTCCCTGACCCCAAATGTTACCCTGTTGTGATGGCAGACAGTTATGGTTACTAACTCAGTTACATGTGTATTTATATTCACATAAACACAACAGAACAACACAAACAATTAATTGAAAAGTACATCTAAGTAGAACACTACCTAATAAGAGGATTTTACACCTCTTTTGGGACATTTAGATTGCAGTAAATTGAAGACAGCACTCAGTAATTATAATGGAATTCTACAAACATGCATGTATTTATGTTTGTCAATAAGGATTTTTTTAAAGACAGTTCTAGTTTTTGAAGCTGCTTAGTAAATATACTGGCTTCAGATAATTCCAGTAGTATGGTACTTCATGACTAGATGATGGTTGTTATCAGTGGTACAGTAAAGCAAGAGCAGCTTTCAGAGTATACACTGTAGTCACTTGCTTTGGTCAGATGTAGAGGTCCACACAAGTATAGGGGGAGTCTTTCATCTGACTTCAGAATGTAAAATCTCAGTCAGGGTATATACATATGATCCCCAACTAGGACTAGTTTACAGACGCTAGCAGAACACAATAAAGGGTATTTGTTTTTATTTGGGGGGAGGAGGAGAAATTTTGTTTAGTGAGGAAAGGCACGCTAAACTGAACCTTGTTTCCAGGTGTGACCTGGGAGCACAAATCTAGATTTAGTATTAGCCGTATTGGTCCTTGCAAGAACAGACACAGAAGTAAATGATTTGATACCTTTTAATGGACCAACATAGATGTAACAACCAGAACCAAGAGCTCTAGCTTTCGGACCAAACAGTCCTTCTTCAGATTAAGCTTCTGAAGAAGGACTGGTTGGTCTGAAAGCTAGTTCACTTGGTTCTGGTTGTTACACCTATGTTGGTCCAGTAAAAGGTATCAAATCATTTGCTTCTGGATCTGGGAGCAAAAGGAAGTTAAGTGACTTGCTTAGAGTCACACAGTATACACGTGGGGGCTATAGAATAAAAACTAAGGTCTACAAGTTTGTAGCTCGATGTTCTTAACCACTATGCTATACTGCCTATTTACAGATAGGCAAAGTATGAAGCTGCATTATGCAGGTAATCAAGGACCTTCATTGATCTGATCAGGGCTAGTCCATGTGTCAGATCTACATAGTCAAAAATGGGAGGGAGAAACTGCATTATCAGTGTCAGGTTGGTTGTGAGGTCAAAACAGTTCATGTTTTGAAAAAATAAAAGGCCAAGTTTATACGTAATCTTCTTTTCTGTATATTTTAAATGGAAGGGGTATGATTGAGATTATGTAATCCAATACACCAGATAGTTATCATCTGCAACCTGCTACTATACAATATTTTCTTTTATTACAATAGCTTACTCAATCTTTTCCTCTTTATTCTTTTAAAGTATAATGCATCTTAGGATTTATGAAACACACAACTTGTGTTTCTGTTATTAGGGGGGGGTTACTAATAATAAATAATTTTGCAGTTTACCCTAAACCTCACCCTTAGAACTTTGTCTGGCATAAAACCTGGTATTATCTGCATAGAGGTGCAAGAAAGAATGACTACTGTATGCCCACATTAAAACCAGTAATATACATTGTAACCTATCAAGGACACCATTGGGACTAAATAATCTCTTAATGTGTCCCTAATATATAGGCTACACAGTATTTAAAAACCTGTAACCAGGACCACAAGAAATGTGATTTCATAGTGTTCTTATTATACGGTACTCATAATAAGCAGGTTTAAATGTATATAGAAATGATGATTGGTCCAAGAATTGAACATTGGGGAACCCCTTGTCTCACCTTTACTATGTCTAATATAACACTACTTTAATGCTTGATGACTTTCCTAAAATGTAGTTCTGAAACATCAGAGAAGCCAATAGCATTCAACCTACTTAATAGAATTTTATAGTCAATGCCATCATATGCCTTGGATACTGTAGGTTTACTCTGCACTGGATACTAGGCCTTTGCCCATATCCAAAACTAAGTTGTTACATTCTTTAGTGATTGCAATTGTGGTATGGTATGGCATGATGTACATAAACACATTTGAATTTTACATACAGTGTAGATCACCTTAAATTTCGCAATCTCCCCTTCTGCATAGGCACAGTGGAAGGTTGATAAAGTCATCCCACTCCACAAGGGGAGTGACCCAACCCTCCCAGAGAACTACCGCCCTACCTCCCTCCCTCCCTTCCCTTGCTAAGCTTCCAGAATGTCTCATTCTTTCACAGCTCTCTCCTTTTCTTGATTCCTCTGCCTTCCTTAGCCCCCACCAGTCTGGCTTTTGCAAATCTCACTCCACCACAGCTTCCTTCCTTTGTCTCACCAAGTCGTTTCCTAAAGGTGTGGACCATGGCCACATCACTGCTGCCATTTTTATCGATCTGGTGAAGAAGTTCGACACAGTCTCCCACCACCTTTGGCTGTCTAAACTTGCCTCTGCTGGCCTGATTTCCCCAGCAGTCAGCTGATTCCATTCTTACCTGGTTGAAAGGTCACAGCTGATCTCTGTCAGTGGCATCCTATCACCTACCCTACCCATCAAGTCAGGAGAACCAAAGGACTTAGTCCTTGGCCCATTCCTTTTCTAGATATTCCTGAACAACATCCCTGAGGTCTGTACATAATTCAACATTCAGCTATATGCTAATGATACAGTTCTATTTGCTTCTGTTCCCTCAGCTCCTAGTTCCAGCTTAACTTCTCAAGAGTCCAGGCCTGGTTTTGGGAAAGCCAGCTGTTCCTTAACTCAAAAAAGGCACTCTTTATGACTTTTGGCTTACGGCAGCATCTTGCCATCATCAACTCCCCCCACTCTGTCATCTTGACCCTTGATGGTGCCAAAATTGAGACTGTCCCCTCCAATAAGTATTTTGGAGTTTGGCTTGACAGCCACCTTGATTTCTCAACCCAAATTGATGCAATCCACTGCAAGCTCCTTCCTGCGTTGGGAGCACTTTACAGAATAAAGCCTCTATCCACCCTCTGCCAGGCATGAGTTAATCTTCAAAATTATCCTCTCTGCCTTTGATTTCAGTGATGTGGTTTACAGTTGTGTCCCTAAATTTAGCTGAGCCAGACTGGACCCCCCCTATTACACTCCTTCTGTTATTTTGCTCTGTACTACCAACCCTGAACACATCACTGCTCCTTGCACACCTCCTTTTCATTCCATTCCCTTCCCTTGAAGGCCACCATCTCTCTCACTGCACTTCCCTCCTAGCCAGGTTATGGTTTGGCTCACTCCCCTGCTATCTTTCTTCTTTCCTTTTCCACTCCCCCCCCCTTCCTCTTACTCCCTCTGCTCTGACACCCACTCCTTCTCTACTGTCCATGCCAAGACTTCTGCTGGGCAGTATGCTCCCCTCATAGACTCCCTCTCCTCTGGTCCTTCCTCCCATTCACCATTTGTGCTGCCTCTACTCCCGCTTCTCTGAAGGCTGTTCTCCACACGCACACCACTCACCTGCATCTGCCCTTAATCTCCTAGTTTGCCCTTGGACTTACACTGAATATTGTAAATAGTGTACCACCACTTTCTACTGTCCAAACTTGCTTCTGTAGGCCTAACTAACCCAACAGTCATCCAGTTCTGTTCCTACTTGATTGGAAGGTCACAGTCTCTGTCAGTGGTGTCTTATCACCTTCCCTCCCCATCATGTTAGGGGGTACAACAGGGCTCAGCCCTTGAGCCACTCCTTTTCTTATTATTGATGAGCAACCTCCCCAAGGTCTGTCCATCATCCTACATTCAACTGCATGCTGATGATACAGTCCTGACCATAAAAAAATGGTTTACTGTGCTACCTAAGGGAACAGGTGCTCTGTACAAGAATTTTAACAATAATGTCTGTTCCTGCACTGGCATGCAATTGCCTCACCACAGTGGGACAAATCACGGACATAAAAACCATGTCCTTATTTTAAATTCACTTTTTACTTTGCAGACCCAGAATCCAACATACAAAATCCACACGTGCAAACTCATCATGTGCAAAACAGTGCTTCACGACTTAGGTTTTGTACAAGGTAATAGACTCTTTTGTAGCCTCCATAACCCCTCTGTACATAGTTTTTTTTATATATTATTGTTTGGCTGTATGTATTTGTCTTCCTTTGCTCTCTCCCCCAGGATGCACCATGAGAGGAGCAACTTGTTGTTCAGTGTGCCCTTCCTGGTGAAACTTTTCAATAAATAAATAAATAGTACAATGTAATACATTGCAGCATTGCCTCCTGAATTGTCAGCCCAGCTCTGGACTGACTTTTTAAGAATCCAGGCCTGGTTTATTGAAACCCATTTGCCCCTTAACTCAAAAAAGGCAGCCTCTATGATTTTGGCTTCTGGCAGTATCTTGCCATCATCACCTTCCCCTGTCTTCTTGACCATTGATGGTATTAAAATTGAGACCATCCACTCTGATAAGTGCCTTGGAGTTTGGTGTGACAGCCACCTTGATTTTTCAACCCACATTAATGGAATCCACTCCAAGCACCTTCCCAAGCTGAGAGCTCTTTTCAGGGAAAAATGCCTGTATCATCCTTCCAAAAGACATGAGTTAGTTTGCAAAATGATCTTCCCTGCCTTTGATTTCAGTGATGTGGTTTACAGTGGTGTCCCTAAATCCACCCTGGACAGACTGGACCCTGTGTTTAACTCCTTCTGTCACTTTGATCTGGATTTCCCACCCTGAACTCATCACTGCTCCTTGTACACTTCCTTAACCTTCCCTTTCCTTGAAGGCCACTGCCTCTCTCAGTTCCCTTCCCTCCTAGTCAGGTTCTAGTTTGGCTTACTCCCCTGCTACCTGTCTTCTCTCCTTTCCGGCTCCCCCTTCCTCCTACTCCCTCTGCTCCATTGACACCTACTCCTTCTCCACTGTCCATGTCAAGACCTCTGCTGAACAGTCTGCTTTCCCTGACTGACTCCTTCTTATCTGGTCCTCCCTCCCAGGTACCATTCATGCTGCCCCTACTCCTGCTGCCCTGAAAGCTCTTCTCCACACACACACCACTTACACCTGCACCTGCCCTTAATCTCCTGTTTTGCTCATGGGCCTATTATGAATATTGTAAATAATGTATACTAAATTATTATACTTTGTTGGACCTGCCTTTCATCTCCAATACCACCTTATATAAAGTTGCACAGACTACTGTAAATTTTTGTATACTATAACTTGTAATTTGTTCTGCTCCTTGTCTATGCCTGCCTACTCCTACCACCTGGCATGATCTTGTCAGTGTATAAGTGGAACTGTACTATTTTCTCCCTTGTACCCCCTTCCCCCCCCCAAGTAAAACTCAATAAATAAAATAAATACATTTGGTAGCCAGTTTACAATCCATCCCCTTTATGTGATTGATATGAATTGATAACTAGTTGGTTAGTTTTCCCCTCGGCTGCAAAATGTTACTTTCAACTGAAAAGTATATTCAGACAGCTCTTTCAGAGTTCATCAGAAACTATCTAACAACCATATATCAGTAATTAAGAGATTTCCTATGCAGCATCTTAACAGTTCAATATCTAACAGGCTATTAATTTGTTGTACAATACGTTTAATGTGAATTGTATTGTTATCTGTTGACTGTAAGTATCAATGTAATATATAAGTCATCAATTAATACATTATAAATATACTGTATTATTATTGTTTGTAACCTCCATTTAAAAATGTAACAACTCTGTTACTACTCTATTTCCACAGGATCTCCTTGATAATTACACATAAGTGTTTCACCTAATTGGGGCTATCCCTACATGCAATAATCGTAAATAAGTAAATGGCACTGAGCTTTTCTCTAAAACCAAGCTATTCCTTAAAGATGATATTAGTTTCCAAAAAGACCTACAGCTGATTTGTGATGTCTTTCCTGGACCTTTGACATTACATTTAATATGATAATAGGGCTACAACTACAGTAGAGTACCTGAATCCCTAGTCTCCCCTTTGGGCATTGGGACCCCATATCACAGTTACATACTTGTACATCCCCTTGCCTGAAACATTTCCCTGAACCAGTTTTCTTATTTTTGCATTTCCTGCATTCATTAGAAAAATGCCTCATAAAACCATGGGTATGGCACTGTACTTTAGTTCTGCTGGTATCTCACAGTAGATTGCCCAGCACACCTGAGGGTTTTGCCCCCAGTTATTTAGTTTTCAAATTTCCACCGGCCCCTAATTTCATGTTCATTTAGATGCAGTTAGCCATATATTGATCAGCTCCCTCTGCTGCCTCGGCAAGGTTTTTTGGGTTACCGTCTTCCAGCCATAATCAGACATCCTCAGGCACAACATTTTATAATTGTTCTAATAAAGTAACTTTGCCTAACCAGTCATGCACCTTTTTGCATTCATACCTCTGAACCATAATCCATCAAACAGGTTTTGTGATTCAGTTGCAAATTCAGCAAAAGTCATATCACATTTTTTTCTTTGTGGTATGACGTTTCACCCTGTAGGTTTTAGGAACCAGTTAATAACTTTCCAAAATGGCAAATTTCAAGGAAAATATTTATTTTGAGTCCTCCCCAGAAAGTCTAGAACAGGTGTTTAACATTTTACTGGACAGTAATGAGGTCAAATGGGCAGCTCAGGTACTTTCCTTTAATTTATGTATTTTAAATAATCTCTCAAAGGACCTAAGAAATGAAACATAGAAACATGGGAAAATTATGGCCAATAAAGACCCCAGCCCCATCCAGTATGTCCAACACGCCAACCTAATAAACCTGTACATGTCTCCTCAGTATCTCTGGGCCATGGAACTGGTTTATCTTTTACCCCACCTGTGCAGACCCTTCTGTACCATCACTTATTAGCTCCGAAAGCTGTTGCTGCTTCAGTCTCTTGAGATTCCATTGATGCTGTTTCTTTTCTTTCTCCTTTGTCTCATGATGCATCTTCTTTGCATCAAACTGAGCCTTTCTCTTGATTTGGCACAATTTCTCTCTTTCCTCCATCTCTCTCTCTCTCTCTTTTTGCTGCTACTTTACTTCTTCTGCTGCCTCAGACTTCACATAGCACACATATTCTCCAGTGGAATGTGTGCGTGTCAGTCCTTGGATAGTAACTGACACCAAAACCATCTCTAAGCAGCTCTGGCTACGAGCGTACATCTGGACACACTGTTAACATTTAGATAGAAACACCATCACTAGATTGCTCTGGGTGTTTCTTGTGAAAGCATTTGAAACCTCTTCTTTCTAAAGACAAAGATAAGAACTCAGCTCTTTCTTATAAAAATATTCTCAATTTATTCATGCATAGAGTAAGTACAGAACACCTTGTTTTTGTATAAAGGGTATTTAGCTTTTTTTTTGGACAGCTGTGGGGTATTGTCACCTCTGAATTGTACAGGAAAACAATATTCACTCCCAAGCTTCTACAACTGAACTGCCTTAACTAAACTCCTTCAGTAGACAAAAAAATTTAATCTATGTCCATAGCAGTCATGCCATGTCTTTATGACCCTCTGTATTGCAGAGAGTGGGACACTCAGTGAGTACTTTGGGAAGGGGAGGGGCAGCAGGTGTAGGGAGTTGACATGCATGCACTAGTAGAGGAAGATTGAGATGGGGAGGGTTTTGCTGATACAGGTGTGCTACAGGCCACCACACTGTAACCATGAGGGGGGCCAGGAAACAAACTGTGAAATTAAAAAAAGCAACATTGGAAAGAGATGTTATTTTGGTGGGAGGCTTTAATCACAGAGAAACAGATTGGAAAGCTGAGGTAGACATCATTACTCAATAAAAATACCATCAACAGCCTAATCTGTTTCAATTTCAGCTGGTTTACATCTGCACCCCGGCCCCCCCCCCAGATAAGCTGAGAATAGGCAGTATCCACTGGGTTTTCACTTTCTGTCCATTACCATCCAGGAAACCCTGCTTGTCCTTTCCTCCTTCAACCCATCTAAGTCCAGCCCTGATGGTCTGGAGCCCAAGCTCCTCTACCTCTCATCTCCTGCCTTTGCAGCTTCCCTTACTCACCTACTCAACCTTTCCTTCTTCATCAGTGCTGTTCCTCTGTCATGGAAGTTGGCCAAAGTTATTCCATTTCATAATTGGGGTGACCCATTATCCCCTGGCAACTTCATCCTATCTCCCTCCTCCCCTCCTCTTTAAGCTGCAAGAGAATCTGGTCCATTCTAGACATCTCAATTTCATTTCATCCTCCAACTTCCTCTTACACTTCCAGTCTGGCTTCTGGTAGCACCATTCCACCATCTCCTCTCTGCTGCATGTCACTGATTCTGTTTTCTCCGGATGGATCATAAGCATATTATGGCCCTATATTCATCGATCTGACCAAACATAGAAACATAGAAACATAGAATTTGATGGATGATAAGGACCGCTTGGCCCACCTAGTCTGCCCATTTCCTTACCTGATGGATAAGTTGTAGATTCTAGTTAACCAACAGCTTACTTCCTCCTACCCCCCACCAGAATTGCTTTATGTCTGTCCCATGCATTCTTGAATTCTCCCACTGTTCTTGACTCCACAACCTCCTCAGAAAGGCTGTTCCATGCATCTACAACCCTCTCCATGAAAAAAAACATTCTAATATTACCTTTGAGCTGTCCCCCCTCTATCTTCAAATTGTGCCCACTTGTTCTTGCACATCTCTTTTTCTGAAAGATGCTACCCTCTTGGACTTGGTTAATTCCCTTGAGGTACTTGAAAGTTTCTATCATGTCCCCCTCTCCCTCCTTTCCTCAAGGGTATACATATTAAGCCCCTTTAGTCTGTCTTCGTAGGTCTTCTGGTGAAGTCCCTGCACCATTTTGGTTACCCTCATCTGAACAGCCTCCACAGTGTCGATGACTTTGTGGAGATGGGGTCTCCAGAACTGCACACAGTACTCCAGATGGGGTCTCACCAACTCTCTGTACAGAGGGATAACAATTTCCTGTTTTCTACTGTTGATGCCTCTCCCCCTCATCCCAGTACCCCCCCAGCTGCCCTTACTGCCTTCTCATATTGCTTGCCCACCTTTAGGTCATGTGATATAATTACTCCCAGGTCCCTTTTGATTTTTGTTGTTAGTACCTCACCCCCCATCATGTACTCTTCTCCTGGGTTTTTGTTTCCCAGGTGCATTATGTTGTACTTCTTTGCACTGAACCTGAGCTGCCATACATTTGACCATTCCTCCAACCTTGCCAAGTCCCTTTTCATCCTGTCCACCCCGCCTTGTGTATCAACCCTGTTGCAGATCTTTGTGTCATCTGCAAAGAGACATATTTTTTTGTCCAGGTGCTCACCAATGTCACTTATAAAGACATTAAAGAGGACAGATCCCAGTGCTGAACACTGTGGCAACCCACTAGTTACCCTCCTTTCTTCACTGTGGACTCAGTTTACTATTACTCTTTGTGTCCTGTTGTCCAGCCAATTTTTTATCCAGGCTACCACTTTGGGACCCAATCCAAGGCTGGCTAACTTATATATTAATCTTTTTTGGTGGGGCTGTGTCAAATGCCTTGCTAAAATCTATGTAGGCCACATCCACAGCCCCTCCCTGGTCTACTACTTTGGTCACCCAGTCAAAGAAATCTATTAGATTCATCTGACATGACCTTCCCATCATGAATCCATGCTGCCCTGGGTCCTGTGCCCCACTGGCCTCTAGGTACTCAACAGTTCTTTCCTTCAGAAGTGATTCCATCATTTTCCCTACCACTGAGGTCAAACTATCCAGTCTGTAGTTTCCTGCCTCTGCCCTGCTTCCACTTTTGTGGAGTGGAATCACATCCACCCTCCTCCAGTCCTCAGGTACCACCCCATCCTCCCATAATTTGTTAAAGAGAGTAGTCAGTGGTGTCACTAGTTCTACCCTTAGTTCTTTTAGAATTTAGGGGTGAATCCCATCAGGCCCCATTCCTTTGTCCACCCTCAGTTTCAAGAGTTCTTTCAAAACCCTTTCTTCTGTGAATGGACTGGTATCTATCCCCCATCCAGAGTGTTTCTCTTGTTTGGTTTAGGTACCTCTCCATTGTCTTCTGTTACGAATACTGAGTAGAAATATTCATTCAGTATCCTTGCTTTTTCACTATCACCTTCTGCCCACTTTCTCTCCCCTTTATTAAGTCTCTGTATCTCTCCCTTGGTCTTTCTTTGCTCCCTAATGTACCTATAAAAGGTTTTATCCCCTTCATAACAGAACTGGCAATCTTTTCCTCAGTTTGGGCCTTTGCTATTCTGACTGCCTTCCCTGCCTTCTTCTGCTTTATCTGATAACATTCTCTGTCCTGCTCCTTCTGTGTTTCCTTATATTTCCTGAATGCTATCCTTTTCTCCTTAACCTTCCCTGCCACTTCTTTTGAGAACTGTAGTGTTTTTTCCTTCATTTTGTTTTATTGATTTGCTTTACACAAAGGCTTGTTGCCTCTGTTATGGCTATTTTGATTATTCCCCATTGTTCTTCCACCCTTCCATCTTGCCCATTTGCTAGTGCTTTTCTGAGCCACTCTCTCATTTTCCCAAAGACAGCCCTCCTAAAGTACAATACTCTTTCTTTTGTATGGCTTGACTCTATGGCTGTGTTTATTATGAACCATACTGTTTGGTGGTCGCTTGTTCCCAGATTGCTACCCACTTCTAAATCCGAGATCCTTTCTCTGTCCCCATTTGAGAGTATCAGGTATAAGACTGCTTTCTCCCGAGTGGGTTCAAACACTAGCTGTCTGAGGCATGCCCCTTGTAGAGCATCAACAATGACCCTGCTTCTGGATGTGCCTGCAGCAAAGGTGCTCCAGTTAACATCTGGCATATTCAGGTCCCCCATCAACAATAACTCCCCTTTTTCTGCCATTTTAAGGATGCCTTCTATCATTTCCTTGTCCATTTCCTCCCCCTGAGATAGGGGTCTGTACGCAACTCCCATGTGGATTGTGGTACCATTTCCTGTCTCCAGGGTGACCCATAGTGACACATCTACTTCATGTTTACTCTTTAGTTCTGTTGCTTTAATCCTTTCCCTTACATAGAGAGCTACTCCTCCTCCTCGTTTACCCTCCCTGTCCCTCCTGTAGGTTGTATATCCTGGTATGTTGACATCCCAGTCATGGTTCTCTGTATACCATGTTTCAGTAACTGCCAAAATATCCAGGTATCCCTCTTCCATCAAGGCAACTAGTTCAGGGAGCTTGTTACACAGACTATGGACATTGGTACTCATCACCCTCCATTTTTTGATGACCTTACCCCTTTTAGCCCCATTTCTGTCCTTACTGCCTCTGCCTTTTTTGCATTTACACCTGTCCTGCTCCTGGATTTGTTGTCCCATACACTTCTCCTGGACAAACTGATCTCTCCTGGCCTCTCAGGTCCTGCTGTTATTTGGTTCAGTTTCTATTTGATGGGACTACAACAGTCGGTACAGGTTGGAAGCACCCTGTCACCTTCCCTTCCTACCCAGGCTGGGAACCCAAAGGGCTCCATCCTGGGTCCTATCCTTTTCCCCATCTTCTTGAATGACCTTCCCTCTGCCTGTGCCAACTAGCATATCCACATGTATGCATATGACACTGTCATCTTCAACTCTAGTCCCTCCACCACAGCTGTGGAAGACCTGCTGCAGTTGGACTTCAGGAATGTTTTGTACTGGTTCCAGGCCAGCCAAGTCAGAGTCAACACTAAAAAAATGGTGTATATGACCCTTGATACCAATCAAAATCTGTCTAGACTCACTGACCCTCCTGTTCTCACCACTCTGGATTGTGCACCTCTTGTAGCATTTCTGTGCTTCAAGTACCTTGGTGCATGGCTAGATAGTAAGCTTGTAGTGCTGTGCAGAATTTTCAAATTCCAGTGGAAAGAAATTCTGCAGAATTTTCAGAATTCTGCCAAAATTTTGCCGAATTTTGTCAGAAATGAAATGGTGGAATTCCATGGCAGAAACAGTTGCGGAATGATTTTCTGTGGAACAAATGCTGTGCTGCAGAATATTATTCTGCAGATCACAGTAGGTGGAATTCTGCAGAAGAACTAGTGAAATTCTGGCTGAAATTCCACTGGTGGAATGGTCATTCCATGCTAATTTTACTTGCGGAATTCCACATTTCACACAGCACTATAAGCTTGATTTCTCAGCCCACATTGACACCACCCATGCAAAACTGCATTCCAAGCTTAGTGCCTCTACTGGAACAAAGACTGCTTATCTCCACATGTCCTCAGGCAGCTTGTTACCAAAATGATGCTCCCTGTCTTTGACTATGTGGATATGGTCTATGGCACCACCCTTCCACTTCCCTCAACAGACTGGACATCCTCGCAACTCCTTCTGCCACTTTGCTACAACCCCCCCCCGCACCCACCACTGTTCATTGTATTCATACCTATACATCCTCTCTCTGCCCTCACATCACCAGGCTACCTCCTTCATATTCAGATACTAGTTTGGTTCCCTTCCCTATTACCTCTCCTCTCTCATCTCCCAATTCCCCCCTTTCTGTTCCATCCATTCCAGGGACCATTGAACTTTTGCCACTCCCCACCCCATGCTTCTGCTTGGCAATCTGCCCTCTGCTATTGACTTCCCTCACTCTGGAATGAGCTGCTCTCCTCTCTCTGCTTCTCCTCATCCCTGACTCCCATAGGCACCAGTTGAAACTCCAACCCCACACCACCTGTTCCTGTTACCCTTCCTCCTAACACCTCCCCAACCAAGTTTTAACCATCCTGGTAAGTAACAGGACAAGTCCCTGCTCCTGCCTTCATTTCACTCACACACAGTAAATTGTTCACCCTCCATTACAAATTCAACAATAACTTACCCTGCAGGTCAGTCGATTACTGCTGATATTGTTGTTGTTCTCTGTGTATTGCTACCACCTCTGAATATGCACTTGTTAAAGGAGAAGTCTACCCAGAATGTGCAAAAACATGTGTTATGTAGAATGTTTTGATATGTATGTTAAGTCCTAGTGTGTCCTTCCCTCTGTCTGCTATTAGGAGTTTTTCATAAATTAGCCTGCTAGCTGTATGGTAGTTTACAACCCCTGGGGATCTCCATCACAAATAGGTTTATTGGCTTTCTTTCTCCTATGATGCACCCTGGCTCATGTGACAGTGATGTAGCTGTGCCCTTAGATTTAGCAGGGTCTGTCACAGCTCAGCCACAAAGATAATACTTCTTTCAGAGAAGTCACACTGCTAGATTTTGGGTGAGTGTAATCATTATTTTTTGATATTAGTACCTTGTCCTGCTATGTTACAACCTATAAGGTGATGTTCAATTGTTGCTATTTAGTACTGGTGCAAAAACTGAAAGTGACAGAAAGGAATAGAGTAAACAGTGACATGATTCAAACACACACACACACACACACACACACACACACACACACACACACCACACACACACAGACACACAGACACATACACACCAGAACATAGCAGGACAAGGTACTGATATCAAAAAATAATAATGATTACACTCACCCAAAATCTAGCAGTGAGTCTTCTCTGGAAGAAGTATTTTCTCTGTGGCTGAGCTGTGACAGACCCTGTAACAAGACACTGGCTTCCTGCAGGGGCAATTAGACATCACACCAAAGGGCACTCTGGGAAGACTATCTGGGAGAAGAGGCCATAAAAGAAACCAGAATGGCAACCTCCAAGGGCAATAAAACAGCTCGGGAAAGTTAGAAAAAACATCTCTCACAGCCAGAGGAAAAGAAAACACTGGGAACTGGTTAGAACACAGAAAAAAGACTACTACATATCTTTTTCTGATTTTAACATGGAGTTTTCCTTTAAGTATCTTTATTGAGCTGTACCACCCTTTATTCCCTGTACAAACATTGTTTTTGTATTTATTCTAATTGCGTACATCTTTTTACCAAATGTTGTCCAACTGTTTTGCTGTTATGTATTGGGCTGCTGCTCTTGCAAAGTTCCCCTCCCCTGGTTTGCACCTAGAAATGAGCCTTGGCTCAGTGTGTCTCTCCCGGTTACCAGTTTTGAAATAAATAGAAATTTTCTAGCCCTCCTTTCTCAGTCAACAAAAGCTATATCAATAAAAATAAATAGAGCAGGTAAACTGTGACTACAAAAGACTAATTTGGGTCAATATGTAAATCAAGAAACCTGAGAACGAGCAATTCTCGACCTTGTCCTAAGTAACAAGAAAAATCAGATAATTAGGTGTCAAACAATGGAGCCACTAGTGGGAAATGATTATCGTATGGTTACATTTGCAATACAAAATGAAACTGGTTGCAGAAGAGGGGCAGAGAGTATATTATAATTGCAGTGCTGGCAGGCATAGCAATGCGAGAGGGCATCTCAGGGATTGGAACTGAAGTAGAGAGATGATGAAGAAAAATGTAAACAAAGAGGTGTGCTAAAACTGAAACTTTTAAGAGCTGAGAGAAAAAAATATCAACAATTGGCTAAATGCAATAAGAAATGAGGGAAACCTGTGTGACTAAAAAAGAAAATACAGAAGGAAATAAGAGCCAAAAGAAAAGTTTACAGGCATGTTAAATCTGAAGGTACAAGGGACGACAAGGACAAGTACAGGGAGACAGTTGCAAGGTGTACAAAGGTATAAATGATTTATAAAAAAAGAAAAAAAACAAGGCTGGAAAAGCAGCTGGCACAAGAAAATAGTGTAAACCTAAAGGAATTTTACAGGTACAGTATGTGAACTGTAATAGGAAACCTAACAATACAGAGAAACCTCAGAGAGTGGATGGGAAGATAATTACAGACCAGAAACAGGAAGGAGGAAAACTAAGTGGGTACTTCTGTTCAACATTTGGTGAGAAACAAAATTAGTGAGGAGCATTACAAAGCTGAGACAGAAACAAGGAAATTATAATGGGTGCACATGCCCTACCCCCTGCATAGGAGGGATCCACTTGCAGACTGACACAAGCATCTGCTAGAATGCCTGTAGTCTGGACCAGCTTCACCCACCCCTGTCACCCTCCTGACTCACTGTGCAGCCTGGATATGCTCATTTTCAGCATATCCTGGCCGTCTATATGGAGTGGGCCCTAAATACTTAAATGTCCTAGAAATGGGGATAATAAAAGATCTAATTATCCAGTATAGTTTCTTAAAAGAATCAGATTTGTGTTAGGAGTTGGGACTAATCAGAACAAAAATGAATCCACAAGGGTCATAACAAGGAGCTACGAGGGAAAAATATTCAGGGGAGATAGGAGGAAGTAATATTTCTCACAGAGAGTGGTAGGAATTTGGAACTCACAAGCAATGAAGTAAATTCAGGAAGAATGGAAGCATTTAGTTTATTATTATTTTACCAGGATAAGGCTCCACTGAGCAAGCTTATTTTCAAGGAGGTCCTGGGTAGGACAGCATAAGATAAAAAGTAATACAATAAAAAAGTAATACAGTAACGATAAAGTAACACAATACAACATACTAATGGTGTGTTCAAACAAGAAATATCAATAAGTGTGTACAATTTACAAGTGGCATCATTAGAATATAGAAGGTAGAGCAATGGTGAAATTTCTCCCAGGAAAACATTGAGAAAATATGAACATACATGGAGGAGGATGTAAATTTCATAACTGCTATAGTAGTACATACATTATCATATCAGTATTCAAGTAACTGCACTATTACACGTACATGGCTTATAATATAATTTGTCAATCACAGTTGTAAACATTGTTCTGCTGACTTTGCTGGTAAATTTGAAGGTTTTCTGCAGTGTGTTACATGTTAATGGAATAATACTACTTATGGCCATTTTACCACAGTTGGTGTCAACATTTGGGGCATCACACAATATGTAGTTACTTTTTTCTTAATGAGTATGTGCTGTATTACTTGTTGAAGAGTTCTGATAAATATGCCAGGACATCATACTAACATACTAAAATGCCAGCAGAATAGACCTAATGGTCTCTCGAGTCCGCTCGATTCTCAGCCCCCGGACTGAGGGCCGATTTTGGTGTCCCCCCTCCCCCTTGGGTTATACTGTCCCCAGTCCCAGATGTTCCACCTGTATTGGTCCTGGTCAAATTTACTCTCCCTCTGTACCTATCCCATCCCCTCTTAAACCCGTCCACAGTCTCCACCTCCACCAGCTCCCTGGGCAGTGCATTCCATGGCTCCACCACCCTTTCAGTGAAATAACATCTCCTTCTCTCCCCTCTGAGCCTGCCCCTTCCAGCTTACACCCATGACCTCTTGTTGCCCCACCCTCCTTCCTTTGGAGTACCCTGACTGGGCCTCATTTATTGATCCCATTCATGTACTTAAAGACCTCTATCATGTCCCCCCTGTCCCTCCTCTCCTCCAGGGTATACATGTCAAGCTCCCTGAGCCTCTCCTCATAGGTCCTCTCCCCCAGGCCCCAGATAATTTTGGTTGCCCTCCTTTGGACCCTCTCTAGGAGTATAATGTCCCTCTTTAAATGTGATCTCCAAAATTGTACACAATACTCAAGGTGTGGCCTAACCAAGCAGTTGTACAGTGGAAGGATCACTTTTGCCTTTCTGGAGGTAATCCCCCTAGCGATGCATCCCAGCATCCTATTTGCCCTTGCCGCTGCCCTCCTACAGGTCTCCGAGTTGTTCATTTTGACATCTACCACTGCCCCCAGGTCCATCTCACCCTCTGTGACTTGAATCATGTCTCCTCTCAGGGTATACCCCTGGCCTGGATTTCTGACTCCCAGCTGCAGAACCTTGCACTTCCCCACATTGAATTTTAGTTTCCATTTTCCCGACCACCTTTCCAGAGCCTCCAGGTCTTCCTACAAGGGCACACTCTCCTCCTCCTCCCCATCCACCACTGCACCCAGCTTTGAGTCATCTGCAAAAAGATTCATCTCACTCCTGGTCCACCTCCTGATGTCTGAGGTATAGGCATTGAACAGGAGTGGCCCCAGCACTGACCCCTGAGGAACCCCACTAGTAACCCACCTTGGGGATGCGGCTATCCCTCCAACCACCACCTTCTGAGTATGCTCAGAGAGCCAATTTCCTATCCATCTTAGCAACTGTCTCCCTACCCTGATTTCCTCCAGCTTAGCCAGCAGGCCACTGTGGGGTGCCGAATCAAACACCTTGCTAAAATACAGAAAGAGGACATCCACTGGCTTACCCTGGTCCAGGGCCCTTGTCACCCAGTCATAGAACTCAACAAGATTTGTCTGGCATGATCTTCCCATGACAAAGCCATGCTGCGTATCGTCCAATACCCAGTTTATTCCAGTAACCCTCCTAGTCTTTCCTTGACAATACCCTCCATCACCTTGCCGATCACTGATGTCAGGCTAACGGCCTGTAATTTCCTGCCTCCAGTCTTGATCCCCCCTTGTGGATTGGCATGACATGGGCCACCCTCCAGTCTTGGGGTACCCACCCAGTCCTCAGAGAGATGTTGAAAAGCTCCACTAGAGCGACTGCTAGAACATCCGCCAGTTCCCTCAGCACCCTGGGATGTATCTTATCTGGCCCAGGTGCTTTCTCTGTCTGAAGGGACCTGAGGGCTTCCCTTACTCTCTCTACTGGGATTTCAGCCTCTGCATCCTCCCCTTTTCAGCATGCACTGATGGGCCCCCACCTGTCTGTGGTGGCCACTCCCTTTCCCCCAACCCATCAGTGCCCTTGGTCTCAACCGGTCCCACCTCTTGCTCCGGTTCACCCCCACTGCCCTCGCGAGACCTAGCCCCTCCATCCCCCTGGTAAAAACTGAGGCAAAGTACTCATTTAGGACTTCTGCCTGTTCTCCCGCCTCCTGTGCCCAACCAACCCTTATCCTTATCTTGCTGATCTGCCCCCTCACTTTCCTTTTTTCCCCTATGTATCTAAAGAACCTCTTGTCCCCCCTCCGGATCCCACTGGCCAAGGACTGCTCCTTTTTTGCCTTAGCTGCTCTCACCACCCTAGTTACTCTCTTGGCTGTCAGCTCATATTCCTCCTGATCTCTTTCACTCCTTGACCACTTGAAGCACCTATAGGCCGCCTTCTTTTCCCCTACCACCTCCTGTACCTCCCGGGTCCACCAGCAGGGTTTTCTGGTCTTACCGAACTTACGCCTTTCCCTTGTGCAGGATCTGGTAACCTCCTGTATTCTCCTCCTAATGATCCCTCACCTGCTGTCAGCATCCATATCCAGCCTTATCCTGTCCCACGCCACTCACTCTCTCCTCCTCGAACCATCATTTTTAGTGACTACTTTGTAGGCCCATCTATATACATTTTTTAATCATCTTGTGGATAAAGAAGTCCATCCTAGTGTGTTGTATAGGATACAGTGTTGTGTTCTTGGTTCCAACTCAGTAATGAATCTGAGGGCTCTGTGGTGTAATACATCCAGTTGTGTAAATGTAATGATGAATAGCTGCCATAGATAACATCCACATAATTTGGAAACAACTAGATATTTATTTAAGGAATAATCAACAATAGGTTGTGGATTGGTCTGGGATTTACCCACACCTGACATGGTTCAGTCACAGAACCGCAGGCTGAGTGACTAACAACACCAGGCATGGGTAAATCCTAGCTCATCCTACACCCTGTCATGGATTATTCCAATTATACAATTAGGAAACATGACAGTTACACAAAAAAGTGAAGGAAAAGCTTTTTTAAAAATTGTTTATGCTAATTTTAATACAATATCCTTCCGTACACAAAACAGTTAATTGTTGCTGGACAGAAGCCCTCCCATGCCCCTGAGGACAGCTGGCTGCAATCTGAATGAAATGAGCATGGGAGAGTGATTACAACTGAAATGTCAGTGGTTCGAATTTAGCATTGCCAGTTAGCTCTTGGTTGTCTCAGAGTTCAAAACTGCAACTTAGATCTGACTTTTTTTTTGTTCTGTTTTTACTTTTCCTGAATGGCTTTTAATTTTGCAGAATGGTGTGGTTAGTGGGGGGAAAATGACAACTTTGCGAGAGTGTGAACTCTAAGGGTTCTATATGGAGCGATTTTACTTTTTTTTTTTTTTTTTTTAAGTGTGCGGTTATCTGGTACGTTAAGTGGTGGTTATGCAAAAACTACCCAATGGCATAAAGTAGCAGCCGACCAATCAAAACAGTGAATTTTTAGACCCCATTGTATAATTACAGGTAGCAAATGTTACAAGGTGGGGAGACAGTTTTGATGGGCCAAAAACATTAACCTTCTTCTATCTTATCTCCTGTATGTTCATCTGAGTTGTTAGTGACAATCGAGAATACAGGAGTACTGGGAATTCTGGGACAGCAGGGAGTTTGAATCAATAACTCTAGGTAGGAAATCAGGACAGAGTAGATCATTAGTTCTCAGCCTTTGTCATAATGAACCTCCCAAGCAATGGAAAAAATCTTTAGCCTCCCCCAAATATTGAAAGAATATTGGGCCTCCTCATAGAAAAATAGCATACTTTTCACAGTACAGCAGGAATAAAGTGAAACTCTTTGAGTAGTTGGCTCTCATTTTATTCAGCTTTTTGTAACCCTCCCCAAACCCCTCCCAGGTCAGCCTACTTGCTCCACTATTTTGACTCTCGAATCACTGTTACCCCTTATTGCAAAATCTTTATGGGTCACACTGCTTTCTCTGTTTGTTTCCCCCTCTATCTAGAAAAACCCTCCTATCCACCTCTACCTCTCCCCTTCTTCCTGTGCTCTTAAAGGTGAAAGGAAACAGTTTTGACATTTCTAGATGCCCTCCAGTTGTAATTTCATTGTCTACGCAGTATTCCGATGTGTTTTTGACCATTTTTGTTACATTAATAATCTAATTTTGTTGCCTTTGTAACTACCCTGATTCCCTCTCTCCTCTGCAGTTGCTGCTGTCTGTTTTCATACTGCCTGGACATTCTATGACATCAATAATAGCATTCCAGGCCATTCAGATGAATAGCATGGAATGGGAGTTATTGATGTCATAGAATGTCTTAGAAATACGAAAAGAAAGAGCAGCAGCTGGTGAGGAGAATGGAACTCTATAAACTTGAGGGCACCTCAAAGCTAGATGATTTACTTATTAAAATATCAAAGCATATGAGAATACATAACTGGCATGGAAAGGAACCTGGAAGGGCAGTTAACTATGTAAAAATAATTTATATCTCCTTTAAGCAACTTCTAAGGCATCCTTTTGCTCCCTCCTGCTCTTGCTTCTAGTATCTCTCTGCTTAATCCTTGTATTTGGGCTGATCTTGGTGAATTATTACCTCTCATAATTTGTTCATTGTTTCAACTTGTTTGCACTATTGTTCATTAAAGGAATACTGCATGACAGGGTGTGTGTGTCATGCTAGGATAACAACATGCCTGGGGTGATTAGGCACGAGGCTGCAGGCTGGCCCAGAAGTAACATTATCCCAGCACAACACACACCCTGGAGTGCATTATTCCTATTATACAAAGGCTCTTGAGGAACAAAAAGAAAAAGATGCAAAAGTACACTTGAAAGTGTATTTTTTGCTGTTTTTTTCCAAGGGGTATGTATACTTCTTAAAAAATAGTGCAGATTGACTGTGTTGACTAGCAGGTGGAGCTGCAATTACTGTGGTTTTGTAGTCTGCTAGAGTCATCCATCTTTCTTTTCTCTGTCTCAAAATTTATGCTGCCATGATGTTGAAGATAGACATGGTCCCCCCCCCCCCCGCTGCACTCTTACAATCGGTTCAGTCAATGTTCAGTTTGGAAATATTGGCTATCCCCTACCCTGGCCAAAAGAGTGAAGGGAGAAGAGGATGATGGCTGGTAAGTGGAGTGTTTCCCAACGAGTGTTCACAAGTACTGTATACTCCCGCTCACTTTTAGGATTGACTCTCCTGGCACAGAACTCATGTGCTTGTACCGGGAGAAAACAATGAAACTAAAGAAATGTCAGAATAATCAGAACCGATGATACCGAGCATGGTTTGCTTTTAAAAAGCATGTGCTAACTGATCTTGCCAGAACTGGAAGTGCAGTGTAGTGAAGCCGATGGGGACGACGGCTTCATTTTTACTTTGAAATTCAAGTATTTAAAAAAAAAATACTAAAAATAAATGTTATCTGTACAGAAGGTGACAATGGGAGGGTGAGGTTTTACTGTGTGTGGGAGCGGCAACGATGGTGTTTACGGTGTGGAACGGGGACTGCCACAACTGCAGGGGACTGCTGTGAAGCTAATCACAAAGCCGGCTTTCACTTGCCTGCTTTTTTTTTTAATAAAAAAAAAAGTTTGGGCATTTGGGGGACTACGTGAGGGTTGTGGGTTTTATTTTGGCTGGTTACTGTGTGGGAGGCATTTACATTTGTAGGGCTTTGTTTACTGCTGTGAAATCAAATTTATAGCCTGTGTGCCTTGTGCAGTGATTTTGTGTGGTGTGGTTTCGTCGTGTGTGTGCTGGGACTAGAGCCACGATGTTATGCTGGGATAACATGATGAATCCAGCCCCAGACTAACCAATCACAGTCCAAGATTCTTTCTTGCCATTGAATAATTTGTATTGCTTGACTGTTTTGCAGTTACCTTTTGAAATGTATTTACTCCCTACCTTTCCTTGGGTACCAGTGATCCAAGTAAGGTGAGTACTGGCCTATTTTACTCGTCAAGTTTTAAGAAACACTCTTTAAGAATTTATTTAATGAGTAATGATACTCATCTCAACCATTAGGAATGATCCATAGGCTCCTCAAAAGGAGCTTTTTTTCAAGTTTAAAGCTCTCTCTCATATAAATTATATTTTATTTATCTAATGTCAACAATGGGGAGAACATTAATCTTGAATGCCAGTGTTATCTGGAACACTGCTGAGTGCATCTGAAATGAGCCTCGGCTCAGTGTTCCTTTTCTGGTTACTGATATGTGAAAAAAAAATATAAATTCACCTACTATTATTCTCTTTCAGTTTGCCTCATCCCTTCACATAAAATATCTAAAACTCAAAATTTAAATACAGTACTTTTTCAGATTTTCTTGAGACTCCCCTGGAACAGGATGGGGCCTCCCCAGGAAGGCTTGCCTCACCATTTGGAAACCCTGGAAGGATGGAAGACAGTACTTATCTGTCCCAAACTACTGATGTATCTGTACATTTCTCACCTCAGTGCTGCAAAGATTCCAGTGCTTCTTGTCAACAAAGTCTGAATAAACAGGAATTAGATCAGAAATCCGGCCAACTGGGAGACATTGCTCTGCTGTCTTGGTTGATCAGAAATCTGGCCAGTGTTTTGCTGTCTTAGCAAAGCAGTCAGGTTCTTCACAATGGGTCTTTCTAGACACCCAGTGGAACTCCCATTACTAACAGGAAGTGTGGGATTATGTTTACTAATTACAGCTACAGGTTTAAGTTAAGTGTCCCTATATCTGATAAGTAGTGATTGACATAGGAAGATAGCATTGCCCCTCAATTGCCTCTGCAATGATCTCCTATCACCCAAATTATTGACAGCATGTTCCTTTTTCATAAGTCATGGATAACCTCCCACGTACAGTAAAAACGTAAGCTACAGTTTTTTGTAGTTACCCCTTTTGACTAGATCAGTGCTCTTTAATGGATTTTCAAGACCTGAAGATAAGCACCATTTTGATCCAACAAGAATTCTAAAGAGTCCATTTCTCAGGAGGATAAGTGATGTGTCTGGTTGGTAAATTAAACACTAAGAAGCATGCATATTTTTGCGTCTGCGAGTCTTCTTCTGATGCAATGATTTAAGCTGGCATTTTAAGGCTTTGAGTGCCAGAAAAATCTCTTTGTAATACAGAATTGCTTCCCCTGCTTGAGACAAAAATGACAGAGCATGTATCAAGTGAATGGATTTCACATGTCACACCCCTTATCTCATCAAACGTTATTTCTTCTGGTTTTCCTCAAACAGTACTTAATAAAGCAAATGCTGAATCCCAGTGAACTCTGAAGGTGAGCTACAATTAATTTTGTTGTCAGTAAATGCTTTAAAATTTTGTCTCAATTCAAAAGTCTTTTGTATACAGTATGTAATCCATTATTTTAATATAATGCATTTCTGCTTTCTGAGATAGGCATGCCATCTGTTTTATATTTAATGATCTTTTCATGATAGCCTCCTTTTATCATGGCACAGTTCACAATTCACAAAAGTATGAATTTGGCTTGTATAATGTAAAAGCAACACTCATTTGCGTTCTAGAATACCTTAACAATTTTCCAAAGGGGCCATAATTTACAATAGGAAGATAAAACTGAATTTCTCATCTATTAATTACTTTAGCAGGCCCCAATTCAGGAGTAGTTACTTAGATGGCCCCAGCATTAGAACCCCAAACTATTACCTGTTATTGGACTTTGTCAGAGCCTATGTGCCCCCTTATATAGTGCACTGGCCTTTAGCTGGCAACTGAATCCACTGCATTGGTTGCCACAGTATTCACAGATGTCCCCACCACGTGCATAAGGGAGAGTGAGCACGGTCAATCTACAGTAGCATTCTGGGACTGCTGTCTGTGATGCAGACAAGCCCAGAGGAGACTAAGCTATGTTTTTGGGGGCGGGGGCAGTCTAGTGGATTCATGATTCCACCAATGCCATAAATGCCTATGTTTCAGGATGCAATGGTAGAGTCTCCAGCCCACTACCACCCTACAGAGGGTCGGGGTATAGGTGCAGTAAGTCCCTGCTGTTGGCATGCTGCTGTCTGTTGCCACCACTGAAAAGGGGATATAGTAGCCCCCATTAAGTCATTGGATGCCTTGTTTTGTGTGACACAGAGATCCACTCTCAGCTGGATTGGGGCATCCAGCAAAACTCCATTCACTGGCCATACCTCCAGGTACTCCACAGACACACAAAGGGGCAGCCAGTCTATATTAATCATTTACATACACCAATTAGCTGGGATTGCAACATGCAGCAGACCACTTACACAGGGAAAACATGTACAGTCACTCACTTTTAAATCGTTGTATTCACAAAAAATTAAAAATGGTATTTTAGAATGTTATCAATGGCACACATATTTCCGATAAAGCATGTTTCCCCAATAATAGAAGAGAAATAAATATATATATATTTTTTATTTTAAATGCACACTGAAAAAAAGCTAGAAAGTATGTCTTGACCATTATAATCTCTTCATGAATAATCAGTGAGGAAAGAAAAAGCATGTTTTCCTTTTTAGATTTTTTTGAAAGCCTAATAGTAAAAACAACAACCTAGATATTCAAAGGAGATGCACTGCATATCTTAGAAAATGGGAGGAACTGTAATATTCAAAAGACAGAGATGATCCACACATCTCCGGATGTGCCATTGTGCATCTATAATGTATGTGGTGCATGTAGAGGGAATATTCCCATGAATGTGCTGTGCATCCCTATATTCAGCCAAAATGTGCAGCACATCTGCTGTGCATCTCAGAGATGAGCTTCCCAAAGTTAGGCATGGAAAAATCATGCCTAAATGGCCTGCCACCCACAGGCAGGCTGCAGAACTACAGTCAAGCCATCTGAATGCAGCCCTTGGAGGTGCACCAGGACATGCTCCAGGCACCCTCATACAACAGTCATGCTGGGACGGATGAACCCTGAGCCACAGTTGCCATGTCACTACCAGCAACTTCCAAGGAGCAACCACCCACACCGCACCCTGGACATAGACACCCAGCAGCTGCATGCCAGTGCTATTGGGTGCCCCCTGGATGAACCAGAGGTGTGGGCAGCCACAATGCAGAAAATGTATCAGGGGCCATGGCCTGCACCCATGCTGCCTACAGTTTGCAACCTGGTGGTGCCATGCACCCAGGGTGCCATCTGGGGCAATTGTACCCAGGTAGTCTGGTGGATGGGTGGCAGCCCAGTACAGGCCAAGGACTCACTGGTGGCACACACCCATGGTGGTACATCATAGATGCACACAAATGGGACCCACCCATTAGTGTACCTGGTCACCCTCTGCGCACTGCCATTCCTTGCAGTCATCACCATGTTCAACTCTTGTGGGGTGGTGTGGGGCACTGCAGGTGAATTTACACTGCATATGGAGCTCATGTATCACATGCATGTGGTATACCAATCAAACTGTGTCACCCTGTGCCCTCCCCTGTAACATGTCCAGGTGGGCCCCTGTGGTCACTGTCTGAGTGAGCCCCCTGTACCCCTGTCCAACCCTGTATATGGTTATGGGGTTAGCACTGTACCCTGGCCAATGCAGTCCACACTCCCACATACAAACATTCCATCACACCTGCCTGCTAGGCTACAGTTCCTCCTGTTCACCTTTGCTGAGTGGTGGGGCAGCCCTGCAGAGCTGGAACTGAGCATGCCTGAGGTATGCAAATGGCCTGAATACATTCCAGTAATGTGATGCAAATGTGGGAGATGGCCTTGGAATGTGCAATGAGGACATTTACATATTCTGGCTGAATATTGCAGTTTTGCACACCACACAAGTGGCTTTGCATCACTCATCTCTCCATGCTCTGCATATGGCTTAGGTCACCTGCTGCACCACACGTCTCCCAGTGCATGATTGTGCATCCTCAGGATATTCAGCTGGACATGTGCGAGCACATCTCATGGCGCATCTTCCAAATATCTCATTATTTTGGTCCGGCACCTCTCAGATGCACAGTGCAAGCACTTGCGTGAGTTTGCATGGGACCTTTGAATATCTAGCCCAACATTTTTTACTTAATATTCTTTTTTCTACATGCATGCATTCAAGAAAATTATTTTGTTCTATTTGCAGTCCATATGCTGATGTAAGACCACTACCCCTCCTTTTTTGGGCTTTGAGTTATACAGAGAATAGTTTTAAAACTCTACAGTACTTTAACTTTGTGTCTATCTTATTTGAATTACCGTTACCTTCTTATCAAGTTATGTAATGTTCTGTTTGTAAATTATATTAAAGTGGGGAATAATGTGAGAAGGTCAGTGTGGTCCTGGGAGCTGCTTCACCCTGGCTACAAAATTTACATTTAATGCAGATTTTATCAACTGCTGAGTCCCACTTTTGCCATTGACTGCCTCCAGTAATTGTCACCCTCACCCTCCACTTGTCAAGATGGGGAAACTGAGCAAAGCTCCTCCTCCTCCCACAATCTATCAACTGCTTTGCAACTGAGGAATATGAAGATTTATTCTAGAATTTGGTGACAGACAATTTACTATAATGGACCCAGTTTCTAACTTCATTGCAAGTGGCATCGGAGCCCTGATATTATTATTATTATTATTATAATTATTACTAGTTTTGATACAGTATACATTCCCAAGAAAACTGGAGGTAGTAGTACAATTCTCAGAAATCAGCTGCTGTGGATAATCAGCTGAGGAGCTCACCCCATCATAATGAATTTTCAGATGCAGGCAACATTTTAGTTGGGCCCCTGTATTCTCACAAAAATAGCACAGCTGGACAGGCCTGGTTTGCCTGCTTGCTCAAGAGATGGGGGACTCCTCGCTACCACCTGTGCAAGTACAGTTCTCAGCATCTACAATATCAAAAGTGGAATTGACAGCAAGGAAATGGGGTGATACTGCCCATCTATAAGGCACTGTTCAGATCACATCTAGAATACCTTATTTTGTTCTGGGCACAACACTACGAAAAGAATGCTGAGGCATCGGGAGGGGGTACAACACAGGACAACAAGATTAGTTAGTGAACTGGAGAACTGAATCTGTTTAGAGGAGTTGAAAATGAAGGGCTTGTTCACTCTGGAGAAAGGAGAATGCATTGATCTAATTGAGAGGTTCAAAGACTTGAGGGGATATCACATATTTGGTAAAAATAGCTTGATCACTAGAGTCAGGAGATCTGAACAAGGGAAGCACACTTTAAAGTTGAGGGGAGAAATGTTCAAAATGGATGTGTGGAACCTTTTTCTTTCTGAGTGTTATAGGAATTTGGATCAGATTTAGCAATGGACATGCTGTGCGTACATAGCATGCTTTGCTTTTAATTCAGACTGGATTAATTCTTGGGAGCAATGAAGGAGAGAAAGTCTGCAGCCATGTTAATCATTGGAAAACTGGATACATTGCAGGTTATTATACCTTTTATTGAACTGAGAAATTATATATAGATTTTATGTACACAAGCTTTCAGGGCCACAGAGGTACTTTCGTCAGGTTTGTTAGTAGACTCAGCAGAGAAAGCAGATTTCATCCTAAACATTGTCATGAAAAAATTTGCATAGCACAGGAAAGGCAGAAGTTTGACACCAGATTTGTATGGTCAAATATAGGTGTGTGAAAATGGTTGCACTCAGAGTACTTATTCAAGAGACAAAAGTTAAAAGATTTAGAGGGAGAGAAACAAAAGGTTTAACTAAGAGAGTAAATAAACTGAGCATCTCATTACATAAGTTATGGTGTAATTAAATGAGTCAGGGGGTCTTCATAGTTATATTTATTTATTTAAAAGTTGGTAACCAGGAAAGGTACACTGAGTTGAGGCTCGTTTCCAGATGTGACCCAGGGGAAGGGAAATAAGGAGAAACAACTTACATAGCAAACAGTGGATACAAATTATACACCAAAAATATGGATACAGGCTGGCCCAGTGGTGCTGAGGGTTGAGGCACTGGATGCCTTACCTCGTGCCATGCCGGCGACCCAGGTACAGGAACGGACTCGGGATGCCAGGGGTCAGTGGGGAAGGAGAAGGATTGAGCATCTGGAGGACTGATCTCCTCTCCTGGGGTGGGTTGGGGAGTTTGTTTTGCTCTGTAGTGGCCCCTGGTGGAGACCGGGAGCACTGCAAGAGCAACACAATGGGAGGGCTCTGAAAACCAGAGTAAATGGCATCTTGAGTGACTGGATGATGGCTGCCCGGACCCTCGCCACCACAGAGCCCCTGGACAGACTGGCCTCAGCAGCACCCAGGGCCGAGAAAGGTAAGCCGCGAGGCACTTTTTCTCCGGAAGGAGAGAACCCATCTGATGAAGGGATATGTTGGGTTACTCTGGGTAGACTGCGATATGAGGTGGAGGATGGGGATTCCCAAAGGGGGGTGGAGGGTCAATCCCATGCGTCACAAAGGAGAGGCCGGTCCGACATGGGGGGGTGTATAAACAGATAATGCAAAAATATATATATATATGGATACATGCATAAAAAATACAACAGCAGCAGCAAATGGAGTGGAAACATAAAATAGCAGCATATATACAGCAATGATATGGTAACTAGATATAAGTGAAGCAAAGTGCACAGTGCATTTTAGGCAGGGCTTATGCTAAATAGCCTCAAAAGAAGGAGGGTTGACAGGAGAGGGTCAAGGAAGACGATATAAGATTAGGAAGGGGATTTACAGGAACAGGAGGGTGCAAAGAGTTGTCTTCGTTGATATCTAAAGGCAGAGAGTTGGGGGAGAGGTGGAGAGGAGAGGGGTAGCAGATTCCAGAGGGTGGTGAGGTGGTACGAGAAAGCAGCTTGGCCAGAAGATGAGTGAGGGCGAGGAATGGAGAAGGTGTGGGAATCCCTGGAGTGGAGGCAGTAGGAAGAGGAGGGAACAGGGGAGATGAGAGAGGGTAGGTAGGATGGAATAAACCTGAGCCAATATTGGCAATGAAAGTGGCACAGTGGTACTGGTGATGTGAAGGGAGCGGAGGGAATAAAGGGAGCAGTGATGATGAGTGCAGAGGGGAGAGTTGGTGGTGAAATGGCAGAAGACATTACAGAGGGCATCCAGTCTGGCAAGGGAGGAGGAAGGGGCAGTACTATAGACTACATCAGCATAATCAATGAACCGGAGGACCATTTTGGTTCCCAGTTCCCGGCAGATCTGGAGGGAGAAGCAGTCTTTGTTACAGTATGTGGCATCAAGTTTTGGATGAACTATGGCATGAATGGCTTCGATGTGGATGGAGAAGCCAGACTTGCTGTCAAGCAGGACTACAATGTACTTGAAGGTGGGGACAACCTCCAGAGGGGTGCCATCAAGCATGAAGAAGGTAGTAGGAGGGAGAGTTTAGCCAGTTTCTGACTGGTACCAAAGATCATAGTGACAGTCTTCTTTGCCTTGACCCTGAGCTGGTTGTCATGGAAGCAATGCAGGACATCATGAAAGTCCTTTTTGAGTGGATCTTCCACAGCTGAAGCTGAAGGTCCAGATGTGTAAATGACCATATCATCTGCATACATTTGGATATGTGAAGAGACACAGGCAGAGGGGAGGTCATTTAGAAAAATGGAGAAGAGAACTGGGCCCAGGATGGAGCCCTGACGGGCACCTGCTAGAATAGGGAGAGGGGGGGACAGGGCACCACCGACTTTTACTGACTGCTGACAGCCCATGAGGTATGAGCAGAACCAGCCAACAGTGGATGCTGAGAGGCCTGCATTGCTCAGCTTGTTGAGGTGGAGAGGGTGGGACACCAAGTCAAAGGCTTTGGACAGGTCAATGAATATAGCTGAGGTGATATATCCCTGATCCATTCCAGTGAGGATAGAGTCAGTTACCCTCAGCAAGGAAGATATGGTGGAGTGGTGCTTCCTAAACTCAGACTGAAGGGGGATAGAAAATCTGAGGAATAAAGAAAGTCAGCAAGTCTGGAGTACACGAGAGTCTCCTGAAGCTTAGCAAGAGAGGGAAGAAGTGATATCCATTGGTAGTTGCCAGAGGAGTAGGGGTCACCCCCTTTGTGCAGAGATAAGACCTTTGCTATCTTCCAGGCCTGAAGGACAGCACAATGGGAGAAGTTCAAAAGGTGAGCAAGTGGAGAGGCAATAGCCAGAGCTGAGATTCATAGAAATTTGGGGTCCAGCCCATTCGACAGGTTAAGTGAAGTTAGGGTGGGGAAGACTTCATGGAAGAAGACAGCAGAAACTGAAGCCTTCATGAGAAAGGGGAATGGGAGAGGCAGAAGGGAACTGAGGGTGGAAGTGACCAGAGGACTTGTATGGGGGAAGAGCACAGGTGGTGAAGAATTTGCTGAAATGAGTGGTAACTGAGAGATGGTCAGAGACCAATGAACAATCCACTCAGAGGACTGGGCTGGAAGATCAAAATGAGAGTGAATAACCTTCCAGATATTAGTGGGAAAATTAAGGTTAGACCGGAGATTAGATTTGAAGTAGAGAGCCTTGGCAGAGTGGACGGCCTTGGTGCAAGAATTCCTGAGTGACCTGTAGGACTGTAGGTCAGGCAGGGATTGTGAGCACTTGAAACGAGCCCACACTTGGTCATGGGATTTAAAAAGATCGATAATCTCAGGGGTAATCCAGGGGTGATGTGAGAGTCTGATTGCAGATTTACATGGGGGTTGGGGGGACAATGGATGTTCCAGGTGTGGTTAAAATGGAGAGGAACTGGGAGAGGGCAGTGCCAGTGTCAGTAGCAGAATAGACTGGGGACCAGTCAGAGGAATAGTATGTCATGCAGTCAGTATCCCTATTGGGTCCACTGTTTTTTGAGTTCAGTATTTTAACTAATGTACTGTATGTTCTTATGCAAACAGAGAAATCTCATGACATATGCTATGGTGTAACTAAATGGGTCAGAGGTATCCATAGTTTGTAATGTAACCTGTGTCTATTTAGCCTGCGGTTGTTTGAATCCAGTAATTCCATGAACTTAAAATCCCATTTCATTCAAACATACGAAAGTGCCAGCTGAAAAAGGCCAAAGGTCTATCAAGTTGACTTGTTGGCAGAGCCCATGCACATTGGATAACTGTTGTTCTGCCCTCTACACTGTGAACCTAACCTTCCCCTTGACTGTATCCCACCCTTTTTTTAATCGCACAACTGTACTGTGATTTACTACCCCTTCTAGCAGTGAATTCCAACCTATCGCCTCCCTCTCAGTGAAGTAGTGCCTCCTGGCCTCCTTCCTGCAACCCCCCATCAAGTTGTAGCTGTGCCCTCAGGTGTTTTTTTTCTTTTCATTTCTGAAAAAGAGATCCCCTTGGTTGACCTTGTTGATGCCTTTAATGTATTTGATGGTCTCGATCATGTCCCCTTCTCTTTTCTCTCTTTTTTCTGAGTACAGGATATCCTGTGGTGCTTGTATCATCTTGATAGCCCTTTTCTGCATCTCCTCCAGTTGATTTATGTCCATCTTGAAGAAGAGACTCCAATACTGCACACAGTATTCCATTTTCAGATGCACCATGGATCTGTACAGGGACAAAATGACCTCCTTCCTCCTGCTGATGAACCCCCTTGGTATGCAACCCAGCATTCTGTTCACCTTCACTGCTGCCTTTATGAATTATGTTGAAGGTTTCAGGTTGCTCATGACTGCTATCCCCAAGTCATTCTCCTTCTCTAACACTGTGACCTCCACAACTCCGATTCTGTACTCGGGCCTGGGGTTCTTCATCCCAGTGTGCATTAATTTGCACTTTTTTGTAATGAAATCCTGTTGTGAGATTCTAGACCAGCTTTCCAGTCTCACCAGACCCTCTCTCAGGTCCCTTATGCCCTTCTCAGTGTCCACCCTTCTACAGAGCTTAGTATTGTCCATGAAAAGGCATATCTTACCTTAGATGCTGTGCCCAGTGTCATTAATGAATACATTAAACAGGACTGGACCAAGCACTGACCCCTGCAGAACCCCGCTAGTAGCTTCCCTTATCACCACCACCCACTGTGTTATCCCCCAGTCAGTTTAGAAACATATATTTTTTTTAATGGAGACATTTTTCCCCAACTGCCGTCGATACTCGGCAGCAGCGTATCGATAATCCACTCCATCCCTCCTTTCAGGGATCTCAGAACATGGCAGGGGGTGTGGGGTTTTCATGGTTATGGAGGTAGCTATGGGAAGCCCTGACCCCTTCCCCCAGAGGGAGCTGGCAGGAAGGATCAAAGCCCAGGTGGAAGCCATGTGGAGACATGGCTTCCAACAAGTGCCTAACAGTACCCTCCCCTCCGGACACCGTCTGCTGGTCGTATCAGCGCCCAACCCTTCCCCAGAGAGGAAAGCTGCTTAACAGGGGCTCAATCCAGCTCCTCCTCTCCCCGATGACCCCCAATGACCTGGGATCATTCTTGAACCCAGGTTGCTGGTGCAGCGCAAGGTGTGGCATTCAGCACCTTAACCCTCAGTGCCACTGGGCTGGCATAGAAATGTAGAATTTGTTAGCAGAAAAAGAATGCCTGGCCCACCCAGTCTTCCCAGATGGTCCCTACCTGGTATGCCTCCACGAACCCTAACTGGCATCCAGCAATCCTCCTTCCTGCCTGCCTATTTACTAATATTCTTTTATGTCTATCCTATGCACTCCTAAAGCCCTTTACTGTTTTTGGCTCCACCACTTCCAATGGCAGTCTGTTCCAGGCATCCACATGTCTTTCAGTGAAGTAGTACTTCCTCACATTCCTCTTAAACTTCCCTATTTGCAGCTTCATCATGTGCCCTCTGATTCTGGTGCTCTTCTCATTTGAAAGAGACTTCCCTCCTCTACTTTGTTCACCCATGTGAAGTACTTGTAGGTCTCCATCATGTCCCCTCTCACTCTTCACTCTTCTAGAGTATACATGTTGAAATCCCTCAGCCTCTCCTAGGGCTTTTGATACAACTCCTGCACCACTTTAGTTGCCCTCCTCTGAACTACCTGCACCCTGTCTATATCCTTTCTGAGGTGCAGTCTCCAGAACTGGCCACAGTACTCCAGGTGGGGGTCTCACCAGCAAGCGATACTGTGGTAACACCACCTCCCTCCTCTTGCTGGCGATACTGCTTCTTATGCATACGAACATCCCACGGGTGCTACCCAGTGCTTTGTCACATGACCCTGCCACTTTGAGATCATCAGATATGATAACCTCAAGGTCCCTTCCTGCTTAGTGACTGTCAGTACCTCCTCCATCCTATATTTACTGTAGCTCCATGGTTCCTGTGCCCTAGGTGCATGATTTTGCACTTTTTAGCATTGAACCCCAGCAGCTATGCCCTTGATCACTCCTTGAGTTTCCCAAGGTCCCTTACGCATTCTCTCCACCCACCTCCTGAGTATCCACCCTATTACAGATTTTGGTGTCTTCTGCAAAAAGGCATACCTCCCCTTCCAGGTCTTCTGCAATGTCACTTATTTAGACATTGAAGAGGATTGGTCCAAGTACTGAATGCTTGGGCACACCACTGGTCACGCTCCCCTCATTAGAGTGAGTGCTGTTAACTACCATCCTCTGTCACCTGCAGTAGCCATTAGCCAGATGCTTACCTAATTTACCACTTTGGATCCTGCCCATGGGCTGTCCAATTTTTTTATCAGTCTCTTGTGTGATGCTGTGTCGAAGGCCTTGCTAAAGTCCAGATATACCATGTCCACTACCCTACCTTGATCTATCTCCCTGGCCTCCCTGTGAAAGAAATCAATCAGATTCATCTGGCATAACCTCCTCCTGCTCAGTTTTCACAGTAGAGGGGAAAGCAGACAGACCAACATGTATCAGCAGGTACCGGGGGGAGGGGAGAGTGAACACAGGTCAATTTCCAGGGACAGAGTTTGAAAGGAATTGGAACCCTAAAGGAAAACAAGGTGATGGGACCAGACAGGATTCACCCAAGGGTTCTAAAAGAAGTAAGCAAGGTGCTAGCTGCCCCCATGGCAACACTATTCAGCACCTCACTGGTGACTGGGGTAGTTCCAGAGGACTGGAGCAGGGCCAGTGTTATCCCTCTGCACAAGAATGGGAGCAGGCAGGAGGTTACCAATTACAGATGAGTCAATCCCATAAGACTTATAAGTTAGATTTGATACAATAGCATTCACCAAGAAATCTAATTTGTGGTATATTCAGGGTCTCTGTTTATAGGGTCCGAGTGATGCCATAAAATACATCTAATTTATTTTTAAAACTAGGAATAGAGTCACTATTAACTATACTATGTGAAAGTTTGTTCCAGCAAAACACCACTCTCTGGTTAAACCAAGACCCACTTCTATCTGTCCTATACAATTTTCCTTTCAATTCAGTCTCGCATCAGTGGTGGCAAAATTAATGGAGACCCTGCTGAAGGAGAGGAATGGGGATGATGGAGTACATGGAGGCAAATAGATTGTAGGACCACTGGTAGCAGAGTTTACAGGGCAGTGGTCATGTCAAACATCTCATAGATTTCTTTGACTGGGGGACAAGGGAAGTTGGTCGGGGAGGGCAGTGGATGTGACCTATCTGTACATCAGTAAGGTTTTTTGATACTGTATAGCACAGGAGGTTAATAAAGAAACTAAGCAGCCTGTGGGCTGAGAGAAAGGTGATGAGTTGATTAGCAAACTGGATGAGAGATTGGAGGCAGAGGGTGGTGGTAAACAGCAGACACTTGGGGGAAGGGAGAGTGACCAGCAGCTTGCCGCAAGGATCAGTACTGGGATTGGTCCTCTTCAGGGTCTTTATTAGTGATATTACTGAGGAACTGGAGGCGAATGTGTGTCTCTTTGTAGATGACACAAAAATCTGCAACAGGTTGGGCACTCAGGAAGGAGTGGAGAGAATGCAAAGGGATCTGGGAAAACTGGAGGACTGGTCTAGGGTATGGCAGCTGGATTTCAATACCAAAATGTGCAAAGTCATGCACCTTGGGTGAGGAAACCTGAGATCTGTGTATAAGATGTGGGGTACTTACAGTCATCAAGATAGAAAGGGATCTTGGAGTAATCATATCTGATGATCTTAAGGTGGAAGGGTGGTGACTGTGACGCTTGGCCAGCTGGTTACGATTATTGTATGATATTGGCATTATAAATACATGGTCTGTGTATGACATATCAGTGTGTGAGGAATTTGGCCTGTAACTTTAAGTGTCAGTAGCTGAAAACCAGGATGTAATTATGCGAGCAGAAGGAAAACAGTTAATTGGAACACTCCTTCTAGAAAGACGGTTTATGGCCCTCATCACCTGCTGCAGCTTTTGAAGTTAGAACTTAAATATGAATTTTATTACATCAGGAAAGAACGTTATTTAGCTGATTCCTGTTGGCTATCTCACACCTAGGTGATGGACTGCAGGGTTATAAACCTCAAAGGAACTGGTTGATCAAAGACTCATAATTTGGGAAATGGGTTTTTGCTGATGGTCACATTATTTAAAATACCATCTGGTAGGAAAGCATGTTTGTAATTTTATATTCAGAAAGGAGGAGCTAGATGACTTTCAGAAGGGGTGAGGAGACACATAGTTTAAACTGATACTTGTGTCTGAAATGTAGGTCATATCTTTTTGGCCTCTTAAGAAACAAAGATCTCTCTAATTTAAAGGCACTTACAGAGGTAATACATTAGATAGAAAAGATCTTAATGTATTGTGGTAGGAGTTTGTTCTGTAGTTTTTCCTTTTTTTTCTTTTATGTGAATGTGATGCTGTTTGCTAAAAATGGATAAAAACAGTAAGATAAAATACAGAACAAATATCAAACATTTTCTTAGGATAATGCCTGGGTCTCCTCAGTCATTTTTGCATGTTATTGCTGAACGGATATTAAGTCTGACAACTGTTCAAGGGCATGATGGTGTTACTAAGCTTGGTAAAAGGTAAGAATATACCTAAGGTCTCTTACAGAGTTTTAAGGATTCATTTTGGATACCTGGTTAGGTGCCCTTAGGCAAAAGATATATTGGATCCCCCAAAGAGAATATTATCTGAGCCTGTACATTTGGGTATGCTAGCATAGGTTCACAGTTTGAATCCCCTCAGAACTTGAGACTAAAGATGATTTGGACCTACAAGCAGACAGGATGGTTACCCTGTCAGTTACCTGTTCACACTGTTGCACTCTGAGGTTGGCACTGTGGGTGCAGAGGGCCTGACCTGTGGAGTGCGTTTGTGACAGTGACAAGGTAGTAGGCAAGGCTAATGGGATGCTACAATGCGTAGGGAGGGGGATTTCTAGCAGGAGAGTGGAGGGGGTGTTGCCGCTGTATTGCTCATTATTGAGATCCCAGCTAGAGTACTATGTCCAATTCTGGATGCTGCCCATCTGCAAGGACATTGACAGGGAGGAAGCAATCCACAGGAGCGCTACCAAAATGGTGTGGAGGCTGCAGGAGAAACCATATGAGGAGTGGCTGTGGTATCTCAACATGTACTCCCTGGAGAAGAGGAGAATGAGACAGGACATGATTGAGACCTATACCTCATTGGTGTGAACAAAGTGCATTGGGGGGGGGGGTTCTTTCAGAGGAGAAAGGGCACCAGAACATGGGGACATGAAGTGAAGCTGGGGGATAGAGTTTAAGAGGTATGTGAGGATATACTTCTTCATAGAAAGGGTGGTGGATACCTGGAACAGTCTGCCAGAAGAGGTGGTGAGGGCAAAGACAGTGGGGAGCTTAAAGCAAGCATGGGATAGGCACATAGGCATAATAAGTAGAGAATAGGGAGATGAGAGGGACACATGCAACCAAAGGGAAAAATAGGCCAGTCTAGATGGACCTACCAGTCCTTTTCTGACAACAAATTCTATGTTTCTATGAATCCATGCTACCTTTGATCTTGTAGCCCATTGGATTAAAGATACTCTGCCAACCTTTCTTTCATCAGGGTTCCATTAATTTCCCCATCACTAATGTAAGACTGACAGGCAAATAGTTGCTAGCCTCCTCCCTGCTGCCACTCTTATGGTGCGCACCAAGTCTGGTCTATTCCAGTCCTCTGAAACCACTTCTCTTTCCAGTAAGCTGTTGAATAGAGCCAATAGTTGTGCAGCAAACACCTCCCTAAGTTCCTTTAGTACCCTTGGGTGTATCCTGGCCAGTCCCATAGTCTTGTCCACTTTCAGAGCTCTAAGTCTCTTCAGAGCTCTTTCCTCTGAAAATGGACTTGTATCCACCTCCCCCCATTTGTTCCTGCTGCTCCCTGGTTGTACATCCATCCTCTCCCTCCACTGGGAAGACAGAAGTTCCTGTTCATGATGTCTACATTTTCTTGATCCAGTTCTGCATAGCCTCCCTCCTTTGTCCTCCTCCTTATACTTGCTATCCCTCCCCCTTGCTTTCCTCATCTTGCTTATGTACCTGAGGAAAGTCCTATCCCCTTTAGTTATCCCTTTGGCTATCTTTTTTTCAGTCTGTGCCTTTGTTCCCCTCACTGCCTTACCTGCTTCCCTCTATTTTACTTGGTATACCTCCCTGTCTTTTTACATCTGTGTTTCCTTATACCTCCTGAATGCCACCCCTTTTTCCCTTCACCATCATGGCTACTTCCCCAGAGTACCATAACATTTATTTTCTCCTTTTCTTTTTCTAATTTCCTTCACCCAGTGGTTGGTTGCCTTAATTATGCATTCCCTTATTTTTCCCCATTGTTCATCTACCCACCTGGTCATTTTTTTCCAGGCCCCACTGTCTGCCAGCTTTTTGAGCAGCCACCTGTAGGGCACTGAGTCAAAGGCCTTTCTGAAGTCCAACTAAAGTATGTCTACCACCTGGACTCTGTCTACTGCCTTAGTGACCCACTCAAAGAAGTTGCTCAGATATTTTTGGCATGTCCTAACTACAATAAATCCATGGTGCCTGCTATCCTGGAGCTTGTTCGCTTCAGGGAACTTGGCCAACCTTTCCTTTAGGATACTTTCCATCAGCCTGCCAACAATTGCTGTCAAGTTGTCTGGCCTATAGTTTCCTGGCTCATCCCTCAGTCCACGCTTATGCATGGTGCACAGGCACCACATCAGCCACCCTCCTCTCATATGGAACCACACCTGTGTCCAGAGAACAGTTGAAGAGACCAGCCAAGGGTGGTGCAAGAAATGTCGCCAGCTCTCTCAGCACTCTCTGGTGCATGCCATCTGGCCTTGGGAACTTGTCCACCATGAGGCTATTATTGCTTCCTCTCTCATCTCAATTGCCTCCCATCCCTGTGTTCTCCATGGATGTGGCCCATCATCTGGTTACCAACTTTTAAATAAATTGCCAACTTTTAAATATGTAAATAAACAAATTCTCCTTCATGAAGATTGAGCAGAAGCATTCATTTAGTACTTCTTCATTCTCCCTGTTTTCCTCTACCCACTCCATCCCCTTTTCAGCTTCGCTATGCCCTCTTTTGTTGTTCTTTTCTCCCAGATGTAACAGAAGAAGGTCTTGTCATTCTCTTTGTCCTTTATTCCTACGTAGTTCTGAAGTTGCCCTTATGTACCAATACTGATAAGTTCAGATGTGAGTGACTAGGTTGCATGAAGTGGTGCCACGCGAATATGTTGGTTGCCTAATTTGATATGATGTGCACGTGGAGATCTATCCTGGTTTGAAAGGGTTGTCTATGTTTTCCATAGCATCTTTCAGGCCATTTTTTAGCAAGTATGAGTTAAACTACACTGTGTAATTCACAGGTGTATTAACCATGTATGCGGGTGGAATATCGATAATTCCACATATGTAGACTAGTCTGCAAAGTCAACAGTGTGGAATCTTATGTTTAGAAAGACCTTTTTCCCTGATCTCACACTGATTCTATTAATTACCCTGCAGTCCTATTCCCCACTTCATGTCCTCAACACATTGTTTGGTGGGGCAATAGTTCTTGTCTCATTGAAACATAGAAACATAGACGTTGACAGCAGAAGGTGACAGCTAGGTCCATCTAGTCTGCCCATTTGCTTTAGACCTATTTTGATACTCTAGTTGCCGGAAGTTATGAGTGCAGCCTATTAAGGTAAATATTTCAGTAAGTCCTGTAAAGATATTACAAACCGAGTCAGTCCAGTGGTGCTCAGGGTTGAGGTGCTGCATGCACACTTCACACCACACGGGTGATCTGGGTTTGGGAGTGAACTCAGGTCCAAGGGGTCAGCCAAGAAGGGAGAGGACTGAACATTCGTAGAACTGCTCTCCTCTCCTCTCCTCTCTCAGGGAGGGGGTTCCTGCTGCACCACTCCTATACTGCCACCCCATGGAGGCATGGTGGCAGGGCAATGGGTGCAGCATTTCCTGGGATGGGTGGCAGCAGAGCACATGGTGATACATGCCTACACACACACACACACACACACACACACACACACACACGTACGCACTAGTGTTCATTGCATGCCATCAGCTTAGGGATAAAAAAATGCAAAAAGCCTGTGGATGATATTGGGCTTATCCTGTGGTCTGTACCATCACCCCGGACTCCCTGCTGAAGATCTGGATATGTGTCTCATGGGGGTGGGTGGGTGGAGAAGGATGATGCTTCACCTCCTGACCACACCATGGGGAATCTGTGGGGATGAATGTAACAGGTGAGTCTTGAGGGGAGATGGTAGTCAGCTGAGGTGAGCAAAGGCAGAGTGGGGCTGAGTAGCTGAGAACAAAACACCTTTGTGGAAAAAAAAATCACAAAGTGGCTAATTTAGTTCTTTGGACAGACAGTTCCTTAGTAAGTGACATGTCATAAAATACTGCATGCTAAAATGGCTTAATTGCCATTGAATTACATTGTTACCTGCAGTATACTGCAGCATTTTGTGATACACTACAGCATTATTGTGTTGCATCCTGGCTGGTGTCACTGTATGAGCTGCTTATCCAGGGGTAACATAGTAACACAGTAATTTAGGGTTTATCACCTCCTACCCATCCTCCCTTCATAATCAGGGATAAAAAAATAAATATTCTGTATAAATTTGTACTAATTAGTAGGGATTCCCTACTCACTCTGCTATGCAGAGTACCCATTCCCTTAGTAAACAGAAATTTGTCCAGGGTTGCCTTGAAGGTTTGTACACTTTTTTTTAATTTAGTTTACTTTACACACGTGTCTCCCAAGTGGCCCACTTCAGTCTGCTTCTTCGCCCAGCCCTGTCACCCACCATCTCCGGGACATACCCTATGCTCGTGGTTCCCACATGGATAACTCCTCCCAATGGGAAGGGCTGCTGGAGGTCACCCTTACCCCCAGACTGAGGTTACTGTTCAGTGAAGGAGTGAGAGCCTGGTAAGCAGTGTGGGCCCCGCAGCATACAGCAAACAACAGGCAGCTGACAGCATACTGTGTGGGTGGGGGAGTTTCTGTTTGTTTCTCCCCAGCCCATGGATATTGCAGAGGTTGTGTCTGTTGCAGGACGGATCAGGGTGACAACGTCCACCTCCCTTAATGCTGGCTAGAGCCTGCAATGCCACGTGTGGTCACCTAGGTAGCAGGACTGGGTCAGAGACCAGGACTCTTCCCTCCCCCGAGGAGGCAAGCATCTCTTGGGATGTTCAGCCATTCTCCTCTGACTGTTCTCCAATGATCTGGGCACATTCCCAAACCCAGGTTGTCGGTGTTGCAAGTGGTAGTGCTACCGCTGCACTGGTAGGATGGTAATTTAAGGTTTGTACTGTCTTCATACCAACTGTCTCTGCTGGTAGGCTGTTCCACAAATTCACCATCCTCTGGGAGGAAAAAGTGCTCCCTAATGTTACCACTGAATTTCCCACCTGTGAGCCTCAAGGTGTGTCCCCATATCTGTCCAGAAGACACCAAATCAAACATCTCCATATGTTTCATCTGTTTAATACTCTTGAGAATGCAGAAAACAAAATTCATGTCCCCTCTCAGCCTCCTTATCTCCAGGATGAACATGTTAAGGGTCTCTAACCTCCTCTCTGAAGAAAGGGGGGTTACTAGTGGGGTACCGCAGGGTTCAGTATTAGGACCGGTCCTCTTCAATGTCTTTATAAGCGACATTGCAGAAGGACTGGAAGGAAAAGTATGTCTCTTTGCAGATGACACAAAGATCTGCAACAGAGTTGATGCACAAGGTGATGAGAAGGGACTTGACAAGGTTAGAGGAATGGTCAAATGTATGGCAGCTTAGATTCAATGCTAAGAAGTGCAAGGTAATGCACCTGGGAAACAAAAACCCAGGGGAAGAGTACACAATGGGGGGGTGAGATACTAACAACAACAAAAATGGAAAGGGACCTGGGGGTAGTCATATCAGATGATCTAAAGGTGGGCAAGCAATGTGAGAGGGCAGCAAGGAGGGCTGGGGGGATACTGGGATGCATAGGGAGAGGCATCACCAGTAGAAAACAGGAAGTTATTATCCCTCTGTACTGACAGTTGGTGAGACCCCATCTGGAGTACTGCGTGCAGTTCTGGAGAGCCAATCTCCGCAAGGACATAGACAGGATGGAGGCTGTCCAGAGGAGGGCAACTAAAATGGTGCAGGGTCTGCACTGAAAGACATATGAAGACAGACTTAAGGAGCTGAATATGTATAGCCTCGAGGAAAGGAGGGAGAGGGGGGACATGATAGAAACTTTCAAGTATCTCAAGGGAATCAACAAAATCCAAGAGGGTAGCATCTTTTAAAAAAAGAGGTGTGCAAGAACAAGGGAGCACAATTTGAAGATAGAAGGGGCGGCTCAGAGGTAATTTAAGGAAGTATTTTTTCACAGAGAGGGTTGTGGATGCATGGAACGGCCTTCCAGAGGAGGTTGTGGAGTCAAAAACAGTGGTGGAATTCAAGCATGCATGGGACAGTCATAAGGCAATTCTAGGGGGTGGGGCTAGGAAGAAGTAGGCTGCTGGTTAACTAGGATCTGCAGCTTATCCATTAGGTAGGGAAATGGGCAGACTGGGTGGGCCAAGCGGTCCTTATCTGCCGTCAAAATCTATGTTTCTATGTTTCTATGTTTCTCTCATAAATTCTGCCCTTCATACCTATGTTCATTTTGGTGGCCCCACATTAAACCCTCTTGACTACTTCCATGTCCTTTTCATACTGAGGAACCCTGCCCTGCATGCAGCACCCAGGTGGGGCATGAAATAAATGAAGCCAGTTGTCAGTCAGGGACACCCTGACATAGAAACATAGTTATTAAGGTCAGTAGGAACTCCAGGATAGGTCCATAAACCCCATGCCTCATAAGCAGGAATCAGCAATTATGCTATGTAAACATATACTAATTTGTAAGATTTCCACACCCACCTTACTACCCTGGGTTCTCGGTGATACAGTTAGTAAGCATAAAATTAGCAAGGCTTACTTTGATGGCATGTACTATCTTTATATCCATTATTTTCATATATGCATGCATGTATGTATGCAAGTATTTAATTATTTATTTAAACATTGGTAACTAGGAAGGGCACACTGAGCCAAAGCTCATTTCCAGGTACAACCCGGTGGGGGAGAGGGAATGGGAACTAAAGTAATAAAAGCAAACACAGTATTAAAGATGGTACAAAGCAAAGCACAACAAGAGTATAAATATAGAATAATGCACGGGGAAGTGTGGTGTATGAGGATTTTAGGCACACCTGAGGTGTGTGATGCCCCATAAATCCCGAGGGCGGAGCCCAAGGGATTTATCTGGGCATCACACACTGGGGGTGTACATAAAATACAAATCACCACATTTCCCCATGTTTTTATTTTTCATATTTATTGGTTATTTCTGCCTTTCCTATTCATTCGGAGGCTCAAAACAGGATGCGGTTGTCATTGTTTTACTATTTTTTGTGCTGAGAGTTTATTTGAAACTGCAGCCATTTTTGTTTTTCTGTCAGATCACTGAGAGCCATGATTCTCACACTGGCAGTTTTCTCTGAGGAGCTCGAGCGGACCACCAGCGTGACAACACCTTCTCTGGGAACAGCTGAGGGAGACTCGTGCTGGTTTGAGGTAACCATGGTCTACGGAACTCCATAATTCACAAGTGTGGATTACCAAGTTTCCAAGGGTCTGCCAGGGATGGATTATTGACCCTAACCAGTATATATTTAAGCAATAATGCCCGGCAGGGTGTGTGTCATGCTGGGATAACGCCATGCCCTCAGGTGGTTGGGCACTAGGCCGCTGGCCGAAAGCGGCTCCAACAACTGAGGCATGACGTTATCCCAAACGACACACACTCTGGAGGGAATTATTGCTGTTATACAATGGCTCATTGTTATACAGAATAAAACAAATAATTTTAAAGATGTTTTTGTGTGGAAAAAATATTTTGGTTTTTTAAGAGAGATGAAACAATCAAGCAAATGGTCAAGGTGTTCAAGGTGCTCAAGGAGAAGCTCATCTACAGGTTCACATTGAGGCTGAGACTAGACCCGTGATGTTGTGCTGGGTTAACATCACAGGTCTAGCCCAAGACTGACCAATCAGAGTCCAGGATTTTTTCTTGCCATTGTATAATTTAACATATTACAAGTATACATAAAAAGTAAATGGTGATAAGCAAAGGTACAATGAGTTGCTTTCATGTGCAAATAAAGAGACCAAAGTAGGTGGAATAATGGCAGTGAAGATGTAGAAAAGGAAGGCGCCTGATACAGGCTGAGGTAGAATCCAGGAGGAGGTAAAACAACAGTGATGGTAGGGGCTCCAACAGGTGAAGATCAGTGATGGGGAAGAAAGGAGCAGGTGGAGGCAGGAAAGAAGGAAGGTTAGCTGGTGCCTAAGGGAGATAGGGAAGGGGGAGAAATAGAGAGTGGAGGGGAGCAGGTTCCAGAGGGAGGGAAGGCAATAGTAGAAAGCTAATTGCCTAGCAGAGGAGCGAGGTTGAGGAAAGAAGACAGTGTGAGGATCCCTGGAACAGAAGGAGTATAAAGAAGAGGGAATGGGAGACAGGTATGAGGACAGGTAAGAGGGCAAGGACCAAAACCAAAATTTGAAGATGAAGGAGGAGCTGTGGCACTAGCGATGTAAAGATAGGAGGTGGATGGATAGGGAGGAGTAGAGGGAGCAGTGGTGAATATGAGGTGGGGAGTTGGTACAGTAGTAAAGTAACAAAAGGCATTGCAGAGGGTGTCCAGTCTGGCAAGGGAAGAGTACGCTGTAGATCACATCCACATAGATAAAGACCAGAAACACCATTTTGATAATAACCTCCTGGGGGACCTGAGGAAACAAGCAGTCTTTGCCGTGTTATGAGGCACCAAGTTTGGGGTGGAGCTTGGAGTGGATGGCATCAATTTGGGCAGAGAAGTCAAGCTTACTATATAGCCACACACCGAGATACATGAAGGAAGAAAGCAATCTGAGAGGGGTGCCATCCAGGGTGGAGAGGACAGAGTGGGAGAGCATGATCAATTTCTGGCTGGTCTCAAACATCATGGACAGTTTTATTAGTGTTGATTTGGAGTTGTTTGGAGTGGAACCAGCGGAGGACATTGTGGAAGTCTTACTGGGACAAGCCTTCCACCGCTGCAGTCAAAGGCCCTGAGATGTAGATAACTGTCATCTCCATACAAGTGTTGTGTCATGGTGAGTCAGGTGGTGAAGAGGGGACCAAATCTTCCTCACTGAAATGACTATCACCTCAAGCAGGTTTTATGGCGAGGGGACACTATCTGTTCCTATGTGGGTGGATGGAAGCACCCGACAAGGAGAGGCAGAAGTCGCACACAGAGGTCAGATGAAGCAAAGGCTTTTATTCAGCATGGATGGATGACACGGTCACAGAGGCAAACATCAGCAATGATAATAACAGGAGAAATTGGCAGGATAATGACTATCTAAGCAGTAAATAAACATGTGAGCAATTAACACTTAAGTCTAAAAGGTACACCTTGGCCTAAACTCTTGTATTTCTCTATTGTACTGCTTACTCTATAGTAAATACCTGGTCAACCACTAATACTAAGAGCTTTTAGGTAACAATAAGACTCTGTAGTGCAAAAATTGCCATAAGAATCTAGTCCCTTTTAGAGTTTATTTTGGCATTAGTCTATCTGTCAAAAAGACTTCAGCTGGAGGAAAAGGGAGGCAGCTGGACAAATGAGGAACTTGGTTGCAGTACTGAACTGATGCTTCAGTAAGGAACCTACATAAGGCCACCAGGACTTAAGAGAGAATTCGTAAACAGGCCATGAATTCATCAAAAAAAAATCAACTCTCTTGGGCTGCTGGGACAAGAGAGCAGAATGTGAACAACAAAGTAAATACTTGGGTATGAGCCCTTCCTTGGGCTACCTGAACAAGAAGAACAACAGAAGGTTCTTTGGCAAGAGCCCTTCTATGGGCTGCCAGATGAGGAACACTGAAGAGAAGTCTTCAGCACAAATCCCCCAGTGGGTTGCTGGGATGAGATGAACTGAAGACGCTGTTTCAGCACAAATCCTCCAGTGGGCTGCCAGGATGAAGAACACTGAAGAGAAGGCTTCAGCACAAGCCCTCCAGTGGGCTGCTGGGATGAGGCAAACTGATGATACAAGGAAAAGAACTATGGGTGCAACTTGAGGAATGCAGGTCTTTGGATACAGCTCCATGATGAAGGTCTTTGGACACCAGTACAAGATGCTGGTCTTCAGGTGGTGATGCCCAGTGGTACCTGAAAGAAAAGCAAAATAATCGGGTGATAAATCTTCTGTGGGCTGAGCGGGATGGTACCTTACTAATGAACCGGTGTGGCTCCTATGCTTACTGAGCACCTTATCAGGATATGGAAGTAGCCGAAGCAGGTTAGCAGATGTGCCTCTCCTGGCTGACAGCTACACTAACTAGGCAGAATGAGTAAGATGAGATGTGTAGATGAGGTGCCCAAGCAGGAAAATGCACATTCAACTGATTCAGGAGCTCAGTGGTGAGAAGATTCTGTATCCAGGTGGCCGAGGCAACTTGACAAATCTCCTGGACGAGAATTTTGAGATTGATTCACACAGTCAGAATAGTTGGTGACAGTTGAAGGTTAAATCACAATTTCAAGAGACCAGTTTCACAGTTCAGGGCAAATGCTAGTAGTAGAGGTTAATTAACACAGTTCAGGGTAAATACCAATTTCTGCAGGCAGTTAACACTGTTCGAAAGCAACTAAAAGATTCTGAACTTAATTGGTGCTGTTCGGGACGCATACTAATTTCCAGGGGCAATTAACGCAGTCCTGGGGGCAATTAGCAATTTCTGGAGGAAATTAACACAGTTCAGAGGCAACTGCCCTATGCAGTGGTAATTGTCACAGTTCTGGGGCAGATACAACAGTCCAGGTGTAAATGGTACAGTACTGAGGTGAACAACACAGTTCAGGACAAAAAGCATAATTCTGGGACAAATTCAATTCACTTCAATTCACTTTATTAACTGGGTAAGCACACTAGGCCAAAGCCCATTTTCAGGAATGACCCAGAGCTTCAACAGTAAGAAGCTAAGATGTTGTGCAAAATACAAAATACCTTGACAGTACAACAAATACAAGTATTATGGTACAACAAATACAAATATAAATGTACATATTTAAAAACAATTACATAGGGCTGAACATTGTAAGTGACTAAATGGAACATTTTTAAAAGCTACACTTTCTATGGCATTTACACAGCTGGAAGGCAAAGAATTACAGAGAAAAGAACTCTGAACAGTAAAAGCCCTCTCTCCCATACAAGTGGAGAACTTAGACATGGATAAACAAGGTACATTACAGGAACAAAGCAATCAAGGTCCCTCTCTAATTTCTAATAAGGCAGATAAAGGAGATTTACTACCTAACAGAAGTGTTTGATTTGTCATACAACTCAAGTTATATAAATAGGTCAACTTAAGGGGCAGCCAACCAAGGGTATCATATAAAACACAATGATGTGTTCTATAAGGCTTTGCCAAGACAAATCTGCACATAGAATTGAAAGTTTTGTTAACTAAATCCAAGACTTTTTTTCACCAGTTTAGTTAACAAAAAAGAACTGCAATAAAATGTGGACAATAATACACTTTTAGCTATAGTTTCCCTAGCTTTTCTAGTAAGACAATCTTTAATGTGATACAAAGCACCAAGTTTCTGATTCGTGATCTTTACTGTCTTTCTGATATTTTTTTTATTTTATTTATTTAGCTTTTGTTGACCGGGTAAGTGCACTAGACAAATCCTGCCTATTTTCAGGCACGACCCGGGGGAGGGGGATACAGATGAATGCCAACTGACCTTGAACCAGATTAAGCTGTTGGTGGTATTTTTTAGTGAATGAGGGAAATTTGGCCAGGACACCAGGGAAATTCCCCTACTCTTTTCGATAAGTGCCATGGGATCTTTAACATCCACCTGAACTACCACCAATCCAGGCAGATGGGACCTCGGTTTAACGTCTCATCCGAAAGACAGCACCTCAAAAGTGCAGCACCCCTCTCATGCTGCACTACAGTGTCAGTACTGATATATTAACCCAAGTGCCAGATGTGGGAACTGAACCCACAGCCCTCTGATCTCCAGGCCTCAGAGGCGAGTGTGCTACCTACTGAGCCACTGACACTGACACTGATGTGAGACGAATATGTAGAATTAGGATCCAAGAGTACCCCTAAATATTTAGTCTCCATAACTTGATTTATCGAAGATCCAGCTAAATCAAACACTAATAACGGCTTAGCGTTATGCAATTTAAGTGGAGAACCAAACAAGATACTTTGTGTTTTTTGGGTATTTAATATTAAGCAATGTTGCAGTAACCATCTATTCAAAGCAGAAAAATCAAGATTCAATGTAGCATTGATTTCATCTATTTTTGCAGAACTAGTATATAAAATAATATCATCCGCATAAAGCAATACTCTGGAAATGGTTGGAACGCTAGGAATTGGATTGATAAATAAAGAAGACAACAATCAAATATCAAATATCAAATATCACAGCTCAAGGAAGATGTCACGGTTCAGGGCAAATAACAGTTTAGTGCAATTCAAGGCAAATAACACAGTATAAGAAGCTTTGCCACTTTAAATCACCCTTAATGCCAGCCCTTTCGCTGGGCTTGCTATCCCACTCTAGCTCTCAGCCACCTCTATGTGTGGTCCGGAGGAGGGAAATATTTATAAACCCATCTCACCAATGGGACCTCAGTCACTGACACACCACTCTTGGCACCATTTATTTTAATAAATGAAATGGTAACTGTACCCTTTGTTTTATGATGGGGCTTGCCTTTTGCCCCAGTGAGCCCAGCTGGTGCTTATTTAACTGTATTAAAAGCAAATTCCATGCTATGGGTTTGCTAGCCCTTACCCACATAGCCCACCTGGGCTACCTGTGGCCACTTGGCTAACTTGACTGTAATCTGGGGCTTTGCACTGCCCTTGCTTTTCCTGGAGCCTTTTACTGTTAAAAACAGGGTCCACCTGCCCTTTGCTCTGCCTTCAGGAGCTTAATTTGAATGAAGCCCGCTCCTGCTCTTTGCTCTTTTACAGGAGCCTATTTAAATAAATTCAAATAAATCCACCCTGTGGTGGTCCTTTATTGCTGGGGTCTTGCCCTGACCCCCAAACAGCTGTAGTAATCCCTTGCTGTGCTCTCCAGTGCTGGGACAACTGTTTTTTTATTTTATTTTATTTTATTTATTACTCAGTTCTGGCGGTCAGCGTCTGGCTGTTGGTGCAGCCGCTGACTCACCGCCCCAGTCCTGGGTAAAGACTGAGGTGCTGGGAGGCTGGGAGGTCTGCTGGCATAGGCAGGCACTGAAAGTGTGTCCTTCTGGGGTCTTACTGCTTCCAGGTGCTCCACCTGACCTGACACTTCTCCTGATAAGGCTGTTTGATATGCTGCTGATGTGGGACCGGAGTAACTTTAATTAAAATAAAAAAGGGGCTATACAGGGCCCACACTGCCAACCAGCAGACTAGGATACTTTGTCGGACAACTGACATGGACTGCAGTGAGGGGATGGAATCAGCAGACCAGCTTCAACCAAACCGAGGCAAGCCCTTCGGTCACTGCTGCACTGCATCCAATCATCTCTCGTTCCCACTCACACTATTACTGCCCACAGAAAAGGGCTTTTTAAACACTCAGGGTTCAAACACTAGAACCCCAAGCTCAACTGGCACTCTTCTTTCAAAACAAGCAACAAATGCTGGGCAGGGACAGCAGCCCCAGCATGTGGTCAGCCCCAGTTTGTGCTGCCTGCTTGGGGGGGGGAGGGGGTTCTGAACAGAGGGAGGCAGGCAGGGAAAAAGAAAGCTTTTTTTATTTCTATAACTACTCTTCCCCACTACCACATGAGGGAAGGGAACACAGTACTGAAGGGCCCCATGCAAAACCCATATGCCACCCACTGTGCCAAGGGTTCCATGGGGGGATACTTTATTTTATTTTCTGCTGGGCCCCATACTTTGGGGTACTATGAATTCAGGCCCACCTAGAAATACCCAGTACCGTTGTCTGCACTGGTATATAGCCACGCCTAGACCCAATTTTTAGTACTGACCCCCCAGCTTGCTCCTCACCATCCTAATTGTTCTCTCTCTCTCTCTTATCCCACTGTCTTATCAACACTAGGCCCGTCCATCCCCTTATTCTTCCTTTCCCAACCTCGGATAGGAGCTCACTACCTTTGCAGTCCTACTATGCCCTGTACTTTATAGCATTCAATCCCGGGGCTCACACATACTCCTTTTCTCCATCCACCCTCTCTACATCCCATTTTACCAACTCCTTTCTGTGCACCGTGCCCTCCTAGCCTTTCTCCCCCTACCTCCCTTCCTTCCCCACTACCTTCACCTCTACCTGGTGTATATTTTTAATTTTTTTTCTTCCATTACTTCCTCCTGCAACCTTAGATAACCTGCTTTATCTTCCTATAGACACTTCTATGTATGTAAATACCGTGTAATCAGTACAATATCTGTATAATTCTATGTTCACATGAACTTCTTTTTCTTCCTCTCTGTAAAGAGTATTATCTGTATTGCCTTGTATATACCTGTGTTGACCTGTATATACAATTGTTCATGCTCCACCCAGGTCCATCATGCAAATGAGCTTTTGCTCAACAATGAACGCCTGGTTAAATAAAGACTTGATTGATTGATTGATTGATTGAAATACATGTCCACATCTATTCCCTTTTAATACTCTGTAAGTTTTCCCGCTACTTCTAGAACTATTCATAAGAATTTTCTTAACATTTCTAAATATTTTCAAGCTATTAGCATAACAGCTACTGTGCAAAAAATGTATCTATAACATCTATAACCTCATTGTTGGTACAATAGCTTAAGTGACCATGTCTCTTTACTTGGCTTCACAGGCTACTTATGGGAAAGGTGACTCGATCTGGATGGCATCCATCATGAATTGCTTTGGGGAACTCCAAATGCTGACCTCTGTGACCTACGGATTGGAGGAACTGTTGGCTCTGAGAAGGAACACTCTATTTGAGGAGGATCCATAGGTGAGGGGGTCACTGCAGACTCAGAGGACTGCAAAGACAAAGGGCTCACATTTGGAAGGTGAGTCCATGGGTTAGCACACCATTGCATTGTCAGTGGGTCCATCCATGGGATGCTCCTGCCTCTCCTTTGGTGTAGTTCATATCAATGTTTTCTTCCAGGCCTTCCCTGAATGTACATGGTTTGAGGAGATTGTACTGTACAATTTTGGTACCTTTTCCCTTTCCACTTGTATTTTGTAAACCGGGAGATCAGGATAGGGAATTTCAATGATTTGGTAAGGTTCTGGTTCCCAGTTCGAAGACAGCTTATGACACCCCTGGATCTGTTTCAGTAACACTCTCCTATTTGAAATGGGTCTGTGTTAGCTCTTGTATCATATGCTGCTTTGTGCTTCTGCCTCAGTTGGCCTATGTGCTTGCCCACTACCTGCCCAGCTGCCTGTATTCTGTGGTAATGCTCCTGCACCCAATCTGCGACTGGCTGTTTGGCTGATGTCTCATCCAGATGAATATCTAGTACTAAATCCATTGGAAGTCTGTCATTGTAACCAAACATGAAATAGTGTGGGGTATAACCAGTAAAGCAGTGGACTGTATTGTTATATAGGTAAGCAAGCTCAGGAAGAATGATGTGCCAGTATGGGTGCCAGTACTCTGGTAAGGATCTCAACATTCCAATTAATATCTGATTTACTCTTTCACAGATCCCATTGGACTGGAGGTGGTAGGCAGTAGTCTTTATTTTTTGACTCCTGTAGAGGGTACAGAGTTCTTGAAATAGCTTAGATTCAAATGAGGGACCTTGGTCTATAAATATTTTGGTTGGGTACCCATATGGTCACACAAAGTGTTGTAAGAAGGGTATTCCATCGAGATAGCAAGGGCAAGACAGCTTGGCGAAAACATAGATGGCAAAACAGTGTGAGCACATACGGTGACCAAAGGTTCCCCCCCTCCATGAGGTACATCCTCCCAGAGTTGGTATCTATAGTAAGGGGGGTGTGGGGGGCAAAGCCTGCCCCCTGCAAAAGAGCCCTCACTGTATGTGCTCGCACTGTTCTGTTCATGCTGTTTGTGGAGGTCACCATTTAGCCCTCACTATTTTTATATGGAATCCATAAGAAGGCTTCAGCCATGGTTCAAGCAGGGAAATCTTTGACTGATACAGTTACAATGAATTTAGAATAGTAGTAAGTTATGGTGAGGACATAAGTGTTGCTATTTGTGCTTGGCTCCAGTTTCAAGTGATCAAGCGCGACTAATTTGAGATGAGCACCACTAACAATAGGCTGTAGTGGGGCCCTTTGGTCGCTTTTAGCATTTCATTTAAAACTGCACATTGGGCATTTTTCGCACCATTTCTGTATATCTGCCTGTATCCTGATTCAGTAAAAGCATCTATGAATGTTGGCCTCTGTTTTCTTGTGCCCAAAATGTCCAGAATGATTATAGTAGACTTCTAAAACTACCGTCACATTTCCTTGAGGGGGAAACAATTTAAGTAATCTTGCAGTGAGTATTTGGGTCTCAGCTCTTTCTTATTACCTGAGAATCCTCTAGAGCTAGGCATGTTTTGCACTATATCTCTAAAAGTGGACTATTTCTAGATCTGCTTCCTTTTGTGCTTCCAGGGCAAGACTTTTTCTTTGCTTTATTAAATCTTTGATTTAGCAAATGATTGGGCTTTGTTTTTGTATCTGCACCCACAGATCTCCTTGTTCTGCTAGGCTGTTGACCAATTCTGGTTCTGACTTGGAAATGGTCTCTGGACAGACTTACAACAAGCATGCACCACCTTGATGGGCACATGGAGAAAGGGCAGCATTTCTACATTCTCTGTGGATATATCATCTGTCTCTGCTTTGGTCTGGTTAGGTATTCTGGACAGAGCATCAGCATTTGTATAGGTTTCCCCATATTGATATTTGATAGTGAACTGATAATTCACTAGTTTTGATACCCATCTCTGTTCCAGAGCTTCAAGTCTTGCCATGTGTAGATGTGCCAGAAGGTTATCAGTGAGGACCGTAAAGGCAATAGCAGCCAGGTAATGATGAAACTTTTTGGTAACAGCCCATATCAGCACCCAAAAACTCTAATTTAAAAGAGCTGTAGCAGTCATAACTATATTCCAAGCCTCTCAGGCCACAACTTGCATAGATTATGACCCATTTGACTCTGTCTTGTTCCTGAGGCGACACTGCTCCCAAGCCCCAATTACTGGCGTCTGTGTATACCCAGATAGGTTCAGTATAGTCTAGGTAAGCTAGAATTGACGTGTTGGTCAATATTCATTTCAGTTTGTCAAAGGCCTCTTATTGGGTTACAGTCCACTTTACTGGGCAGTTCTTTGGTGTGTGGCCCTCAGTCAAACCTCTAAGGAGCTCATGCAATGGGAAGCAAGCTTGGTGAAATCTTCAACAAATTTCCTGTAGTACCCCAAAAGTCTAAAAACTTCCGAACATCCCATATGGTTGCTGGGACAGGCTACTGTTGCACAACTTTAATTTTCTCTTCTGGGGATACTACTTTAGCAGACATGATATGTCCCAGATAATTTACCTATGATATCAAGAGGTGACATTTGGAACGCTTGATCTTGAGACTGTATTGTGCTAGTCATTCAAACACTTTGCTAAATTTTCGCAGGTGTTCCTGATGCATTTTTGAATAGATAATAGTTCATCCAGGTATAGTAGTAGGATGTCAAAAAATTGAGTTCCTAATCAATCTTTGACTAACCTCTGAAAAGTCGTGGGGGCGTTTCAGAGTCTAAAAGGCATCCTAGTAAATTCAAACAGACTCATAGGTGTAATACCTACCCCTAAACCCGCTTACCTACCCCCCAAACAAATATTCTCCTATTCTGAGCTTTTTATTAGCATAGATACTCTCCCTAAGAATGACACCATACGTTGTGGAGATTTCAACCTTAATTGACTAGGACCCTACAGAACACAGTACCAATCTGCCCTAATGGACTCCAGTTTAGAACAGCTTCTTGAACAACCCACTAGACTTAACAAAATGTCTGGTAGGCATACTCTTCTAGACTGGATCATAACAAACAACCTATCCTACATCAAGGTAGCTGGTACACTACCTGATTTACTCAGTGACCACTCCCCAATCTACCGCATCTGGAAAAATAACTCTCCCCACCCTCCCCCCAAAATTCTTAGAACAAGGGACTTAACCAACATTGATGAAATAACCTTCAGGACATGCCTTGCTTCTGTCAATAAGTTCCCTTATAAACTCTTTCCCTGACATAAACCAAACATTAGACTACCTCATCGCTAAATTCACATCCATCCTTGACTCCAAGGCTCCTTTTAAATCAAGGAGATCCAAAGGTAAGAGCTCCCCCTAGCTCACACAGGAGTTGAGGCGACTGATACTCTCCCAGAACAAAGCCTAGAAACTCTATAAGAGCTCTGGACTACAGTCAGATTGGATCACCTACTGTCAACTCCATAATGCATACAAAAACAAAGTCAACAAGGCCAAAAGAACCCATCTAATATCCCATCAGGAAACGCACCTAGCCAACACCAAATGTTTCGGGAAACAAATTAATGCACTCCGCAAAGGAAATGAATGCAGTATCCCACAAAGCATGATTGCAAAAGGCAATCTTTTATCCACACCTTCGGACATAGCCACCGGGATAAATCTTTTCTTTACTGAACTAGATACATACGTCATCATCATCATCATCATCATCAAATCTTTATTTATTCAGGCGAACATCCTTAGATACATACAAAGCCAGCCTACCGACTGCCCACCCTGAACCACAAGCAGATAGCCCAGAAATCTCCCATCCTCAATTCCATATTAGAACCACCTCTAGAAGCGAGATCCTTAAACATCTGAGAAAACTCGACCCAGATAACTCCCCTGGGTTCGACACCTTGTCTCCCAAATTCCTCAAATTAGTAGAACCAGCACCTGCATTCCTGATCACCTTACTAATCAATAGATCATTTACCACACATACGATACTGGACAAATGGAAAACCGCAGTCATTGTCCCTGTTCATAAAACCGGGCAGAACAACCATGTTGGGGGGGCGGAGCCAGCAGCCGAAGGGAACAGACATCTCCTGGACAGCTCCTCTTGCCCAGAGACAAATCAATAAATATACTCATAGAAAAAGTTTATTAAAGCTTTGAACTTTAACAGACGTTCAATCCAGATTTAATTTGGAACAGTTTGGTGTAATTTCTGTTCGCATCGACCATGGGAAGCCCTAAAAAAAAGGGTACTCAAGAGCTGCGGCTTGTAACTATGAGGTGAGCACATCAGAGCCATCTAATGGGGTGCGTCTACAAGCCATACAACTTCTTGATAAAAACGTGGACAATTTAACCGACTGCATTTCCACCATGGACACCAAAATAGCAAAAGCCCTTGCAACAGCCAACGGAGCAGCGAAGACGGCGAACAGTACTGCTACAGTGGTCGCCGGGGTCCTTGCAGAAAACAAATTGCTGAGACTCCAAATGGAACAGCTTGAAAATGCTGTTCGATCAACAAACTTGCGCATTCTAGGGGTCCCAGAACAGTTTTAAGGGCAAGATATTTTGGAGTACGTGGAAACTCTACTCTTCACAACATGGAGCCAGGACATTACGGGGAATATTGTGAAGGCATATCGAATTACCCCCAGGCGCCATCAAATAGCAGAAAATTTGCCTCGTACCATATTAGTAGTCACATCCGGACACATATTCGAGATGAAGTCCTGACAGCAGCTAAAAATAAAGGACCCATTTCTCTGGACACTGGTGAAAGAATACACTGTTTTCCAGACTTCAGTTTCTTGACCCGTCAACGTCACAAAACATTCGATGCTGTTCAATCGGGGCTATGGGCCTTGGGGGTTACTCACGCATTTCAGGTTCAGCATGCCTTAGGATTCTGTATGTAGGTAAAAGTTATATTTACTCGAACCCTGCCGAAGCAGGGGAAAGGCTGGCCTTGATTCAAAAAGACTTTGCTCATCAAGAAGCTAATGATGTGCTGGACGATGGGGACTGAACTTACTTTTAATTCAAGGGGTGAATAATTTAGTCTCCACGTGGCTGTTTGTCTGTTTAACTGACACAAATATACCTTGAAGTCTAAGCTGATTGGATTTCCAACAGCTTCATTATGTTCATAGTTCTTGCTAAACTGATTTAGATGGCAGAAGTTGTTATTTAAAATTATATATTACTGTTTGCCTTATTGAATCAGGATTTAGAAACATAGAAACATAGAATTTGATGGCAGATAAGGACTGCTTGGCCCACCCAGTCTGCCCATTTCCCTACCTAATGGATAAGCTACAGATCCTAGTTAACCAGCAGCCTACTTCTTCCTACCCTCACCCCCTAGAATTGCCTTATGACTGTCCCATGCATGCTTGAATTCCACCATTGTTTTGACTCCACAACCTCCTCCAGAAGGCCGCTCCATGCATCCACAACCCTCTCTGTGAAAAAATACTTCCTTAAATTACCTCTGAGCCGCCCCCATCTTCAAATTGTGCCCTCTTGTTCTTGCACACCTCTTTTTTTGAAAGTTGCTACCCTCTTGGACTTTGTTGATTCCCTTGAGGTACTTGAAAGTTTCTATCATGTCCCCCCCTCCCTCCTTTCCTTGAGGCTATACATATTAAGCTCCTTAAGTCTCTCTTCATATGTCTTCCGGTGCAGACCCTGCACCATTTTAGTTGCCCTCCTCTGGACAGCTTCCATCCTGTCTATGTCTTTGCAGAGACTGGGTCTCCAGAACTGCACGCAGTACTCCAGATGGGGTCAGACCATTTGATATCTGGTTAAGATTTGTCTGGGGGTAATGGAGGGGGCTCTCTAGTGAACATCTGCAGGGAATGTGGAATAAATAGCTGAGTCACATGGACTATAATGCTGCTTTTAGTGGCATTTATATGTGCACATAGTGGCACAAGGACTCAATCTGTTGGTTTGATTTACTTTTGTTTGATATCCATGTTCTTGCTGCAAGGTTATTTTAGGGGAAAATTTCATAGAGTAATGTAGTAATATGCCCTCACGTGATGTAACACTGGCTGGTGAGCCTGTAATCCAAGTTATTTGATGTATATTGCACATTTTTGATATACTCAAAACCAAGGATGGGTTTTCATGTATGTACTTACTATGAAAGGAAATAAAAATAAAGTATAAAAAAAAAGACCATGTTGAAAATTACAGACCCATATCCATCTTATGCCCCATTGCAAAAATTCAGGAACATATATTATACAACCAACTTTATTCATGTCTTTAACAGACCAATGCCCTTACTGATCACCTACATGGCTTTCGCAAATCTCATGGGACTAAAACCGCTCTCCTACATGTCACCTCTGATATATTTCAAGCAATGGATCAGGATAAAGTCACTGAAGCAATCTTCATTGACCTTATCAACCACTCCTTACTACTCTCAAAACTTCAACGCCTTGGCCTTGATGTTAACTCGCTCGTCTGGGTCCCCAACTACTTATTCAATAGACCACAATGTGTCAAATGGGATGGAGCTTTGTCACCCCTAGCACCTATCTCAGACAGGGTTCTCCAGGGGTTAATCTTAGGCCCACTGCTGTTCTCTATCTTTATCAATGACCTGCAGTTGAACTGTGGAGGGGCATTTGTCCAGCTCTACGCTGATGACGCCATTCTATATAGGTCCTCTAAGAAAATCAACAATATTGCTGCTAGTCTAGAAAGTGGCTTCCATACTTTAGAGGCCTGGTTTAAGGCTAACCTGCTGATCCTGAATGCGAAAAAACCAAAACCTTGCTATTCCACCATACCTCCTTCAACGTGTCCACTAACTCCATTTAGACAATCAGAACCACCTTGGGTACCCCTCTAGAAGAGGATAACTCCTTCAAATACCTTGTCCTCACATTGGATGTGCACCTATCCCTCGAGTTACATACAGATAATGTCATCAAGGCTACCAATCAAAAACTCAGTCTTCTAAACTGCACAGCTCTCAGTATCTTGACTACCACAAGGAAATCTATTGCCTCAGCCACCCTCCTTCCAGGCCTCCTCTATGGGGCCTCAGTCACTCACTCACTCAGTCAGGGCTACACTCCTGTCCAAGTTAAAAGTGACCTACCACAGAATTGCTCAGTTTGCAGCTAAGGCCCAGCAGTGGGCCCATCACTGTACGGTACTAAACAAACTGGGTTGGTCCTCTTTTGACACCAAGCTCGACATCCTGGTGCTCTGTACCACTTGCAAGCTCACCCACCTACCTTCTCCTCCCAGTCTACCTAACAAGATCACTCTGAAACCCTTCCCTCTGACTCTCAGATCTTCACACCTCCTGATGCTTAACATATCCAAAACTCGGTTAGCCATGGGCCAAAGGTCCTTCACCTACGCTGCACCCCAAAAGTGGAACAACCTCCCTCATGTCCTACTCACTTGTAAGACCCTCCCAATGTTCATCAAATGATTCAGAGAGACCTTCTTTCTGCCTCCTGTATGCAATGGTAACAGTGTCCATCAAGCTTCCTAGCCCTTCATTGCTCCTCAGCCTTCTTAATCTTTTCTATTCTGTTACCATAAAGCTCCCCTGTCCTTCTCCACCTCTTAACTATACCTCTGACACACCTCTCTCCCTTTCACCCTTACTTGTACTCCCTTTCGTACCCCACTTCCCTCTCAATGGTACTCAAAAGTCAAATAAATAAATGCAGTTTTCTCTTGGTCTTCAGGAGTGATTGGAATGTGCCAGTACCCACTGGTTTAGTCATGGGTAGAGGTGGTCAAAGTGCTTAAAATTCACCATGCATAGCATTTCATGCAGAACCTGAATTTTGTGTAATATTCTGCAAAGCGAAACAAAGCGAAGCAAATAACTTTGCATCTCATAGTAACGCAAAGTTCCCATTGTTCTCTATGGACTTCACAGTACTTAGCCTTTTTTTTTTTGCTGTTTAAGGTGAATTTTGAAGTGATTCATGGGATGTAAGGTCACATGAGGTCTACATTGTCATGCACAGCCTCAGTTCAGTGTAGTGTGCATAGTAAAAAGCTGGAAACACTTTGCTCTCAGAGCTCGGGAAATCAAACCAACAAAAAACCTTTAAAAACACATTTTTGCCACAAAATTTTGTGTCAGAAGTGAGTATATCAATTGTAGTAAACCTTATGTGTTTATATCATTGAGCATTTATTAATTTTGTGTGAATATTGAATGTTAATTTAGTACATTCAGTCTCTCTACTGACAGACACTGTTGAATTGTGCTTTGGGGTGGGGCGGATCTGTGGTATAGATTGTAGAAGGGAGATTCACAGTGAGAAAGGCAGTTTTTCCAATTGTTGTTGGCTAGTGTTTTAGTATTTTTGTGTACAGGTACACACAGTAATACTGTACTTCATTAAGTTTTTGTCAGTTTTGCTGTTTGCTGTGCTGCGGTGCATTTTTTCAGTCTGTTTAAAAGACTGTGTTGTAGTTTACTGAACTGTTAAAGTTTCTTCGCATTACCTTTAGTCTGTGTGCATGCCATCAAGTCAGATGCATTTTATTACACCACTGTAATAGCAGTACTTTTAATTTCTTAGCCTGTCTGTGGTATTTTTTCCTGCTTCTGTCTAGCTACTGCTTTAACCCCCCACCCCCCGCAAAATAAGGTATTGTTGTTCCACTGTAGGATTTCTGAAGACTGGTTAAGGTCTTGTTGTGCTTGTGTGGCTACATCTGTTTAGTGCTCAGTTTCCATCTGGAAGTCACTGTTGTTGTTTTTTGGCTTCTCATCCACCAAAAATTAAATAAATATAACATAGCTGTTATTTGTCTCATTCAAATACCTAGGGATTCTGCATGACCCCAGTCTCTCCTATATGGCTCACATTGACAGCGTGGCTAAACCTGCCAACACACGCCTTGGATTACTCTACAAGCACAGGCAGCACCTCACCCCAGAGGCCCTGAAGATTGCCGTCCAGAGCTCTGTGGTGTCAGTTATTGATTATGGCCTCATTATCTATAGTTCCGCCAGGACGTCCGCCTTCCAACGTATAACAACTGCACTTAACAAAGCATGCCGACTCACAACTGGTGCCCACTGCCTCACCCACACCTGTGCCCTTAATGAACAATCTAGATGGCTCCAACTCTCCAACCGTATAAAGTATCTCACATGTGCTATGGCGGGAAAAATCAACCTTGGGCTCACACCCCTGGTGTTACTGCCTTGTTACATCAAACCACCAACCGACAGAACACCCGGAGCTCGACAACCCAGATTCTAAAAGTTCCTCACTGTCAAACTACTCAGGGCCAATGTTCCTTCACCTATAGGGCTCCTCTATGGATGAATGGTCTCAGCCACACCATCACCTCTGCCTCAGCACTAGGTCTGTTCAAAACCAGGTTCTGGGCCCATCTCATTGCCTCTAGCTCCTGTGACTGCCTCTCCTGGCTGATGACCTACACAGCTTTAATCTTAACTTATATACTGCTTAACCCTAGGCCACCCCAGTCCCCTTCCCCCCGGCTCCTTAGGTGCCACTTCAAATCTCAGGTCTTCATATCACCTCTTTAGTCTCTCCTTGCCCCATTATAGCACTTATTTCCCCTCCACCCTGCCCCCTTTTTCACTTCTATCACTCCTTCCCATTTATTTTTCGACAAAAGCCTCCGGCTGCAACTTCATCCTCCCCCTCTCCTCTCATCCCTGTTTCTCTGCCACCCCTGGGTGCCTGGCCCTACCCATTCCTGGTGGGCACATGCATCCTAGCTATGTTCACCATTTTACTATAACTGCCTCTGTTGACTACCTACACTTCTTCTCTTTCTCTACACCTTACTCTTCCTATAATTGACCCCTTTCAATAGCACTGTTGTACATAAATTGTTTACTGCTATTTCACTGTTGCTTCCTTGTTGTTTGTTATCTCTGACATGGAACCTTTGTCAAAGAGCCTTGGCTCAAAGGTACTTGTAATCCTAGAATAAATAAAATAAAATAAAAATAAAATAAAATGTCTGTGTTCAGTCTGTTGAAATTGTCGTCACTGTACCACTGTCATGTGTTTCCCCATAATACCGTGATTGAATACTGTCTCACTGCATATTACAGCATTTAACTGAAAGAAAAAGACATAATAAAGAAACTTACCTATTGCAATATTTTTGGCATTGTGCTGTCTTGAGACTTCTCTTGAATTTGTTAGCAACCTACAAAATTAGAAAAAAATACTGTTTGCAAGAAACATATTTCTTTTCTTGGTGACTCTGTGTAATCTAAAAAATGCCCACAAAGACACGGTTAGGCAAAGGTGTTTCTGATTGTGGTGTATGAGCCACATAAGTCGATGGGGTATAAGCTTTGGCTCTGTGGGCCGGGCATTCCATCACATCATGTGGAATAAATAAAAAAAGAAAAAATCCTTGAAGGGCAAAATTACTGTATCAGAGGGTTAGACAAGGCAAGGTCCCTGAATCTGTGTGGGTAACAACAGTGCCTGCATCATCACCCTTAACGTAAGTGGTATATGAAATAAATTCTTTGTGTGTGTCTGAAATAAAATCTGCCAGCCAGTCGTCAAGTAGCAGCAAATAGCCATGTAGATAAAAGTTGTGAATTAACACCGGAGGTTTCCCACAGGCATGAGGAGGAGGGGGATGACTTTGAATGTTGAAGTAGAGCTCAGAGTACCAGTGTGGTGTATACCTCGGTGTGAATGTTGTACTCATTGTCATGTCACGATCATGAGTCATAGGACAAATCATGTTCTTCCTCTTCATGATCACGAATCACACAGCATTTACTTTTTTTGGTCTAACCCTGTTTTTTTTTTTTTAAATATTCGGTTTCATCATGAATCAGGACTGGGGGACACCCAGTTATCATGTCACATCACTCAAGATCCTTGGTCTAGTATGATGCTTCTGTTTGTGTTCACATTCTATAGGACGCCCTACTCGAACCTTTGTCCTCACAAGAAGCCAGCTCTATTTAATCCTGTAGATATTATCTCAGTGCAAACATTGTATGGTTCCCTGAAGTTCATCACGACTGTGTCACATCATGTCTCGATCACGAGTCACGAGACCTTAGCGTAGGTGGTGCATGAAATAAGTTCTGTGTGTGTGTCTGAAATAAAATCTGCTAGCCAGTCATCAAGTAACAGTAAGTAGCCATGTAGATAAAAGTTGTGAATTAACACCGGAGGTTCACTACAGGCATGAGGAGGATGACTTTGAATGTTCAAATAGTGTTTAGAGTACCAGTGTGGAGCATACCTTGGTGCGAATGTTGCACTCATTGTTAAGTCACTATCACGAGTCATGAGATAAATCCCGTTCTTCATCTTCACGTTCACAAATCACAACACTTCAACTTTTTTTGTCCAACATACCAAGCAGGACAATCACATCTATGTTTCTACCTAGTCACGATGATGGTGATGCTGAATGATGCAGGCGAAGCAGACCATTCTAGTGCAGTGTAAAACAGTGTACCATTGAGGTTGCTGATGCAGTCATGGAAAAAAATGTCCAAGTGGGTACAACTTGAGCATTGAGGATTACAAGGGCTGCTTTCTGTTGTTTTTTTTTCATTTCCCTTGTTTTCCACTGGTGTAAAGTATTTAACAGAGGTGACATACAGGCCAGATGATGGATATAACAAAAGACAGGAACAGCTCCACAAGATGCTGATACTGAATGGGGTACTGGAATGAACTCAGAATAATTTCTTCTTTATCTGTTTGCAGATAGCATCAAGGTGTTGTGAACTGGTGGTATGTTCCCATCTAAAGATGGACAACAGTTTAGATACACTGAAGACCTGGAAAGAAGACAAAAATAGTAATGACAATTGTTTCCAAATGACCCATGCAACTCCCCTCCAAAAAAAATACATATCTTTCATGGATTGACATTGTTCGTACAGTCGAAGTCAACAATCAGACACATGTGGAACACATGTGCAGTGGCAACATGGTTTCATCACTATGATTGTGAATCTGTGTGCTGTAACCTGAGAATGTAAAAGAAAAGAACAGTAATGAGAAATGCTTATAATTCACTCACTCACAGCAGTACCCCCCCGAGAAAAAATTTAATTCTACAGTACCACATTAGACGGCGGCACATACGTTTGGCATGTGAATGTGACCATGGCCAACACACCAGTGAAGGGGAAACATTCAATATGTATAATGATGATTCTCTGCAAAGGAACAACATGATGGAATGCTCAGTGCTTACAACAAAAAACAAGATTCAATACAAATTAAATGGCAGTGTCTCTGAAAAAACATGACAGTGACACATACACTAACTTACCAGTGTTGGTATGAATACATACACATAGGGCAGCAGGTTTCAGTCAGTGCAGCAGAAGAATGTCCCAGAATATCAAACTGTAGTTCAACCCCATGGTCTTCTGTGGCTATCATCATTTAACAACACACTGTACATCAGCAGCAGCAGAAAACAGACGGACAACAACAGTAGCAGCAGCGGGTGCCAGCAAGCCATTTTCTTACTTGGAACACTTATGCAGAGTTCTGGCTCTAGGTGCACACTTTTAACAGTGCGTCAAGAAATACTTGTGACTTTTCTGAACAGTTTTTCATGTGATTATTCTTTATTAGGACTTTTCATGACATTTAAACAGCAGCAGCAGCAGGTGCCAGCAAGCCATTTTCTTACTTGGGACACTTATGCAGAGTTCTAGTTCTAGGTGCACACTTTTAACAGTGCGTCAAGAAATACTTGTGACTTTTCTGAACAGTTTTTCATGTGATTATTCTTTATTAGGACTTTTCATGACATTTAAACAGCAGCAGCAGCAGGTGCCAGCAAGCCAGTTTTTCACTTGGAACACTTATGCAGAGTTCTGGCTCTAGGTGCACACTATTAGTAGTGCATCAAGAAATACTTGTGACTTTTCTGAACAGTTTCTCATGTGATTATTCTTCATTGGAATTTTTCATGAGTTTTTTGGGAGCAGGATTGTAATTGTAATGTGATGGTAGTGTATTCTGATTGTAGTTACTCGTCACAAGTCATTGATGCCACTTAACACACTGTGACACCTTTCTGGACTTGTATTAATTTTCATCTGTGTTTTTTATGAAATGAAAAGAAAGGGCAAAACCAGCAGCAGCAGCAAATGTCATCACAATGCAATGATGTCACTTAACACACTGTGATGCATTTCTGGACTGGCATTAATTTTCATCTGGGCTTTTCATGAAATTAAAATGGGGGAGCATTCAAACACAAAATAACACACTGTTGGGGGGGCATGCTAGGTGGTGTTATGGTATTGTGACTATTGCCCTGGTGCTTTAACTACATGTTCAGAAAAGGAACAAGTATTTTCATGGTTGTTAGCTAATTTACTTTATTTTTTACATGAATGATGGTTGTGAAAATGACAGATGCTGCATGCTTTCCTTACAGGTGAAAATGTTCTGGCACTATGCACAATGCAATAAAAGTGGCTGGAAGGTGGTGTTTTGGCGATGCAATTTAAGATCAAAGGAAAGCACACACTGTCCGCCAAGTGGTTGGCAAACACATAACTTATTATTACATTAAATAAAGTAATGAGTAATAACCTAAACATTGTTTATTTCAGAAATCATAATGGAGTGTGTATGTGTGTGCGGTGCACCCCGTCAGGTCGACAACCCGATGGCAAAACAGGAAAAAAGACCATTATGGCAACATTCACGGTAATGGTCCTTTTTCTGTGTTTCGCCTTCACCCAGTGTTCCGCCTCCTTCCCGGACCAACTCCAACCTGGAGTTGAAATCTTAAAGTACGGGGGGTCCACATGGGGGTTGTGGGGGGCACAGCCCACCACAGAAAACACCTTTCAAACAGGTGGCACAATACCTGCATTGGTATTGTGCCGTCTCTGTGGGAGTGTCACACTTTCACTGTTGGCCTCCTTATACTGCAGCAGGTGTGTGGGGAGATATTGTGTAGGTGCAGAATAGGATTTGTCATTATAAGGAACAAGAAATGTTAGATTAAGAAAAGTTACAACACAACCAAAACATGAACTGAACATGAATGTCATACTATATTCTGTAATAAAATAAAAATATGGATTAAGAAATCTGTGAAAAGCGGAAACGAGCTTTTTGGGGTGGACATTTTCTTAATCCTCTATTTCTTGCACCTCATAATGGTAAATCCCATTATGCACCTATCACAAATGCCCCACCCCCCGAAACACACACGCCATTGTGCTTTACACAACAACCATTTTGTGGTTCCCTCATTACTTTATTTTATGTAATAATAAGTCATGTAGTCGCCAACTGTGCATCCACTGCGTGCTTTCATTTCAGTTTAAATTGTGCCACCAAAAAAACATCTTCAAGACACCTTTATTGCAGCGTGTGTAACAGCAGGACAGTTTCACCTGTAATGAAAGCACGCAGCGTCCACCATTTGATGATCATCACTCATGTAAAAAATAAAGTACATTAACTAGCAACTGTGGAAAATAGCAAACAAAACATTGACTGAACAGAAATGTCATACTTCGGCTGGTAGAAAAAAATAAACATTACTGAAGGAAAAACTGAAGAGCAAAGGAGATGGTTTGGGAGAGAATTAAAACTTATGATCACTACTGAATATATTATGGGGCCTGTGAGGGCTGTTTCTAGCCACCAACACTCAATCTCTGCAGCAAGCGGATAATTTCTGCATTTTGGCCCTCAGTGCGGGTAAGCTGTTGGACAGCACCATCCACAGCCATTTTAAGGTCCACCACCTCCACCCACACAACAGCCAGGTCTGCCTCTGTCACTGGCTGCTGTGATGGGTCATATTGTGCCTGGTGAGCTGCAGCTGCAGGCCCCGCCACCTCAACTGTTTCAGTTAAGGGGGTTCTGCCATGGCGGTGATGCACAGGCAGAGGATCACACTGAGCCACAGCTGCAGGAGTGGCTTCTACCTCCTGCAAGTTGGCAACCAAGAGTGTCTTTGGCTCATGGGTCCCTAAGTGTCCACCCTTGCACCCCCACTGGACCAGCACACTGCACAGCTTGCACCTTACTACCGTGGGGTCACCTGGGATGTTCTCAAAAAACTCCCACACGGGAGAGCTCCATGGGGGACCTGGTACAAGAAGTGGGGGGCACCAGATACAAGAATAGGCTTGGAGGATGCCACTGCTGGAGGGGCAACAGCATGCTGTGCTGCCGGTGATGGAGGGGCAACAACCTTCTGCTGCGATTCTTCAGGCTGTTGCTGAGCCTTCTGCCTCTCCGGCTGAGGCTGCTGCTGCACAGCCCACTGCTGCTCTGCATGCAGCTCTGGTTGGACCCCAGAGGCAGCGTTGTCTCTGGCCACACCAAAAGTAGTCCACTCTAAAATCACTGGATGGCTGAGGCTGCCTGGCATTTGTGGCCCCCACTGGCCACCAACACTTCTCCCTCCATGATCCATACCATGACCACAATCCATCATCAAAAAAAAAAAGGAAAACTACTACAGTAGTTGGACAGATGAACCACATGCAAGACTAACTCAAACAAAACCTGGTTTTAAGAGCAAAAGAAAAACCTCTAATTAACAAAAAACCCTGCTGCAGTACAGTTTTATACTAATAACTACTAAAGAAAACAACCAATGCAAAAACAAATCGACTATAAATGTATATCTCTCTCTATGCATAAATCTCTCTTTCACTCTGGAGCTCAGCCTGCAACTTGCTCTTTCATGAGAAAGTGAAAGTGAAACACTGACTTCCTGCCTATTTAAGTTCCTCCCTGCATCATGTGAGAGACAGTCAGACATGTGATCTGGGCGCTTTTTCTTACTAACTTCGCCTTATTAGTCTGTAACTCAAAGTGAACTCGAAGTGGAAAATGCGAAGTCCATTAAAAGGCGAATTTTGTGTTTTTAATGGATATTTCACATAGTGCTATGCAAACTCGAAGTGGTCCACTTTGAGTACACTCCGAATTCATAGTAGAACTTCACTGCATCTCTAGTCAAGTCTAGAAAAGACAGCAGCAGATTTGAGTGAAGTTAAAGAGTCATCTATCCATGGGAGAGCATATGCTTCCATATGGGTGATGTTGTTTAATTTCCGATAATCCATGCAGAATCTGATTTTGCCTTCCTTCTTTCTTATAAGCACAATAGGCACAGCCCATGGCCTGTGGCTTTTCCATATTACTTGTTCTGCCTTCATTTCATGCAACATATCTTTAACAGGCTGATACATGACCGGTGAAATAGGGCAGAATTTTTCTCTTATAGGTGGGATTATATCCATTGGGGATATAGTGCCGCACAGAACAGGCTTGTCTGAAATGAAGCGGTTGCTTGCTGAATGCTTTCTGGTGACTTTCCATCACTTGTAAAATGTCTTTCTTTTGTTGATCTGTGATCTCAGGTATGCCTAGGCTGATTTTGTCCATCCAACTCTGTTTGTCAGTTTACTCAGGGTTTCCCACTAACTCTGTCATCACAGCTTGCTGGATCACTGGTGCACTTGCTTTGTCACTGGGTTCTATGCTAGCTTGTTGATTTATCGTGAGAGGTTTGTCAATCGGCTGATGCAACTGCACAGGGTAGTCATCGTAGTTCCTTTAATTAAAGTGGCCACACTCTGTGCCACAATTACCAGGTCTTCCTGCCTGCTCTGGTGTGATTCCACCAAGGCATCATAATCCCGCTGCAGGGGCCTACTTTTGTTTTACACCATAATGTAATTTCTTCTCCAGGTTTCAGGACTACAAGCTTAGCATCAGTCGCTCGGACTTTGCAGATTTCACCATCAGGATTCGCAAAGCACTGATGACACTAACATAGAAACATAGAAACATAGAATTTGATGGAAGATAAGGACCGCTTGGCCCACCCAGTCTGCCCATTTCCCTACCTAATGGATAAGTTGCAGATCCTAGTTAACCAGCAGCCTACTTCTTCTTACCCCAACCCCCCAGAATTGCCTTATGACTGTCCCATGCATGCTTGAATTCCACCACTGATTTTGACTCCACAACCTCCTCTGGAAGGCCGTTCCATGCATCCACAACCCTCTCTGTGAAAAAATACTTCCTTAAATTACCTCTGAGCCACCTCCCCACTATCTTCAAATTGTGCCCTCTTGTTCTTGCACACCTCTTTTTTTGAAAGATGCTACCCTCTTGGACTTTATTGATTCCCTTGAGGTACTTGAAAGTTTCTATCATGTCCCCCCTCTCCCTCCTATCCTCGAGGCTATACATATTAAGCTCCTTAAGTCTCTCTTCATACATCTTCTGGTGCAGACCCTGCACCATTTTAGTTGCCCTCCTCTGGACAGCTTCCATCCTGTCTATGTCTTTGTGGAGATTGGGTCTCCAGAACTGCACACAGTACTCAGATGGGGTCTCACCAGCTGTCTGTACAGAGGATAATAACTTCCTGTTTTCTACTGGTGATGCCTCTCCCTATGCATCCCAGTAACCCCCCAGCCCTCCTTGCTGCCCTCTCACATTGCTTGCCCACCTTTAGGTCATCTGATATGACTACCCCCAGGTCCCTTTCCATTTTTGTTGTTGTTAGTATCTCACCCCCCATTGTGTACTCTTCCCCTGGGTTTATGGTCTGCTGTAATACATTCTTATCAGCTGGAGGCAAATGCTTGGCTTTGTCCCTTAACACATGAACAGATTCTTTGAAATAATTCTGCAAGAAATTCATCCCCAGGATGAGGGGTGGCAAATTATTGCTGTCAGTATCCCTAATGGTGATGTCTTGTTGTGCATGGATTGTATCTCCCAATTGAATATTTGCTTCCATGTACCCAGGTGGGGGACCTCAGCTCTATTGCTGGCTATAAGCTTGATCCAGGACTTGTGTGATGGTTGGAAACTCTCAGAAGACCAATATTTAAAAAAGTATCATCCCTACATGGTGGTGACCTGGGATCCTGTGTCATGAATCGCCATGAGTTCATTGATGTTGAACTTTATCATCATGGTCAGGCACTTGCCAAGAAAGCCGTGTTATTCTATTGGGCCTGGTGGACTAATCTGATGCTCTCCGAGAATCGGTCTATATTCCAAAAGACTCCCTGTTTAATACCATGGCATTGAATGGGGCTCACTACACTGGACTCGATGGCTGTTGCTGTTCAAACTGGGCTGAGGATTCTGTTCCAGAATCCACACAAGCTCAATCCTGCCTGCCTAGCCACGTGCTCAGGAACCATGAGAGCAGGATCCTGGTGCATGGCAATTGGGGTGGGGATTCTAAGAACTGGCAGGCAGAGAGAGAAATGAAAAACAATTAAATACAAAGGGGCATATTTCCCTTTGGGAACTCTGGAGCACCTGGATGTCCTTTATGGACAGCACCAGGAACCCTGGAGCACTACACATGTGAATATGCAAGTTGGCACAGGCAGAGGGGAGGTTGTTCAGGAAAATGGAGAAGAGGGTAGGACCTAGGATGGAGTCCTGTGGGACCCCAGCCTGGATGGTTAGAAGTGACAGGATGCCCCCTACTTGTATCGACTGTTGACAGTCCATGAGGTAGGAAAGGAACTATTCAACAGCAGGAGTTCAGAGGCCAATGGAGCTCAGCTTGTCCAGGAGGAGTGAATGGGCCACTGAGTCAAAGGCTATGGCCAGATCAATGAAAATGCTCACTGTGATGTGCCCTTAACAATCCCACTGAGAATGGAAGCAGTGACATGAAACAGGGAAGAGACAGTGAAGTGTTTCTTCTGGAAACCTGACAGGAAAGGGGACAGAAAGTTGGATGAGTAGAGGAAGTCAGCAAGCCCAGAGTAGACATGTTTCTCTTGCAGTTTTGTAAGAGACAGGAGGAGGGAGATAGGATGGAAGTTGCCAGAGGAGGAGAAGGATGGGTCACCCCATTTATAAAGGGGGAGATCTTTGGCAACCTTCCATGACTCTGGAACATCACAGAGGGAGAAGGAGAGGTTGAGAAAGTGAGTAAGGGAGGGTGTAATGGCAGGAGCTGAAAGGTGGAGAAGTTTAGGATCCAAACCAACAGGGTAGATTTAAAAAGGTTAAAAGAGGAAAGGGTTAACAAAGTTTTCTGGGTAGTAATGGGGGGAATGAAAACCCGGTGGGGTGGGGCACAGAGAAGGGTGGAATAGGATGGAGAAGAGATGAGCTAGGAGGTGGTGGAGAAGGGAGAGCACAAGCTATGAAAAACTTGTTGAAGTGAGCAGCTACAGAGGAAAGGTCAAAGACAGGTGAACCAATAACCGTGAGGACTGGGAGAGCTGACAGGGCTGGGAGGCCAAAAAGGGAGTGAATCACCTTCCAGAATTTGTCCAGAAAATTAAGGTTGCCCTGAAAATAGAGGGGTTTAGCAGCACAGACAGCTTTTGTACATGAATTTCTAAGCGCCCTGAAAGAGAGGAGGTCAGGCAGGGAGCAGAATAATTTGCAATGGGTCCTTGCTTGATCATGGGACTTACACTAATAAATGAGTTTGGGAGTAATCCAAAGATGGTGCATAACTTTAACCCTGGACTTTTTTAGTGGGGGGAGGTGGGGTATGCTTGTCCCAGATGAAGGAAAATTTGTAGTGGAACAGACGGAGGGCCACATCAATGTCAGGGACAAAAAGGATGGCTGTCCAGCCAGCTGCAACAAGGCCACTCAGGAGAGCATTGGTATTAAGTGACCAGAGGGGCGTAGACCAGATGTACTTTGTGGAGGAGGGAGGGTACTGGAGATTCCAGACTCAGAACATCATGCAGTGGTCACTGAAGGTATATGACAGAATACTTGCTGCAACAATGCAGTGGGGGTGGAAGGAGAGAACCTAGGCTAGAATCCAGAAGGGTGTGATTAGGGGAGTTGTGATTGAGCTGGGTGGGGTCAGTAATGACCTGCGAAAGATTAAACACAGTACTGAGGGAGGTCAACCAGGAGACTGGAGAGAGACAATTAAAGCTAAAGTCCCAAAGGAGGATGAGTTTACCTGAAGAGGGTGAGCTGATGGAGAAAGAGTCAACCAGAGAGGAAGGTGACATTTTAGGTGAAGTATTAAAAAACAAAATGAAGATGAGTCAGATAGAGGGAAAGAAAAGCCTGTCAAGGAGAAACTCATAGGAGGAAGGTACTGAGTCCCTGAGAGTTTTGGTGCAAGAGAGGCTCTGATGGACATAGAGGGCCGCACCACCACCACCGCGTTTGGCACAGGCCTGCTGAAGAGGTGGAAAACAGGAAGGGACATGCTAGAGTCAGGAGTATGGAACAGAAACAAGATTTGGAAATACAGAGTATGTCAGGAGAGTGTTGTGAAACACTGACATTAAGGAGCCCAAGTTTGTGTAGAAGGCTCATAGAAGTGAGATGGAAGTTGTGAAGACCTTTGGGAATACAGGAGGTGAACAGGGGAGGGACCAGGGTTAGTTTGCATATCACCAGAGAGGAGGAGGAACTGGACAGGAGAAGATGGATGGATTGGGACTTACATCCCTTGAACTAGGGAAGAGCACTTGGTGGAGAAACTCCAGGTTCAGGGAGGGGGAGGAGAGGAGACCAGGATGAATAGGAAGGGAGGAGGAGGAGAGAAAGGAAGGGAGGGTGGGTGGCAGATGGGTGGAAGAGGGAGGGAGAGACTAATAAGAGGGGTGGGATGGGGAAGAATGAGTGGGGGAAGGAGTAGGAGAGGGTGAAGGAGAAAGCAGGGGAAACCAAGGTACATAGTGGCAAGGAAGTGAGATGTTTTTTGACTGGGTGACAAAGGTGGTGGACCAAGGAGGGGTGGTAGACATGGAGTATCTGGACTTCAGCAAATCTTTCAACACCGTCCCATACAGAAAGCTGGTGAACAAACTAAGCAGTCTTGTGGTAGGTCTGAAAATAGTAAACTGGGTGGAAAGTTGGCACAGCAACAAAAACCAGAGCATGGTAGTAAACTGGGTTCACTTGGGGGATGGCAGAATGGCAAGTGGGGTGTCACAGGGGTTAGTATTGGGCACAGTTCTCTTTAATATCTACATTGGAGACATAGTGGTAGGGGTGAAAGGGAATGTGTCCCTATTTGTGGACAATAATCTGCAATAGGGTAGACATGCCTGGGGGGGAGGATGAAGGAGGACATGGGAAAATTGGAGGAGTGTCTGGAACTTGGCAGTTTCGATTCAGTACCAAGAAATGCAGAATCATGCACTTCGGACAGAAAAACCTGCTGGCCGTGTGAACTGGGGGGGGGGCAATCACAGTAACAGGGCAGGAGAGGGACCTGAGGGTTATAATATCAGATGACCTAAAGGTGGCAAAACTATATGATAAGGTATTGGGAAGGGCAAATCATATGCTGGGCTGCACTGGAAGGGATAGAAACAGTAGGCAGAGTGAGGTGATACTGCCCCTATATAAATCACTGGTGAGACCCCACCTTGAGTACGTGGTACAGTTCTGGAGGTCTCATCTCTGTAGGGATATAGATAGAATTGAGAGAGTACAAAGGAGGATGACCAAAATGATGCAAGGCCTGCATCAGAAGCCCTACAAAGAAATGCAAGTGATCTAGATCTGTACTTCCTGGAGGTCAGAATAGAGAGAGAGGACATGATTGAGACATTCAGATACCAAAAGGGAATACACAAGGTACAGGAAGACAGCATCTTTCAGAGAAAAAGATGTCCATGGACTAGAGGTCACAATATGAAGTTGGGGGGGGGGAATCAGAAGGAAAAGGAGAAAGTACTTCTTCACAGAAAGGGTGGAAGACCCCTGGAACTGCCTCCCAGTGGAAGTGGTGGGGGCAAAAATGGTTATTGGATTTAAGAAAGCATAGAACAGACACATGGGTATCACACAAAGTGATAGGGGAGGAAACTCGGTGGCCGAACAAGGTTTGGGTCACCATGGGCAGGGGAAGGGGGAGGGAGGGCAGAGGCTGGAGACCATGAAGGGTATGCAGTGTTGAATTAGGCAGGGAAACAATTGGCATACTGAATGGACCAGGAGGTCTTTTTCTGCCATCAACCTCTATGCATCTATGAATCTATTAACAGGGTTGACTTGAATTATGGGTAATCGGACAAACATGAGAGCCTAACTACACAAGTGGAATAATACTTGCTGATAGGCAAACACTGGTAAAAACAACTGAGATGCAGAGAACACAAGTAAGTAAGCTGAATTGCAAATAAAGGTATACCCAGATAAGGTGTAGCTAAGATACCTAGAAATTTGGGCAATTTAGCAAAGCTAGTAAACTAAACAGGCAGACTAGCTGAGTAGATGCAGTCCAAGTGTCCTGATAACAGTGTAGGGCTCACAGTAGCTCAATAAATGAGTGTAAAACAGAGAGGAACACAAAGTTTAGGAGTTGATTGGAGGGAGGCTTATGGGTTTAAGTCCAGAGGGGAGCAGCATGGCCAGCTGATGGCAGATTCACAGTTAACTCCAAGCAGACTTCTTTTCTAAAATTCCCTTAAGCTACTGCATTTTAACTCAAGTACAGCAGCGGAGGACAACTAGGGAGTAGTGCCCTAAATGCCCTTAAAGAAATATAGGTGTGATGTGTACATGCAGAATGCGTGCCTCATGCTTAATTGTGCAATATTTGCATGCGGTTCGCATACACAAAGGGAACCTATGTGAACCAGGTATGAAAAGCAAACCAGATTTGCATGCTGCAAGCTTGTCATGTGCGCAGCAGGTAAGCTGGTGTGAACATCTAAAAATTACATCAGGTTTGTATGTTGCACACCTGACATGAGTGCAGCAGTTATGCTGGTGTAGACATCATTTAAACATCACATCAGGTTCACATGCTGCATGCTTGCCATGTGTGAAGCATGTAAGCTGGTACAAATTTCATCTAAAAAAAACATCAGTTTCTAGTTCTTATACTACTGCTAGCAATTAGAGCCATTAAAATACATTTTTATTTGAATTCACATAAAAAGTAGGTAAACTCATTAATTATGAATATTTTGCAAGTTGTTTAATGGCTTTTGATTTTTGTCATTAAATTGCCATTAATTTGTAAAGTATTGTTTGCTTACTGCATTAAATGCCTAGGATATAGCCAGCCAACATCCCCATTCCAGATGTACAAAGAGGGGCCTCTGTGTTGTGAAGCCTATCCTTTTTGTTTTGGACTATGCAGGTCCCTTATGCATATTTATTGCTACAAATGTGTTTCTCCATGACTGTTTCAGCTCACTTACTTTCCCTTTGTCATTCTGAATTGTGCATATACACTATGGTCATGCTCAGCACTCTTTGTACTGAGTAGAGTATTGGAAGCATGCACCATACCTCACATTTTGTCATTGAAATGAAGGACATGGACACTCAAAATGAGGCACAATAGGGACACTAACTCACATGGTGATCCGGACACATCATGGAACATGGAGATACAGTACTTCAGAATACAGTGGAAACCATTGCATTAGCACCTAAGAATGAATTTCTACCATAAAGCAGGGTGACATTTTGGTAGGGCAGAGGATGGCAGTGCCCCCCCCTCCATATTTGAGCCTAGGTTGTTCTTATGGTGTTGCAATAATGGCATTAAAGTTGGATTTAATCTTTTGCACAATAAGTGCCCTCCTGGCCTGTGTGTGCTCACTCTGCAGGTACTCTCCAGACTCGACTGTGCCTGTATTGTGTTGTCCACTGTCTCCACCTATTAGTGGCAGCACCATCACATGTGATGTGGATGAGCTCCAGCCAAGAAAGAGCACATGAGTCTTGCAAGTGCGATATTGTCTTTCCCACCACAGAGTAGAAAAACTGCACACTATAGCTTGGGGGAGTCGGTGAGCACTGAACTCTCAACAGCAGTGTTGTGGCAGCATATTTTTGTGGGTCTTCTCTTAGCTAGTCTCCATCTCCCCTGGTGGCTGAAGGGACAAAGGATAAGCTAGACACTAATTCAAGACTAGGCTACCCACTTACTTTACTAGACTCACCTTGCAAAGAAAACAGCCCAGACCCCCCACATCAGCAAGCTAGGCTTAGCAGCAGTGGTGACAGCAGTGTAGGTGGCCTTCATCAGTGCAGTGTGGCAGCAGCCATAGCAGCAACCAAGCAAGAAGCAAGCAACCCAGGTTGGGTGGGCTCGGTTGGTGAGGTGACTTGGTTGCAGACCATGTTAGGGACCTGTGATGGTTGGTTCTAGCATCCAGCTTCTGGCAGAAGGAGAGAAGGGGAGCAGACTGAAAACTGGGCTGGTGGCACATTGTGCCAGGCTGGAGGTTCTGACCATGTGGCCAGGTAAGTAAAACTAAATAATTCTTTTACAGGGGGATTGGGGAAGGAGGAAGGACTGAAATATCGATATGTTCTTCATGTTTCTTCACCTTTGGGTGCTTCATGACCCATAGGGGATGGGTATTGAATGGAATGGAGTCAGGGAGAAATATTGGGACAAAGTTATTTTGGGGGGGGGGTGGTGTGGGCAGAACTTCAGCCAGGAAAAAAAATGGTTAATAACTGGGTGGGTTTAAGCCCAAATCTGATGCACTGCTTCAGAGAATATACAGATGAATCTTATCCATTTGAATTTTTCCTGATTTGCATATAACTTTTTAGTCAAAACAAACAAGTTTTGCCTTTTAGAAGCCTTACAGCCATTCTAGAGCTGTCCCTTGCATTCACAGGCAGTTGAGCAGTATGGTATGCACAGACTGTTCGAGCCCCACTACAGACAGGCTTATGCCCCCCCCCCACAGTGCAGCTAACCTCCACTTCCCCATGCTCAGGCACATTATGACAAAGGGCAAAGGAGAATGCAGGGGTGTGTACCATTGAAATGAATGGAGGTATTTCTTTATTACTATTTTATACATTATTGATGGAGAATTGGATATTAATGAAGGCCACCACTTGAATAACAAGGGCCTTGGTAGTAGAACAGTGGCTTTAATTATTCTCCAACTCACCATCATAACATATAAAATAGTAACAAAAAGTAACTCCATTCATTTCAAGGGGGTACGCCCCAGCACTCTGACCTATGGACATCATCTCTTAAAGACTCCTGCCTCTGGATCCCTAGTACTCAAGTAAGAAACTTGTTACTTATATCTATACTTGGTGGTTTGTCTATAGCAGCATTGTCATACATGCTACAGTGTGTGTGTGCATGGGGGGGACTAGCCATGTGGGTGTATTTTAAGCTATTGCTACTTTTGTGTTTGCACCTTAAAGTCTGCTTGCATTGAAGCATTCAAAACTATGGAGAGAAAATAGGAGTACAGGCCAGACAGAAGTAATTAAGTAGTTTTGTGGGTGGGAAAAAACACATGTGTTTCAATTGATATGTATGCTACAGTTCAACTGTGAAATTGAGATGAATAAGAGAAGAAAAAGAAAACTGAAAAGCATAACAGTGGTTACAAGCATGCCACATGCGTGCAGATGTAGACAGATACAGTATGTTTTGAAGTACAAGTGAGCCATATGTGTGCAGACAGTATGGCTTAGTGGTTAAAGGCACTGAACTGCAAGCCAGGAGACTTGGAGGCATGAAGATCTGGGTTTAAATCTCTTTAACCCCCACTTGTATATGGTGTAATTCTAAGCAAGTCACATAACTTTTACATGTGCAGTTATCAGTGACCACTTGCTTCTTGCATGCATAAAAGTCATGGTTTCCACACTTGCTTGGTGCACACATGCCATATGCATGCAGTCAGTTACAATTTAACATTTACTTAATACTTGCAGCATGCATATCACTTGGGTAGGTTTATGTGTGCAGCATGAAAACATTTCATATAATTATTTCTGTAAGGGTTCCACTAAGTGTGTCAAATCATCTGTCCCCAACTTATGTTTACATAATCCATTAGAATTACTTGTTTTATAGATCTTTTCTAATCGTTGGCAATCATAATACTCAAACCCAAATTTGGTAAGCAGATTTCTTTTATACGGGTCAGCCAAAATACCCAAATACATATCAAATCCAAAATGGCATTTATTTTGTGACATTCAATTACTTACTTTATATTGGGCATACACATTCATTTCCTTCTGTTTAAAAATAGCCCTTATTCTTACCTTTATCTGAGAAACAATTTCTACTGGAGGTTTCTTAACTACTGTATATCAGCTATACATTGTAGTAGGCTGTATGGTTTTCTGATAGATTCCAAGATTGAGAAGCTTTGGAATACTATTTGTTTTTATAAATAATTTAAAGTTTCTTCAACACATTTTCTAGGTAGTCTTTTCCTATTTCATGGAATAGACTCTCAGCCAATATATATCGGGGTCGTGAGGGCAGTGATCTGGAAGCCCTTCCCATCCAGCAGCAAGCCTCAGGATGTGCCCCACCAATGCCACTGCAGCAGACCCACAACGTACGATGAATGTTCCGCTGCATTGGAGCCTGTGTTTGGCGCCAAAAACAATTTGAAAAAGCCAGGACAAAGGAAAAGGACTGGGCTGGCTGTAGGTTTAATAGGACTTAATTTCTCTCAGCACAGCACCACTGATAGGTTTTATTTCAGGGCTTAAAGTCATTTTTCTGCTCTTACAGCACTCAGCAAGCTATTAATTTTAAAGTACTGCACACGGCTTAAAGTCATTTTGCTGCTCTTACAGCACTCAGCAAGCTTTTAATTTAAAGTACTGCACAGGGCTTAAAGTCATTTTGCTGCTCTTACAGCACACAGCAAGCCTTTAATTTAAAGCACTGCACAGTTATACAATAGTGTTGATTTGTATAGCGCTGCATAAAATGAAGGGCTACCTGTTATTTTCAGCTCTTCCTCCTTCTTAATCCACGGTTACTTAAACCTCCTCTCTCTCTCCACAGTCGGGGTCACTAGGGCAGTGATCTGGAAGCCCTCCCCAGCCAGCAGCAAGCCTCAGGATGCACCCCCCAACACCACTGCAGCAGACCCACAAGGTACAACGAATGCTCCGCTGCCTCGGAGCCTGTGTTTGGGCCCCGCCACCCTCACCACCACCCTTGGTGAGCTTGTTGTTTTATAGACTGAGTCATGTGAGCTGCAGAACCTATCGGCTCACTTTCCCATTTGCAGCTTATCAGCTGCTACCACTAGAGGCCGCTTTCCTCTACCTAAACCTTTGTCAATCTGTACAAATTATGCTACCTCTCCTGCCTCTGCTACTTCTATCTCTTGCCCCTCTGGCATCCCTTCCCCAGTGCTTCTCCCAATAAAGAAACAGCCCCTGCCTACCACCCCCAGTCTCATCCCCAAGCCCACCGATACTTACCCTCTCCAGCTACAATACTGCCCTAAAGCACAAAATTGGCACATTAGTGCCAACATCCAGCCCCCCTCTTTTAAGCTGGGCCAGGACATTCTCCACATTCAAGTTCTCAGCTGCTCACCGCCAGCAGCCTCAGCTCCCACCCTTACCCCCAGGCACAAATAATTTTGGCACAGATACAAACAGATCCTCACACTGCTACTCCTGGCAGGTGATATTGAGCCCAACCCTGGTCCCATCACTTCAAGCATTCACTCCCCATTTACATTCCCAAAGGGTCTCAGGCTCCTACACCTAAACATATGCAGCTTGCTAAACAAAATAATTGTCCTGCAGCCAGTCGCCCTAGCCCATCGCCCTGACATTCTGATCATATCTGAAACCTGGTTAAAACTGCATCACACTGATGCTGAAGTATCCATCTCTGACTACACAATTATCAGACATGATCGCCCAGGGAGAAAGAGAGGTGGAGGGACAGCCATGTACATATCTTCTAAATTACAGTTCACTTTAATTCAAATCCCCTCAATCCCAGCCCACATCAACTCTCTCCTAATCAAAGTATCGCTCCCATGCTCCACCCCTGTGTATGTTGTGGGGTCCTACTGCCCCCCCCGTACACCCATACTTGACATTCTATCACACTTGGACACGTTAAAGTCATTAACCATAGGTGATGAGCTTCACGCCATCGGCAATTTTAACATCAACTGGTTAGCCACAGATAAGGCCCACCTTAAGACTAAGATCAAGGCTCTAAATCTCGCTCAACTAATCAAACACCCCACCTGGCTGAACCACAAGACACAAAATCACTCTCTCCTGGATTGGATCCTCTCCTCCCACCTCCAAGGGATCCTATGAGCGGGCCTGCTCCCTAACTCCCTAAGTGACCACCACATGATCTTCATGGTCAGGAAGGTGTTCAAGCCCTCCGCTCCCCCCCAAAGACACTCCGGACAAGGATATACAATTCCTTGGACCTACCATTGCTCATGTATGACCTAGAACAAGTAGATTGGTCTTTCATCCCAGTGGCCACATCTATTGATGCTGCCTTTGAAACTTTCAAGGCCAAATTTCTAAGTGTCTGGGACTACCACACCCCCCTGCACACAAAAAGGGTCAGAGGTGCCCACCTTCCCTGGATCACCACAGATATCATCATCCAATGCCACTCTAGAGATCATGCATGGAAAGTCCATAAGAAATTGGGCACCCAGGCAACTTTCTAAAACTACAGAACCCTCCGCCACTTCTGCACCAAACTCATTCGCAACTCAAAAAAGAACTACTTCCTAACGGCTTTCAATGCAAACCTTAACCACCCAACAAACTTTTGGAAGTCATTCAAATCCCTCTTGTCTCCCACAACCCACCCGCCACCATCGACACTGTCACAGCAGGGCACTACCATCACCGATCCCAGTGAGGTAGCCACTACTTTCAATACCTACTTCTTCAGCTGCGCTGACTCACTCCTATCCTCCCTCCAGCATCCACCCACCCCATGCCCCCCCACCAAGAGCACTCACACTGCCCATATAGCTTTGCCTTTTGTCCAGTATCCTCAGATGAAGTTCTCAACTCCCTCCATTCCCTGAACCCTAACAAAGGAAAATGCCCCACGGCCCTTGATGCCAAGATGCTTTTTCCTGTCCGCCCCAGTCATAGCCGCACCACTAGCTACACTTTTCAACCTCTCCTTCTCTCTAGGCAAGATACCGTCTGCATGAAAACTAGCTACTGTCATACCCCTTCCCCAAAGGGGGTGACCGCTCCGTTCCTGGTAACTGTCGCCCCATCTCCCTACTCCCGATCCTGGCAAAAATACAGGAATGACTTGTCCTCACCCAACTCTCTCCCTGTCTGGACACCTCCTCCTTTTTCACCCCATACCAATCCAGTTTTCGCAAGTCTCACTCAACTACCATATCTCTGCTAAGACTCACTGACGACATACTCACAGGCATGGACAAAGGCCACATCACCTCTGCCATCTTTATAGACTTAGCCAAGGCTTTCAACACTGTCTCCCATACTCTGCTACTGTCTAAACTAAAAATAGCCGGTCTCACCACTCCAGCCTCCACCTGGTTCCACGACTACCTGGTGGGTAGGCATCAGGCTGTAAAAGTCGGATCATGGATCTCCAACCCCCTACCAGTTGCCACCGGGATCCCCTAAGGCTCCATCTTGTTCCCACTGCTCTTCTCCATATTTTTAAACTACCTCCCATCAGCCTGTCGCTGCTCATCCATCCAAATCTATGTGGACAATACAGTGCTGTACACCACAGGCCCCACCACAAGCGAGGTGGCAAACCTGCTGCAAGAGAATTTCAGCGCCATCCAAGAATGTTTCCTATCAAACCAACTATTCCTGAATCCAAAGAAAACCATGTCACTAACTTTTGGCTCACAACAAAGACTATCCTGCCAAGCGCCGTGCCCCCCTTTCCAAACCCTAGAAGGGGACCCCCCCCTAGAAGTTTGCACTACTTTCAGATACCTAGGTCTCTGGCTTGATCAGCACCTTGATTTCACCACCCATATTGACTCCCTACACAAGAAACTACTCCCTAAACTCGGCGCCCTATTTAGGAACAAAAGCTGTCTCCCCCCTCCTGCTAGAAAAGCAATTGTGCAAAGGATGATACTCCCTATACTTGACTATGGAGGCATAGTCTATATTACTGCTCCCTCCTCCACCTTGGCCAGCCTTGACTCCCTTTATCACTCTTTCTGTTGCTTTATCCTGGACTGCCCACAAACAACCCACCACTGCACCTTATACAACTCCTTAGCCCTACCTTCCCTCCAAGACCACAGACAAACCCATTGTGCTAGGTCTACAGCCAAATTCTGGTCCCAGACCCTTCCCCTTTTCCTGGCTTCTATACTCACCCCACAACCTCCACCTGCCTACCCCCTGAGAAGCATGGACCCCAGGCTCCTCCACGTCCCCTTCATGCGCACATCCAAAGGTCAGGCAGCCTTCAGATTTCACATACCACAGCTATGGAATGCCTTGCCAGTCAAAATAAGACACTCACCCAACCCCCGCCTCCTCAACCGCCTGCTCGGCACCCACTTTACCTCAAGCTGCTCATGTTTTTATTAGAGCCCACTATATATTTAGACTATTTGTTGATAAGATTCACTGTAACACTTTCACCTCTAGTTGATCATGCTTTAGTTAGAATACACTATGTATTAGATAACTGTTGTTGTGACTTCTCTGTAACACTACCCCAGTGAATGCTCCCCCCTTCCTATGTTCCTGTATCTACCTGACATTTTGTCTGCATGGCAGGTGGACCCCTCACTGTGCTATTGCTCTACATGTACCTGTATTTGAATTATTGTATTGAGACTTGTCCCCCAGGTCGCATCTGGAATCGAGCAATTCACTTCTCAGTATGCCTTCCTGGTTAAAGACGTAAATAAATAAATATAAATAATTCCTCCTGTATGAGACACTCCACAGACAGTTGTCCCAACTCCACTCTTGCCAGAGAGGATGGTGCCCCTTTTGACAATCCTAACTTCTTGTAAAAGATGTTTAAAAAATCATTCTACAGTATATTTGCCTTTTTGTGTATACCCCAAATTTCTGCTCCATATAGGACTTGACATTTCATTTTTACATTATTAACTCTGAGACATCTTACCAATGAGTTACTGCCATACTTATAAGTAAAATTAGCTATTAGTGGTAAAAATCTTTTCACTTTAGTTTCCACCTCTTTTAAATGTTTCCCCCAGTTTAGGTCTTCTGGAAATGTTATTCCTAAGCAACAGACACGTTTTACAACTTCCGGTTCATTATTATCCATGGTATATTTATATCTCCTGCTATTTTCCCCACAGGCCATTACTTTGGTTTTCCTGTAATCGACCTGTAAATCAGCCCATACACATGCCTTATGGAATTTTTTAAATAATCTTTTTATCCCCAAATAACTGGTTGACAAAAGGGCCACATGATTTGCATAGGCTAAATATAGACAACACTAATTTCCTATTCATGGCATATGGAAATTCTCATCGTACATTTTAATTAGAATTTCACTGAAGAATAAGGTAAACAAAAGTGGAGAAAGTGAGCATCCTTGCTTCACCCTCCTATTTGTCATAAAATTATTGATTTTTCCTCCATAGGAGTTATATGTAACTTGAGTTGTATTATCTTGATATAATAACTGGATTAAATTAATCAAGGCTTTGTCCACTCACCGCTTTTCCAATACTGACCATAATAATCTCTTGTTTACCTTATCAAATGCTGCTTTTAAATCTGTAACACACAGTATAATTTTGGTTTTTTGACATTCCTATATTTATAAACTAGATGCTTTAGTGCAAAACACTGGTCAGTTGTTGAGTGGCCTGAAATGAATCCAGGTTGTGTCTCATCTATATTATTATCAATTATCCAGTTCAGCAATCTATTATTAATAATTCTAGTACAAATGTTCTGGGTACTGTCAATCAAACTGATTGGCTTGTAACAGCTGTGGTCCCTCTTATCACCTTTTTTAAAAACTGGTGCAATAATGTTCACTTTCCAAGACTCAGGAATTTTCTGTTTCATTTATACTATTAAACACTTTATTCAAAGAAGAAATCCAAAGCTCTGCCATTTTCCCTACTACATCTATTGGAACTCCATCTGGTCCTGGTGCTTTATGTTTTGCAAAGGATAGACTAGCCTTATAAATTTCTTCTCTCATTATTTCCTTTTCCAATTTGATCCAGTTATTCATTACTATCTGGTCAATATCTTGATTTGCCTCTGTATTACAAAATAGTTCTTTAAAATATGCTACCAATTTTGCTGATTCCACAACTTCTTCAAATTCTTCTGAGTATCTCCCTATACGCTTTGCTACTATTTTCCAAAATTTCTTACTATCCTTTTCCCTTACTACTTTTCAGATTTTTTGTCCAAAGGTCTTTCCTATACTTTGCTCTATTTTCAATTATTACTTTGTTTTATTCTTTTCTTAATCTGTTCAGATGTTTTTTTTTATCATAGAAGATTTTATTAAGATTTTCCAGTTTTTGCATTGCACTTCCATATTCATTTCTCACATACATGTAGGAGGATCCTCATGTTCCAAATTCTTACAGTATACATTATATTACAAGAGGCTAGACACAAACAGATGAGGCATACTGATGAGTCCTGGTAGGACGAAACATGTGTCTATGTCATCTGTTAGCACCCTTTGCAAACTGTGTGAGAGGCCTTTCGGCACCATGCAATTCTGCTTAAAGTTGAACCAGCTTACATTCTGTGGTGATTTGCATATGCAGCCCATGATGCTTTGCATTGTGTGGGCATGTGTGATTTTGTATTTTCTTGAAACTTGGCTTCCCAGCCAAATGCCCTTTTGGGTAACCCTTGCCTCAGTGTTTGTGCACAGAGGTTCTTTGTCTTTTAAATAGTTTTTTTATTTTAATGGGTTCACCACAATATAACCCAGACAGACTGTCTTAGGGTACCTGGTTCATTCCACTGGGGTGTCAAACAGACGAGGCATACTGATGAGTCCTGGTAGGACAAAACACGTGTCTATGTCATCTGTTAGCACCCTTTGCAAACTGTGTGAGAGGCCTTTTGGCACCATGCAATTCTGCTTAAAGTTGAACCAGCATAACATTCTGTGGTGATTTGCATATGCAGCCCATGATGCTTTGCATTGTGTGGGCATGTGTGATTTTGTATTTTCTTGAAACTTGCCTTCCCAGCCAAATGCCCTTTGGGGTAACCCTTGCCTCAGTGTTTGCACACAGAGGTTCTTTGTCTTTTAATCTGTACATATATATTCATATATAAATACAGCCTATCCTTCTTATTTGTAGCTACTCATTTATTAATAGGCAACTAGGGTATGTAAAGCGGTCTACCTAAGGACTGGTGGGGAGAGCTAGACAGAGAGGGGGGGCTTTACACAATGGTGAGTTAAGATAAGAATCCCATTTTTTATGGAAGTGAACCATTTGACCCCGATGAACATAGGTCAACCTTTCCAATAGTGCTGGTTTGGCTATATCTGCATGCCATTGTCTTATACTTGGACTGTTAACCTGTTTCCACTGCATAAAAAGGAGCCATTTGGCCTCTAATAGGACCACCATGACCCACTCTTGGAGGGCCTTTGGCAGTATAGAAAGGCTAGACATATCTCCCAGCAAAAGTTTAGGATCTAACTGGAGGTTCCTTATGCCTAATACTAAGCAGCAATCTCATCTAATTGCATCCCAGAAAACAGAGAGTTGTGGACATTCCCACAATGTGTGAAAAAGGTGGGCTCCGGGTTGTTGGCATCTACAACAGTTGTAGTGTGGCATTAGTTTTGCCCCAACATAGGGCAGCCAGAGTGCTGTACCAGTACAGCAATATTTTTAACTGTATTAGTTGGCTTTTGGAATCTTTATACAGTTTATGTACATTTTAAAGACAGTTAGCCCATGTAGTGCTAGGTATAGTTACCCCATCTCGGTCTCCCATCGGGTTCTGCAATGTTCTGTGAGGTCTGATTGAGAGTCTCTACCTATAGCATAGAATTTACCTATATGACCACATGAGGAAGTTTCCTTATGTAGAGTGGTAAGCCACTTCCATTTATTATCCGGTCTTATTTGGGCAGAAAGGGCATAGACAAGGCTGCGTATTTGGAGATATCACCAGAAGTCAGTATTTAAAAGATTAAATTTATTCTTTAACTGGGCAAAGGATAATAATGTATTCGTGCCAGGCATCATGAGGTCTTTCACAAAGTGAATACCCTTTTTTTCCCAAACAGGCCAGTTAAAAGGTTGTCCCCCTAATGTTATAAAGATGTTGCACCATAGCTCTGCATACGCCAGGGGTGGGGTCCATGCATTCTTAGGGGTGTGGGAGAGGGTCATAATGTGACACTAGGCATATCAGGAGTGATGTATAACCGGAGATAGGCCCTTTCCTGTAGAGCCACTAAAGCTCAGCAAGGACCTAAGTGGGATTGGGGCCGCCATGTCTATTTCAAGGCCAACCCACACTGGACAAGATGCATTGGGTGGTACAAACCACTTTGTTATTTGTGCTGCAGTACATGTTAGATGATAGTTCAGAAACCAAGGGGCTCCAAGGCCTCCTTTAGTCCAGTGAGCCCTAAGTTTGTTTTTCCCCCATCTCTGTGCCTTTTTCTCCCATATTAGATTAGAGACCATCTTCTCAAGGGAAACAAAGAGTTTGGGAGATATTCGTATTGGAAGATTATTAAATAAATATAGTACCCTCGGAAGTAATAGCATTCACACTGTAGCCACTCTACCCATCAAATATAAATGTAGTTTTTTCCGTCTTTCCATTTCTGCATTTAGTTGTTTTAGCAGAGGGGAAAAGTTAGCTGATTCAAAATTTTCCCAATTAGAAGATATATAGAGCCCCAGACAGGAAAAACCCTGCAGAGCCCATTTAAGTTCTGTGCCATGAAGGCATTCCCGTGAGCAGAGTGAGTTCAGTGGGGCCAGTACAGTCTTTCGTTGATTGATCTGCAGGCCTGATAGAGCCACAAAGTTTTTAAGAACTGGGAGAGAGCTATTGGTAATGAATCTTGGGGGCGAGATAGGGTAAGTAGCAGATTGTCTGCATAGGCTGCTACAGTATAGGATTTGCAGTGTGCCGGTATGCCTGTAATCCCTTCCGTATTATCAAAAGCACGAAGTAGGGGGTCTATGGCAATTATAAAAAGAAGGGGGGATAGAGAACAGCCTTGTCGGGTGCCCCTGTATAATGGAAAGGAGGAAGAAATGGTGGAATTAGTGATAATCTTGGCCTTTGGAGAATTATAGAGGGTCAAGACCAATGAGCAGAATTGGGGACCAATTCCATATATATATATATATATATATATATATATATATATATATATATATATATATATATATATATATATATATATATATATATATGAAGGACCTCATGGAGGTAATTCCATTCTATGGAATCAAAAGCCTTTGCAAAATCAATCGCTAGGGCAGCCATAGGGATTTTAGCTCTATTTGACAGCCACTTTAAATTCAATAACAATCTAGTATTGTCTGAAGCCACCTTTGCAGGCATAAAACCAACTTGGGATGGATGGAAAATTGAATCCAGGATATTCTGCAATCTGGTAGCTAATATTTTAGCCAGGATCTTTGTGTCCACCGGCAGTAATGATATGGGGGGAACATTAGGACAATTCAGGGAATCATCAGATTTTTTAGGTATTTCTGTCATTAAAGCCTCATTCATTGTGGTGGGGTGGGAGCCTGAAGAATGGGCACACTGCAGAGCAAACAACAAGGGATTCACAATTTCCTGGTCCAGGGCTTGATATAGCTTGACGGTCATTCCATCTGGCCTTGAGGCTTTCCCCTTGGCCATGCGAAATAGGGCCTGTCGCAACTCAGTTTCTGATATAGGGCAGTCTAAAAGGTCAACTTGTTCCTGAGTTAATGAGGGTATTGTAAAATTTTTACAAAACTGACGCAGTTTATTTGAGAGCTATTCCCTCGTGTCTATGGATTTGGATTGGTATATGGTCTGGTAATAATTTTTCATGGTCACATTAATGCCCTTCGAGTCACTAACTCCGGAGCCTGTGGGGGCATGGAAGGCATGTATCTTTGAGGATGCTTGCTGCTTCTGCAATTGGTAGGAAAGGAGCTTCCCCCCTTTATCTCCTCTTTCCCAGTATTGATGTTTAGCCCTAAACAAAGTCCATTCTGCCTTATGATGTAAAAGTGAGTTTATTCGATATTTAAGTCTTACGATATGCCTCATCAGCGAGCGGTCCCTAGAAGCAATGGTCTGGGAGGCTTTAAAATTACCCTCCAGGTCAGTGAGTTCTGACTGCAGCATCGCTATCCCTTTTTTCTGGGTTCTATTCTGGTTTGCAGCAAAGGCGATAATGTGGCCTCTGAGAGTGGCCTTAAATGCTTCCCAGATTATGCCTGCTGAGACTTCTCCAGCCTTATTAAAAGTAAAAAGTTCCAGAGCTGCTTTCTGCATTTCTTTTTGGAATTCAGGATCCTTAACTAAGAGGGGGTTACATCTCCATCTTGTACCAGCATTTCAACTCTTAGGGGTGTTATAAGTAAGTGTCACAGGTGTGTGGTCTGATATGATTATATTGCCTATGCTACTGTTCAAAATAGCACTCGAGGCTGGCTGGTTAGCTAACCAATAGTCAATGCGACTATAGATGTCATGCGGAGAGGAGTAGTATGTATAATCACGGCCTGATGTATGATCATGCCTCCAGATATACACTAGGTCCCACTCTGCTATCATTTCCTGCAGGGCTGCATGTAGCTTCATGTGGATTTGGGGTTAGCACGAGATTTATATAAGAATATGTCTGGTACTAAGTTAAAATCTCCTCCTATTATCAAATGAATAGTGGAGTTAGACTGTGCTAGCCCAGCAATAGTTTGGCTCAAATTTGAAAAAAACTCTGCTTGGTCCACATTCGGAGCATAAAGGTTGCATATTATCAATCTGTCCAGGCCTGATTTTAATTTAACTATTACCCACCTCCCCTGTTTATCAGCACAAGACTCTTCCATTATCCAATTGCTCGATCTCCGAATTAATATAGCTACTCCCCTTGATTTGGAAGATGCTGAGCTAGCATGTACGGTGCCAACCCATGATTTCTTGAGCCAAGGAGTGGACTTATTAAAGAGCTGTGTCTCCTGCAAAAGAGCAATGTCTGTGTGCATGGAACGTAAATGCTGAAGCACTTTGGTTCTTTTGACTAGGTGGTTAAGGCCCTTTACGTTCCATGACACTAGATGTAGGCCCTGTACAATATCTGGAGACATAGTAAGGAGTATGGCAGAAACCTCTGAGCTTCCTTCAATATGTTCTAAAGGAATAGACCTTCAATACCCTGTTTGAGAGCTACTATCTAAGAGATCTACTGTAACCTGTTCTCAGATACCTTAGAGGATTCTATGCCCTGAGACACGAGAGATTATTGATTGACAATAATAGCCACAGGAAGTGTATATGCTAACAATAGTATCTAACCCAACTACAACTGACTACTAGTAACAACAGAAAGCCTGTACTACTCAGGCTTAAATACACTATTCTATAGTCAAAAAGCGATTAAACGCTAACTGCTACACAGATGTTTTCAGGAAGAGAATAAACAAGAACCGTATCCTCAGCTCCTCCTACGCCTGTGCCCAGGGGTATCAATGAGAGTCACAACCCAACTGGGCTTATCCACCCTCATCTGAGGAATAATCCTAAGGGAAAGTATAATCCTGGGAGGGTGGAGGTATAGACCAATAAGGGGGGGGTTAATAATGAAAAAGAAAAAGGGGAGGGAGTGGTAGGGAACTACCCTAATCGAGAACATAGGGCCAAGCCCATTAGAGCATGGTGCAGTTTCATTACTATTTCAAACATTAGACTAAAAATTCAGCAACTTCCAGCATTATTTATACTTCCCAGACCTAGACCAGGCTTAGAAGGTGGTGGTATAGGGAGGGGGGGAAGGAAGGGGAGGGAAGGAGGAACATGGAGGGGAGACCCATCTTCATCTGGACACTATATCGCAGAGAGTATCAGCAATCATAGAGAAGGGGAAACTTTGTTATGTCTGTATGTTATCATTAAGCCAAGCAAGAGAGACATCATACAGTAGGATATTGCAAACTGTGGTCAGTACAGTCAGGGTTCATCCAGGGGATTCTTCATCTCGATTCCTTGCTTGTTGGAAGCAGTTACTAAGGACTGGAACTTCTTCAGAAGTTACCGCTGCTGCATATGATTTAATCCCTGGTTTAACCTGTCTAGAAATGTCCACCACTTCCAACAGAGAAGATCGTGGGATATCAGCCCAGTCCATGTGGTTCCCATGATTAGGCGAGGAGGGCTCTGTTAAATCCACAAAGCGATCTGAACAGGACTCCAAAGGCTCATCTCTTGGCATTTTTGCAGGTGGGGCCATTTTCTGCAATTCAGAGGAAGGCTGTTGACCTCTCCTAGATCTCTGTCGCTGCCTTGAAATCAAGCTGGTACTTCTAGGAGGGAGAAAGGGCTGGCTCAGACCATCAGCCACTGTAGGTGTAGGCCTAATGTTCATGTAGGTAGATCCCTCTCTGGGGGGCTCATCAAGCCAAGGACCTGGTCCCATAGCACATCGGTCTTCTGGATTCCATTGCTGGTGATTACAGTTCCTAGCTCTGGTGTCCAAGGGTTCCCATAGCCTTCTGGGGGATGAAGTCCGAAGGGGTAAGTTGGGCCAGAACTTAGAGGACCATCTTTCAATCTCCTCAGGAGCATCCGCTAACAATTCTCTCCCTTCCTTAGAAATCAACAGTCTGGTAAGACCTTTAAATCTGTATTGAAAATTATGGGCTGACAGCATCTTCTTGATAGGGCCATAGGCCCTGAGCTTATTCGCTGTCTCTTGTGTGAAATCTCTGTATATAGAAATCAACGATCCTTGCCATCGAATTTCACCTAGGTCCCGAGCAGCACTTAGAATGTGTTCCTTTGTAGAATATCTCAGAAAATAAGCCATGATTGGCCTTGGGGCTAATTGCTGATTCTCTTTCCTTCCAATGATCCGATGAGCTCTTTCTATTTCAACTGGGCCTCTCCAGCGCTTGCCTAGCATCTCAGGGAGCATCTTGTTGAGAAACTTCTTCATGGATGTTTCCTCAGCTCCCTCAGGAGCTCCAATAATTTGGAGGTTGTTGCATCTTCACCTATTTTCTTGGTCTTCCACTCTGGCAAGCAGTGCTTCCAATTTTAGATCTTGCATTCTCACTCTCTGTGTTAGTTTAGCTTGTTGTATTTCCAAAGTTTCCACCTTTTGCTCTTTCACATTTAATCGATCTTGTATTACATGTACCTCTGTAGTAGTATTTGCAAGTGCTATACTGATGGTATCAACTCGCATCAAAACCGCCTCTAACATTCGGGTGATATACATTAGCGGTTTAGTCACTGATGGTGGTTGCGCACTCGTATCTTGTATTGGAGAAATTATGGGCAGAGAAACCTCAGTTGCCAGCTTATTCGGGGTTGATTGGGCTGGTAGGGATATTGCTGCAGACTCCTTCAGTGGGCTGTGTGGGGCAAACACACCATACGTCTCGAGGATTAGGCCTGCAATTTCTGTGGCCTAGCTGAGCCACTCCACTCGCGGATAGCTGGTGAGATTTAGCAACTTCACAGCACAGTTCAGTCAGGAAAAACACACCCTGCAATTCAGGGCAGTTCCCCAGACAAGTATTTAGTAAGAAAAGATGATTTACATCCCAGGATTAGACCGACCCACCACAGGTTTTTCTCAGCTAGGAAGGAGCCCAAGAATTATGCTGCCATTCCTTTGGCAGTCAAGCCATGACCCCCTGTTCAGATGTTTTTATTACTTTTACTTGGATCTTTCTTTACTTTTCTCAATTGAGAATATAATTTCCTTTTAGCTAACCTTCACTCCTTGTGGAACCAAATAGTGCCTTTCTTGGTATAAACCTCAATATTTTTAGAAACTAATTCAGAGGTCAATACCAGAATTTCCTCAAATGCTTTTATACATGTTAAGCTGTCCTCTATATTGTTTATGTCACTTAATTTTTCTATTATACCTTGATTAGTAATTTCCTCCATCAAGTCTCTGCTTTCCATTATGCTCCAATTTATGTATTTCCTATTTGTAATACTCACTTGAAAGCTACCCCCCCTTCCAGTACCTTAGGGTGTTCCCATTTTATTTTTAGTATAACTGGCTGCTTATTACCAAGTCTAGACACTTTGGAATCAAGTTAATATGTATCCATGCTAAATCTATAACCAATGGTCCATTTATGGAGATATAAGTATAACTACCAGTACTATCAGAGGTTGTTCTAGCATTTAATAGCATGAGGTTTTTATTCACAAACTCTTCATACACTTAGACGCTTTCAATTTAATGCTGCTAAAATCTGGAGTCAAATTCCACCCTTGGTGAGAAACATGACCAATATTTACAGTTTTAAGTCTGCTTTAAACAAGCTCCATGTAGAAGAGTGTAATTGTATGTAGTTTTTAGGTAATATTTTGTTTCTCTTGGATTTAAGTCATGATTATTGTTTCATTGTTCACTACTGTACTGTCAAGTGATCTATTGAAACTTTGTATTGTATAACAGGACAACATTGTGAAACAGGCATTTGGCGTAAAGTTTTATCCTGTCAAAAAATACATTTTTAACTAACTTTTTACCATTCTCATTGGTAGCTTTATCTATTGTATTCCATTTTTGAGTGAGGTTTAATTTCTCTAAAACATTACCAAAGGTGCTTATTTCTTCTTCCATTTTTAGGAATTGCCTAGTTCTTGTATTAAAATCTCTAATCACCATTATTCTTACCTCTGGATTATTATCCAGCAAATTCTCTATTGTTAATTTCAAAGTATGCAGAGTTTTCATAATCTCTTCTCTTAGTGGTTGGGGGAATATAGATATTTAAAATGGCTAAAACTTCTTTACTACCTACTACTTTTATACCCATAATGTTATCACTAGTTATCTTGATTTCTGTAGCTTCCATATTCTCTACAAATTTCCATAAAATAAGTACCACCCAATATTCCTTCCAAATGTGTTGTTTCTTTTTGCCTGTTTGCAGAAAGATTTATAGCCATTTAAGTCAATGCTGTATGTCATCCATGTTTCTTGTAGGCAAATACACTGACATTTTCGTTTAAAGTCTTAAAACTCAGGATCTCCTAGTTTATCCTTCAGTCTGAGACATTCCATGAAACAACCATAGAATATATATGATATAATCAAATTCATTCCTTCTTTGTGGATTAGTTGAAGTCTGTGGTCTCTCTCCCCTACTACGTATTATCTGTCAATCCTCTTTTCCTGCCAAAACAACATACCTGTTTGCAGTGTCTGTCATAGATTCCCAACGAGGGGGTATCCTCGTTGAGTTATTTTCCTTCTCTTTCTCAACATTTTAATCACATATGTGAATACCTAAAGAGTCTAAATCTACAGCCTTAGACATTAAAATCTGCTATTACTCCCCCTTCTCTATCCACATCATTATATGTCCTTCCCTTTCCCATCTGACTACTCTCTTGATTGCTTGTTTGATATTTGGTGTTTTTAATAGATTTTGTAAAGTCCGCCACTTTAAAATAGAAATTCCTTGGAGTTTCTTTGTACATCTGATTAAGGCTGAATATATAAGGGATATTCAATGGTGAGCTGTCAGATAAATGATTTATCTACACAAGTGCTGTCTGACCTTGAGTAACCTCATGAGTGGCGTAAGCCATGAGTGAGATGTCCGAGGTCAAACAGCACAAGTGTAGATAAATCATTTTTCTGACAGCTCACCATTGTATATTTCATGTATGCAATAGGGATGCTTTCTGTCAGTGCAGGGACATTTGCTTTTGATTGTTTATCTTTTTTTGCATATATTTGTCAAAAAAGTGAACAAGAAATTGCATTTTCTGCTCTTTTTTGCTAATTATAAAAAAACTATAAGGTATATATAAATGAAATACCGCTCATTTTGTAGATAATTTGGTGCTGCACAATTTTCATGCTAACAGCACTATGCTATCATGTTTCATTTTAAAGTTATTTGCATTTGAATATAGTTAGTACTGGTACTGAGGCTGAACATTCTAAATGAGTTCTGGAGTGATTGTGACATACCTACTATGTATGTAAATCTGTGATGATGCATCTACTATGTATATAAATGTAAAATTTTGAATTTATCTCATAGTAGCTCAGATTTATCACATAGGATTTATGTCCACGCCTATTGCATATCTATATATATATATATATATATATATATAGAGCCAGAGAGAGAGAGAGAATTCTAATATTATTTCCCACTAATGCTGTTTTTCCCTGTCCTTTGTAAAATTCTGGGAATAATGTAGCCAAGAAGACTATGTCATCTGTTTCTTTTCCTACTTGTTTTAACTCTTCCTTTTTATCTTTTATAACATTCAAAATGTAGACTTGGTCTGACACAAATAAAACCAATTCAGAATCTGAAATAGGGCTTATTACACTGACAGTTTCCATAAAATGCCTATTACCATGCAAGAGGGTAGTCAGTAGGGTCTCAACTGCCAAATGTAATTCTCCTTCTATGTCTTCAGGTACAATTTAAATTTTATACACAAGTAACACAATCAGAGCACAAGGTCTTTTTCAGGAATTTCTGAAATCCTAATGTTCTTGTTACCTCCTGATGTCTTTCTGAATTCTTCCTCTCCTTTTTCTCAGAACCTTCCAAATGTATTACCTCCTGTTATCCTTCTAAACGTTCCCTTCTCTTTCTTCCACTAGAGTTAATTTCCTGTAGCTTCCCTTGGGTTCTGTTATATTGATTTTTTTCTATTACTTAGTCCCTTATTTCTAACTTCTGATGACTTTTATCTAATGTGTCTTGTTGTTTCTTATTTTCTTTTTTTCTTAGATTTGTATCCCCTTTTTTTGAGTTTACCCAGCCTATTTTTCACATTTGTTATTTCCTGTGTATACTCCTTCTCTGGTTTTATGTGGAATTTACATGTCATAAGGTTATGGCTTTCCTGGGCTGAGTTATTTTTAGTATACTGTAATTCTCTTCCTTATCTTCCTTTTCCCATTGTATTGTTGTCCTAGATCCTCCTCTCCTTGTTTCCCATAGTCCACCCAGACATATTCTTCTTTGTTTTTTATTACCCTCTGATTCTCCTTTTCCTGGATTTCTCTCTTTTCACATAATGAGAAATGTAATTGTTTTAGTCCTTTAGCAATACAGTCTTTACTCTAAACTCCCTATCTGGCAATATTATCAGTTCCTCATTTCCCATATTTTTTTTCTTATACACAACTATTCAACTATTATATATATATGTATATGTGTGTGTGTGTGTGTGTGTGTGTGTGTGTATATATATATATATATATATATACATGTATATGAAATCATCAGTGCACATATCCCAATAATTCAAAGCATCATGAGAAACATATGCAAATCCCCATGAGAGAAAATATATATATATATTAGGGGCATGGGTGTGCCCCTATAGTTAGGGTTGAGTAAGTAGTTTAATGTTAAACCCCAAATTTTGCACGTTAATAACTTTGCAACCATTAGATGGATTTGTACGACATTCGGAATGCGCAGTCTCAGACTGTAGGTGTCTTGATATGCCAAGTTGCATTTTGACCAGATTTGTGATTTTCGTGCAGTGAAGCACCAAAAAATGCATTTTCACCCATTTTTGCTGATGTTTGCCTATTGCACTGTGACCACACCATTTGGAATTTTGGTCTGAAATGTTCTGGGTAGAAAGAGGTTTCTCTAAACAACAAGCCAGCATTGGTTTGGTGAAAAAAAATTAATCTGTTCCAAAGTTATTTAATTTAGAATTTTCAGGTTCTGAGCATGCTCAGTTTAGTCTTTGGAATATATGTATGTTTTGCGAAAGAGGATTTGCCTTGTGATCAAGGATGTTGTCACCTAATGAATGGTGATTTATAAAATGCCCATTCATGAGGAAAAATTCCCCTTTCGCAAACAGCCATCTTGTTTTGATTTTCCCCCACAAATAAAACCATATAACTTGTCCCATGTATGTGCTATGAGGTGGTTGAAGTATGGGTTTTGTTCAGGGTGATGCCCTGTACAAACCCATGGCTTTGGTTTACTTTGGTTTTAAGGGAAAATGGCCATTTTTAAAATCTTTGGTTGTCACTCACTTCTGATCCTTGTTCGTGAGGTGACAAAATCCTTGATTGTGATTTCCAAACCAGATGGCCCTATCTTGTGAACAAGGATTGGCTCATGAACAGAGAATCTGTCAGATCACGAAAGGCGATCGGCTCATGAAAGGGGATTTTGACATCTCGCTAAAGGGGATTGGTTTTTTGAATCTCCTTTCTTGAGCTGTCAAAATCCCTTTTCATGAGCCGATCCTTGTCTGTGAGCTATCAAAATCCTTGATTGGACCAGCTGGCCCAATCTCACGAACATGAATTGGCTCACAAAAATGGATTTTGTCACCTCATGAAAGGGGATCAGCTTGCGAAAGGAGATTTTGACAGCTCGCGAAAGAGAATTCATTTTTTAAATCCTCTTTTGCCAGCTGTCAAAATCCCCTTTCAGGAGCTGTCAAAATCTTCATTTGTCAGCTGATCTCCATTCATGAGGTGTCAAATTCTCGGGGATCGGGTCATGAATGGGGATCCACAATGATGGATTTCCCCAATCGAAAAAACTGCCCCAGCACCTGTTCTTTAAATGCTGACATCGAGGTGCCCAATCTCTGTATCAGCATGTATCCCCCCCACTAATATGGCACACTGGGAGCCCACCCTAGTGTGCCAAATATATATTTATTTTTTCATTAAATTTAAATGCTTCTGACACCAGGATGCCCATTACCGGTGTTGGATGATGCCCCCCCAAAGCTGGTAGTCTTGAATTGCCAACACAGATTGCCCAATTCCTGTGTCAGCATGTATTCCCCCACACTATTATGGCACACTGGGAGCCCACGCCAGTGTGCCCAAATATGTAATATTTTAAAATAGCTGTATATAAATAAAACTATCCCCTGATGTCTTTTGTTTTTTTTTAAACCTGCAAAAAGGAAAACAGTCCATCATTGTCTCCCCAATCCCACCTCCCCATCTCCACCCTCCCACTGAGCACCCACATCCCCGCACCCCACCCTTACCCCATACTTACCTCTGGAGGTCAGGAGCAGTGATCTTCACTGGACCAGGACACGTCTGCACTCTTCAAAGCTGAACCGCAAACTGTAGAATCAAAGGTAAATGCTGCATAATGGCATAATTCACAGTCTACTACCTAACCATGATGAACTATCTGCCTGGGTCATCCACTGTAAGCCTGACATACTAGGCATTACAGAGTCCTGGCTGAAACCCTCAATACCTGACTTGGCCTGTGCACTTCCTGGCTATGAGTTTATTAGACAAGATCAGCCGGGAAAAAAGCGAGGGGGTGGTATCCTAATTTACTATAAGAGTCACCTTAGTGTAGCTGTGGTAATCCATCAGCAGTCCTCTCTGTCTACCTGTGAGCTGCTGCACACTGTACTGCTGCTTGAAAATACAAAGATGCTGCATGTTGTATGCACATATAATCCCCCAAGGGTGGTCTGCCTGGGCTTACCCACCTCCTGGATACCATTGGCCCTTCTGTTGGGGAAAATGAACTTTTGATCCTAGGTGATGTGAACTTAAACTGGACAGGAATAACTCCCAGCAGTATGAACCTCTGTTGGTGAGTCTTGCTCTGACTCAGCTTATCCAGGAGCCCACTAGATGGGCTGCTAAAGGTGGCACTAGCTCCCTACTGGACTGGGTCCTATCTAACCACCCAGATAGGATCAGCTCAGCTGGAACCTTACCTGACTCCATCTCAGATCACACCCCTGTGTTTTGTGTGTGGAAGGTCCCCTCCTCAAAAATTCCCCACAAAATCATTTATGTTAGGAATTTCTCTAAGTTTGATTTGGGGTATTTTCATGATGATCTGAGGACCACTGACTGGTCAGGAGTGCTCAGTGCCCATGACCCGTCCACAGCTGTCTCCCAGTTTCTCACTGTTTCCAGCACCCTGCAGGACAAACATGTCCCCCTTATTAGACGGAGAGTGAGGGGGGACTGCCACTAAATGGCTGCATGGGAGCCTTATAACCCTTATGCATGCAAGGGACAAATGTTGGGCTCACTTCAAATGCATGTTGTATCAGTCCATCTTCCAACAGTATAGGAAGGTCAGAAACGAATGCAAAAATGCCATCAGGGTGGCAAAAAGTGAATATTGTAAATCTGCCCTGCTTAGCTCTGCTAAGGACCCATGAAGGTTCTGGAAGAACATAAAAAACTTAGCTGCTCCTCCAACTTGGGAGTTTCTGATATGATCATTGGAGGGTCAAGCTGTAATAATCCACTCACGATTGCTAATGCTTTAAATTCCCACTTTTCGGACTTGTCGGCACTTACCTCCTTTTTCCCTGCTGTAGGGGATATTAAAGGCCCCTCAGCCACTGTCCCTCAGGAGGCTCACCCCTCTCACCCATTATTTTATCTCAGGGCTGTGTCTGTCAAGGAGACACAGAGACTTCTGTCTAGTCTCTCCCTACACTCCAATGCTGGCCATGATAACATGGAGCCCAAGCTTCTGAACCTGGGTGCTCCCTACATTGCTATCCCAGTGGAACATATCTTCAATCTGTCTCTTGCCACTGGTGTTATCCCTGGTATTTGGAAAGTAGCAAGGATTGTCCCCGTTCCAAAGCAAGGTAACCCCAAAGTCCTGGACAACTATCGTCCAATTGCCATCCTGTCAGCCATTAGTAAACTGTTAGAGAAAACTGTGGCTGAACAGCTTACAGAGTATATTCAGACTCTTAAGTTGCTGTCCCCTGTACAGCATGGATATCATAAAGGGTACGGCATAACTACTGCCCTTGTCTCTGTCTCTTCCACCATCAGGGCAGCCATGGACCAGGGTGAACTCTCTGGGGCTATATTCATTGACTTATCCAAGGCCTTTGACCTTGTAGACCATGCATTACTCTGCTCACAGATGCAGTCCTTAGGTCTGTCTCCCCCCTGCCTTGAGTTGGCTGAGAAACTACCTCCAGGGCAGAACACAGCAGACTAAATTCAACAAGGTCCTCTCTGACCCTACTCCGGTGACCTTTGGTGTCCCACAGGGATCAGTTTTGGGGCCCCTTCTCTTTTCAGCATTTGTTAACAACCTCCCTACTGCTGCTTCCAACTGTAGTGTCTCCCTTTTCTGCAGATGATCTTGTCATCCTTGCACATTCCTGAGACATTGGGGTTCTTAACCTTCAGCTGAGTGAGACCTTTAAGAATACTCAAGCCTGGGTAACATCCCACAAGCTGGTCCTTAATCTGAAAAAAACTCAGGCTATGCTCTTTGGGTCAGCAGCCAAGATCAAGACCTCCCCTGTCCCTCTATGTGTCAGTGTTGTGGATGGCTCCCCCTTTCTAACCAATGTTTCAATAAAATACCTTGGGGTTACACTTGACCCCCAACTTGACCTGGGGAGTCACATCCTAAATGTTTGTAGAACTGTAAACTGCAAACTGGGTCTTGCCTACAGGGCAAAGAAAAATTTGATGTCCACAGCTCGCTTGGCACTGGCCAGAGGTGTGCTGCTCCCTTCACTAAGCTATGCCCATCTCCTATTCGCTGGCACCTCCAAGGTCCACCGTGCCAGGTGGAACACGACCTATAACAACATCTGTCACTTTGCCCTGGCTGTCCCATGTCTCACCCACCATTGTAAATTATATGACAAACTGAGCTGGCTTTCCCTGGACAATCACTTGAAATACGGGTTGGGCTGCTTCGTAGGAAAGGTGCTCAGAACTGGCACCCCACCTGGGCTTTCGCAGCTTCTCATGCCTGCTGTATCCTCCTCCTACTCCCTCAGGTCTCAGGGTCCAGTGGTGCTCAAAGTTCCATATACTCGAACCCTAATGGGGGATAGGAACTTTGCTACATGTGCTCTGAGGCTATGGAACTCCCTTCCTGACCATGTACGTTCCTCCCCCTCCCAATTGTGTCACCGGAATTCCCTGTGAGAGCATTTGAAACTGTTCTTGGTGTGTGGGTGTCCCAAGCCACCCTAACCAGGTCTCCAATTTTGTCCCATTCTGACCTACTGCCTACTATCCTTCAATCTCTGGGTTGCATGTGACTGATTGCCATCTGCTTATGAATTAAGTAGCCCTGGTAAATAGGGTCACTCATGCAATGTAATTACCATTGAATGTGTTAGTCTATTTCTTTGTATGTATATTTTACCTATTACTGCTCACTGTAGACTATCTATGTTTATCTTACTCTCTTGTAACTCTGTACATTGCCCTCTTGTTGTTATGTACCTTGTTTGAACCTATATTTTCATTGTACTCTCCCGGGTAGTACCTGAAAATAGGCATACAGATTGTCTAGTGTACCTACCTGGTCAACAAAAGCTTAATAAATAAATGGGGGTTTCAACTTAGGTTGATATCTCAGCCATTTTTTGGAATTTTGGTCCCAAATGTTCAACATGGGGTCCTTGGGACCCCACCTCGTGAACACTGGCACTGTCATTTTCTTACTCAGTCCCGAAAGGTGATTTTTCAGTCATTGCATGGAATCATCTTTTGGGATTAATTAAAGAAATGACAGTGCCATTGTTCATGAGGAGGGGTCCCAAAAAGCCCATGTTACAAAATTGGTGAAAATATTCAAAGAAATGACTGTGTTATGAGCGTGCATTGCTCAAGTTTCAATGCACACTAGTAACTTTGCCAGTTTTCCATATTTTCACTCCAGGTTTTCAACATTGCCTTTTTTTCACTTCTCATTATGATCAGTACAGCTGTCATTTTTCACATCCATCCTGAAACAAGTTTTCGCACCTGTGGCTCAGAATGGCGCAGTCACTATGCAAAATCAACTTTTGGGATGGTTAACAAAATCACAGTGCCACTGTTTATGAGGGGAGATCCCCAAAAGTCCATGTTGAAAATCAGGTGAAATAATTTTAACACATGACCGTGTTACGAGTGTGCATTTTGCAGTTTCTACGCATGCTTGTGACTTCGCCAATTTTTCATCTTTTCACTCCAGATTTTCAACATTACCATTTTTTCACACCACCTCATGAATAGTATGGCTGTAATTTTTTTTTAATCATTGAATACTTTTTTCCCTCCTTGGTCAGTGCTGCCCCCGACCGTGGATGCCAGCACCCGCACCCCCGGACAAGGTCTGTCATGCAGATTCATACATCCATTCACCAGGCAGGCCAATGACAGGACCCCCCCCATAGGGACCTGCAGCACAGACACCCAGTGGTTATGTCTTCATGGGTCCAGGGGTGCAGTGCATGACCATCAGCCGAGCAGTCACCCTGCTATATTCCTCCAGGATTAGATCCCTGAAGAGCCGGATGTGCAATGGCGTCAGCACACATACATGCAGATGCCCACCATGCTCCACCCCCTTGTTGTGCCTGCAGCTTGCAGTGCACCCAGCTTCTGCCAGGTGCCCCTGCAGTCTGGTGCAGTGCCCTCACCCACAGAGGAAGGAGAGCATTCATGGGATGCTCGATCCTTCCTCTCCCCTGCCAGCCCCTGGCAGCCTGAGTCCATTTCTGAAACTGGGTCACCAGCATGGCATGAGATGTGATGTCCAGCACGTCAAACCTCAGCACCACTGGGCCGGCGTACAGTTGAATTTCTTAAAATACTGCCAAAAATGGTTTTCCACCCTGTGGTGCAAAATGGTGTTACAGTTGCGCAGAATTACATTTTGACAAGGATTTGAAAGTTTTCTGTACTGGGTACATGTGGTGAGGTGATAAGAAGGTTATGCTGAACATTTGGGGTGAAAATTATTTAAGATGGCACAGTTACTGTATGACTATTTGTTGCAATTTCACTATGCCTGCTCATAAATTAATGTGTGCAAGCACAGGGGCCAGAGATCCCTGTGTTTCCACAACTACATACATACATATGTACATCTGTGGAGGGATGAGAGCACAGCTTCCACTGTGACATATGGATACTGCTGTATTATCTCGATGGAGGACCCTGCACTTCTACAGTAAAATAAAGATACTACTATTGTACTATCTCAAAAAGTGATGAAATAAATTGCAAAAAAACATAGTTAATGCATCAGTTAGGATTGAAGAGACAAAAGTATGGAAATGAAGCATTAGGGCTGAGCCCCTAACCCCCTCAGTCTACCACCACACTCCACATCCTCCACACACCAACAGGCATCAGGGTGTACCATGGGGTCATTAGGCCTAAATCTCACCCCCTTCTCCTATACTGTACCATGTCAACCTGTTTACACATGGAATGGGGTGAGAGTTAGGCCTAATGCTCCCATGGCACACCCCAATACCTGTTGGTGTGTGGAGAATGGGGTTGGGGTGGTAGACTGAGGGGGTTAGGGGCTCAACCCTAATGCTTCATTTCCATACTTTTGTCTCTTCAATCCTAACTGATGCATTAACTACATTTTTTGCAATTTATTTCATCACTTTTTGAGATAGTATAATAGTAGTATCTTTATTTTACTGTAGAAGTGCAGGGTCCTCCATCGAGATAATACAGCAGTATCCATATGTCACAGTGGAAGCTGTGCTCTCATCCCTCCACAGATGTACATATGTATGTATGTAGTTGTGGAAACACAGGGATCTCTGGCTCCTTAGGGTGGGGGGTTAGGCTCAACCCTAATACCTCATTTTCATACTTTTTGTTGCTTCAACCCAACTGATGCATTAACAAAGTTTTTGTAATATGTGTGTGTGTGTGTGTGTGTGTGTGTGTGTGTGTGTGTATATATATTATTTATTTACTTATTGAAATTTCGGATAACACTTTTGAGAACAAGCTCATTTCATAGGTTCCACATCAGATGAACAATAAATATTGGAAAAGTATAAGACGGAGAACAAACAAAGCAAGGAATTATACAAAACATTACAACAGTATATAACTAGAGATGTTCCAATACGTGTGGCATTGTACAATGTATGCTAAGGTGCGTATTTGATTAAAACCTGGAATTCAAAGGGTCATATTAGAGGGGGCGGGGTCTTATGAAATGACCCTTTACAGGAAATTGAGAAGAGACTCAGCCTAATATCTAATAATCAACAAGGTAAGGGATGGCATCAGCCCAGAGCCTCGTCAGAGGTGAGAAGGTATGGGACAAAGCATTTTAAAGTGAGCAAGGGAGCTGAGGAGATATAATGGGGGTAGGAAGGATGGGGGAAAGCCAGAGAGAGGTGAGGGGAAAGAGTGGAAGCGATCAAGAGGAAATGTGAAAGGAGACTGATTAGCAACTTAGAACAGTTATTTACATGCTGAGAATAGTTATGCATAAGGTCAGGATAGCATAAGGTTAGAATAAGTGCTGGTCACAAGCAGGAAGGTTATTGAAAGCAGTCACAACTGGCATCAGCAACTAGCTGCTGCTTAAGTTTAACCTTGAAGAAGCCCAAGGTAGATGCTGAAGTGATGTCATGGTGCAGTGAGTTCATCCATAGTGGGGCATAGTAGGCAAAGGACCTTTGTCCCACAAAAGTGCAACAGTGGGGTATATTAAAAATCTGGCTAGTAGAGCTTCTGGTGCAACAACGGTTGATAGTGGGGGTAATAAGCTTTTGCACTCCTGGGAGCATTTTGCCTAAACATACTTTTTTGAACAGTAAACATGTTTGGTACATAAGTCTACCTTTGAATTGGAGCCAGTTAGCATGAGCGTACATGTCGCAGGTATGGGACAGACAGGCTGAGCTGGTAAGGAGCTGGCATACTTTGTTGAGTGCAACTATGATGCGGCAAAGAGTTGTTTCAATAGCTGATCCATAGATTGGTAAGCTGTAATCAATAAGTGAGACAAGAGAGCTTTGAATGGCCAGGTTAAGAGCCTCTGGTGTTAAACATTGCTTATGCCTATAAAGTAGCCCAATGTAGGTGTTAACAGCCTTAGCAATGTTGTCAATGTGATAGGCATAGGTCACTATACTGTCAGTAGTAATCCCCAGATATGTAAAGAGCTGAACTAGCTCCAGGGGAGATTCCTCTTCATTGGTGATAGAAAGAGGGTAAGTTCTGTGCCTATTTTGGGAGCTGGAGAACAGCATAGTTTTGGTCTTGTTGTAATTCATAACTAACTTGTGCTTATGGAACCATCTTTCTACGACTTCGAAATTACTTTGTAGCCTGGATTCAAGAACCTTAGGGTCTGGATCACTGGTAAACAGGACAGCAGCATCAGCATATAAAAGGATGTGACCCTGACAGGAGAAAAGAAGGTTGTTGAGGAAAATGCAAAACATAAGAGAGCCCAAGATGGACCCTTGAGGAACTCCAGATAGGACAGGGCTTCTATCTGAGAGGGTGTTACCAATCTTCACCTGCTGTGTACGGTTGTGCAGGTAACTTTCAAACCAGGCTACGCTGTCATGAGCTAGGCCAATGGTGGTAAGCTGTTCCACCAGGAGGGCATGATTTACTGTGTCGAAAGCTTTGATTAAATCAATGAAAGCAGCACCAACCAGGTATCCTTGTTCTAAGGAGTGGTGAATAAAGCCTGTGAACTCCAGAAGGGTGGTAGTGGTACTATGACCATTTCTGAACCAGTGTTGTTGCAGGCATTGTAGCTGATATTTTTCTAAGTTTTCAACCAGTTGGTCAGCCACTATACGCTCAAGAGCTTTCGAGAGTGGGGACGGGACAGGACAGAGATATGCCTGTAGTTCCCATTAAATGTGCAATCCCAAACTTATGAACTGGTATATACATATATATATATATATATATATATATATATATATATATATATGTATATACATATATATATATATATATATATATATAGGATATCTATGCTTCATTGAAAATATCTCTGATATTTTCCCGAGTCAGGTTTGACCTTGACATCACGAGTGGCAAAGCCATGAGTGATGCCACAGGTCAAACTTGTTTCAAGGAAAATATCTGGATATTTTCAATGGGGGCATTGTATGTTCCATTTATGCAATGGGCCAAGTTTTTTCACCCGTGTAATTTTCATTTTGTTTTTTAAATAGGTATGTTTTTATTTCTTTTTGTTTCCAGATGACTGAGCCTTGTGTTCCATAAAACTGAACTTTTGCATCAGGATGCTGTGCTGTTGTGCTGTTAGGGAGAGTGGTAAGAGTAAAAAAGAGAGAGTTGGTTGCTTTTTTGTGTGCTGGGGTTTGAAGGAAGTTAATGTTTTGTGTGAGGCTAAAAGTTTTTTTAAAATATTTGAAGTGAAAGAATGTGAGGTGGGGGAGACAATGAAAAAAATTAATTGTGTTTTGTCTGGTATTTTGGACCTTTAAGAGAAATGGTAATTAACATTGTGTGAAGCTGAAAGTTTATTTTTTTTAATGAGTTACAATGAAAGAACAGGGGAGAAAATGAAACTGTTCTGTGTGCTGCTGGAGAGAAATGAAACTGCCAGTGGGAGCTGGAATGCAAGTGAGCAGGTGCATTCTAATTGTGCTGCTCATGCTGCCAGCTCCCACCAATCAAAACCTTTGTGAGCAGTTGTGCTGAAGTGCAGATAGTGCCTGGTTATTACCTACAATGAAGATGAATGACCTACAGTGAGGATAAATGTGATATTTTCACTGTAGGTCTGACCAGCCAAAAATACTGCTGTTATTTGCTACTTTTTATCCTCACCCCCATTGCATAAATATATAAAGAGAATAATGGATAGGTTAGTGTCCATTACCGGGGAGTAATACCATTGAGAGGTTCTGGACACAGGAACCTCAAGAGTGAAGCCTGAGAGGTTCTAATGTGTCCAGAACCTCGAGATAATAGGACTCCTGGTAATAGAAACCAAGCTGTCCATTATTTTTTTTAATATATGGATCCAAGGTGTACATTGAATAAGTTACACTGACCTCGATGTATGCAGCGTGGGGTCCTGAGTGAAGAGACAAGATAATGCAGCTGTGGGACTGGCTCTGCAGTTCCTCAAGTCCGTGGTGATTTTCGGTAAGTGGGCCGGCTCGGTATGTGAACCAGACGTCTCGTGGATGTACTCATTACAAGTAGATTTGTAGAAAGGAGAAAAAGGACGGTCATCAAACATTGTATGGTGAGGGTGTAATTTTTTTTAAAAAACAGCACTGCTAGCACCGGAGATTTCTCTCGCTAAGCGAGAGAGTAAGCCGCCATGTTTTGTGAGTGCTTCTGCCCAGTCACACAGGAAAAGTGGCCAATCGCAAGACACGCTTAGGAAGATGTCGAGGTCAGACTTGCCGTTGCGCTGTTGAAGCTTTGTGATAATAGTATTGTTCAGGTATGGAACAGTAGTATTACCACATCTGAACAATACTATTATCAGTGGTGAAGTGTAGTATTATCGCTGTGGGACCCGATAGTATTACCGTGAATTTTTTGTATGCTTTGCAATACTACTAATTTCAACATCCATATATTAAATATACACACACACACACACACACACACACACACACACACACACATTCAATAGTGTTCAACTCTTCTGTCATATTTCTTGTTAGCTTTCCTAGAATCATCCTATTTTCAGTACAGTGTAACAAACATAAGATCTTGTTTAATGTTCATCAAGTGTTCAAATAACATAATATTGCCAGATGGGGATCTTCCAAAGCCAATACTATATCTCTTGTAATCTTTTCTGTATCCCAGTAATATTCACTATTGGGGCTCATATTTTGGGAAATATCCTCTTCCTTTGTTGGGGAGAGAATAGAGGCATTGCTCATGCCATTCATTATAGAAATATTACTTCTACCCACTTCCTGCTCCATTACCTTATTAATATTTAGCCTTAATTGATTATTCTCTAAATCCTCAACCCTTTTCTGATTAGTTCTGATAAAGCTTCAGATTTCTGCTACTGTTTTATTTAGTTCTTCTTGATTATCAAAAATTTCAGAAAAATCGATGTTAATGTTTCCTCCTAGGTTGTTATCCATAGTGTCTTTACTTGACTTTATGTTTTTTTTCATTTCAGGATTCCCTTGAATATAAGATGTAATCTTTCCCAAACTACCTGTTCTTCACCTTATTTGTTCATCGTTTGAGGCGGAAGTTAGCTTATTGTTTTTAGCCTTCCCCATCCATTTACCTTTTATTTTATTTTTGGGAAAACCTTGAGAGTTCTGTGTTTGATTTAAAGCTCCTAATGCAAGTTGTTTTAATGTTTTTACTTTATTATTCATATTTTTTGGACTTCCCATTGTTGCATTCGTAGTCAATTCAGTAGTAATTGTTTTACCACTCCTTGTAGTTGTTGGCATTTTGTATTCTACAAAGATATTTATTTCTTATCAGAAATCTAATCAATTTTATCTAGCAATATCAAAATAATCCCCAAATCCTGTCTAATGTCTTGTATGAATTACCCAGAATTAAATTATATAATGAAGAACAGTTCCTATGTATTGCACCTTTATGTGCCATAAAGGTAGGCTAATAAATATAAATGATCTGGCATGAATAAATAAGTGCAAGAAAAAATATTAATTCTATATGCTTAACAAAATTCAATTTAAATAGGGTCAAAATAATTTGACAGGTTCCCTGTTAAAGTGCTTAATTAAATTTAAATGAAGTGAGAGGACTGGGAAGGTGCAGAATACTACAAGTGTTTCTAAATAACTACTACTTAGCTCTAAGTTATTTCAACTGTAATTTAACTAATATACCTCAGGTGCCACATAAAACATATAGGTCCAGATATTCAAAGCTTTGCATTGGGCAAAAAAACATTTGCTCGGGTTTAGCATGGGATTAGCATGGGCCTGCTATATTCAAAAGGCCAAATAGCGCAGGCAAACCACATTAGCGCTGGGCAAACCATAATTATATGCAAGGGGCAAAGTGAACATGAATACAGGTGCAATGAGATATTCAGTGACTAGCGCCATGCTAAGGTGTTTAGCGCCACTTAACATGACCCATAGGGCAGTATAAATTACCACCCAGGAAAAGCTGGTCTTAACCCTGGGCAAACAGCTTTGCATGACATTGTTGCTTTGCACTTTGTTAGCGCAGCATTAGCGCAGCTTGCACAACCCTAACATTTGAGTATGACACTTAGAAACTGCCAGACATGGAGGACACATGCTGCTCATTGATGACACCACCATGATGCCAACAGCTGCCACAGGTCCCAGCCATGCACAGGCAGTAAGAGGTGATCAGACCTACAGGGGCATCATGGTAGTATGGCCACACAGCACACACCTGCAGACTATACGGCTGTGGTGCCCAACACATGCCAGCACACACAGGCAGCACTGTGGGCATGGTGGCCACTGAGGGGAGGGTGTACTAGTGGTCAGACCTCACCACAGCCAGGTGTGGCCACCGGACTGGGACACAGCACACAGTGCACATGGGCCAGTAGTGGGAATACCCCACTGCCTGTGTGCCTGTCAGATCCTACGTGCCCCCTCAGCCACATACAGCACAACTGTACAGATGCCACAGCACACACATCTGGTTATGTATATGTCACTGTGTGCATCCCATGCCGCAGGTGCAGCATCTGTGGATCACACAACAGTGTAACAGTAATGTCCACTGTCAGGAAGCACCTGCAAGTTGGGTCTGTCACTGTGTACAGTGCAGTCAGTGTCATTGCCCTACACACCATAGGCAGTACTGTGTCCCACACACTACTGCCCCCTTGCTACTGTAGTGTCTGCTGTGCACTGTAGCATGCCCTACGGTGTTACAGTTGCATGCAGCACCACCACCACCTGTGCCTATGCTGTGTTGTCCCCTGGGGTACAATATGCTATGCTATGCTGTACTGTGTACATGTAGCCTGCAGCTATCATTGTGCACTGCCAGACAGACCTACAGGTAGAGCTGTGGTCGGACCTGGCCAGCCCCTGCACTTCCAGACTGACCTACAGGTGGCTCTGTGGGACCCTGCAGTAACGCTGGGCAAACTGCATGCAAGTCAGGGCATAACAAGATACTAATCTGGATGTTTGCCCAGAGACTATCTGAGTAGGCTCATTTGCATGTCAGTTTTGAATATAGCAATGTTTAGTGCCGGGCAAACAGCTTAGCTCCGCGCTAATCCTGCGCAAATGTGTTAGCTCCACGCAAATGGTTCGGGGAATATTATACTGTTTTACACACTGTACCTTCCCATAGGCTGCTCCCTGCAGCTGTACTGGGTCCACGCATTTGTTGGAACACACATTGGCCACATAAGTCGCCTCTAGCTACCTTCACATTGCTGTGCACTGTGTTGCTGTTGTGGACTGCACTTCCTGGATGCTATATTCAGAGCTGTCTTATTCCAGGACTAAGTTTGCCCTGCACTCCCAGCTCAGTTTACCTAGTCTCATTCCCATGCTATATTCAGAAGCTGTTTGCCCCAGGCTATTCCTTCTGAATATAGCTTGCTTTGTGCTCCGGGCTAAGTTTGCCAGTCGGGCAGTGCTAATTTAGCCCAGGGGCAAAGCTTTGAATATCTGGCCCATACTGTGGTAAGCACTGAATAATAAATAAAATGGCTAAGTCTGCTTACCCAAAATTTCTCCAGTATGGGGGTTCTATCCCAAGATTCCACCTTCTTCCTATAGGTACTGCCAGAAAGATAACAGTTTTAATATTTGATACCACGGGAGAGTTTTAAAATTGGATCCTGTAAAGCTTAATCCTACAGTAGCTCTAATTGGATTTGTTTAATTTAACTATGACATGCTAATCTTTCAGCTCTAAGATGAAAGCTTTTTTATGGTCATTTTAATCTTTTAGGGTGGACAAATTCTCCCTCTCCTCTAAATTACCAAATCCCCCTTGAGTGCTTCAAATACTTAAAATTGTTTCAGAACCTTTTTGGTAGTCCACTAATATTCTGGTAAACCTTTTCAAGTAATAACTTTATGTAACTGGTTTTATTTACTTACTCAGGCTTTCCATTTTAAAGGAGAGTAGAAAACATTTTCATTGGGATCCTCCTATTCCAACCGTGATATTGCACATGGGGTTCTGCTGCTGCTACCTCTCAATGCTTTTGCTAAAATTCTCTGTTTCTTAGGCAGTCAGTAAACCTCAGACCTAATCGCCTGCTGTCTGCCTTCTCTCTCTACTGTTGGCAAGCTGCTGCTGTTAACCTGTTGCTAGCTGAATGTTCTGATGCTGGCAGCTGTGTAGTACTTATCAAAAAAGGGCACATGGTGAATTATGACATTGAACCCTCTCCGCCGAGTCACCACCTGGTACTGAACCACCTGTCTCCAAATAATGTAAACTATAATATGCAAGAATGTAGATAATTTTTTTGTATTTTACGTCCTTTAAAATAAATATTATAAATGACATGAAGCATTAAACCCATTTACATCCAACACGCTATCTCAGACCTTAGCTATCTTACCTAATTGGCTTCTAAAGATACCACACTACACTCCCTCTTAATTATAAACAATTCTGTGTAAGCAGCATTTATGCTAATACAATATAAGCCCCATTGCCTAAATAAAGGGTGGGGGCACACTCAAGACTGACCATCTCACTACACTTTTTATAACACTTTTAGAATCAAGTAAAATGAATCTTAGGGACCAACGTTTCTTCATGACAGATCCATTTATACTAAATTTTCAAATTTCCACTTTCTTCTTCCACAATGTTCTGTCAATCTTGTCCACTGTTCTCTTCTCTAAATCTTCTTGTTCTTCTCCTCGCTTCTTTATAATCACCTGTACAGAGTCTTACTGCTCTTTAAACTGGATTCTTATCACTCTACTGTGCTTTTGCACTCTGTTACTTGTCTGTACTATTAGGCAGGTACTACCCAGGTTCAATCCCTCCTGAGGGGCCCCTTTGTAATCCTCCATCCTATCTCCCACTGATAAGACTACCTCCTGTTGAAACAAAAAGAACACTTGGAAAAACACTGCCAGACCAAGAATAAGGCACAAGATTATTAAATACAGGTAGTGGTGGTATACCCTTTATAAGAAAAAAATAGCCTGTAATAGACCCTGCTTCCTCGGCTCCTCCTCAGCTCAGTAGCATGCATCCTCCATCTTGGAATTATCAAGTCACCCTCTTTTTATTAAGGATCAGTTAGTTTAGGTCACTGTTGAGCTGTGGGGTTCATTTCTAGGCCTTATGCGCCCCTTATTGCTTACAAGGATGTTACTTACACAGGCAGCTTTAAGCACTTTCTTCAACAAACCCCACATGTGCTCTGCATTACCAGCCTTATGCAATTACTGCAGACCATTGGCCACCAGTCTTCTATCTTGGCAAAGTTCACCTTCCCGAAGTTTCATTTCCTAGTGGCTAAGGCCCAGCTAGTCATCACTGTCACCAGGGAGAAGGTTATCTGGTTATTGTCATTGCTTCCCACTGGTTACTTGACATTCAGACTTGAGATGACCCTATACCCAGTGCTGAGAACAAGATGAAGCTTGGCTTCAAACTTAATCCCTTGTTGAGCAAGATTTTCTAGGAAGCAGTCTGTGAAAGTGGAAAGAAATTCCATCCTAGTTCTCTCATTAGATTTCTTAAGATATCAGTCTGTGCCTGGAAGATTAAAGTTTCTCACGATCACTACTGCAGCTGATTTGGCTGCTCTTATAATAATGACTCAATAGATCAACGATCTTACTCTAGTATAATCTACATACTGTATGTACCTTTATACTTTTGCTATGGTAGTGGTGGCCCACTGTACATCTGAAATACTGCATGTGAGGTTAGCTAATTTTAAATTTTGGGCCCTCATTTAGTACTATTGTGTAGTCTTATCATTGAGGAGAACTTGCACATCACTGGGAAACACTGAGAGCACTTTTGTAAGCTACTGTGCCATGGAAAATAAACACAAGCAAACACACCTGCAGTGAATTAACTTACAAAAAAATACACTTTCTCTATCACGTGTGATATCTTTGTAAATATCTGATCCCTGGCTTACTGATACATGCAAGTCCTGTTCTGCAAGTACCCCACAGGCAGGGCTTCACAACAATTAATACAGTTCTCTTCAGACTGTGAAAGTAAGTACAGATTTCTGCAGATGTCAAGCTTTCCATGATCCTTTGATAAAATACCCAATCGTATTCCTGGCTTACTGACACATGCAAGTGCTGTTCTGCAGGTACCCCACAGGCAGGGCTTCACAAAAATTAGTAGTTCTCTTCAAACTGTGGAAGTACAGTAAGTACAGATTTCTGCAGATGTCAAGCTTCCAACGAGCCGTTGATAAAATACCTAGAAACCACTCATATCAAACCTGTGATTTCCTTTACTCATCACCTTTTATAACCCAAATGTGAGACACTGTGCCTTGAAAAAATGAAACAATGAGGCAATATATAGAACACATAATCAAATCATAGAGATAGATGCCTTGTTAATGCTTTTTATGCTCTGTGATGGTCAGAGTACACCGCAGTCCCCAGCTGGCCTCTTACTCTCTCTCTCTCTCTCTCTGTCAGGCCTTTGCCACTGAGACCATCTAGACAAGCACAGACCCCATTGTTCTGATGACCCTTTTCTGCAACCTTCTACCCTTTAGATGCCCTATAGTAAGCGTCTCTTCTCTGGATAGGACATACCCCACCTTCTCTCTCTCTCTGGCTTTCTCTATGTACCTCTTTATCCAGGTACTCTTTCCTCAGAGATGCAGCCACAAACAGCAAGTTACTCCAGTCTTAGAAAAATAACTAATTTCTTACTAAACACTGGTTGTCCAAACACATCACTAATTTTCAGGTATTTAAACTATGTACACATTGTCAGACAACAGTACACATACAGAATAACAAAAGGAAGCTTGCACACTTGTGCAGATGAATGCTTCTAGCTTTCTTAGCAGTTATGAGGTTTGCTTCCACTTACAAGGTCTTCTTACCTTACTGCCCATACTACACTTTGTTTTCTCAAGTCTCTCTCTAAAGACATGTAGTCTGGCTCTCTCATTTGAACACACTTACATAGATACCTCAGCAAAAAGGATGCTACAAGAAATGGGTGGAGACTCCTGGTGCCATGGTTGACAGATGCTGCAATATCACTTCCCTATATCCAGGCTGATCTGATTGGTTGAACAGCTTCAGGCCTGGAATTTTAGGTGATGCCTACCCTGTGTGGTATTATGTAACCTTAGCCTCTTAGGGTCCCAGCTTCTGCTTGAAGATTATTTAGCATCTGAAAGAATACAGCCAGATGCAGTCACGATTGTTGATCTCCAAGCCTTTGTTTACTAACAACCCCTCCCCCTTTCAGGAAGCCTTTAACAATGTATTTATGTATGTATGTATGTATTTTATTTATTTGCAATTTTTAACCAGGAAAGGCACACTAAGCTGTGATAGCTTGTTTCCAGGTATATCCTGGGGAGTAGGTTACATGGATCTGTTATTGAGAGGGAGAATGTTGGCCTTAACACCAGGAAAACTCCCCTACTCTTCTTTGATAAGTGCATTGGGATCTTTTACTTCTACCTTGGCAGTGACCAGAAATGGGCAGAACAGATCTTGGTTTCACATCTCCTCCCAAGAATAGCACCTCAACAGTGCAGCATGCCCCTCATACTGCACTACAGTGTCAGTTATGGGTATAACTGTAAGTGCCTGATATGGGGTTAGAACCCACAACCTTCTGACCTTCCAGCCCCAGAGGTGAGTGTGCTACATACTGAGTCACTGACACTGACTATCAAGGTCTATACCATTTATGAAATCCTACTGGGCCGCTCAATATCTCCAAATAGGTCACTTTTGTCAGAGATGATTGATACTATCTGGGCTCCAATGCTACAGAAGGCAATTTAGCAGTTGACAAAATAATTTAGACTACCACAAAGATAATTCAGACTATCAGCAAAATGTATCTGGTCATCACATATCTGACCCTATGTTTTTATTAAAGTACATATCTGCGAGCTCCACAAAGAGCTACTTCATGCAAGCTATCTGGCCACCTGTTTACTAATACTGGAAACACAGTTTATCTGCATCAGCATTTTGTGCTCCACTGTGATGCTATATGGTGAAATCATAGACCTGGAGGCCTATACTCCAGCATAACAGTTTGGCAGTTTGCCCACTCATTCTGTTCAACCATTTCAATAGATTTGGTCTGTGACCACTGTGAATGACCTTCCATTCAGATGGGGATGCAATCTTTTGATTGCCCAAACAATGGCCAGATACTCTTTCTCAGTGGTAAAGTAGTTCAGTTCCTTCATTAGCAGCTACTGGCTAAGGCAAAAAACTAGCCTTTCTACCCCAGCTTTTGTTACTTGAAAGAGCACTGCCCTCAAGTCCCCTGTTACTTGCATCTGTCTGAACAATAAACCCCAAACTGTAACCTGGGCTTACCAGCAGTGGTGCTTGGCCTAGTGCCAGTTTCAGTTGCTGGAAGGCTGTTTCATACTGCTCCAGCCACTAAATCTTCTCTAGCAGCTTCTTAGCTATGCTGTCTTTTAAAGGAGCTGCAATAATGCTATAATTTTTAACAAACCTGATGTGCCCCCTTCCCATTAGATGTCCCAAGTATGGCACATCTGCCATCCTGATTTAGCACTTCTCTGGCTTGATACTCACTTCTGCGTCCTGTAATTTGGTCAAGGTTTCCCTCACATGGGAGAAATGCTTATCCCATGTCCGGCAAAATGTTTCTATAGCATTCACATAGGCTAAAGCAAAGTGCCCAATCCCATTCAGGACCCTGTCAACTATTCTGTGGAAAGTGGAAGTGAATTCCTCTTGCTGAAAAGCATAACAGTGAATTCAAATGTAACCCCCAGGTGATGCTATCCCAAGGGCTACTACCCCTGCCTGCTTGACTACTGACAGGTTGAGGGACTTAGGTTCTATGGTGGGTGCCTCCACCCAGAGGTCAGGGTTTGTAGTGGTTAGACTAGCTTGGCCACAGCCCTCTGGGACACTGAGACCCCCCTTTTATCCCTCCTAGTGGCTCACACAATGCACAGAAGTTACAGTCCCAATACCCCACTTGTACACACTATTCAATCATACAGTACCACTTACCCGCAAGACTGATTCTGAGGTTCATCTCTGAGGACCCCCCTGTAAAATAAGGTTAATCAGCATATACCAACCAATGCAATGCTTGACATGTAGGTGCTGACACTTCAGACAGTGTAAAGTTTAACAACATCAAATCTGGTTTATTTAGGGGACAATAACACAGGAGGGGGAAATCAGATTAATTGGTGGCATTAGATCACAGTACTGTGCACATTACAGGGTCTATAAAGTCACACTCTGGGTACCCAGGTTGGGGGGAGGGCTAGCCAGATCCATTGCCCGGGGTTGGCCAGCTGGTGTAGATGGATGGGGCCCTGTAGAGAAAAATATGCACAACACCCAATTGTAATCTGGAGCCGGATGACTCAGTCTTTGAAGAAATGAAGAAAAAGAAATCAGATGAAACACTATTGATGGTTAATCAGTCACAGGGGATGCCCTGATGGGTACTCACAATACCTCATGCTGAAAACATGGCGCAGATGGTGGTTCTGGATTGCCAGACACACACAGTAGAAGGATGAGATCCTACAAGCCAGGCACATGGCTTTGATCAACAAACTGATCCAGTCTGCATACATTCAACTTGGATTTCAGTATACACTGCACGGGGATAAGAGAACCTGTTTAGCTATTCCTCACAAGCAAATCACACATTTATACATTAAGGAAATTACTATACCAGGCAGCTGCTTTCAGGTCCCAATCGCACTTACTACTAACACCTGGGAGTTCACACTGCAGCTTCACTTTCTGACAGACCGAGTGCTATTCAGCAATTTCTCCAGTCTTCTACAGGGTGAGCCTGGTTTCCTTTCTTTCAGCCTCTCTTCTTCTCTGAAGTCTAGGATTCAGTCTGAATTAAATTGGCAACACAACAGCCGACTTTAGGCCTCTCACATGCTTCCTGCGTGAAACTATACAGCACAGAAGCTCGGAACGCCTCTCATCACAGTCACAACGGATCTGATCTGTCCAGATGCAAGGCAGAGCATTCCCTTCAGGCGCCACCCGGTCCAATTGGTGGACTCAGCTGTCAATTACTCAGAACTCTCCCCGTTGGTACAAATAGGTGCCAGGTCCAGAACTTCACTTCCCAGAATTACTAGCTATATCTCCTCATGGTAAGCCGGCTCCCAAGAGAGTCCTAATTCTGGTTGGTCCAAACAAACTCCATTTTAGAGGCCCTCTCTCCCACTGATTGGACCCACTCAGTAGTTCAGATCCAAAATGGAGGGGCAAAACACACAGAGGCCCAGCTGCAAGAAAGGCAGGTTAGATAAACTGCATTTTACTTAATACTCTAACTAGTTTTAGGCAAACAGTTATACCTTTCATTTAGGCTCCCTCTGCGCTCTTAGCGACTGCAGAAATGGAACGATTTGACAGCAGCTTGGGCGGATTCAAGCATTAAATACACAGTCCCCCCATACAGACTAATTAAGTCTGCAATCAGACAGCTCTTAAAGAGACAGTATGTGGAGGATCAAACAGCACTCACTTGGAACCACATTTAATGGCTTAAACGCCGAAAGCCAGCCGGCAGAGAAACACTTAGGCAGGATCTATAGAGTCTTTTCTGGAACCCCCATCTGTAAGGGGTTACACCCCTCCTGGCCTGAAAAGAACTTGGCATCTGCATCAAGTAGTTACCCTTATAACAATTGTAAAACAACTACTAAATACTGTACATGTACATTACTACCGGCCGGAGTTGCATTCTTTAAATCACACTAAGATGTTAGTTCTTGATCATACGTACTTATTCTCTATTTCACAGCTTACCACAGGTTATCATATTGTATATACAGCAACATTTCAGCATTAGGTCACCCTTCCTGCACATGAAACTGGAAAAGAGGGGGCCCTTCCCTATCAGCTACCTTGGGGCTGGACAGGGCAGGGGCACCATACTCAGAGGGCAGTACAAGTAATCTGGAATTATTTCCCAGGCTTAGTTTGGGCAACGAGCTTGGGGTCACATACACTCCCTTATGGACCATGTTAAGGGGTAGGTCCACAGGTCTGCCCAGGGACTCATAACTTAAACATACAACATGCCTCACAGCTTGACCAGTCCTTCTAGAGGGAACTGTTACAGTCTCTGCACTGTTAGGCTCACTTTCAGCACTGTCTTTACTCAACAGGGAAGTCTCCACTGGGGTAGAAAGGCTGGAACTTAGGGCACTTTCAGTTCCAGGAGTTACAATTTTAAAGTCCACAACACTTGGCTCACATGGGGAGTTTTCTGACATTGGTAGTGAACTATCAGAGCACTCAACACACTCTTCTTGTTCTGGTATATCACCAGTTTGTCCCATTCCACCATTTTCCTCCTCTGAAAACTCAAAACAGTTCAACCATACACAATGATTCCATATCATCTGACTTGATGCTTTGCACTTCACTTTCTGGGAGCATTGGCTCCAGAGACAAAGCTGGGGGCTTAGACAGTCCAGAAGGCCCAGCTTCATCTCCAGGATTGACTAGGGGATTGCCCCAAAACAATTGACTCAGTTCGTAAGAAGGGTAGTATTCAAAGCCACACTCACTTTCCTCTGACATGGACTGACAGTCATGTTCAACTGGGACTTGTGGAGGGGAACACTTTAACTCAGCTTCTGTAGGTGCAGGCTTTCTTGATTTTTGTTTAGCAGCAGCTCTAGTCACTGGTCCAGAGGGGGCATTTTCTGGGGGCTCAGACTCAATCAAGATTTGTCCAATGGGCAGTAAATGATGTCTATGCATTGTTTTCCCATCTTTTGAATTATTCTCAGGCCTTACTTTGTACACAGGCAGATCATCTAGTTTGCCTACCACAATATCTGGAAGCTGGTGCCACCTATCAGCAATTTTGTGCTTGCCATGCAGTCCCAGATTTCTTAGCAACACCCGATCTCCCTCCTGGAGTTCCAGTGCTTTCACTTTGTTATCATACCTTTCTTTGTTGGCCAGATTTCTTTTGGTAACCATGGTTTGAGCCAGTTGGTACGCATGATTTAGCTGGGCCTTTAATTTCTGCACATACTGTAAGTGAGTAGCTGCTTGAACCCCATCAGGAGAAACTCCAAAACACACATCTACCAGCAGTCGGGCTTCTCTTCCAAACATCAGGCGGTAGCGGGAGAACCCAGTGGCATCATTTTTAGTGCAGTTGTAGGCATGTACCAGTGTGCTAATTTGTTGACTCCATCTAGGTTTGTATTTGGGATGAAGGGTGCCCAGCATATCTAGCAGAGTGTGGTTGAAACGTTCAGGCTGTGGGTCCCCTTGGGGATGATAAGGGGTGGTTCTGGATTTTCGTGCTCCCCACACAGAAAGCACCTCTTTAATCAGACGACTCTCAAAGTCCCTTCCTTGATCAGAATGGATTCTTTGTGGTGCCCCATAGTGAACAAAAAAGTTTTCTATAAGCACTTTACACAGTTGAGGCCTTCTGGTCCCTGGTGGGGAAAACTTGGGCATATCGGATGAAATGGTCAGTGACCACCAGCACATTACCAATGTTTCTATGATCTGGCTCCAAACTCAGAAAGTCAATACAGACCAATTCCATGGGGGCACTGGTGGTGATGTTAACAAGAGGAGCAGCCCTTTGTGGCAAAGATTTTCTCTGTAAGCAGTGACTACAAGTTCTAATGTGTTGTTCAACATCAGCCCCCATTTTAGGCCAATAAAATCTGGATCTCACCAAATCAAGTGTTCAGTCTATGCCAAGGTGCCCCATGTGGTTGTGTAGGGACCTCAGCACCAAGTCTCGAAAGGCAGTAGGCAAAATTAACTGTTGCTTGTCCATTTGTCCCCCTCTGTCTACCGTCTCTCTATAACAGTCCATTGATCAGTTTCAACTTAGGGCCTTCTTTATATAACAATGCAGTTCTCAAATCAGGGGAACGTAACCTTGACACACCTTTCCCTGCTTGGAGGGCTTCTAGAGCTGTTTTGATCATGGGATCTCGAGATTGAGCCCGCTGAATACTGTCATTACTGACTTGAGGCAAAGCACCAGTGTCCAAGGCAGAGAAGTGGCAATAAGCAGCTGGAAAGTAATTTTCAGAGGGTCCCAAACAATCCACCATACAGTCCACTGCATCCATGGACATTTGTTCCTCCCTATCAAACTTCTGGCAGAGTGCTCGAATATCAGGTTCTGACAGTCTGACCCAGTTATTCAGGGGGACAGGTCTCCATGAGAGAGCATCAGCATCTATGTGGTTCAGGCCTGCTCTGTATTCAACAGCGTAGTCGTATGTAGATAATGCAGAAAGCCACCTATGACCAGTGACGTCTAATTTAGCTGAAGTCTGGCATAAGTCAAGGGATTGTTGTCAGTTTTTACCAGTATTTTAGCCCCATACAAGTATTCATGGAATTGGTCCACAATGGCCCACTTCAGAGCTAGGAATTCTAACTTGTGTACCAGATAGTCCTTTTCGGAAGGGGCCAGGCTCTGGCTGGCAAAAGCCACTGGTCTTAAACCATTCTCATGTTCCTGGTACAACACAGCCCCCAACCCTTGCAAGCTAGCATCAGTGTGCAGGACATAAGGTTTTGTTGGATCTGCATAGGCCAATACTGGAGCGTGGGTAAGTTGATATATGATCTCATGAAAAGCAGTCTCACAATCAGGAGTCCAGCAGGCCCCAAATACTTCATTTGGACAAAAATACACTCTCTCAGTCTTGAGAGACACTGATTTTTTGTATCTTTTGTGGGTTGGGGGATACCCTTGAGTAAGATTAAGCAAAGGGCAGATCACTCTTGAATAGTCCTTAATGAAACGTCGATAATAAGCACAGAAACCCAGGAATCTTTGCAGTTCTTTCAGATTTTGGGGTTGTGGCCAGGTGGTTAGGGCCTCAACTTTACTCGGGTCTGTCTCTATCCCTTCAGTAGAAACTATGTGCCCCACATACTTTACGGATGTTTGAAAGAATTGACACTTATCAATGGATAACTTCAGGCCAAAGTCCTCTAGTCGGTCCAACACCTTGAACAGTCGGCCCTCGTGTTCCTCCAGCGAGCTGCCAAACACAATAACATCATCCAAATACACCAGGCACTCTAATAAATTCATGTGCCCCACTGCACGCTCCATCAATCATTGAAAAGTGGCTGGGGCACCTGAAATCCCTTGAGGCATCCTCATGAATTCATAGAAACCCAGCAGACAGATAAAGGCCATCTTCTCACAGTCTTCCAGGGCCATCAGGATCTGGTAGTACCCGCTGCAAAGATCCGGCATGGAAAACTATTTGCTACCATTCAGGCAGTCCAAAGCATCTTGAATGTGTGGCATTGTATACTGATCAGGGATAGTCCGCCGGTTTAAGGTACGATAATCTACGCACATCCTCAGAGTCCCATTCTTTTTCCTCACTACCACAATGGGAGAAGCTTATGGGCTTCGGGATTCTTGTATTACACCAGCAGCCAGCATCTCTTGCAAATGTCACCTCACATTGTCTATGTCAGCAGGTGCCAGGCGTCAAGACCTCTCACAAAATGGCCTGTCATCCTGTAGCCGGATATGGTGCTCAGTCCCTGGCACGCAGCCTACGTCCCACTCCTTTAAAGAGAACACCTGGTCCCTTTGTGCAAGCTTCTTACTGATCCTCACTTTCCATTCCGCTGGCAACGGGGAGTCACCTAAATCAAACAAGTCAGGCTTTACTCTATCACTTTTCCCCAAACTCTTATTGCTGGGTAGCACGACAGTATCCTCACAATGCACAGTAGCCAGGGTGCAACCTCAGTTTACTCGAATCTCCCTGTCAGACATGTTGTGAACTTGAACCATCACTCTTCTGGCAAAAGCGTGGGCTCTAGCAGGCAGAATACTTGGCTTGACCAGCAGCCACTCAGGCAGTTTTACATCTTCTGGTGTATACAGCATTAATATTTTGTTCTTGACATCCTTTTTCATATGGACCTCTCCTTGCAGGACACATTGGGCATTTGGTGCCAAAAGCAGAGATTCAGGATCCTTCTTCCAGACAACCCCAACCGATTCCTCTGATTCCATTCTGTTAGCATCTCTCTGTGCCTCATAGGCCTTTTTAATCAAGGCCGGAATTCTTAGGGCCCTACCAGTCTGGGACCCTTGTTTTTCATAACACAACTGTGCCAGTCGCCTAAACATATGTGCATTAGTTCTAATCAGCAATGGAACCAAATCATAGAGTCCAGTAGGGGGACACACTAAGGCTAAGGTCTCCACTTGCTCTGCCACTCCAGCCACAGTGGTGGGAAAAGACAACCAAATTCGGATATAGCCAGAGTAGGGGTAGGCCTTCTCACTCAAGCCCCACACATGTAGTCCTTCAAGTGGTTGCAGGGGTACATTAGACAAATGCTTTTGATACCAGTCCTGAAACATAATTTTCACTTGGGAGCCACTGTCTAACACAGCTCTGGTGGGTACCCCATTCACTTTCACAGTAGTCTCCATGGAGGGACCCACCACCTCGGACCATTCGGGGGGCATTACTTGGGATGTCGATCGGGCTTAGGCCCTGGTGGAAAAACATTTCTGGGTGGCTCCCCCTGGTGATTGGGCATAGGTTTTGCAATGCCAGGCCACTAACCTGTTGGTAACTTTTCTCAAGTTCTGTGGTAGGCGACAAGCAGTCTGAAAGTGTCCATCCTCTCCACAACGGTAGCAAAACTTAGTATCTCTGTTGTCCTTGGAGGGAGGGGGATCTCTTATCTGGTTGGACATCTTGGGGGCCCTGCAGGGCTCTTCTTGAACTGGGGGTTTACCCCATTGGACCTCTGGGTCTCCACTTCTATTGGGGGTGACAGCAGCCTGTTGCAGTTCCCTCACCATCTCTCTTAAGTCCCTTATTTCTGCTCTCAGGTTGCTGTCAATCTGGGTTTCAGGAGAAACGACATGCACTCCCTCTCCACTTATAGGTTCAGGGGGAGCTTGATACAGATCCGGCTCCTGGTAGGTCTCAGTCAACTCCTTAATCAACCCTCTCAGCTGTTTAGTATCATCTGGCTCACTCTTCTCAGGGGTCTGACAAGGGTTCACAGCCCCAGCATAGGGTTCCCATCCCTCTTCATCAGTTTCATTCTCACGGATCTCTCTTATCAAGTGGCAATACTCGGGAGGGTCAGCCCTCCTGTCTTGCAGTTTGATTTTCAGCAATATCACACTTGAAAATCTTGCTGATTTCAATATATGGTCTAATCGGACCTGGTTTAGCACTTGGGCAGACACTCCTCCTTTTCGGTGGGCCTTTTGCAAAGCCCTTTCCATCCTGGTAACGAAAGTAGACAATATCTTATTTCTTCACTGTTTAGCTGACTTGAACTTCCATAATAGATCCGCTCCGGTTTTGGTGCTGCCAAATACCCCCTCTAATGTGGAAAGATATTCTGCTGCAGTGGCCTCTGGATTAGTGGCCCATAGGAATCGAATGGCTTCCAGTGCAGGACCCCTCAAACTTTCCATCAACCATTTTCTCTTTTCCCCCTCGGAGCACTGCCACTCTTGTACTAAAGGGGTAGCATAGTCCATCCAGGTCTCCAAATCATCTTCCCCTGAAGGCACTGGAACAGTACTGGAAAAAAGTCTCAATCTCCGATAGGAATCCAGTTGGATGGGGGGAATAACCATAGGGGCTGAGGCTACTATGGAGCTCTTAGAGGACCCAGGAGATGTACCTGGGGAAGGCAGGGGAGTGTGGTCGCCCGAGATGTCTAATACTTTTACCAGTTCCTGAGCAGTTCTCCCTTCTGCGGCTAACAGTTTGAGCAGGTTTTCCTTAAAGCTATTAGTACTAGGGGACCCACCCGGGGTGGCCAAACCACTACATGTGTGAATAACCCTCCAGCCCTTCTGGGCACCTTTGGGCAAAATCACAGGGGGCACCTTCTCAGTGTCTATTGTAATACTGCATGAAAGCAGAACTTACAGGGTTTGTTTGAGCAAGTCGGCATATCACCCTTTTACTTCCACCTTGCCCATACATTTGACATGTTCTACAGTAGAGACAATGTCAGCGCTTTTAATCCCCAAAGGGATATCCAGCAATAAAACAGCCTTTTGGGAGTCCATTTCCTCAGCTTTGCACCACCCCATCAATTTGTGTACCATCATCTTAAGGGGGTCGAGTTTTAACTTGGGCGTGGTACTCCCCTCCATTTTCTCCTTTAAGTTAAACATAATGGGATACTTTCTTCATTTGACTACTAGAGGATGCTAATCCCAGTGGTGCCTCCAAGATGTAACCCCCAGGTGGCGCTATCCCAAGGGCTAGTACCCCTGCCTGCTTGACTACTGACAGGTTGAGGGGCCTAGGTTCTATGGTGGGTGCCTCCACCCAGAAGTCAGGGTTTGTAGTGGTTAGACTAGCTTGGTCACAGCCCTCTGGGACACTGAGACACCCCTTTTATCCCTTCTAGTGGCTCACACAATGCACAGAAGTTACAGTCCCAATACCCTACTTGTACACACTGTTCAATTATACAGTACCACTTACCCTCGAGATTGATTCTGAGGTTCGTTTCTGAGGACCCCCTGTAAAATAAGGTTAATCAGCATACACCAACCAATGCAATGCTTGACATGTAGGCACTGACACTTCAGACAGTGTGAAGTTTAACAACATCAAATCTGGTTTATTTAGGGGACAATAACACAGGAGGGGGAAATCAGATTAATTGGTGGCATTAGATCACAGTACTGTGCACATTACAGAGTCTATAAAGTCACACTAAGGGTACCCAGGTTGGGGGGGGCTAGCCAGGTCCCTTGCCCGGGGTTGGCCAGCTGGTGTAGATGGATGGGGCCCTGTAGAGCAAAATATGCACAACACCCAATTGTAATCTGGATCCGGATGGCTCAGTCTTTGAAGAAATGAAGAAAAAGAAATCAGATGAAACACTGTTGATGGTTAATCGGTCACAGGGGTTGCCCTGATGGGTACTCACAATACCTCACGCTGAAAACCTGGCGCAGATGGTGGTTCTGAATTGCCAGACACACACAGTAGAGGGATGAGATCCTACAAGCCAGGCACACGGCTTTAATCAGCAAACGGATCCCGTCCGCATACATTCAACTTGGTTTCAGTCTACACTGCACGGGGATAAGAGAACTCTTTTAGCTATTCCTCACAAGCAGTCCACACATTTATATGTAAAGGAAATTACTATACCAGGCAGCTGCTTTCAGGTCCCGATCGCACTTACTGCTAACACCCGGGAGTTCACACTGCAGCTTCACTTCCCAACAGACCGAGCGCGATTCAACAGTTTCTCCAGTCTTCTACAGGGTGAGCCTGGTTTCCACTCTTTTAGCCTCTCTTCCTCTCTGAAGTCTCGGATTCAGTCTGAATTAAATTGGCAACACAACAGCCCAACTTTAGGCCTTCCACGTGCTTCCTGCGGGAAACTATACAGCGCAGAAGCTCGGAGCTCCTTCTCTCGTCATGGTCACAACGGATCTGATCTGTCCAGATGCAAGGCAGAGCATTGCCTTCGGGCCCCACCCAGTCCAATTGGTGAACTCAGCTGTCAATCACTCAGAACTCTCCCCGTTGGTGCAAATAGGTGCCAAGGTCCAGAACTTCACTTCCCAGAATTACTAGCTATATCTCCTCATGGTAAGCCGGCTCCCAAGAGAGTCCTAATTCTGGTTGGTCCAAACAAACTCCATTTTAGAGGCCCTCTCTTCCACTGATTGGACCCACTCAGTAGTTCAGATCCAAAATGGAGGGGCAAAACACACAGAGTCCCAGCTGAAAGAAAGGCAGGTTAGACAAACTGCATTTTACTTAATACTCTAACTAGTTTTAGGCAAACAGTTACACCTTTCATTTAGGCTCCCTTTGCGCTCTTAGCGACTGTTGAAATGGAATGATTTGACAGCAGCTCGGGCAGGATTTGAGCATTAAATACACAGTCCCCCCATACAGACTAATTAAGTCTGCAATCAGACAGCTCTTAAAGAGACAGTACGTGGAGGCTGAAACAGCATTCACTTGGAAGCACATTTAATGGCTTAAACGCCGAGCGCCAGCAGGCAGAAAAACACTTAGGCAGGCTCTATAGAGTCTTTTCTGGAACCCCCATCTGTAAGAGGGTTACACAAACAAACCAAATGGGGTGACAAATACTGACTTCTCACAAACATCAACAGGTAGCCACACTTGCCAGTATCCTTTCTTCGAATCTGTTGTGGTCAGGCACCTAGTCCTCCTAACCTGTCCAGTACCTCATCTGTCCTGGGCATGGGGTATGCATTAGCTACTGTGAATTAATTTAACCACCTGTACTTAATACAGAACCTATTTGTTCCATCTTTCTTTGGAATCAGCACCACTGGGTCTGCCCCAGAGCTTTTGGATGGCTGGATCACTTCTGTAGCGAGAATTTCCTGTAACTCTCCCCTCATTGTTCTTTTATCTGCCTTGGGCACCTGAGTTTCCCTTTGCATTATGGACTTTTTATTATGGGGTTTATTATGTTTTTATTTGCTGCTGCATGTCCTCATTTATTTTCAGCACCCAGAGCCTCTGGGATTGGGCACCTGATAAATAAAATTGCCTTGCTTTTTCTGCAGTGGTTTTTTACCTCATGCACTGTAAGATCAGTGCACCCAGGGGTGGCAGTAAAAAGCGGATCAAAGTCTTCAAGCACTCCCCACATCTGATCTGATTGTCTGGGTGTGATCCCCTCAGACATTGTCATAGAACACCAGGAGGCTTTTCCTTTATTTTCCACTAGCAGGTCTGGTACAGGATTTTCTGAATCTCCATTTGCTGCACTGCAGATCATCAGGGCAGACAGAGATGGATCTGTGAGCTGAGCCTTGTACAACTCATCTCATGAAATCCCCCCAGCTTTGTCTGCCTTGCAGCTGTCTGCAGCTGCTGCTTGTCAGAAAGGCCTTTCTCTAGTGACCCTTGTGTCAGTGAACAGCTGCCACATGCAGAGCTCTCTGGCACAACCTCTCATTTGCCTCAGCAGTGGGCTGTTTTCTTTGGCTGCTGTGACCCCTTGAGTTTAATGGCTAGACTGGTACAGGCCCGAGGTTATGAACAAGGTCAGATCTTGTCTCCCTCCCAGACTTTCCATTTCCCTCTGCCTGTCCAAGTTGTCTAGCTTGCTTGTGGGTCAAAGCACAGACTACGTCTTGCTCTCTTCCTTGTCCCAGTCATTTCTTAGCAAAACATTTATAAGTAACCAAGAAACAACCACAACTTTCCTTTCACCTTCACCCCTCTCACTTCAGGAGTACTCTGGCCTTTGGAGCTGTGACACAGAGGTAAGGACCAAATTTAAATGAGCTACCCTTCCTAGGCTGGATCTGATTTGGCTGTGCCAACTCCTGCTGCCTGACTGTGACACTGGTGTCCCTCAGTCCATGTATCAAGGTATCATTTACCCAGACTGGCCTCAGGTACTTCTTAATAGTCCTGGGAATAGCTGTTCAGACACAGTTTGTCACGTGTTGCTCTTGTAAGGTGATGTGGTGCTCACCCTATTCAGCAAGTGTGAGATTGACCACATTTGTCCCATAGTGGAGCAGCGGCCTCCACTGTGCCATGGTTTAGTCCTTGTTGCCCAAGAGCAATCATAGACAAATGCCCAAAGTTTTGGCACACATAACACCTCTGACTTTCTACTCTATTACTTTTAGGCTTTATCAGGGTATTCCTTCTTGGCTGAAAATTGGATTGAATCATTTATGCACCCTACCTCCCTCTCCTTGGTGCCGTGGTTGAGTGAGGATGTGACATCACTTTCCTGTGCCCCAGTTCACAAGATTTGCTGAAACTGCTTCAGACCTGGAATTGTGGGTGACACCTGCCTTACAATGTTATCTGATGTCAGGGACCGGGGGCCCAGTTTGGAAAGGTTGAAGGTTGCACAAAGGGATGGATTGCACCCCAATGAGAAGGGTTCTGGGTGAAAGGTAGGTATAGCACATAGCTAGGTTAAGCTAGTAAGAGGGAGTCAAAGTGGCAAAGAACACACAAAATGGCACAGACAAGAGAGCCTTGCTGGCCACCCCCAACTGAAGTTAGCAGGATCAAGCAAAGTTGAGGTAGAAATAAAAGGGAAAAATGTTGGAAAATGGTATGTGCCAGTGCTAAGACTCTGGGAAACAAAAGTTAGAGCTTAAGGCATTGGTCACGGAGAAGGGACATGACCTGGTGGCAATAACAGAGATGGGCAATCTAGAACCATGACTGTAATATGACCATACCTGGCTACAGTGAAGCCCACCAGGATGAAGTGCAAGACTGATAGGTTTACTACATTACAAAAAGGATTAACTCCCATTGAAATTGCATTGTTTACTGCAGCAACTCTACTGCAGAATTCTGCAGTGCGTCACTTCATCCTGGTGGGCTTCACTGTACATATTATTCTGAAAGGATAGGGCAAAAGGCAGGGGGAGGGGTATTGCTGTATGTTAAGGAAGGGACGGAAGCAATTGGAATAGATAATCTAATGGTGTCCGGTGAACTGGAAAACCTGCGGGTACTAGCAGCAACAGTGAAGGGGAAACAAATCTGAATCAGGGTGGTCTACAGGCCACCAGACCAGGATCAAGGGAAATACAGGGAACTGGGAGAGACATTAAGAAGGTAGCCAGTCTAGATGAAGTGGTGGTAGTTGGGCATTTCAACAACATACTGCACATGGACTGGGAAGTCCATATCGCAATTAGTACTAGGAACCAGATTTTGATTTGATGAATGCCTGCTAGAAAGCATCCCTAGAACAATTACTTCAGGTCCCAACAAGGGAGAAGACCCTGCTGGATCTGGTCCTCACTAGCTGTCAGAGGATTCAGAAAGAAGCAGTCCTGGAACCATTCAGTTCCAATGAACACTGGACAGTAGCACTGGATGTGCTTGTCAGAATAGGTAAGAGGCATAAGGAATAAAGATATGGGACTTCAAAAAAGTGGAATTTGGCAAAATGAGGGATAAACTGAAGACATGCATGAAGAATTTAGTGAAGGTAGAAGGCACAATTGAAAACAGAATGACGGAAGCAGCAGATAGCTTAATTCTATAGATATCCAAGTGAAAAAAAGAGCTAAGGGGCCATTGTGGTTCACAGCTGATGTAAGGGCAGTGATAAGAACCAAAGGATGGCATTTTCAAAATATAAGGGAAGTCAAAGGAGGAATACAGAATATAGAACCTGAAAGAAACAAGAGCAACCACCAGGTGGGTGAGGGATGTCAAAGACAGAGCTCTCATTGCCATTGTGGGTGAGGAATGGGGAAAAGGCATTCTTCCAGTACATCAAAGAGAAGTGCAAGGTCAACAGGGGTATAGTGAGACTTAACAGCAGGGAGGGGTAGGAGGAGGAGAAGGGGAAGGTAGAAATATTGAACAAATATTTTGGCTTGGTAATTCCTAAGGAGAGGGATGGGACATTGCCAGATTGTGCGGTTAGGAAGGGGGAGCAAAGGTGCTGGGGAAAGATCCAGATACATATAACAGAAAAAGGTGTGCTAGAAAAGTTAGCAGGACTGAAAGTAGATAGATCAATGGGACCTGATGGCTTACACTCAAGGATGTTACATGAGATAGGAGGGGTTATAGCAGAGCAATTGTCAGACATTTTGATCTGCTCTCTAAACACAGGGTTCATCCTTATGGACTGGAGTACAGCCACTTTACAAGAATGAGAAGTGGGATCAGCCAGGGAATTACAAGTTAGCCAGCTTGACTCCACAGTGGGGAAAATCATGGAGTCTCTACTGAGGGAGGACTGGTAGACATCCTAGAAAGGAACAGGATGCAAGACCCCAGACAGCATGCACTCATGAGGAGATAAACTTACCATCTCATCCAGTTGAGTTCCTCAGTTAGGTGACCACAGCAGCAGACATGCGGCAGGCAATTAATATAGTGTACCTTGACTTCAACAAGGCCTTTGACTCAGTCCCTCACAGGAGGCTGGTCAAAATGATTAGGGACTTGGGGGCAGAGGATAGGGTGGAAAATTGGGTAGACAGCTGGTTGGGATAGAACACAGAGGGTGGTAGTCAATGGGGAGTTCTCAGAGGTGAGGGAAGTGACTAGTGGCATACCTCAGGGATCAGTACTCAGACTGGTCCTTGTCAATATCTTCATCTGTGACATTAGTGAAGGTACCAAGGGTAAGAGCTGCCTCTCTGCAGATGATACAAAGATCTGCACAAGGGTAGAAGTGAAGAAAGGGAGAAAAGAGCTAAGGGAGGATCAGGGCAGGTTGGAGAGCTGGTTCATGATTTGGCAAATGAACTTTAATGCCAAAAAATGTAAAGTAATGCACATTGGGAGAAGGAATCTGGGGGTGCAATATGAGATGAGATGGGGTGCTTGATAGCATTATGGAAGACAAGGATTTAGGGGTGAAGATATCAGTGTCCTCAAAATGTCTGTACACTGCAACATGGTGGTGAGTAAAGAAAACAAAATGCTGGGTTGCATAGGGAGGGAGCTAAGCAGTAGAGGGTGAGAGGTGATCCTGCCACTGTACAGGTCACTACTGTGGCCACAGCTGGAATACTTCACAAGGTACTGTAGCTCATATTTGCGGAAGGACTGCAATAAAGTAGAGGCAGTACAGCAGAGGACAACTAAGATAGTCCAAGGCCTTGGAGATAAGACATATAGGGAGAGGCTTCAGGACTTCAACATGTACTTCACTGAAAAAAGGAGAGAAAGGGGCGACGATTGAGACATACAAATACCTGCATTGGATGAATAGGGTAGACACCAAGGAATTATTTTACTTGAGTTCAAACACAAGACCAATAGGGAATTCACTGAAGCTTGCAGGGGTAGATTCAAAAATGATGTCCAAAAGTCCTTCTTCACTTAAAGGTTGGTGGAAAAGTGGAATAAGCTACCTAAAGACATTGTACAGGCCAAGTCAATTAGCAGCTTCCAGCAATGATGGAACAGGATGCTGGACTTAGTTATGGGGGAGGCAGTAGGAAAGTGGCAGATTGCCACAAGGGGAAGGCAAAATAGTTAAGTAGGGTGGGAAGACTGGATGGGGCAAGAGGCTTTTTCTGCCATCAACCTCTGTGTATCTATGTACCTTAGCCTCTCATGGACCCAACTTCCCCTTGAAGATTATTTAGCATCTAAAATAATGTGTCAGACTACCACAAAATAATTCAGACCACCAGTGAAAGTTGCCTGGTCATTACATGCTTCCAAAGATAACTGATCATTGAGCAACATAGATTAAAGGAACACTGACAATCCTTCTTGTATCATATTATTTCTAGTTGAAAACCCACATTTTACAATTGCTTACTTTATCCACGTCATTGGTGACACTTTTTGTGTTATCCGCTTCCTTTCTTTCTTAGTAAAAGTGAAATGCATGCTAATGGTGTAATTATAATCAGCCTTGTTTTGTTTCAAATCCTTGATCTACTCATATTGCATACTTCCTGAACATTAGGAACATCTCAAACAGTGCAGCCACCCATGATGTAAGAGTCCCGGCTCCTCCCACTGCATCGTGAGTGAGGGTGTTCCCAAGTTCAGGAAAGATGCAGTGGGAGGTGATCACTAACTGTAAACAAGCATGTTTTTGTTTGGTAACACCAGTATGGTGGTCAGTCTGTTTTTCACTATTGAAAATAAGAAAGGAATCAGAATCAAACTACCAGCTACAACAGCAGCTTCAACAGAATGTTACCAGTCATAACATCTGTTTCTATTTTAAACCAAGCTAAAGGCACTTGGAGGCCTAAGGGTCCTTTTAATATAAATTTTTGTTTTACAATCTCCACGTGCAATATAAATATTCAAGCTAAAGTCCATTCACCATTGTGGTTCACTAATGCTCACTATTGGGGTCTCTATTGATTAGCCCGTTCTTAAATAAGTTATCTGCTTTTAAGGCAACATGGATTGTTCTCTATAAAGATGATGCTGTACTTAATAAGCGTGATGATGACCTACATGCACTGTCATATCAACTTCTTATTTGATTTTGACTCCATGCTTTAAGACTAAAACAAGCAAAATAAATGCTCTTTGGGAGAAAAAGTAGATTTAATAGGCATGCACTGCTTCCTATTAAGACTCTTGAGGGTGATCTGAAAGACACCAGGGCATGGTTCTGGACAGCTGATTGACATACTGCGAACATATTGCCTCTGCTGTCAAAATTGTAAATGCCCATTTTGGGATGTTATTCAGAAACTGTATAAATTTTACCGAGAAAGCTTGATGAGGGGTAGTTAACTTTATCTTTCAGTCTTCAATTATGGCTTGATAGTATATTCATGGGCTGGAGAAAATTTATTGTCTGGATTCAGAATAACTAGTTTACTAAATAAAGCCTGAACATTTACACTTCATAAGGAAGTCAGAATGTATTACTGCCTCCATTATGATCTGACCAACTTGCCTCTTCTTGATTTAAGGCAGTATATGTTACTGACAGCTTGATGGAAAAGAAGGCCACCATGATGGGCTGACCGTCTAGCAGCAGAGAGTGGAATGAGGGTTTTACTAGTGACGGGGGGGGGAGCAGCTGCAAACTAGAGGTGCTAGCTGCACACTCGAGCAGACTTAGCTAGACCGGGTGGTCTGTTTCTGCTGGCACATTCATATGTTCATATGTTCATATTCTCACTGTGTGCCTATATAATTTGTTGTTTTAAGTCCCTATGTAGTAGAAAATCTTTTAGTATAGTTAGAGTGTTTTAAGTGAATTACATAGGTGTTTGGTGCTTTCTATTATTTTAAATTGCAAGTCCTCATTGTTTACAGATTCAGGAGTTCAGCAGCTTCCCAAGATCTGAGTCTGCATGCCAGTTTAGGAACTCAGAGTGAGGGTTACTAGAGTTACTAGCTTTTCTGGTAATTCCACCCTTTCTGGTTTGCTGTTTATGGCTGGGCTCTGCCATTTTTGAGGCTCCTGATCTGCCACCTGCTCATGCATGAGATCAGGCTGTGAGGCCTAGAGTTACTCTCTATAGAGCATCCAACTTGAAGTTAATACCAACAGCATGAACAAACCTGACAGCAGGTGGAATTATACAGAGGTGGGTACAGTGAGAGGCCAGGACCACTGTCACAAGTTTGCTGATATGGAAGACTTGATCAGGAGCAGGCCAGGGAGATGCTAGTGGAAACTGGAAAGGGTTCTACCCTGTCTGATATCTATCCAGAGGGCTGCTGAGTTAACAGCATGGGTAGCCAATGAGCCCACCTGCATGGCCCCTGTCTTTTTCACAGCTGGAGACATCAATCCTGACTGGCTATTCAATGGTGCTTTGCTGATGTGGAAGTGCAGGGGAGGGGTGGCATCTGTTTCAGATCTGTTTTGAGGCTTGCAGCATACCCGTCTGGGGAAGCCAGATCGTTTAAATGTGTGGTTTTCACATGTGACACAGGTGTGGGGGCAGGATCCTGCCTGTATACTGGATTTACAAAGTTCATCACTGGCCTGTGATTGGAGTACCCGAGGTGGTTGGTGTTGGGTAACTTCAATGCCTAGGATGGCAATAACTCCTCTGTGCCTGGTAAGAAGTTCATTCAACAGATGAATCTGTTTGGGCCACACACAGACTGCTTCTTCTGCAACTCACGAGCTGGGCATTACCATGAACCTGTTTTTTTCTGCTGGGGCTTGATGTTGAAGATTTTAAGGTTGATACAATTGCATGGTTGGATCATCACTCTGAGAACTTTATTATCAGGCCTCCCCAGTGTGAACATCCCCTTCTGTGAAGATAGTCAGTTTTAGCTGAAATGTAATCTTGGGCCTACAAGGTAGATGGAAGCACTAGACTGCTCGAACATGTTGAGAGTGTGTGTGGAGAGGGTCAGTAGGGTAGTGGAGGCTGATATGGCCATCACCACTGTGCTGGACTCCCTTGCAAAATCCATGTACACTCAAATGTCTCCTGCCAGAGCTCCCCCGCTACAGTGAGGAGCTCAGGCAGTTGAAGGTCGAAGGGGGGAGTTTGGATTGTTCTTGAAGGAGATCAGGATCAGTGAGGATAGACTAACAACTGAGGACTAATTATAAAGAATATTAAGGGGCAAACACCCTGAGAAAGGCAAAGTTCTTGTCATGAAGGTTTGCTTCAAGGAAGAACAGACTGGATCTTCTGCAGTGTAAACAGATTATTGCATTCTGTCTACAGTCTGGGGGAGAATTTTTATTTTTTATATACTTCATTTATTGTTTCATTTCTTGTAAGTTACTTTACAGTATTTTACTCATATTACATCCATATACTGTTATTCAGATGGCAGAATATATCCACTTAATCTTAGCCACCAGGACTTAACATACAAATCCATACAGTGTTTTGTAACAGTATATATTCCACATAATAGACAATTAGCTGAAACTTCATAAAATTAGGTATATCTACCTATAACATATAAGCAAACAAAACATACTAGGGTATCACATTTCTACTGGACTCATCTATCTGTTATAACCAGTTACTTATGGGAGTTAAGTTCTACAGTTCCTTCCAGATATCCAGTCAAAATATTGGCCTACAATATTTTATGTCACTGCCTAAGTATCAGGCAACCTCCACAGCCTGGGCTACTCAGCTTTGCCCAACCCTGGGGAGCCCACACCCCTAGTTTATCTAAGTCATCCAGGGAGAAGGAAAAAGCGGGGGCCTACCATTCAAAAAAGCCTATCGTTCTTAGTGGAACCTTAGCTATAGCCTGCCCTAATCAGATGATCCAATGGGTCCAACAGTTTACATAAACAGAAGTTCTCCTCTGGACCTTAAATGTTAATTCCTCCATCCATTGAATTTGCCCTACTGTTTCTATCCAATCTTCCTTTGTTGGGGGAAGCGGCTGCAACCAACGCCTAGTTATTAATTTTAAGGCTGCTACTATTAAATTCTGCCACACATATATGGCTTCTCTCCCCTTAATTTCTCCTGGAAGTTCTCCAAGCAACAAACTCTGTGGCCCCAGTTGTTCCTGGATCTGGAAGATCTGCTTAAGTGAGGTAGCCAGTATTGACCAGAATTGAGTAATGCTGGAGCAAGACCAGAAGATATGTTCATGAGAGGCTTTGTCAACTCCACAATTCCTCCAACACTCTGAGGATGTCCCCCATGTTGTCTAGAGACCACCACCAGCACCCTAAAGTATCTAACCCTTACTTCCCACAGAAACTCCTTCCAGGAAGGGGAGGAGGAGGAGGAGACCCTCCAGATGTTACCCCAAGTCTTTTCTTTTCCCAAGCTCCCTCAGGGATAGATAAGCCCATTTCTTGTTCCTAGGCCATTTTAATATGGCCCATATTTATTTTAATACGCTTAATGCCCCTCTTATATAATTGAGATATAACCCTTGTAGGATGCTCAGCTTTCCAAATGTCTTCAAAGGTCTGCTCCACAATCCCCCCCAAACCCGTTCTGCGTTTTAACTTAAGTTTTTTACTAATAAAACTACTTATTTGGCAATAGTGCATTCTATCCCTGGGGCAGAGATCAAAAACTCTCTGTGCTGCCTCAAACATTAGTAATCCCCCTCCTTCTAACAACTGCCATGGTGCCCATAGTCCCCTCAGGGCTCTATCTAAAAACCAGGGGTCTCACACTGCTGGACCAAATGTGGGGTCTATCGCCCACCATCCATATCTCCAATGACCTCCATGTTTCCTTTCCCTCCCGGTACCCCTTTTCCACCCCTCCCACATTGTCCAAGTGGTGGGGCATATCCCATCTCATGCTGTTATGAGGTCTGCAGGATGAAACAATACTGCTGGTGGGGGGGGGGAGAGGGATGTGCAACCAACTCTATCTCCTTCCAAGAGGCCTTATATGAGGAGTGTCCTCAAAGCAAAGCTATTCTCAGGTGTGTGGCCTCCCAGTAGCCTTCAAGCCACGGAACCCCTAATCCCCCCACCTCTTTTGGTAAAAACAAAGTGCGTTGCCTTACTCTAGGTCTTCTATTTGCCCAAATAAAATTCATTAACATTCTCTGCCATGTTTCCAGATCTTTTCTGGTCACCAAGCATGTGGTACTTTGAAACAAATACTGTACAAAACTCTTGGAAGGACATTCTTCTTTACAGCCATCACCCTACTATGGAGTGAAAGAGGCAGTAGGCTCCATCTTTTAAAGGCATTTTTTAACTGCTGCACCATGGGAGAAAAGTTTAAACTTTTTAGTTGTGAGGGAGAATTACTAATATTGATCCCCAAATATTTCATTTGCATAAGATCCCATCTCATAGGATAGGCTTCCCTAATTTCCTGGGCGGGGACACACCTAAATTTCAAAACCTTGGTTTTAGCAGTGTTTAATGAATAACCTGCCATTTCAGAAAACTGGGCCAATCTGTCCATTACCCTTTTTAGGGAAATGTCCGGGTCCTCCAAATAAAGCTGGACATCATCCACATAAAGAGATATTCTGTGCTAGCAGCCCGACATTTCCACCCCCCCTAGTCCCCTCATCTTTCCTAATGCACTGGGTCAGAGGTTCAATGTAGAGAGTGAAAAGGAGGGGAGACAGAGGGCAGCCCTGCCTAGTCCATCTCTCCCGACCAAACTCCCTGGCATGATGGCCATTCACTCATATATGCTATAGGGGATTTGTAGATTTTGGCTATCAAGGTCTGAAAAGCTCCCCCCAATCCAAAACAGGCAAGGACCTCCTCTAGAAACCTCCACGACACCTTATTGAATGATTTTTCTGCATCAATGCTGACCAGAAGAGCAGATTTTTTTGAGCAAACTATATGATCGATTAGAAGGGAAGTTTTCCTCAGATTATCCTGGGTCTGTCGGCCCGGAATAAAACCTGTTTGTTCTAGGCCAATTATTTGGGTATCAATTATTTATTTATTTAGTTTTTGTTGACCAGGTAAGTGCACTAGGCAAATCCTGCCTATTTTCAGGCACGACCCAGGGGAAGGGGATACAGACGAATGGCAACTGAGCTTGAACCAACTGAAACTGTTGGTGGTATTTTTAGTGAATGAGGGAAATTTGGCCAGGACACTGGGGAAATTTCCCTACTCTTTTTGATAAGTACCATGGGATATTTAACATCCACCTGAACTACCATCAATCCAGGCAGATGGGACCTCGGTTTAATGTCTCATCTGAAAGACATGTTTGAAGTTGCTTTGTCAAAATCGAGGTCAATAATTCATAATCAATATTTAAAATTGAAATGGGACGGTAGGAGGAGCACAGTACAGGGTCCTTGCCTGGTTTGGGTATCACTGAAATTATTGCTTGGGACCAGGATGGAGGTATCTCACTTTCTTCTCCCTGTAAGAACCAAAATAGTTTCCCCAACAACGGGGAGACCCTGCCTCCAAATTGTTTATAAAACTCCACTGGTAGCCCATCTGTCCCCAGGCATTTGAGGAATTTTTAGTTCTTAATAGCATTAAGCACCTCCCCATCTTCAATCGGTCTACTTAACTGAGTAGCCTGCTCATCAGAAACCGAGGGGAGATCTAACCTCCCTAGAAATTCTTTAATCCGAGCCCTCGATGGTTGATAGCCTTGCTTATATAAGTTGGAATAGTAGACCCTAAAAGAATCCGCTATGCAGTTTGTTTCCTTAAGCAATCGATTATCCAGGGGGTGCTGTATTGCCTGTATAGTAGTCTTCCTCCTCTGAACTCTCAATCTAGCTGCCAGCAATCTCAAAGACCTAGGTCCTCCTTCATAATATTTCTTCTTAAGAAACATTAACTTTTGTTCGACCGCATAGTCAAGAACATTCATTAACTTAGCCTTAAGCTGTTTTAATAATTTGGTCCTATCCCTATCTATTTTAATTTTTTGCTGGGGCTCGCATTGTGCTATTTGTGATATTAGCTCAGCCTTTTTAGCCTCTCTTTCCCTTTTCCTTCTGCTTGACCATTTTATGAAATTCCCCCATATGACTGCCTTTATGGTATCCCATAACACAGCCGGGGAGGTCCCTGGTAGATCATTATCCACCAATGTTTGTTCCAGTGTCCGGGTAACAGACTCAACCACTTCCTTGTCCTGCAACAACGACAAGTCCAGCCTCCAGAAGGTAGACCTTCTAAACTCTCCAAACGAGACCGACAAAAAAATCGGGGCAGGATCAGAGAGCAAGAATTCCCCCACAGAGACCTCCCTGACCCGACCAACCAGTTCTTTGGGAACCATAAAGTAGTCCAATCTTGTATATACTTGGTGTACATTTGAATAAAAAGTGTATCCTTTCTTTTTACACTCTAGATGATGCCAGATATCTACATACCCCAGTTCATTTACCAACCTTTTCACTTTTTTAGCTATGCCTTGGTCCTTTTTTTGTGTTTGTGTGGTAGAATCTAATGCCAGATTGAAAATTAAGTTTAGATCCCCTCCCCAAATCACCTCTTCCTGTGCCCACTCCTGTAGGATGGTAAAAAAATGTAGAAATGTTGTTGTCTGCGAGCCAGGGGGAAATACACCGAGGCAAGGGTCAGTGGCTTACCCTGAAGGGTTCCCCTCATCAGTACATATCTTCCCTCTTTGTCTGTCAACTCACCCGTCTTTACATACGGGGTGTTCTTAGGGATCAAAATTGACACCCCTTCTGCGCCCATTCTTATACGAGGCTGTGGCACTACTGCCAAATCCCATCAAACCCAACTTAGTGTGTTCCTGTGGAGACAAATGTGTCTCTTGTAAAAATATAAAGTCTACAGTCTTCTTCCTCAGATAACTCAACACTTTTGCCCGCTTAACTGGGCTAGACAACCCGTGGACATTATAAGAGCAGAATTTTCTTTCCCTATCGATTGTTATACTTCCGTGCCACCTTCAAATCTAGCTTCTTTTCTGCCCCCCCCAGACAGACAGTAGCAGACCAAGAACATATTTCCCTCGCGAGCGACCCTAAATAAAACAACTAGCAATTGCCGACAGGGCATTAGAAATAACTATTTTACAACTTTCAATAAACTTCCAAGGCAGGAAATCTGATAATGCAGATCTCTTTTCTCCTTTCCCCAGACTTTCCAATGGGAAATGGAGATGAGGGGAAATAAAATGCCCCAATTGAATGGGAACCCCTCTGGGGTCTTGTATAACTATCTAGGCCCCTGTTTAATTAAGTTAAACGTCATGGCAGTTTTCTTCCACCAAAATTTCCCCTGTACTGAGAGCACTCTTTCTTCCCCCCCAAACTGCGTATCCACTTAACTCATTTTCTAGAAGAGACAAGGATCCATTAGCTGTGTCATGTCGGCACTTTCTAGTAGAACCAGCCTTCGACCCTTCAACTTCAGTAGGCCCCCCTGCTGAATACTAGGAGCCACATAACCATTTGGGAGCCCCAACTTACCAAAATGCCCAGAAGGGGAAAAACCCCGTAATAATATATGATACAGAGCCCAAATAAGCTTTCATGGAATAAAGCAGTTCAGTCTCAAGTCCTTTGTCCTTATTTTGTTTCAAAAACCCACCCGCTATTCCAGGTTTCTCAGCAGGCCCCCAATCTGCTCGTATCCCTTTTACCCCCTGTGACACATAGTGCTCCTAGCTACAATTTCCCTGCAGGGCAGGGGATTCAATCAACAAAAAGAACAAGATCTTGTCCATACTTTTTTCAGCCCACAGAAACTGCTGGTTGATTATTCCAGTCCGGATTCCCTATGTTTTGTAGTTTCCCTCCGACCAATTTCTCCAACAGTGACCGCGCTGCCTCCAGAGATGTTCCAGCCTTCTTCTTCCCTTCCACAACCAAATGCCAATCGATCGGTTCTATCTGCTTTCGTTTAGTGCTCTCCTGCTCATGATGAGGTATCTGGATTCCTTTTTTTCTCAGGACCTTATTCAGCTCATCAACTGAATTGTATACTTTTGGGCCATCAGCCCAGAATACCCTGAATTTCACTGGGAAGGGTGTCTGAAAGCGGAGTTGAAGCTCTCTGCACAGCTTAAAATATGGTACCCAATGTTGTCTGGCCTGTTGGATTTTGGGGGGATAGTCTTGATCTAGGGAGAGTCGAGAATCCAAGTATTTGAGTTCCTTCTTTTGCCAGGCCCTTTTCAATATATCTTCCTTCACACGAAAGCTTGAAAACTTTATTATTATGGATCAGGGCCTTGCAGATGGCTCTGTTGGTTTTGGCATCAGGGACCTGTGTGCCCGCTCCACTATCATCTGGTAATCTCCCCACAGCTCCAATACATCCTTTAAAAGATCTTGATGAATAGTGCCATTGGTTGGATCTCTGCACCCTCTGCACCCCATACAAATGGAAATTATCTCTCCTTGATCTTGCCTCCAGGTCAGTACATTTCATTTGCAGGGTGAGTGTATGTTGAAAGAGGGAACCCACTGACTGCGTCAGGGTATCTCCAGCCATCTCCACTTGTGCAATCCTCTCCTCTGCCCCCTCTATACGCTGCTCCATTTTGCTTAGTTTAGTATTTAATTTCGAGAACTCACTCTTATTTTCAGACCAGGAGTCCTGGATCTCTTGTAGCAGTTGCTCAAAATGGGAGCGTGACAAGATCTCTGTCTCTCCCTCCGTGTCATATCCTGAGCCATGTTGGCTTGTAATCGAGCTGCTCCTGCTTCGGGCCTGTTGGTTCTCCAGCAATCCAGCACCATCCATCTTTTTAGTTGCTATTTTTATGTGACCCTTGTCTCCTTTATCTTGTTTGGCACCTCCAGGTGGCATTTTCTAATTCTTGTTGCTATTTTTAAGGTTTAGGAGGTTTTTGCAGTTCTATCAGGAGGGGAGCTCAGTTCTCAGGCTGTTAGCCCTGCCGTGATGTCACCAGAAGTCCGCTGGGGGAGAATTGTTGACAGAACGGTATGAGGCGTGTTATCAGTTCTTCCTTGATAGATTATCCTCTATTCAGTCTTGGATCCCCAGAGTGATTTGTAGTGGCCTAACACTAGACAGTCCTACTGAACAAGGACAATCTGTTAGTCTGCTGTGAGTTTCAGCCAGTACTACAGTAGCTGGAGAGATTCTCCAGCTCATGTCTGAGCTGAGCCACACTTGCTGTATGCTGGACCTGGGGCCTGGGACCAACCCAGCTGTTGGTAGACTGCCTGGAGTCCCTGCATCCAGTTATAGTGGAGATTTTTAGGTGTTCTTAAAAATGGATGTTTTTCCTAAGGTGGTAAACAGGGCAGTGGCAAAGCCCTTCCTAAAATAGCCATCTTTGGACTTTGGCATCTTATGTAACATAGGCCTATCTGAAACCTTCCCGTTTTAGGGAAGATCATTAAGAAGGTAGTGGCAATGAAACTTGAGATGCACTTCGTGAAATTTTCTATCCATGAGCCCTTCCAGTCGAGTTTCAGGAGTCATTTCAACGTGGAGACAGCACTCGTCGATGTGCAAAATTACCTTCTAACTAGAGAAAGAGGAGCATGATCAAGTCTTGTTCTTGATCTCTCATCAGTTTTTGATACCCTACAGCATAGAGTTTTAACAGCTTGACTGAGGCAGCTTGGAGGACTCACAGGCACTGTGTTTAAGGAGTTTGTTAAGGTGCAGCAGGCAGCATTGGAAAATATTTCCTTGTACACTGTTGCCCTTGACAGTGGGATATCTCAGAGTTTAATCTTCTCATCCATGCTGTTTGTGATGTATATGCTACCACTAGATGAGACCATTCAGTGATATGGTTTGAGTTTTCATTGCTATGCCAATGATACTCAGCTATATATGTTGTTTGCCCCATAGAGATGAATGCTGCCAATCTGCTAAACAGATGTCTATCTGACATCAGCTGGATGGCCTCCAGCTGGTTGAAGCTGAATCCAGACAAGACAGATGTGTTGCTGATGGATTCTGTTTCTTGAAGTTTGGCAGGTTTGGAAGGAGAGTTGTCTGGGCTACAACTTAACGCCACCCCTCTCATAGCCAGGGATAGGGTAAAGAATCTGGGCATCATCATGGATCACAGACTGAGGATGGAACATCAGATGTTAGTAGCAGCCTGTAGTGGCGTTTTCCACTTATGGAATATCACCTGGATCAAACCATATCTGGGTTGAAAGGACCTGAAAACACTAGTGCACATCTTCATTACATCAAGGTTTTACTACTGTAATGCTCTATATCTAGGGTTATCTGGAGGGTTGATACACTGCTTACAGCTGGCACAGAATGCCACAGACATGCTGATTGCTGGAGTTCCTGGCTTTGTGCATGTCTCCCAATTCTGCAGATGTTGCACTGTCTGCTGTTGAAGCTGGTTATTGTGGATGTCTCCCAATACTGAAGCTGTTACACTGGCTGCTGTTGAAGTTGGTTATAAGACAAATTTGTTAACATTCAAAGCCCCACACAATTTTGTCCATGGCTACCTGAAAGACCTCCTCCATTCATATGCTTCTGGCTTCTTTTCCTGGGTGGGGGTGGGGGGCTCCTGCATATTCCTATACTCCAGACTGAAACAGTCTGGGCACAGGGCATTTGCAATCACAGTGCCAGGAATTCACTGCCACACTAGTTAAGGGAGGCCTCCTCAGTGGAGGGGCCTTTTATGCCATTTGTTTACTCTGACCTACCAAGAACTAGTCTTTGGCTAACAATCTGGGTTTATTTATCTTGGAATTTTAAGACCTGGGACTAAAACTGATGTCAGGTATATCCTATTGTATGAATTGTTGCTTTAAAGTATGTTGTATTCTGTAAGGTGCCCGAAGTCAAATAAATAAAACCTATACTACTAATAATACTACCACTACTACATCAATGGGCAAGGAATATTTTCAATCATAAAGCTTCTTATAATATGCTTAAAATGGTAAACAGCTTTAATAATTCAAACTGCAGAACTATCACAACATCTCAGGAAAATCTTCTGCCATTTCTCCATCTCAGGAAACTAGACTTGGACAACTGCTATTTTTTTAGGAGTGCCAAGAATGGAACTCTTTACTATATAATATACAGGTAATTCTTGCATTGTTGTGTTCCCCTTATTCTGCTCAACTTTACTAACCTGTTAAACAACAAAAGAAGTTATTACTGTTACTGATTTAGCTTTTAATTTTTATTTAGTCTTTGTTTTTAATTGACAGCATACCTCTGTACACTTTCATTATTTGTATGGATGACATAGGAGGACACCTATGAAAAATTGCCATTTATGTTCATAGGTCTTCCTATGTTTAATAAATATCAATCTGAATGTGGAATAATACCCTCTAAATATGGGACAGGGGGCATGTGTGGGATAAAATGAGGGGCATCTGTCCTAATGTAGTACACTTGAGAGGTTTGCACAATGATCATTTTATCAATGTCAACAAGCCAGTAATGACACCAAGCTTTCTTCTGCAAAAACATTTAAAAGACTTTATCTAGAGAACAGAGACTTTTGAAGCAGCAAAGAAAGAGGAAACATCCTTACAATTCTCATGTCCATTTTCATTTTATTAACCTATATATTAATGAATCTTTGGTATTCATGAATCGCTTTGTAGTTCAGCTTTATTTTACCCCACTGTTTCTTTTACACTTTTATAGTTTAACTTTTGCTTTTACTTGGCTTTACTTTACTCTAAATGTGGCTTTACTCCAGTTCTAAGGAAGAGTGATGTGGAGAGAAATACACAAGAAAAATGCAACCGTGATAAAACATTTTGAAAATGAACTGAGAAAATGCTTCATGAATAGTGGCATAAAAAACTCTTAAAGCCATGAAAAAATGTTTCATAAATATAGGTTATTGTATTAATACAACAGTGATTCCAAATGTAATATCTAAGTAAAACATATCTGGTGCGATACCTGTTGCATTTGTACAGACTATCAACACAAAAAAGCATAATTATATTCTTTTTTATTAAGTAAGGAAACTTTACATAGAAAAGTATTTATTTATGTGAATTTGGATGACCAGGTAGGCCCACTGAGATGAGACAGTCCCTTTTTCAGTGGCAACCAGGGAAATCTAAGCATTCTACAAATGAATGACATTAAACATAATAGATGGACATTAAATATAGTACCAACAGTGGTACAAACAGTAGTAACATTAACAAGTAGAAATATTCAAAAAGTTGACACAGTAAGTACATAGATAGAGAAACATCGCACACTTTAGGGCATAAACAACTTTCAGACTCGTTGGTTACACAGGGGTCAGAGAAACCTTGAAAAAGTATCTTTAAATCGGCTGGCTGTATAGCCTAGAGATTTCAATGAGCTTGGTACATTCAGCTAATCTGGGTTTGATTCCCACATCCTACACTTCCATATTGTGTGCCTCTGAGTGAGTCACCTAACCAGCCCAAAACTCCCAGGTTGCTCTGGGAACAGGCATTTGTGCCTAGTGGGCCTTACTCAGTTAACAAAGAATACATATAGAGAATAGTGTAGGGTTCCATGTGTATTACCGGTCAGTAAAACCATTGAGAGGTTCTTACATGTCCAGGACCACGAGATGGTATTGCTGACCGTAATACACATGGAACCATACTTTATTTTTTTAATATATGGATCTGAGTGTGTTTTGGGGTCTTTTCAGACAGGCGGTTCACCAGTTCAGTTAAGGAGTGTGGGTCATGGCGAACTGCCGCACTGTCTCGCGCTGTGTCTTCAGCTGACTGCTCACTCCTGACGGTTGCCGGCACCTGCGTCTTTTTCTCAAAAAAATTAGATCTTACCTGGTCTTCACCAGTGGAATGGCAGGATCAACCAGATATTTTAATTTGCTGATCGGGGAAAAGAAAATAACACCGGACAACCGAGTTCATCCTTGCTAAGAGACAGAATGACCGCCATGTTTTTTAAACTGTTCTGCCCACCCACAGAGGAAAAGCGGCCAATGAGGAGGCACGCTTAGGACATGGGGCAGAACATATACTTTCTGAAGCTTGCAACGACTGTATTATCGGCACAAAACTATACTATTAAAAGTGATTGCCAGTACTATTACCAGTGATTGTCAATAGTATTATCATTAAACCTTTGAGGGTATTACCGGATTTGTTTTGTATGCTTTACAGACCTATTAAATTGAACATCCATATATTAAAAATAAATAAATCATTCTAAGCGGTACTGGTAAAATTCTTAGTTTTTAAACATGATAAAACACTTAAGACCTGAAGGCCCTATTTACAAGGTTGCGATGTAGGTACATGGGCATGAGTTACAAACATCAATATAATAAAAATAAAAAAAAAAATAACTTCCCTCTCTCCTGTCAATCTTGTACATGGTTGAAACTAACTTTCAACTCAGCATACACACAAAACATCCATTCCTTAGCAACAGAGCACTGAAACTGACATAAATACTAAGACCCCAAAATACCACTATGCAGGATGCTTGCAACTCTTTTTAACCTCTGTAGTACCTAACATATCCTTCTGGATGACAGCTCTCTTAGGAAGAAATCACATAGAAAGAAGTCACAATATTAATTTCATTGTGTCTTTGTTACAACTGCTATCATTAACATTATCAAACTGGAAAGTACTGTAAGATCCTCAATATTGCAAATGTTTATTAAGTTTAGCTGCCAACAATTTCAAAAAACCCTGCTTATAAGCAAATTGGGGCATGCTGTGCTAGCGACCATGGCTATAACCAACCACCACTCTGCCTGTGATTTTGTTAAAACATTACTGTTTGCATTACTTTCCCTCTTCATGGAAAACCTATGGGAAAAAATGTCCTGAGAAGGAGTAGAAAATGGTGCATGAGTACTAGATGAGGGCCCCTGAGGTTCTCCAAGTAATTGTAGGGGACTTTAAAGGATAAAAAATGGGCTATAATAAATTGAAGAATTCTAAGGAGAGGACAAATGAAGTGAAGTAGAGTGTAGGACATCACAAAAGGAATACAGGGCCATGTTTGCACAGGAAAAGACTGGTCTGGTAGACAGGAATACACAAGGTATCAAGCAGAATAATAGACCTTTTTCACACTGTACATACAGATGAATAAAAGAGTCAAAAATATGGCTGGGCCTTTGATCTCTGGGGATGAAGGAGAACCATTAACGGAGACAGGAATGCCAGACCCTGAAAAGCTACAGTACTTTGTGTCAGTATTCTGTTAGGAAGTTGATGAGCATGTTCAGCTTGGGGAGGAAGGTACTGCAAAGATCAAAGATGCAGGCCAAATGGTAGGCATTTTAATTGAAGCAAAGTGCCAGGGTATGTATTCTATACCTGTCATGCCTCCATGACAGTAAATGTCCTTTGTTTGCAGTATCATACTTTTTTGCCGCTGTGGATCAGTTGGCAACTTTAGTACCTCTGTGCGGCTTTTCTGTGTGCATGCTCATAGTCTGATTAAAGTTGGCACCTGCTCCACAGTGCAGTGTATATTTTCTATTTATTTGTCCAAACAGGAGGCAGAACTGCTCATGTCAAAATTAGTAGGTGATTATCTGAGAGTGCAAATCCACAAAAAAAAAAAAAATTCTGGGGTAGTATTAATCCAACCTTTCTAGTGGAGTTAAAGAGCTACTGGAACCAAAACAGACAGACAGGAAAGATGATGCAATTTTAAAAAAGTAGTCAGTTGCAACTTTTCATTTCTGAAGTATTTTTATTTTTCGTTTTGTTCATTAGAACATTTTCTAAGTGATAACATTGTGCTGGATGTGTGAACAGCTCTGCCTGGCAGCAGACGTATCTGTCTCTGTTCCCCCACTATATCATCAGAATTGTGATCTGACATGGCATCACAGGTGACTGACGTCACAGTCAGCGAAGTCACAATGCTGAATATATAATGAGAAGAACAGAGCTTGATATGTGAGCTGCCAGGCAGAGTCCTATTTCACACAACACACCTACTAACATCAGGTAAGCAATCTTTTAATTAACCAAAGAGAAAAGAAAAAGTACCTCATATATAAAAGGTTATGGTTGACTGCTTTTAAAAACTAATGTTAGTTTTAGGCAATACACTAGAGCCCAGATATTCAAAAGGGTTGCGCCATGCTCAACAGGGTTACACGTGCGCAACTCCAAAAATGCGCCATTCTGCGATATTCAGAAGGGGCCAGTTGCACCACCAAAAACATGCTGAGCAACAGCGCAATGGAAATGAAGGCATGCGCAACCGAAGGGGGCGGGTCCATGCATAAAGTGCGCAATGCGATATTCGAACACTTGTGCAATGCGCAAGAGTGGCTCAGCCGGAAGTTGCGCAGTAGCGGAATTGAGCCAAAATAAAAAGGCTCAAGGAAGCGGTGCAAGAACCGTAGCAGGCCGCAAACTGGGGGAGAGAGACAGAGACAGAGAGAGAGAGAGACAGAAGCTGGAAGGGCAGACAGGGACAGTGGGTCCAGGAGGACAGAGAGGCCAGCAGGGGTGCCGGTGCAGTGGAAGCAGCAGTGGGGCAGCGGGGTAACACAGGAACAGCAGCGGGGGCAGAAGCCAGGGAGATGGACAGTACCAGCTACCACATGGAAGCTGCAATGAGGGGGGTGAGACACCATGCTGCAGGGGAACGTGGCTGCGGAGGTGCCCGTCGGCGGTATGCCCCCGACAGGTGGTATCGTCCCCGCATCAGCTTCGAGCTGTACACAGATGTCGAGATTGTGGGCCGGTACCACCTGAACAGGGCAATACTGAGACGGCTCTGTGAGCTGTGCAGTGATGTGATGCAGGCACCCTCACGACGGAGTCACGCTCTGTCTGTGGAGACCAAGGTGACAGCCTGCATGTGCCTGCTCACCACGGGCACCTTCCAGAGGCCGACAGGGACACCACAGGCATTACACAGTTGGCCACGTCATGCATCCTCACCCAATTCCTCAAGCGCACTGCTGCCCTCGTGCTGCGGAGTACATCCATTTCCCCAGCACCACGGCAGAGCGTACAACAAACATGCAGGAGTTCCACAGGGTAGATGCGGCGCCTGGCATGCTAGGGGCCAGACTGCACCCATGTGGCCATTCTGACGCCACCTGGGCCCCGACGGCCAGGCACATCGGAACCAAAAGGGGTTTTCCAGTGTCAACTGCCAGGTGGTGTGTGATGCCACTGGGTGCATTATCAATGTTTGTGCCACACACCCTGGCGGAGCACATGATGCCTTCATATGGCACCAGTCTGCACTGTGCCATCGATTCGAGAGTGGGGACATCCCCACGGGTCGTCTAGTGGGTGAGTACACATGTATGGAATGCAAACGCTGGGCAAGGTTGGGAATGACACAGGTGCCATGGTAGTGGCACACAAGGATATGGTCAATATGGACCTGACATGACACTGCTGTCCACTATCTCCACACAGGTGACTGCGGATACCCACTCCATCCCTGGCTGCTCACACCATATCGGCACCCCACGACCCCAGCGCAGCTATGCTTCAATGAGGCACATGCCGCAACACGTAACATCATAGAGCGGGTGTTTGGGATGCTCAAGGCACGCTTCCGATGCCTAGACACCTCCGGTGGTGCCCTACAGTACAGCCCCCAAAAGGCCTGTGGGATATTCCTGGCCTGTTGCATCCTGCACAACATGGCCAAAGACCATGGGATAGCCGTACAGGTCGAAGAGGGGGACAGCGATGGGGACGCCAGTGGCGCCGGTGATGTTGGTGATGAGCAGCTCCCCCTAGGACGGAGGGACCCCCGACTGACCCGACAGGCCCAGCTGCACCAGGACACCATTGCAGAAGAGCACTATGCCCAACACAGGTAAGTCAAGGGGACATGTGCAGGCAACACTGTCCATGCGCAAACCACAGGCACACAGGGGAACACACCGTGCATGAAGGTCAGGGGAGTTGAAGGTTCCAGGCATACCAACACACCATCAGGAAGGGGTGAGCACTCATATGGACACACACACACACACACACCAGGCAGCGTACATGGGCAGAAGCACAGCACTGTGGAAATAACATTGCCAACACACAGCACCACCGACCACCCCCACCACCTGTACTGTCCACGTACGTGTGTCAGGACCTGGGCACCCTTGCACCTTGGTGTACAGTGCAATGCAGGCATCATCATGCACACGCACCTGTGGACAGCAGTTGGGAGAGTGTGCAGGTGGTCCGTAGTCACGGGCAGGAGCAGAGCACCCAGCAGTGCACTGCCCACCATGACACACATTGCACACAGGGCAGCACCAGACAGGGCCCGCACTGGTAGACAGCTCCAGTCAGGTAGCACTGTCCCACGGCCACCACGGATGCGTGGGTGGCCCCACCATGGCCCAGCAGCACTGGCAGGCTGAGCAGGGGCCACATCGGGTGGCGCTGTTGCACCACCAGGGGTCCCACTGTGCGAACGCGACCTTGCCCGCACAGGGGTCTGCATCCTGCCAAACAAACATGCACCAGGGGTGCTCAGGATGCCCACAGCAGAACCCGGCGTCGACAGGCCTGGTGTCACACGACACCAGGAACGGGGAGTGGAGAGTGCACTGTGTGGGGTGTGTGGTACAGGGGCACCTGACAGTGTGCCCAATGCGTCCGCGACAGAGACCACTGCCTGGGTCAGCCTGTCAATGGCGGCGGTCACATCCATCCGCATAAGGACCAGCTCGGCTCGGTCCCGAGCACACTCCCTGCTATGCCACTCCACGGACACAGACAGTGCCTCCACGGACCTTGCAACCCGCCCCTGCAGCTGTACCGATTCCTGCAGCAGGCGGGCGTGTGCATCCAATGGGTACTGTGCCCCAATGGCATCGTGACCCCCAGGGTGTGGACGGTCCTGGTGCACAGCACCCCTTGAGGGTGGGCGCTGTTCGCCAGGACCAGGTATGGGTAGATCAAAGGGCGGTGGACATGTGCCACTGCTTGACACTGTACCCCCAGACCTGGTGTGCGACTGCTGCTGCTGCCCCTCCAACTGCTGAGCCCCCAGGTCCACCTGTTCCACCTCCGTGCTGGAAACAGTGCCAGACACCTGCACAGCCACACGGTGCTGCCTCACCGTGCTGACAGGCACAGCCTGGGACTGTGCCAGCATGCTGGTACACAGGTGTGAACAAGGAAGGCCCAGGGGCATGTGCTGGCCTGCCATGTGTCCGTCATGGGACACACACCCATCACTGCCCATTGCAGGCCTGCTATCATCAATGGTGCAGGTACGTGCCATATAGGCACAGCATGCTGGCATACCTGCATGCCAGACTGCTGAGACACAGGCTGTGCACCCTCCGCACTCGTATCACTGACACCAGAGTTGTTGGCCCAGCGTGCATGCTGCTGCAGTGCCTGCTGGCTGGTGGCAGAGGTTGATGGTCCCTCCTCCATGTCCAGCAGGTCTGCATCACTGTCTGGACCCACCACCACTGCCGTCTCCTGAAGATGAACAGGATCTGTAACAGAAAGAGAGTACATGTGAGTGCATGTGAACAACCGCCCCCCCCAACACCACCACCATGTCATACCGTGCAGTGATGGGCTTCCACCTGTCTGGAATCCTCCGCCTGGTACACCCACAATGGCACTCGGCTGCATGGCAGCGACCAGTGTCTCCTCTGTTGGGGTCAGCTGCAACACCACTGGCGGGCCCCACCAGTGCTAACGCGTGCCGCCCTGAAGGCTGCCACCTTCTCCTTCAGCCTCCATGCGGTCAGTCCCCATTCTTCTATTCCTGCACGGAGCTGGCGGCTTCCGCTGCAGGTTGATCGCTCGAGCTGCCCCTCCATGCAGCGCACGTTCTGAGGGGTGCCCTCCATCTACTCAATAATGGCTCATCCTCCAGGTAGGTCTGGAAGAGGGCCTCTGTCTCTGCAGCTGTGAAGTTCGGCCTCGTCCTACACCCGCCGTCCTCACCCTCACCTTGTCTCTGGTCAGTCATGGTGATCTGTATGGGTGGAAGTGGACACCTGTCACTGTGCAGTCTACAGCATTTCCCCATGAGCATAGGTGCCAGCCCGGGGGGGGCAGAAGCCCCCCACATTTCATCTCCGTATGGCAGATACTAATAGAAAAAGTGCCCTTTGTCCCTTTCTAAGTGCCCTTTTGATTCTCAGCCCCCGCAGCCTTTATCATCTTCCGGCACCCCTGCCCATGAGCATTGTCCTGAGCATCACGCAGCATGTAACTCACCTCTCACCTGCAGTAACCAAATCTGGCCAGCACAACCCACTGTCGCATTTTTATAGCGCAACACATGCAAATGAGGAGTGGCGCAACTTTAATGACATGCTAATCGCGCCACTGCACCTTTGAATGGCTGATCGAATGATTTGCATATGTCGGCTGAATATCGTGTATTTGCGCTTAGTGCAATACGGAAGGTCCGGCTGAGCCAATGGTGCAAGTTTGTGCCTGCGTGCTACACTGCATTGTGCATGCCCAGAGAGCTTACGCATGCGTCTATCGTGCTGCAGACCTGCTGAGAGCGATCGGCAATTCAGGCCATGGCCACCATTGTGCCAGTGGCGCTACAGCACTGGGCACTATATGGCTGTGGCACTACTGCGCGATGGTCCACTGTGGCACTGGTACACAGCTTGGCAGTCACGCAGGATGCCTATATGTCCGATGGCGCTGTGCGTAGCCTTGCGTCATTGCCGTGACCTTGTGTATGTCCTCTGCCCCCTGGCGCGGTTTGCATGCCATGTGTACATCCCTATTGCGCTGTCTGGTGACAGCACCATGTGAAGTGACGGCGCTGTTCGAACAGTGCAATTGGAGCCTGTGGTGGTCTATTGCACAACATCTCCACGTGGGGTTACAGTGCAGCGGAGCGCCATATTGCCTGCTGTAAACTGGCTGAGATGGCTAGGAGGAGGGCAGTGACTTGGAGCCTACTGGAGGTGGCCAACCTGGTGGCCCTGGTGGAGCTCCACTGTGAGGCACTGTATGGTGAGGCCCCCCTCACAATGCCTAGGACGCAGGTGTGGCAGCAAGTGGCCACTGACCTGGTGGAGGTCACTGGATGGGGCCGGTCTGCTGAGCAGTGCTGGCACCGGTACAGTGACCTCCGCCGAAGGGAGTCAGACCTTTTGACGCGGCTGCGGTCGCGTGCCAGGTGGGGCGTGGTGCCTAGGCCAGGTGAGTGTACCATCTATGCACCTATATTCTCTGTAGGGGTGTGTGTGTGCTTGGGTGGCTGTGCATAGTGCCGCTCAGACACGGTTGGCTGTGTCAGTGTGTGCAGCTGTGCGATGGATGGTTATGGCTGTGTGGGCAGGCACTCTCACTGGGGCAGGGGCACTCTGCTTTTGAGTCACACTGATGTTTGTCTCAACATATGTCTCCCACAGGCGGGTGAGGGGCGAGGAGGCGAGGGTGAGGTGGGCCGTGCTAGGGCCCCGGTGCCAGTGGGTGTTCTGCCCCAGCAGCAGCAGCAGCAGCAGCGGCAGACCCAGCTGCTTGAGGAGTGTGAGTATCATTACTTCATGGATGCCATTGCATGCTGGGGGGGGGCAAGACCACCAGCCATGCACAACACAACCATGCAGGAAAGGGGAGGTCATAATTCCACTATACAAGACACTAGTGAGGCCCCACCTGGAGTACAGTGTACAGTTCTGGAGACCATACCTCGTATGGACATGGACTGGGTAGAGAAGGTTCAGAGGAGGGCAACACGGATGGTGCATGGATTGCATCACAAGTCCTATGAAGACAGGTTGAAGGAACTGAACATGTACTCCCTGGAGGAGGGGAGGAAGAGGGGGATATGATGGGGACATACAAGTATCTTACAGGGAGAACAGAGTGCAGGAAAACACTATTTTTAAGCGTAAAAGATGTTCCAGGACTAGAGGGCATGGGATGAAGTTGGAGGGGGGGACGATTCAGAGGAAACATGAGAAAGAATTTCTTCACGGAGCGGGTGGTGGACAAGTGGAACACCCTTCCAGAGGAAGTGGTGGGGGCTGACTTGGTCACGGATTTAGAATGCAGGATAGACATACAGGACTTCTGGAGGTCAGGGGTAAGTGCAACAGACTTATAGGAAAACAGAGTGAACTTACCAGCTCAAATGGGCAGACTGGGTGGGCCATGAGCCCTTATCTGCCGACACTGTCTATGTATCCATGTGTAGGCATGACACAGGTGACATGCATCACTGTGCAGTATCACAGTACGTCTGTGTATCGTCACTGGTGGTCAGGCATGCACTGGGCACATAGCTGTGTAACTGGCATCGCACGTTGCCACGTCACTTGCCAGCCTAGTTTGTACTGTGATTGGCGTGGGCAGTGTGTGTGGCGGTGGTGCCATAGAGGGCTGCGCCTGTTTGTGATGGCCATGTGCATGTTCACTGTGGGTGGGTGCATGCCATCAAGGTGTGGGACATTGGGCTATGTGGCTTGCAGGTTGGATGGTGTTCAGGGTTGTGGTCAGTCACAGCCATTGACTGTGTTCCCATTTTCCTAGGCCTCACTGTTCTCAGGAGGATACAGCGGGAGCTATATGGGCTGGCGAAGTGTCCCTGGACAACCAGGCCATCCTCAGGGACATCCAGCAACATGGCCTGCGAAGGAGGCATCGCCAGGAACAGCGGCACCGGGTGGAGGAGGAGGACCAGCCTGCTGGGCCTTAGGCTAGATTACCCTTCCCACTTCACCCATCCCTACCACCCTGCCTTCCCTCTCCAAGTTGTTCATCCCTACCCCTTGCCCACCCCTACCTTGTACCCATACCCCCCCTTGTAAATATTTATAGTTGATTGTTTTACACATTTTGATAATACATTTATATTTTGATATGAATACTGTGTTGGTCTCTGTTTTGCAGCTGGCTATGGTTGTTCAGTTGCAGTAGTGTACATGCCATCTGGGGTGATATGGTCCTGGGTATATGTGTGTGTGTGTGTGTGTGTGTGTGTGTGTGCATGGGGAGGTATCTCCAGCATGGCAGTGACTTTCTGTTGGTCTTGCCGTCTGCTGCCACCCACTGCTGGGTGCACAGGGTGTGTCTGGCTTGTAGGCTTCTGTGTTGCATGGGGCTGACGAGTACTGGGGACTGCATGGTTTCCTGCAGTGCCAGTCACTACACATGGGTGGTGTCTTGGGGTCACAGTGCAGGATGTGCTGTGCGTATGGGGGGCTGATGTGCACTGTGGTTGTCAACCCCCTGTGTGTGGCACTCTCAGCCTGCCAGTGGTTGTGCTGGGGTGTCATGGCTCTGCTATGCTTTGTTGGCTTGTCCCCATGGGCAGGTAGATCATCTGTCCCACCCCCAGTGATGCTGTTCTTGGGGTGTGCAGGTGTGGTGTGGGTTCTGCAGTGTGTTCCCTTGCCCATGTGTGGCATGGCTGGCAGTGGGCCCCAGCCTGCCTCCCTGGATGTGCAGTTCCATTGCTCTGGGGGGGGGGGCTGTGCTTGCGCTATGGCAGCTCTGGAATGCTCAGCTGAGCTTCCCTGGTTGCTCCATAGCGCAACATTTTGGCTCAGCTTCTCCTTCCTGGTTGTGATGGCGCGGTATGCGATATTCAGATGTTGGTTGCTTGCGCAATTTGCTCTGCTCCATGTTTGAATATTGCACCTGTTGCGCATTTGCGCAACTGGTTTGTGCTTGCTCCTGCTGTTGCGCTAGTTTTGAGCGCAGTTTGAATATCTGGGCCTAGCTCTTTAAGAGGGGGTTCTGTCTATACCCTTTGCTGATATTTTTCATGACTCCTTACAGACAGGAATAGTGCCAGATTGCAGGAAAATTACCATTGTTGTCACTCTATTCAAAGAGGGGGTGAGGCCAGACCCAACTAATCATAAACCTGCTGTCCCATATTCAGAGCCGGACAGATGCATGCGTAAATTGATGCGCCGCACAAAAAAATTGGGCTTGCCAGTTCTGAAGCAATATTCAAACAGAATGTACAATTGGAACAAATCATGCATTCTGTTTGAATATCAGATTGTAGATGCATGGCGCATAGCAGGCAGCCACCATGTATGATGCAGCCCATCCAGGGTGCAGGGCTGAAGACTGCCAATGGTGGAATGCTTAGCACATACCTGGATGCACTGTGTCCCCAAGTGTGATATTCAGCCAAAATATACAAATGAGCTCATTAGGCATGCATGGCGCAAAGGGGCCTCATGCATGCCCATTATGGGCTCATTAGCATGGCTGCGATGGCCTGAATGTGCCAGGCCAGCCCTCCTCCCCCCAAGCCCTGATCCATGACAGTTGCACAATTAAAGCACATCTCATCCCTCGTAGTCTAGCAGTGTCCCCTCCCTGAGCCCCGATCCATGCCAGTTGTACAATTAAAAAACATGTTATCCCTGGTAGTCTACTGCTCCTCCCTCCCCATCCTGATCCCCATATGACAAATAAGAAACACAATCTCCCCTTTTCCATAGTGTAGGGACCTCCGCCCCAATCACTGTGTAAAAATGAGAAATGCAATCTCTTCTTTTCCATAGTGTAGGGACCCCAGCCCCAATCACTGTGTGAAAATGAGAAATGCAATCTCTCCTTTTCCATAGTGTAGGAACCCCCTCCCCACCCCAATCACTTTGTGAAAATGAGAAACACATTATCCCCTTTTCCACAGTGTAGGGATCCCCCTCCCTATACTGATCACTGTATGAAAAATACAAAACACATTATCCCCTACTTTAAATAGTGTAGTGTTCCCACCCTGGTAGGCAGTAATCTGCCACCCCACAGTCCCATGTCCCATCCCATGCTGGTGACTAGCACAGTCCTCCTCACCCTGCCATGGTCAATCACCAATTGATCTGTACCCAAGCATGTACGGTAAATAGTACGTGCTCATTGGTTGTCTAGACATCCAATGAGCACATACTATTTACTGCACACACTCGGGTACAGATCAGTCAGCGACTAGCCATGGTAGGGTGAGGCGGGCTGTGCTAGTCACTGATACAGGATGGGATGAAGGTGGGGTGGCAGATTACTACTCAGGGTGGAGGACCACTACACTGTGAAAAGCAGGGGACAACAGGTTTTTCATTTCGCATCGGGGTGGGCAGGGGGTCCCTACACTATAGAAAAGGGGAGACTGTGTTTCTCATTTTCACACAGTGATCAGGGTGGGGAGAACAGACCACTAGACTACCAGGGATAAGATTTTTTTAATTGTACAACTGTCAGGGATCAGGGCTTGGGAGGGGGATCACTAAACTACCTGGGATGAGATGTGTTTTAATTGTATAACTGTCATGGATCGGGGCTTGGGAAGGGAGCATAGCTAGACTACCAGGATGAGATGTGTTTTAACTGTACAACTGTCATGGATCAGAGCTCGGGAAGGGAGCACTGCTAGACTACCAGGGATGAAATGTGCTTTAATTGTACAACTGTCATGGATCGAGGCTCAGGAAGGGGGCACCGCTAGCCTACCAGGGATGAGATGTGTTTATTTGTACAACTGTCATGGATCGGGGATCGGGGAGGAGGGATCATGTGACTGTCCCTGGACTATGCACAGGGCACCACCCTGCCTCGCACATAGTTAGGGTAGATTTTGGGATCTTATCTTTGCACCAGCATGGCCAGCCGTGTCTTCACCAGGGGACAGTTGAATATTGCAATGTGGTGAATATGCATGAGGGACCCATCATTTGCATGCCCTCATTGCAATATTCCATGCAGTGATGCAGTTGGGTTTGTGGAGCACATCAGGGGCTTCTGAATATTGCCACACCCCCGATGGCCTTTGCAAGTCCAGAGATATGTGGGCGCATCTAGGGATGTGCCTCACATCTCTTTTGAATATGTGGGTCCTGGAGCCTTACTTCTCTGCTTGGCACAGTGTTTGAGTTAATTATAAAATATGTGGTGATTTAGCACATGGAAAGGCATGGGCTATTCTCTAGTAGATCACATGGTTTCACAACAAGAAGATCCCACCAAACCAACCTGCTTGCCTCTGAGGAAGTAAATATGATGCTGGATAAGGATGTGTGGTGGATATAATGTATCTAGGCTTCAGCAAGGTCTTTGACCCTGTACTACATGGAAATTCCATGCAGAAAGTAGTGCACTATGAAGTCTACAAACTGTAAAGGAAGTGAATAGTGAACTGAGTAACTGGTTGTAAGGGGAGATTGGTACTGAATGATAACCATCCAGAGTGGAAGGATGTTCTAATTGGTTTACCTCATGGATCCATTTGTTTGTTTGTTTTTCTCTTCAATATATTTATTTATGACTTGGAAGATTGGATAAGTATAAGTGTTCTAAAGTTTGCTAAGAACACTAAATTGGCAATGGGTGGTGGGATGAAAAAATGGGGGCTTATATTCAATGTAAGAAAGTGCAAGGCAGTTCACCTACAGGTGAGGAATTTGTGCCACTCATCCAGTCTGGGGATACTTGTGGATAGTAAACTAAAGTCAGGTTGACAATGCGGTGCTGTAGTCCAGTGAGCAACTGTAATGTTGGGATGCATTAGGCGGGAATAAGGAGCTGGTAAATGGAGGCAATCTTTCCCTTGTACAAAGCCCTGCTTAGACTGCACCTGGAGTATTGTGCCCAGTTCTTAATGAAGTGGATCTCTTCAATTAATACTTTGTCTCAGCATTGACAGTGAAAATAGGGGGATCCCTCTCTGAGTGCTTGGCCTGCCCAACAGGTAAGGAGGGTGCTGTGAGACAGGAACTGCTTGTAAACCTAATCACAGAGGACAGAGTACTGAATGGACTAAGGGGACTAAATAAGAACAAGGCACCAGGCCATGGCAGGCTCCAACCTAGAGGAGTGGGTGAAGTGGGGGAGACCCTAGCAGGGCCATTAGCAGACCCATTAAATTGTTCCTTGACACAAGGGTGGTTCAGAGGGACTGAAGGGAGGTGCATGTCATACCACTCCATGAGGGAGGTGATAAGGGTGATCCAAGAAACTACAAGCTAGTCAGTCTGACCTCTATAGTAAGGAACTTAATCAAGATAATCTTTAAGAGTGGATGTTGGAATTCCGCAAGAGTATGGGAGTAGAGGACAGGAGGCATCATAGCTTTGAAAGGGGACAGTCATGCCAAACAAACCTTATTGACTTTTTTCTATACAGTAACCCAGGCCATGGATAAGGGTCAGATTGTGGATGTCCCGCACTTGGACTTAAACAAGGCCTTCAACTCAGCCCCACATGGGAAGATGGGAGGCTAATGAAAAACCTGGGAATCCTGGGAATGGTGGACTGCTTACTAGTTAAATGGATTGGGAACTGGTTAGGGGTAGGTGGTGGTACCACTCAGGGGTCAAAACAATGATGAGTGGGGTGCCTCAGGGATCTGTTCTCAGATCAGTATGCTTCAACATATTAATCTGCAACATAAGAATGGGAATTCAGGGTATGATTAGCCACCCTATTCACAGATGATATGCAGTGATATGGTAGAGCTGACTTAGTGGAAGGCATTAAGGTGCTGAAGTGCATTCTCATAATGCTAGAGAACTGGTCTGAGATCTGGCAACTCAAATAAAGTGCAATGAAATGAAAAAAGATGCATACTGGAAACAAAGATGCCCAAATTGGGTATTGGATGGGGGGATCGAGTAACCCACACTACTGAGGAGAGAGCTGCAATGATCATCATTAGTGATAGTCTCACACATGGAGCACAATGCAACAGTCTATACAAAGGCCAACCAAATGCAGTGCTGTATAGGTAGAGGTATCACCAGCAGGAGACAAGAGGTGATTCTGTCACTGCACAGGTCACTGGTGAGGCTGTACATAGAGTATTGAAAGTGTTGGGTGATAAGAGAGCCATAAAAATGGTGAATGCATGTTGACAAATGCAAAAGGGTGACAGCAATATGAGCAAGTGTGACGAGAGTGGCAGACCAGATAAGCATCCCTGCCCTCCTGATGTGGCTTGTGTAGTGTTGGCTGCAGCCCCAAGGATGGTTATATTTAGTATGGGGGATGCAGGAGGTGGAGCGCCCCGCATATGGTAATGTTGTCTTCATATGGGTTTGCATGGTCTCTACTATTTGCTCTTTGTGTGTGCCGTGATTTTTTTTTTTCCAGTATGTGTCGTGGTTTTGACTCATCGCCATACTACACTGTCGCCTTCATAGTGGTTACCCTCATACTGTTGCCCATTTGTCAGTCACCCTTTTACATTTGCCCTTTTCACATAGTACCAGTACTGAGCACATTTTTGGACCCCCACCTCAGAAAAGACTAGAGTTATTTAGAGAGGTCCAGAGATGGGCTACTAAAATAGTATAAGGTATACAAAGTAAGTCATACAAAGAAAGACTGACTCACCTTAACATGTGTACACTCAAGGAAAGATGGGAAAGGAGGGATATGATAGAGCCCTACAAATACATCCATGGGATCAACAGAGGTGACTGGACAACAATGTTCATGCATAACCTTGGGTCAGATACCAGAGGTCATGAGTACAAGCTGATGGGTACTTTCAAAAAGATTGTATGAAAACACTACTTCACAGAGAGGGTGGTGGACAAATGGAATTGACTGTCAAGTGTGCTGGTAACAGCCAAGTCTGCCCAGGAGTTTAAAACAGGATGGGACAGGAAGATGGGCATAGCGACTATGGGATCCAGAAGTGGGTAGATGAACAACATTAACAAGCATTTATCAATGTCGAATGTTGCTTGCTTGTATGTGCTGTTTAGGTATTTGGAAGTGACAGTTTCATGCCTTCCTCCCAAGACATCCACTGTGTCTTTCCGTTCAGTATTCACAGAAGAGTGGGAGGGGCAAGGGCCACAGCAGTACAGCAGTTGCCAAGGGGGTGAAGAGGTGGACAATAGTCCATTCAAAGGCAAAAGAGTCCTGCAGGAGCTCACTAAATTGAAGGTAGACAAAGCGATGGAACCAGATGGCATACGCCCAAGGATATTAACAGAACTGCGAAGGGAGATGGCAGTACCTCTGGCAGCCATGTTCACTGAGTCATTCAACATGAGTGAATTGGAAGAGGGCACATGTGGTCCCTCTACACAAGTCCGGCAGCAGGGAGGAGGCAGGGAACAATAGGCCATTCAGCCTCAACTCAGTAGTGGGGAAGATCATGGAGACATTGCTTAAAGAAAGGATAGTGGGGCATCTAGATGCCATCGGAACCCAGGACCGTAGACAACATGGATTCACAGTGGGGACATCATGTCAGATAAATCTGGTTGATTTATTTGACTGGGTGACAAAGGAAGTGAATCAGGGTGGGGCAGTGGACAACGCCACCTTGATTTCAGCAAAGCCTTTGACACCATCCCATATAGGAGGCTGATAAAGTAGCTGGGTAGGCTGGACATGGGGGAAAGGGTGGTAAACTGGGTTAGAAACTGGCTAACAGACAGGAAGCTGAGAGTGGTGGTAAATGGTATGCAGTCTAGGGAGAGGGGCGACCAGTGGGGTGCTGCAGGGATCGGTCCTGGGGCCAGTTCTGTTCAATGTCTTCATTAGTAATATTGCAGAACATCTGAAGGAAATTTTTTCACCAAATTTTCAACATAGCCATTTTAAGACCTCTGCTCATGAACGGTGTCACTGTGATTTTCATGATTGTCCCAGACATTGATTTCGCACAGACTCGACTGCGCCATTGTGCGCTATATACGGAAACATCGCTTTGGGTGAGATGTGAAAATGACAGCTATACTACTCATAAGAAGGTGTGGTAAAATGACAATGTTGAAAATCTGAGTGAAAATATTGAAAATTACGAACTTATGAGCGTGCATGAGGAACTGCACAGCGACGTCAGAAACAGTCATTTTAGGAATTTTTTCACCAAATTTTCAACATAGCCATTTTAAGACCTTTGCTCATGAACAGTGTCACTGTGATTTTTAATTTATTCAGACATTGATTTCGTGACACTGACTACGCCATTGTGTGCTACATGGGCAGAAACACGCTTTTGGGTGAGATGTGAAAATGACAGCTATACTACCTATAAGAAGGTGTGGTAAAATGGCAATGTTGGAAATCTGGAGTGAAAATATTGAAAATTCACGAACTTAAAGCGCGTATAGGAACTGTACAACGTACGCTCATAAAACAGTCATTTTTGGAATTTTTCCACCAAATTTTCAACATAGCCATTTTAACACCTCACCTCATGAACAGTGTCACTGTGATTTTCTTAATTTGTCCCGCAATTGAGATCTCAAGACACTGACTGCGCCTATTGTGCACTACATGGCGGAAACACGCTTTTGGGTGAGATGTAAAAATGGCAGCTGTACTACTCATAAGAAGGTGGTAAATGGTAATGTTGAAAATCTGGAGTGAAAATATTGAAAATTTGCGACTCTTACGAGCCTCGCGTGAGAACTGCACAACGCCCGTCAGAAACAGTCATTTTGAGGAATTTTTTCACCAAATTTTCAACATAGCCATTTTAAGACTCTGCTCATGAACAGTGTCACTGTGATTTTCTTAATTTGTCCCGTACATTGAATTCAGAACACCGACCGCCCATTGTGCGCCACGGGTGGAAACACATTTTGGTGAGATGTGAAAATGACAACTGTACTGCTCATAAGAAGGTGTGGTAAAATGGCAATGTTGAAAATCTGGAGTGAAAATATTGAAAATTCGCGAACTTACTAGCCTCATGAGGAACCGCGCAATGCACGCCAGAAACAGTCATTTTTGAATTTTGGCATCAATTAATATGGTTTAGGACCCCTTTCATGATGATAAACATGTCATGGCATCAGTCCAGTCTCGAGGATGATTTCACGAGTGACTGCGAAATCACTCTTCGGGCCCGAATAACGCCATGACAGTGACATCAATCACGAGAAGGGGTCCCAAAAACCCCATGTTGAAAATTTGGTGCAAAAATTCCCAAAAATGCCTGAGATATGCAACAAAGTTGAAACCCCTGTATCTAGCCCATTATACAGCTTACCGGCATTTCCTCAGTTCGCGGTCGGCTTTGAAGAGTGCAGACGTGTTCCCGGTCCACCGAAGATAGTCGTGCCGAGCTCCAGAGGTAAGTATGGGGTGAGGGGGGGGGGAGGCTGGGTGCACAGTGGGTGGGTGCGGGTTGTGGAAGGGGGGCGGAGATTGTGTGGGGACCGCTTTTTACAGGAAAAAAAACGGACGACATGGGACGCTTGCCATGCTGGGGTGGCCTCAGCGGCACACAAGGAATGGTTGGGGTGCGTCAGCCGACGGGGATTGGGTACCCCCATTGGCCTAAGGATACTTGCCACGCTGGGGTGGGTACCCAGCGTGGCATTTCAGAAGGGTTTGGGGGAGGTGGGGGGAACGAGCACAGCCAACGGGATTGGGCACCGTCGGCTATACAGTGCGCAAGGCGGGCGGGTGCGCACGCCTGTGGGCATCTGTCTGTGGGGGGAGCTGCGCGTGAGCAGCCTTATCTTATCGCTGCTCACTCAAGCGTAGCTCCCCCTTTCAACTGTATGCCACTGCATTTTGGAGCGTGTCATAGACAGCTCCAGAATGCATTGGCTTACAGGGGCTGCGCCTGCCAACACACTGACTGAATTGGAGGAGGGGGGTGACACACCCCCGAAATCTCCGATGATGGCACTATGTTTCTTGCACATGCGTGCAAGCAACATAAAAATGGTTCAGAGCTTGCACCTGAAGGCTCAGACTAAGCTGCTCAATGATGTGCTACAGTGTGTATAGGTAGAACATTGCAGACTCAAACTCCTCATGCTCAACTCCCCACCTAGCCTGATCCCACCTGTGACCAGGCAGGCTTCTTCAGAAACCTGAGATTCATGAAATGTGAACCTCTGATAATCCCTTGAATGAAAATTGACACAGGACAGAGATCCTTTGCATACTTAGCTTCATCACTGTGGGACTCCCACCATCAGAGTTTGCCAATCCCCTGGCACCCTTAAGCTAGCCCTCAAGGATCACCTCCTGGCCCCAACCTAATGCAACTGCTGAAATCCTGCCATTGTACTGGGATACTGGCCCTCTTTAACCTAATAATATGCTCTTGCTCTCTGGTTCTATATGTCTAGTGTTAAACTATTACTGCTGATCTGTTAAAACAGTAGTTCTGTTGTACAGATTTTGCACAAATTGTTACTGCACAGCTTGTTGAATAAAAAGTCCCTTAATGTCTACATCCAGCATGTACCCACCTACAGTATGAAACTATTGTTTGGTGCAATGTTTTCTTGATGTTTGAATCTTAAATGTACTGTTACATGCAACTAATACTGGGTCCCCTTGAAAGTGGGATATTTGTGCCAGTGGGCCTATCCAACCACCAAAAATCAATACATACATACAATACCTACCAACATACATACCTACATACATACATACATGCATAAATAAATAATGGGATTTGTGACATCAGTATCATAGATAAGTTTTAACTCATTCTCTCCCGGTGGCCATTTTGGGTTGGGTTCAGCAATGGATAGTACTGACGCCATATGGTGGCTATGGGACCGAAAGCAACTGCAGAAATATGCAGAACAAAGACTGACCACATATTATAAATAGAATAATAGATCAGGGGTGTGGCTTGGATGCTGAGGAAGATGGCTGCTTGATTCATCAGTTCTGTCCCTAGTTGGGTTATATCCGCATCCTTTCCTCGCTATCCAGAGACTACTTACATGCACAAGGCATAATTTGCCACATTACCCCCTCCCCGTCTATCTGACACTATCATTTTGCATATCATCCATCTGGTTATTGTTTAATAGTGCTGGTAGTTCGCTAGTCACATCAGACTGCAGTAGACTGCATAGGCCCCACTCTCACCTCTGATATCAGCGGCTAGAATTATGTGCTCTGTGGTGCTCTGCATTCTCCTTACCTGTAATCTAAGGTGCGTTATGACTGCTCCTTCTCCCATTTAATCACCAGGTCCACTCAGACTTCTCCCATTACAGCAGCATGGACATGGCCTCATTCAACATCCCTCAAGCAGCTTCATCTCCCAGCCCAATTGAACCTCCCCCACAACTCCCTCAATGTTGGTACCTCGTTACAATATATAAACAGCATGTTGGAAACCCTGCTCACCCAGGTTGATGGGATTAATGCAGCACTATCGGGCACTGTAGCAGATGTTCGCAAGCTGAAAGATCACATGAACATGGTGGAGCAGAGGGCTGAGGATCTGGAGCTCTCACAGGCCAAAGTCTGGCAGTGCTTGCAAACACATGAGGCTAGATTAGCTGCCCTCTGGCACTGGGCTGAGGATCAGGAGAACTGGGGATGCCGCAATAACATCAGGATTATAGGCATCCCCAAGGGCCTGGATGGGCAAAATATGGAGCGCTTTCTGAATGAAAATCAGCCCAAGATGTTGGGGAAAGGTGGAAGGGTCAAGTAGAAGTGGAGAGGGCCCATAGGATTTCCAGCAGATCTTGAGTGTCAGGTCAATCCCCTCAGTCCATCTTCACCTACTTTCTGAGGAACTCCACTAAAGAAAGGCTGCTAAGAGCTGTCAGAGATAAGGGTGAGAATATGTGGCAGGGGGCCCGAGTGCCATTTTATCATGATTTCTTTCAGGAGGCTGCAGCTAAAAGAAAGGCCTTTGTTCCAATCAAAAAACTGCTCAAGGCACAAGGGTTTAATTACTGCTTTAAAAATGTCACCCACTTGCAAGTCTCTAAAGATGGCAGACAGATCGTGGCAGAACACCCAAAGGAGATTGAGCTCTGGGCCTCTAAGCTCTGGCCATCCATATCTCTATGAACTATGCCTCCCAGATGCCTCTGGGCACCAGGTGACCTCATGGGAACCAAATGATGGAACAGCAACTCTGGGCAGACCTACATTCTAACCAGTCTGTCCCACTTCTGAAGGATTCCCCCAGGTCTTCACATGGATACCACCAGCTTTCTCCCAATTATAACCATGAAGGCTCTAACCCTTCTTATGAGGACCTGTCGGCTTCTCAGTTACCACAAAGAGCTGCTGTTCATACTCCAAGGCACAGACAATGCTCTAGAAGTGGCCATGATCTCTCTTTCCAGACCCCCAGGAGGTGGCCCCACCAGCAAAGCTGCCCAGGGATGATCCCTCCTCAATAGCTGATCAGCCAAGTATGAGTGCCCCCGAAGATTCTCACATGGAAATGGTTGCCCCCAGTCTCTGGTCTGACTCCGCTGGATGCAGGAGAACCAGGAGAAGATTCCCAGCTGCCCATTAAACCGAGGCTGAAATCATTTGCAGAAGCTGTTACCTCAGGATCGCTTAACCCTACAGTACCAGAGTTCAATCGGACATTTCTAGCACCTGAGATCATTTCATGAGCTGGTGGTTGTATGCACATTTCCTATTATAATTGCACCCTGATGGGTCTTGGTCAGCTGTTTGGTGGGGTTTAATATTAATGATAATGGGGTGGGGGTGGGTGGAGATTTTCTCTACCCAGGCCCGGCATTTTTGTTTCTGTAACATGCTCAACCTGGCCTGGTGCAGGGCCCATTGAGTGGTTAGACCCCCACCCCCAATCGACCCTCAGAGTGTCGCACTTGCAAGTTAATTATCGCAGCTATCACAGGGTGTACCTTACCTCTGCACTCTATGGGATGTACAAGGAAGAACGTATTTGGAACCTATAGCCCCCAGGGAACCATGTGAGGATACTACCTTGTGTTTTCCAGAGGTTGATTTGAACCCCTCTGGTCGCTGGGATTTTCTTCTTTAGCTCATAGTCTAAGGTGTTGGGGCCCCCTGTTTTGCCTACCTAAGGGTCTCCAGATGGGGAATCTCTCTCGACCACTTTACCCTCTCCCTCCCTCCCTTACCCATGTCCTGTCCTTCCCTGTTCTGGGTAACCCTTCCCCTCCCTATCCCCCCCATCATTCTCTTCCCTGGATTCATCATTTACCTGTTCAGGGTGACAATCCAGCTAAGGATGGGTTATTCCATCTGGCTACTTCTTACACACCCCCTATTGGGTGAGCGGTTAGCATGGCCGAAAATTTCCCTCCTCTCTCGGAGGGAGCTCTCTTGCACTTACACCTAGTCACCTCTAGGGTAGTCTAGTGTTACTACACGGTTTTGATAGCCTCTGTTACTGGTTGTTTCTTCCATCCAGTGTTCCGGGATTCTAAGGTTTACATATCATGTGGATTATTTGTTATTCCATTTTTTCTAATAGAGTCATATTGTCAAAACACTTTTTTATAATGTTGTTTCCTTTTTATGTTGATTGCACGCATGCGCAAGAAACATGTTGCGGCAGGTTTCTCCACAAGCAGGTTGTGGAGGCATGGCACTGTTGTGGCCAATGCCCCCACAGCCTGAAAAGGCTTGTCCCACTTCCCCCAATGCCGTGGCATGCTGCTGCTGACACTAGTTCAGCCAGCGTGCCACCAACTTGTAACTAATTAGCCACTGCAATCAGGGTCCGCCTCGTCTTTGCAGTGTCAGCTGCAAAATGAGGGAGCAACCCTTCATTGCAGAGTGGGATCTTGAAACCCTAATATTGTTTATGAACATGGTGGTGGCTTGCCACTGTGTTCACAAACAATATTAACCTCCCCTGCCGAGGGGGTGCCCAACCCCCCTCGGCAGTATGTGCCCCTCCACCGTGTTTATTTGCCGACGGGGGCCCCAATCCCTGTTGGCTGTAGTGTCCCAATATTTATGTTGCTGATGGGGGACCCCACTACCCGTCGGCATTATGTACCCCCCTGCTTTTGTTGTGTGCCGACAGGGGTGCCCAATCTCCGTTGGCATAATGTAATAACCCCCCCTTTTGTTGTGTACTGACAGGGGTGCCCAATCCCCCGTCAGCTCCAGCTGCACCCCCAAAAGAATGACTCCGTTGGCAAGTTGGGAGCCCACCCCAGCATGCCACATGCCCCTGCAAAATAAAAAATGGTCCAGCGATATCTTTTTTTTTTTTTTGTAACCTGTAAAAAAGAATACAGTCCCTCAGCGGTCTCCCTGACCCCCTCACAACCTGCGCCCACCCACTGCGCACCCTGCCTCCCCACACCCCCCTCACCCCATACTTACCTCCAGAGTTCAGCGCGACAATCTTCGGTGGACAGGGAACACATCAGCACTCTTCAAACCCAACTGCGAACTGAGGAAATGCCGGTAAGGTGTGTAATGGAATAAATAGGGTTTTTTCAACTTTGATGCATATCGCAGGTATTTTTTAGAATTTTGGCACCAAATTTTCAACATAGGGTTGTTGGCAACCCTCCTCATGAATTCTATCACTGTCATGGCATTAATCGGCCCCGAAAGGTGATTTTGCGGTCACTGCACGGAATCACCTGGGACTGATTAACGAAATGACAGTGTCAGTGTTCAGAGGTGGGCTGTCAAAAGCTCTATGTTGCAAATTTGGTGTGAAAATCCAAAATGATTTCTTGTTTTATTTAGCTGCATTGCGTAGTTGCTAGGCACGCCAGAATTTCATGAATTTGCAATATTTTCACCCCAGATTTTCAACACTGGCATTTTTTCAGACCTCCTTGTGAACAGTACACCTGTCATTTTTCACACCCTGGCCGAAATATGTTTTCGCACTTCCGGCGCAGAATAGCGTGGTCAGTGTGGTAAATCAGTGTTCCACACAGATTATGAAACTGAGAGTGACACTGTTCATGAGCAGAGGTCCTAAAATGCCTATGTTGAAAATTTTGTGATGATACTCCATAAAATGACTGTGTTACAAGCGTGCATTGCACAGTTTGCACACACGCTCGTAAGTTCATGAATTTATAATATTTTCACTCCAGATTTTCAGCATTGCCATTCTTCTGCACCTCCTTATGAACAGTATAGCTGTCATTTTTTACATCCTGGCTGAAATGTGTTTTTGCAGTTCTGGCACAGAATAGCGTGGTCGTTATGGGAAATCTTTGTTCGGGACACATTATGAAAATGACAATGACACTGTTCATTAGCAGAGGTCCAAAAATGCCTATGTTGAAAATTTGGTGATGAAAGTCCATAAAATGAGTGTATTACGAATGTGCATTGCGCAGTTTCCATGCACAGTTGTACCTTCGCAACCTTGCAATATTTTCACTCCAAATTTTCAGCATTGCCATGTTGCCACACCTCCTTATGAACAGTGCAGCTGTCATTTTTCACCTGCTGGCCGAAATGTGTTTTTGCTTTTCCAGTGCACAATAGAGCAGTTGCTGTGGGAAATCGGTGTTCAGGACATATTAAGAAAATTACACTGACATTGTTATGAGCAGAGGTCCTAAAGTGCCTATGTTAAAAATGTTGTGATGAAACTCCATAAAATGACTGTGTTACGAGTGTCTGTTGTGCAGGTGCCACGCACCCTTGTAAGTTTGCAAATTAGTAACATTTTCATGCCAGATTTTCAACACTGTCATTTGTTCACACCTCCTTATGAACAGTACAGCTGTCATTTTTCACATCCTGGCGGAAATGTGTTTCCGCACTTCAGTTGCAGAATACCGCAGTCGCTGTCAGAAATCTGTGTTTGGGACAGATTAGGATCAAGCGACTGGGGGGGAGTGACTGAGCTCAACTGAGTTCTTTCAGGACTGCTGCAGATGTCTTTGTGGGCAGGAAAAAGCAACAACGCAGGCAGAAGCCCAGTACAAAAGGGCAGCCTGCAGCTCCGGGAGACACAGAACGAGCGAGTGAAGGAGGGGGAGTGAATGAGCTCAACAGAGCTCTGTTGGGACTGCTGTGGATTTGTTTGTGGGCAGGAAAAGGCAGCAATGCATGCAGGGCCTGAGTACAAAAGGGCAGCCTGCAGCAGTGGGACAAAGAATGAGCAAGCAAGAGAGGGGAACTAGTGAGCTCAACAGAGCTCTGTCACCACTGCTGTGGATTTCTTTGTGGGTAGACAAGGGTAGCTACACTGGCATGATCCCAGTACAGAAGGGCAGCCTGCAGCGTGGGCAGAAACGGAATGACCAAGTGAGACAGGGGGAGGGAGCGAGTGAGTGAGGCCAACGGAGCTGTGTTGGGACTGCTGCAGATTTCTTTGTGGGCAGACAAAAATGCCAACAGAAACAAGAGCCCAGTACAAAAGGGCAGTCTGCAGCACCAGGAGAAACAGAATGAGTGAGGGAGACAGGGGGACTGAGCGAGTGACCTCAACGGAGCTCTGTTGGGACAGCTACGGATTTCTTTGTGGGCAGAAAAAGGTGGCAACACAGGCAGGAGGCCAGCACAAAAGGGCAGTCTACAGCGCTGGGACAAACAGAATGAGCAAGTGAGAGAGGGGGAGTGAGCGAGCTCAACGGAGGTGTATCGTGACTGCTGCGAATTTCTTTGTGGCCAGGAAAAGATGGCAATGCAGGCAGAAGCCCAGCACAAAAGGCCAGCCTGCAGCGCCAGCAGAAATGGAATGAGCAACTGAGAGAGGGGGAGTGAGCGAGCTCAACAGAGCTCTCTCGGGACTGCTGCAGGCATTTTTCTGAGCAGAAAAAAACATCAACGCAGGCAGGAACCCAGTACAGGAGGGCAGCCTGCAGCAGTGGGAGACACACAATGAGCGAGTGAGGGAGGGGGAGTGAGTGAGCGCAGTGGAGCTCAGTTGGGACTGCTGCGGATTCCTTTGTGGACAGAAAAAGGCAGCAATGCACGCAGGGGCCAGTATAAAAAGGCAACCTGCAGTGGCGGGAGAAACAGAATGAACAAGTGAGAGAGGGGGAGTGAGTGAGCAAGCTCAACGGAGCTCTATCATGACTGCTGCAGATTTCTTTGTGGGCAGCAAGGGGCAGCAACGCTGGCAGAAGCCCAGTACAAAAGGGCAGCTTGCACCGCGGCCAGAAACGGAACGAGCAAGTGAGACAGGGGGAGTGAGTGAGGCCAACGGACATCTGTCGAAAGTGCTGCAGATTTCTTTGTGGGCAGAAAAAATGCCAACAGAGGCAGAAGCCCAGTACAAAAGGGCAGCCTGCAGTGCCACGAGAAACAGAATGAGCGAGTGAGACAGGGAGAGTGAGTGACCTCAACGGAGCTGTCGGGTAGCTGCAGATTTCTTTGTGGGCAGGAAAAGGTGCCAATGCAGCCATGAGGCCAGTACAAAAGGGCAGTCTGCAGAGCTGGGAGAAACAGATTGAGCAAGTGACAGAGGGGGAGTGAGCGAGCTCAACGGAGCTCTGTTGGGACTGCTGTGGATTTGTTTGTGGGCAGGAAAAGGCAGCAATGCATGCAGGGCCTGAGTACAAAAGGGCAGCCTGCAGCAGTGGGACAAAGAATGAGCAAGCAAGAGAGGGGAACTGAGTGAGCTCAACAGAGCTCTGTCACCACTGCTGTGGATTTCTTTGTGGGTAGACATGGGTAGCTACACTGGCATGAGCCCAGTACAGAAGGGCAGCCTGCAGCATGGGCAGAAACAGAATGACCAAGTGAGACAGGGGGAGTGAGTGAGGCCAATGGAGCTGTGTTGGGACTGCTGCAGGTTTCTTTGTGGGCAGACAAAAATGCAAACAGAAACAGGAGCCCAGTACAAAAGGGCAGTCTGCAGCACCAGGAGAAACAGAATGAGCGAGTGAGACATGGGTACTGAGCGAGTGACCTCAACAGAGCTCTGTTGGGACAGCTACGGATTTCTTTGTGGGCAGAAAAAGGTGGCAACACAGGCAGGAGCCCAGCACAAAAGGGCAGCCTACAGCGCTGGGACAAACAGAATGAGCAAGTGAGAGAGGGGGAGTGAGTGAGCTCAACGGAGATGTATCGTGATTGCTGCGAATTTCTTTGTGGCCAGGAAAAAATGGCAATGCAGGCAGGAGCCCAGTACAAAAGGCCAGCCTGCAGCGCCAGCAGAAATGGAATGAGCAACTGAGAGAGGGGGAGTGAGCGGGCTCAACAGAGCTCTCTCGGGACTGCTGCAGGCGTTTTTCTGAGCAGAAAAAAACACCAACGCAGGCAGGAACCCAGTACAGAAGGGCAGCCTGCAGCAGTGGGAGATGCACAATGAGCGAGTGAGGGAGGGGGAGTGAGTGAGCTCAGTGGAGCTCAGTTGGGACTGCTGCAGATTCCTTTGTGGATAGAAAAAGGCAGCAATGCACGCAGGGGCCAGTATAAAAAGGCAACCTGCAGTGGTTGGAGAAACAGAACGAACAAGTGAGAGAGGGGGAGTGAGTGAGCAAGCTCAGTGGAGCTCTATCGTGACTGCTGCAGATTTCTTTGTGGGCAGCAAAGGGCAGCAACGCAGGCAGGAGCCCAGCACAAAGGGCAGCTTTGCACCGCCGCCAGAAACGGAACGAGCAAGTGAGACAGGGGAGTGAGTTAGCCAACGGACCTCTGTCGAAGTGCTGCAGATTTCTTTGTGGGCAGAAAATGCCAACAGAGGCAGAAGCTCAGTACAAAAGGGCAGCCTGCAGTGCCAATGAAAGAAACAGAATGAGCGAGTGAGACAGGGAGAGTGAGTGACCTCAACAGAGCTGTCGGGTAGCTGCAGATTTCTTTGTGGGCAGGAAAAGGTGCCAATGCAGCCATGAGGCCAGTGAAAAAGGGCAGTCTGCAGAGCTGGGAGAAACAGATTGAGCAAGTGACAGAGGGGGAGTGAGCGAGCTCAACGGAGGTCTATCGTCACTGCTGCGGATTTCTTTGTAGGCAGGAAAAGGCAGAAATGCAGGCAGGAGCCAAGTACAAAAGGCCAGCCTGCAGCCCCCACAGAAATGGAATGATCGAGTGACAGAGGGCGAGTGAGCGACCTCAACAGAGCTGTGTCAGGACTGCTGCACATCTCTTTGTGGGCAGACAAAGCCGCCAACGCAGGCAGGAACCCAGTACAAAAGGGCAGCCTGCAGTAGCAGGAGACACAGAACAAGTGAGTGAGGGAGGGGGAGTGAGTGAGTTCAATGGAGCTCTGTTGGGACTGCTGTGGATTTCTTTGTGGGCAGAAAAAGGCAGCAATGCATGCAGAGACCCAGTACAAAATGGCAGCCTGCAGCGGTGGAAGAAACAGAACAAACAAGTGAGAGAGGGGGGAGTGAGTGAGCAAGCTCAACGGAGCTCTATCATGACCGCTGCAGATTTCTTTGTGCCCAGAAGAAGGTGGCAATGCAGGCAGGAGCTCAGTAGAAAAGGGCAGCCTGCAGCACTGACAGAAACGGCATGAGCGAGTGAGAGCGGGGGACTGAGCGAGCTCAATGGAGCTCTGTCAGGACTGCTGCAGATTTGTTTGTGGGCAGAAAAAGGCGCCAACAGAGCAGAAGACCACTACAAAATGGCAGCCTGCAGCGCCAGGAGAGACAGAATGAGCGAGTGAGACAAGCGGAGTGAGCGACCTCAACGGAGCTCTATCGTGACTGCTGTGGATTTCTTCGTGGGCAGAAAAAGGCGTCAACGCAGGCAGGAGCCCAGTACAAAAAGCCAGCCTGCAGCACCAGCAGAAACAGAATGAGTGAGTGAGAGTGGGGGAGTGAGCTACCTCAATGGACCTGTGTCACGACTGTTGCAGATTTCTTTGTGGGCAGAAAAAGCCGCCAACAGAGGCAGGAGCCCAGTACAAAAGGGCAGTCTGCAGCGCCAGCAGAAACAGAATGAGCAGTGACAGAGGGGGAGTTACCCACCTCAACGGAGCTGTGTCGGGACAGCTGCAGATTTCTTTGTGGGCAGCAAAACCTGCTAATTCAGGCAGAAGCCCAGTACAAAAGAGCAGCCTGCAACACCAGGAGAAACAGAATGAGAGAGTGAGACAGGTGGAGAGAGCAACCTCAACAGAACTGTGTCGGGACAGCTGCAGATTTCTTTGTAGCCAGAAAAAGGTGCCAATGCAGGCAGAAGTCCAATACAGCAGGGCAGCCAGCAGCACCGGGACAAACACAATGAGCGAGTGAGAGAGGGGGGAGTGAGCGAGCTCAACACACCTCTATCGTGATTGCTGCAGATTGCTTTGTGTGCAGAAAAAGGCGGCAATGCAGGCAGGAGCCCTGTACAAAAGGCCAGCCTGCAGCGTTGGCAGAAACGGAATGAGCAAGAGAGAGGGAGTGAGGGAGCTCAATGGACCAGTGTCAGGACTGCTGCACATTTCTTTGTGGGCAGAAAAAGCCGACAACAGAGGCGGGAGCCCAGTACAAAAGGGCAACCTGCAGTACCAGCAGAAACAGAATGAGCGACTGAGAGAGGGAGAGTGACCCACCTCAACACAGCTCTGTCAGTATGGCTGCACATTTCTTTGTGGGCAGAAAAAACATGCCAATGCAGCCAGGAGACCCGTACAAAGGTGCAGCCTGCAGCACCGGGAGAAACAGAACGAGCGAGTGACACAGGGCCACTGATCGAGCTCAACAGACCAATGCAATCAACATTCGGCATTGACAAATGCTTATTTCTACTTGAGTATTACAGGACACTGTCTCTGCACTTCTGGTAGACAAACGCAGGCCCTTATTAATTGGTGATCTACCCAGGGGAATGCACTCAGGTACCCTCCCCCCCCCCGGCGTTACATACCCTACTCCCTGGGTGAGTACTTTCTTTCATTATCTATTTTCATTAGTCCGGAAGTATGACATCCGCTGCTCCCTCCGGGGTCAAATGTATATCCCGGAGCATCAAAGGGTTGAATCACCCTGTCAAGCGCACAAAGATCCTTCAGCGTTTATGCTCCTTGCAGGCAGATATTGCGCTGCTTCAAGAAACGCATCTCACTGCCAGGACCGTTCAATGGCTGAACAAATCCTGGGAGAAGGGTAATTGCTAGTTCAGCCTCACCCAAATCTAGGGGTGTTGCTATACTGGTACACCACTCATGCCCTTGGGTGGAGGAGGAGCACAAAATGGACAAACTCGGCCGTTGGGTGGTTGCCATGTTTGTTTTTCCAGGGGGGCTGCAGTACTGGCCAACCTGTAAGGCCCAAATGTGGACAATGCAGACTTCTTGCCATAACTCAGTCAGGCTATTGCTTCTCTTACAGAAGGCAAGCTACAGATGCCTATACTGATTGGGGGCGACTTTAATATGGTACCTGACTTATTCCTGTTTAAGTCCAAGCCCACTCCCCAAGCTCACCCTAAGGCTCGGGCTTCACTGCAGGAGCTAATTGATGAGTGGGGTTTGGTAGACGTCTGGAGGTGTGACCATCCCTCCGGGCATGACTACACTTTCTCTTCAGCTGTCCACTCCTCCTACAGCCACATTGACCTATGGCTGGCCAATGCTGCTGTGGCTCTGGGAGTTTCTTATACACAAATTGATAATATCATCCTTTCTGATCATAGAAACATAGAATCTGATGGCAGATAATGACCGCTTGGCCCACCTAGTCTACCCATTTTCCTACCTAACATATAAGCTGCAGATCCTAGTTAACCAACAGCTTACTTCCTCCTACCCCCCATTAGGACTGCCTTATGTCTGTCCCATGCATTCTTGAATTCCCCCACTGTTCTTGACTCCATGACCTCCTCAGGGAGGCTCTTCCATGCATCCACAACCCTCTCCATGAAAAAATACTTCCTCACATTACCTCTGAGCCATCCCACCTCTGTCTTCAAATTGTGCCCCCTTGTTCTTGCACATCTCTTTTTCTGAAAGATGCTACCCTCTTGGACTTTGTTGATTCCCTTGAGGTACTTGAAAGTTTCTATTATGTCCCCTTTCTCCCTTCTTTCCTCCAGGGTATACATATTAAGCTCCTTTAGTCTTTCTTTGTATGTCTTCTGGTGCAGACCCTGCACCATTTTGGTTGCCCTCCTCTGGAGAGCCTCCACTCTGTCAATGTCTTTGCAGAGATGGGGTCTCCAGAACTGCACACAGTACTCCAGATGGGGTCTCACCAGCTGTCTGTACAGAGGGATAACAACTTCCTGTTTTCTACTATTGATGCCTCTCCCTATGCATCCCAGTATCCCCCCAGTAATCATGCCCCCATTGCTTGCTCTTACACAATGCCTGGCCACTCCACCACGGGCACGATATGCCGCTGTAACCCCCGTTGGCTGCAGGACTCAGAATTCTGTTGTGTAATGAGGGAGGCAGTGAAAAACTACTTTGATCTTAATAACATATAGGAAGTTAAGGTTGGCACCATATGGGAGGCGTTCAAGGTGGTGTTGAGGGGGCACATTATCTCCTACTCTGCTGCTCAGAACAAAGCCCAGAGAGCCACCATGGATCAATTGCAGTCTGATTTGTTTCTATTAGAAGCCCAGTTTAAGGCTTCTACTGCTGCTTCCCCCAATCAGTCCCTTATTAGGGATATTGTTGGAATCAAATATCGGATTAATACCATTATGCAGCAAAATGTGGAATGGTTGCTCCTTCGCTCAAAGCACAGCCACTGGGAAGGTGGGGATAAAGGGGGGAAAACTTCTAGCATATCAACTACGCAAACAGCAGGCTTCTTCTCACGTACATGCACTTAGAAGCTCCTCCGGGACAGTCATCTCTGATCCCCAAGGTATCAACGCCCGTATGCAGGAATATTATCAATCATTATATCAGTCTCGGATGTCACTGGATTAGTTACCACAGGGCCTGAGTGAGTTTTGCACAGAGTTGGATTTGCCCTGTCACCCCTCAGATTCAGTGGCGGCCCTGGAGAAACCTTTCTCAGAGGCCAAACTTAAAGTGGCCCTATCCCAGCTAGCCAAGAGCAGGGCACCAGGGCCCAACAGCATGACTGTTGAACTGTACCAGCACCTGGCCCCCATGATCTCTTCCCCTCTGCTAAATGCATTGCAGGAGGCCCATGAAGTTGGATTCCCTTCCCCCTACCATGCGGGAAGCACTTATTACTCTCCTCCCCAAGAATTCCACTGATCCCTTGGACTGTGCTAATTTCCACCGTATATCCCTTATCCCGGTAGACACCAAGATTGCAGCCAAGATTCTGGCTAACCGGATAGCTGATGTGTTACCCACTATAATCAACCCCTCCCAAGTGGGCTTCACTATGGGTAAGTCTAGGACAGACAACACCAGACTGATACTTAATCTTAAGTGGCTGTTGCTACATTCCCATATTCCCATGGCTGCTTTGGCGGTGGATTTCTCAAAAGCATTTGACTCAGTTGAATGGCCTTACTTACATGAGGTCCTTCACCTCTACATCTTTAGTCCCTATTTTTGTCAGTGGGTCTCTACCCTTTATAATCTTCCAATGGCCAGAATCCTCACAAATAAGGATATCTCCACCCCTTTTCAGCTAAACAGAGGCACGCGTCAGAGATGCCCCTTTCACCCCTGCTGTTTCTCGTGGCCCTAGACCCACTGATTAGAAAATCAGTCATGGGCATACGAGTAGCAGACCGCTCCTACCTGGCTGCGGCATACGCTAACGACCTCCTACTCACTCTTTCTCACCCACAGAATTCCCTCCTGGAAATACTTACTATCCTCCATACCTTTGGCCACCTGTCTGGACTGCAAACCAATCAAAAGAAGACAATCCTGACATCTTTAAATGCAGCTTGTACAAGTGATTGCTTACACGGCCTGGATTTTACTTGGGACCCCCAAGGTTTCACTTACCTTGGAGTTATGATACCATTTGCCTGGAGGGACTTGGAAGCATCTAAGTTCTCTCCCTTACTGGCTAGCCTCTCTGCAGAGATCGAGTGGTGGCACTGACTTAATCTCTCCCTTCGAGGCAAAGTAACTGGTATTCACATACTCTTTTTACCCAGGGTTGCTTATCTCCTTAATAACCTCCCTATTCCTCTCTCGTCCAAATTATTCCAGACCCTGGATAAAATGATTGCTCTTCTGCTCTGGGATGTCAAGAAAAGCTCCATTGGAGCCATAATAAATTACAAGCTCATTGGTCCAGGGGTGGCCTTGGTTTCCCTTGGTTGCAGGGTTACCACTTGGTGTATATGTCTGCCCAAGCCATGAAATGGTTTGTGCCCCCCGTGTTCCCCCCTCCACTGTGGGTTAGCTTGGAAACTTAGATACTGTCTGGTCATCCCCTAAGCGGGCTCCTGTCAGAGGTCTCATTTTCTAATGCCATCAAACTCCGGTGATGGCCGAAACCAGGAGAGCCTGGTATAAACTTATGGCATTATCTGGTACCCCAAAGACTGCCTGTTCTCCTCCCCTGAGATATGTCCCCATTTGGGATAACCATCTCCTGTTGATAGACAAAAAAACCTGTGCATTGGATTAGTTGGGAGGAACGAGGCATCAGATGTATTCAGGATTTATATATGCCCAATTCTTCAGAACTAATGTCTTTTGACTAGCTGTGGATCAGGTGTAATCTCCCCTCTAAAGACTTCTGGAGGTTCCTCCAGGTTCGTAGTGTGGTTCAGGCTCTTAAGTTCACATACACTTCTGACCCTCAGTGGCATTGATTAGCAATATTGCATAAAAGCCCCTCACTCCAGGGGCTAGCTGGGCATTTCGACCAGATGTGGCATGACCCGCAGCTGGACTATACTGAACCCTGTAGACTGGCCTGAGTGAATGATCAGCAATACCCTATTCCCCCAGACGTTTGGTCCAGCTGTCTCTGAAGGGCTCATTCCTCATACAAGGATGCCAGGAGTCAATTGATTCAACTTAAAATTCTCCTTCGATGGTACAGGACTCCAACTGCCCTCCAGGCAAAGGGGTTATTCCCTCATGCCCAATGCTGGAGGTGCCAGCAAAGTCCCGCCCATATCCTACACATTTTATGGTTATGCCCTCACCTGGACTCTTACTGGGCAATCATTAGAAATTACTGTATTAATGTTCTGGGCAAATCGGTTGATTTGTCTAACCCTACACTCCTTCTTGGAGACACCTCGGCACTTGGTCCTCTTCCTATAGAGCATAGGGATTGGCTTCTGGGTGCCTTCATGGAAGCTAAATGGCTCCTACTGATGAACCGGTGCCAGCCCTCACCTCCCACACTCTCAGCCTGGCTTGCTGCCTTGGCCAAGCTTGCCAGTCTGGAGAGACTTTCTTATCTCAACAAGGGACAGCTGTCTACCTACTTCTGTAAATGGAATACATACTTACACTCCCCTCTCTATTTGGTGCCCCCAACTCTGCCATGTAACCCCCCCAGCCTAACTCTTACCTGCTCTGGTCACTACATCTCAGATCTTCCCTTCCTTTCCCCCTCCCCTCCCCTCCTTGCTTAGCACCTGTTTAAACCCCTTTCACTTCCACCTTATATGCAGTAATGCCACGTTCTCAGTTTGGGACTGGACATTTTGCTGGTACCTCAGAAGTGCAGACACCAGACATCTATACTGTGTATCTTGTCTGTTTTCACCAATACCTGTTTTGTAATACAATATATGTTTTATGGACTCACAGGGGCTGTGTACATGTTTTGAATATTCCTTTAATGTTTGTATATCTGTAGAGCCCAATTTGTATCTATGTGGTATGCTCTCTATGTATCCTGTACAGATCTGTTTGTTTGGAAAACTCAATAAAAGTTTTCCATTATAAAAAAAATAAATAAATGGAATAATAGAGAACTGCAGTATGTTTTATAAAGCTACAATATCATCGAGCGGTTCTAGTGACACGAGAACCTCAAAAGTGAAGCTTGAGAGGATCCAACATGTCACCTGAACCAGAAAATGGTATTAAGCCATAATACATAGTATCCTATTTGTTAGTTTTTGTAATAAATGAATCAAGCTTGTGTTAAGTCTGAATGGTCCAGTAGCTCCCCTCACAACTCCCACTTACGTGTCAAATCCCAGCACTCAAAAAACCTACCTATGTACCTTAAAAAACAAATACTTCTTGCAGATAGAAATCACCACCTTTATTTTAGTCCACAGAGGTGAACCCACACAGATGATATTACAAGAAAGGTGATGTCACAACAATGGTATTATGCGATTTTGATTCCACTGTTTTCCAATCAGAAAATAGAGCACCAATCTTTGACAATGTTATACTTTGTGCTGCATCTGTCACATAGCACTTGACAAGTAATAGAAAATAGAGATGGGTAAGTAGAAATTGCTATGATTTCCTTATAGCTTAGTTCCTGAGAAGTAAAGGGGCAAACTGACTGATAAAAATCAAATGTTGCATTTCAACACTTGTAGTACTTTCTGGAGACAATTGACAATGTTTTAAACATTAAACTCCCTAAATATGTTTTATATGTATGCTTTTGTTTAATGTAAATCTGAACATACATTGCAGAAAATGCACATGTTGACAAGTTTGTGAATTGTAAGAGATCCATATACTGTATATATATTTATATATATGTTCATTGCAAAAAAACTTTGTTAATGCAATAGCTAGGGTTAAACTGACAAAAGTAGGGAAAAGTGGTGTTAGGGTTGCCAACCCTAGCACTCCACCCGACCCTGCAGGCAGCAGCAGGAAAAACCATTATGCTTTGACCTCTCCCCTGCATCTTTGCAAATCAGGCATGGCGTATGCCTTGGGGTTGACAACCGCAACGCTCACCCCATTCCATCAGTAAATAAGTTGATATCTGTACAGTATATGAGAATGGGGTGAGCGTTAGGGTTGACAACCCCAAGGCACATGCCATGCCTGAATTGTGAAGATACAGGAAAGGTGAAACCGTAATAGTTTTTCCTGTTGCCTGCAGGGTGTGAGTGGGGTGTTAGTGTTAAACCCAAAAAAGTAGGGAAATGTTATATTAGGGTTGCCAGCCCTAACAAGTGCATTAACAAAGTTTTTTGCAATGAATTTCCTTACTTTTTGAGATAGGACAATCGTATCATCATTTGCCTGTGGGAACACAGAGCCCGCTGGGCCCTGCACTTCCATCCCTCCACAGATGCATACATCTGTGTTGCTGTGTAAGTGCAGGGACCTCTGGGCCCTGCACATCCATTTCTGGCAAAATAAAAATTTCTTTCCTTCATTGTATGGCTTGCTAAAGTTCTGGTATTACCCTATGGGAATTTGCTTTTTTTTTATATTGCCCCTAAATTTTTTTGGGGGGGTATGTGTTATTCTTTTAGTACTCATTAGGACCTTTGTTTTGATATATGGATTGTCCCTTTAGTCCAAGTATTGAGGGGGCTATGGCTGTGTGAACTTCTAATGTTATGATATGAGAATTTCCATTTTTTTATTTAAATTTTCTTCAATATTGCCCCAAAATGTTTAAGGGGAAGGGATATGTGCTTTTCTTGTAGTACTGATTAAGACCTTTGTTTTTAATATATACATTGGCCCACATATTCAGACGAGATGCGGGGCACATCCCTGGATGCGCCACACATCTCCAGACTTGCATGGGCCATCAGGGGCATGGCCACATTCAAAAGCCACAGATGCACCCCACACCCCTGACTGCTGTGCTGCAGACTATTGTGATGTGCCTATGCAAATGAGAGGTTCCTCATATATATGCCATACATCACAATATTTAAAATCCCCAAGGCAATGACATGGTCAGCTGTGCTGGCCCAAAGATACGTTTTTGAAACCTTACTCTAACTATGCACAGGGTAGGTTGGTGCCCAGCACACAGTCTAGGCCTGGGTACACAGTCCTCTGCCCAAGGCATGATCCCTGATTGCCTGGTGTACTATAAAAGATATTCCCAGTCATCTCCCTGGTAGTCTAGTGCCCCCCCAAGCCCTGCTCGCCCATGTATTAGAAAATAAAATCTCCTTCTCACACATGGCCCAGTGCCCCCTCACTGAGCACTGATCACCCACGTATTAAGCAGTAAAGTCCCCTACTCCCTGGTAGTCCAGTGGCCACCCCCTCCACCAAGCATCGATCGTCCATGAATTACAAATTAAATTCCTCTTCTTCCTGGTAGTCCAGTGCCCCCCCACCTGATCCCTAATCACTATAAAATAATAAAGAAATCCACTTCCTGGTAGTCCAGTGGTTCCCCCTTCCCAATCCCTTATCACTGTAAAATAATAAAGAAGCCCACTCCCTGGTACTCCAGTGGTTCCCCCTTCCCAATCCCCAATCACTGTACAATAATAGAAAAGACCACTATCCAGGTAGTTTTTCTATTACAAGGGTGATCAAGGCTTGTGGTGGCTGGTCTGGCACTTTCTGCCAGGTGCAGCCATGCAAATGAGCCCATAATGGGCATACAAAAGACCCTTTTGTACCGTGAATGCCCAATGGGCTCATTTGCATGTTTGGGCTGAATATCACCCATAGGAGCTGCGGCACATATAGGTATGTGCCATGCATTCCCCTATGGGTGGTCTTCAGCCCTGCACCCTGGATGCACCACTCCATACATGGCGGCTGCTTGCTCATCCAGAGTTCGATATTCAGATTGTGCAGTCTATTTGGATTGCCCAATCTGTTTGAACATTGCACCAGGGCTGGCCGGCCCAACTTATTTGCATGGTGCACTGTTATGCGCATGCATCTGACAGCCTCTGAATATGGGGGCCATTGTCCCTTAAATCCAAATACTGAGGGAGTTATGGCTTGTTGAAGTTCCAATGTTATCCCATGGGGATTTTCATTATTTTTCTTTTCTTTTAATTTTCCCCTAAATGTTTAGGGGGGAATATGTGTTCTTCTTGTAGTACTCATTAAGACTTTTGATATATAGATGGTTCTATAAGTCCAAATATTGAGGGAGTTATGGCTTGTTAAAGTTGCAGTGCTATCTGATGAGAATTTTCATTTTTTAATTTTTTTTTTTTTATGTAGGCCCTAAATAATTTATGGGGGTATGTGTTATTCTTGTAGTACTCATTACAATCTTTTTTATGTATAGACTGACAATTAAGTCAAATATTGAGTAAGTTATTGCTTGTTGAGGTTCAAATGTGGGAGAAAATGAAGTCAGAAATATTTTTTCGTGTGAGGGCATTCTTTTTTCGTATGAATGAAAAAAGCCATATGAAAAAGGATGCATTCATAAGAAAAAAGAATTTTGTCTTAGTTTTTTTCCATTCTTTTTTCATATGAAGGCATCCTTTTTCATATACTTTTTTCATTTATACGAAAAATAATCCTTTCATACAAAAAAAGAATCAGAAAAAGTCCATATTCTTTTTTCTTAAACTATCCTTTTTCATATGGACCAATTCTTTTTTCATATACCCTTACAAAAACAGAAAATTGAATCTCAAAAAAAGGATTTTTAAATGTTAAAAAAATCATATGTGTGTCATTTTTCCAGTGCAGAATCTACCTAACAGGGTCCTGATTAGCAAGATACATGTATTGGTGTATGTGCAGGATATCATTTGTGTGAGTTTTGAAATTATCTTTCTTTTTTAAAGTGGAAACAAGATGGTGGCCATATGAAAAAATATTTTTTCCTCACAAAAATTATCATCTTCATATAAAAAAGGATTATTTTCAATATTAACGAAATTCTTTTTTTAGTTCCAAGCAGCTATCCAAAATACCGTACTGACCATGCTCAGAACCAAAATTTTAAAATGTAATAAATTTGGAACGGATTAATTTTTTTTCATTCCACCAATGAAAAGCACATATGTGGGCCAAGCCCTGAAAATTTCAGACCAAAATTCCAAACTGTCTGGGTGCTAGGCAATGACAAAAAAAAGGTTTTTTTTAAGTTTTTTCACTATCCAGATCTTGGAATCTGCACATCGGACCAGAACAAAACTTCACACATCAAGCGATCGACCCCTGACACCATGCATACAAAATTTTGTGCAAATCCATTGAACAATTGCAAAGCTTTTAAAGTGCAAAATTTGATGTTTAACATATAAACCCCTGTTCAACCCTAAGTACAGTGCCACTACTGTACCACTATAGTATGGGGGTGAAAATGACAAGATAAAAAATGTATCTTAGCTGGTTACATCAGTAAAAACAACATATCAAAAAATATTGTTGTTACTGTTGTCAAAATGGATATTTGTAAGGTTACTGTCATCACAGTGGAATACTGAACCAATCAGAAAGCAGCTTTAACAATGTCTAGTGCAGAACTGAAACCAGCTGTTACAATCAAAGAAAAACATCAGAATCTTCAAACAAACTGCAGATTTAAAAGTCAAAACTTGTAAACTACATTTCTATATATTGAATATTAAATAGTCTGACTCACATGGTAATTTATCATCACTTGTGAGTGGGCAGGGCTTTCATAAGTCACTCGTGGTTCTGCCACATGTGAATTATGGTCCTGCCCCCTTACACTTGAAGATAAATTGCATATTGTGAGTCAGCCCATTGCATATTCCATATAGTATAGCAGTGCAGTATTGCCCCTATAGTTAGGGTTGAGTAAGGTGTTTAAAGTTAAACCCCTAACTTTGCACTTTAATAGCTTCACCCCTGTACAATGGAATTGCACCAACTTTTGCATACACAGCTTGGGTGACAAGGTCTCTTTCTTTAGCAAGTTTTGTTTCAGTTGGATGTGTGGATTCTGAGATGTGGATATTACAAAAAGAGGAAAAATCAGTTGTTTTTTTTTGCTGTGTTTTGCTCTCGCCTACAGTTCAGACAATCTGGAATTCTGTTCTGAAATATTCAGGGTAGAAAGGGGTTTCTCTAAAATGGTGGCTTTCATTGCTTTGGTGAAACAATATTAATCCGTTTCAGAGTTATAAAGATTTTAAATTTTGGTTCTGAGCATGCTCAGTACAGTCTTTGAGATAGATGTTTAAAATGAAAGAATTTCCCACTTATGAAAGAATAATCATCTTTCGTGAGCTAAAATTCTTCTTTCCTGATGAAAAAAATCATCTTTCATATGGCAGCCATCTTGTTTCTGTTTTGTTTTTCAAATGAAAATTGAAAAAAAACATAAAAATATGCCCTGGAGAAAAAGAAACACATGAATCTAGCTAAACAGACCCATTTAGCTCAATTCTTGAGTTAATTTATGAAAAATGGTCCCAAAATATGTGTTTTGTTTTTTTTTTACTTGTGATGCTTGTACACCACTTTTATCTGCCTGCACTACCCTCCCATTCCACTCCTTCAGACCACTGATTAACCCCCAAGTACACTGACTTGGAGTCTGCCTCTAGAGTGCTCTTGTTCTCCCCTGTACTACCTTGATTCCCAGCAATCCCCCCTGGGTGGGGTAAGGATGGGCCTTCCTCAACCTTACTGGAGGAGAACTGGCACAGCGAGGTCTGCCCGTAAGTCGGTGGATCCTGGGAGGCACTGATCAGTCTTCATCTAGGACTGAGAGGGCTTTTTTCCCAGATTTTCCTGTTTCCCCTCCACCCAACCCCCAGAGGCGCTGGCACGAGGACTAACATCCAGAGAGTGATGTGCTGACGCACATCTACCTCCCAAGGTGGAAGAACAATGGGGAATAATAAAAACTGCCATCACAGAGGTAACAAGCCTTTGTGTGAAGCAAATAAACAAAACAAAACGATGTAAGAAACCACTATGGTTCTCAAAGGGAGTGGCAGTGAAGGTTCAAGAAAAAAAAGAAAGCATTCAGGAAGTACAAGGAATCACAGAAGGAGCAGGACAGAGAACTGTATCAGTTAAAGAAAAAGGAAGCTGGAAAGGCAGTCAGAATAGCAGGGGCCCAAACCGAGGAAAAGATAGCCAACTCAGTTAAGAAGGGGCTAAAACCTTTTATAGGTATATCAGGGAGCGAAGGAAGACCAAGGGAGAGCTAGTGAGGCTTAATAAAGGGGAGGAGGGTGGGCAGAGGTGACTGTGAAAAGGCAGAGATACTAAACAAATATTTTTGCTCAGTATTTACAAATGAAGAGGGGGAGGTACCTAAAATAAACCATAGAAACACTCTGGATGCAGAAGTTGATACCAGCCCATTTACAGAAGAAAGAGTTATGAAAGAACTCTTAAAACTGAAGGTGGATAAAGCAATGGGGCCTGATGGGATTCATCCCAGAATTCTAAAAGAACTAAGGGTAGAACTAGTGACACCACTGACTACCCTCTTTAACAAATCATGGGAGGATGGGGTGGTGCCTGAGGACTGGAGGAGGGCAGTTGTGATTCCCCCTTCACAAAAGTGGGAGCAAGGCAGAAGCAGGAAACTACAGACCTGTTAGTTTAAACCCAGTGATAGGGAAAATGATGGAATCACTTCTGAAGGAAAGAATTGTCGCGTATCTAGAGGCCAGAGGGGGCACAGGGCCCAAGGCAGCATGGATTCACAGTGGGAAGGTCATGCCAGACGAATCTGATAGATTTCTTTGACTGGGTGACCAAAGTAGTAGATCAGGGAGGGGCTGTGGACATGGCCTACCTAGACTTTAGCAAGGCATTTGACACAGTCCCACACAAAAGATTAATATACAAGTTAGCCAGCCTGGGAGTGAGCCCCAAGATGACAGCCTAGGTAAAGAATTGGCTGGAGAATAAGACACAGAGAGTAATAGTAAATGGAGTCCACTTTGAAGAAAGGGGGGTTACTAGTGGGGTACTGCAGGGTTCAGTATTAGGACCGGTCCTCTTCAATGTCTTTATAAGTGACATTGCAGAGGGACTGGAAGGAAAAGTATGTCTCTTTGCAGACAACACAAAGATCTGCAACAGAGTTGATGCACAAGGTGGGGTGGAAAGGATGAGAAGGGACTTGGCAAGGTTAGAGAAATGGTCAAATGTATGGCAGCTTAGATTCAATGCTAAGAAGTGCAAGGTAATGCACCTGGGAAACAAAAACCCAGGGGAAGAGTACACAATGGGGGGGTGAGATACTAACAACAACAAAAATGGAAAGAGACCTGGGGGTAGTCATATCAGATGACCTAAAGGTGGACAAGCAATGTGAGAGGGCAACAAGGAGGCCTGGGGGGATACTGGGATGCATAGGGAGAGGCATCACCAGTAGAAAACAGAAAGTTATTAACCCTCTGTACAGACAGCTGGTGAGACCCCATCTGGAGTACTGCGTGCAGTTCTGGAGACCCAATCTCCGCAAAGACATAGGATGGAAGCTGTCCAGAGGAGGGCAACTAAAATGCTGCAGGGTCTGCACCAGAAGACATATGAAGAGAGACTTAAGGAGCTTAATATGTATAGCCTCGAGGAAAGGAGGGAGAGAGGAGAAATGATAGAAACTTTCAAGTACCTCAAGGGAATCAACAAAGTCCAAGAGGGTAGCATCTTTCAAAAAAGAGATGTGCAAGAACAAGGGGGCACAATTTGAAGATGGGGGTGGCTCAGAGGTAATTTAAGGAAGTATTTTTTCTGAGACAGGGTTGTGGATGCATGGAGCGGCCTTCCGGAGGAGGTTGTGGAGTCAAAAACAGTGGTGGAATTCAAGCATGCATGAGACAGCCATAAGGCAATTCTGGGGGGTGGGGGTAAGAAGAAGTAGGCTGCTGGTTAACTAGGATCTGCAGCTTATCCAGTAGGTAGGGAAATGGGCAGACTGGGTGGGCCAAGCGGTCCTTATCTGCCATCAGATTCTATGTTTCTATGTAAGCACCTACCAGCATCTCCCTTCCCTGACTCCGCTGTACGGAGTTGCCAGAGCCCTTTGAGAGCCTGTGTTTCCACCGGCTCTCTCTGGACTTCGGTACCCCCTGGTACCCCTGGTATCTCTCCCCAAGGAAGGAAAGCATCCGCTGGAATTCTCAATCCTCCCTCTTTCCACCTACCCCCATAGACCCGAGTCCATTCCCAAACCGAAATATGTGTTTTGATGTTCCAAAAAGTTCTTACCCAGGCTTCTTTTGTAAGCCAAATTTCTTGTTTCGTGAGTCTCGTAAAAGAAGATTTCCATCGCATGAAAGAAGAATCTCAGCTCACAAAAGAAGATGGTAGATTTAAGGTTTTTCCCCATAGTTCCTTCATGAGCCAACCTTCTTCTTTCATGATCATGAACAAAGAATCTTGGCTAACGAAAGAACTTGAGAAAAGAAAACTAAGTTCACCATCTTCTTTTGTGAGCTGAGATTCTTCTTTTGTGAGTTTTATCGTGATCACGAAAGAAGAAGATCAGATCACGAAAGAACTATGGGGAAAAATAACTAAGTCCATCATCTTCAGAACTCATGAAAGGAGAAGGTCGGGTCACGAAAGAAGATGGTGGGACTTGGTTTTTTTTCACAGTTCTTTTGTGAGGTCAATCAAAAGAACTATTGTTCTTTCATGTGATCTCACAAAAGAAGTATCTATCTGTCTGAGTGTCTGTCTATCTATCTAGCTTTGTTTTTTTTTTCTGTTAAGCTGACTGGAGTGCTCACCCCGGTACCGCTTCTTTTTCCCTTCTCCCATCCAAGTCATCCACTCCATGTTCATTTTTTTCAATAATAAAAGTGGATTGGGATGCCCACCCTGGGAAATGCTTATCTTGCCTCCGCCCCCCCAGGTTGCCCCCCTTGTTAAATATAGGTGACAGCAGAAGGGTGCACATCCCCAGTGCCGTCAAAGATCATTCTGACACTGGGGTGCTCAATCCCCAGTGTCGGCTTCTGTCTCCCTACAATAAAAAAAAAAACCCTTGTCAATCTTTTAATTTTTTTTACCTGAAAGAAAAAACATCCATCGGCAATCAGAACCCACACCACACTGCCACCTACCTGTCTGTCTGTCTGTCTCTCTCTGTCTGTTTGTCTTTCTGTCTGTCTGTCTGTCTATCTGTCTCTTTCTTTCTATCTATGTATGAATCAAAGTGGATCAGGGTGCCCACCTCCAGTACCACTTCTCTTGCACCCTTCCCCTCCCCTCCAGGTTGCTCCCCCTTGTTAAATATTGTGGTGGCACCTCCACTGCCACCAAAGATCATGCCAACATTGGGATGCCCAATCCCCAGTGTCAGCTTCTGTCCCCTTAAAATAAAAGAAAACCATCCCTTGTTGATCTTTTTTTTCCTGAAAATGAAGTCCATCATTGATCTGCTCCCACACACTGCCACCTGTCTGATCGATCTATCTATCTATCTATCTATCTATCTATCTATCTATCTATCTATCTATCTATCTGTCTGTCTGTCTGTCTGTCTGTCTGTCTGTCTGTCTGTCTGTCTGTCTGTCTCTCTATCTAGCTATCTATCTGTCTACCTATCCATCCATCTATCCATCTAGCTTTGTTTGTTTTTTTCTGTTAAACTGAATGGAGTGCCCACCCCTGCTACCTCTTCTTTCTCCCTCCTTCCATCCAAATCGCTCACAGCCATGTTATTTTCTTTCAATAATAAAAGCAGATTGAGATGCCCACCCCCGGTAATGCTTACATAGCCCCCCAGGTTGCCCCCCTTGTTAAATATAGGTGGCAGCACGAGGGTGCACAACCCCAGTGCCACCAAAGAGATTTATGTCTCTCTGATGTAAGAGTGCATAGCACAGAAACAAAAGAGTTTCTGTAATTGATGGTTGTTTGCATGAGAAGTGGGCATGACAGTGACATGCAGGAGTGAAGTCTAAATTGTTTCTTGGCCATTCTGGGATGTAAAGTTTAACAGCAATGTGTGAAGGGAATAACGTTTTGTGTTTTTTGCATTTGAATAGGTTTATTGCTTTGAAGTTAAAAGGTATAATTATATATACATAGTGCCATGGCACCTGAAAAGGAAGGACATACTACTAAAATAAATGTTATTCTGATGATTTATTTATTTATGTGTGAGATTTTAAGTGTAGTTCTGCCTAGGTCACAAACACATAAGCTATAAATAAGGATGGATGTATTAAAGCTTGTAGTAGCAAAATAAAGCAAGAAAAATAAAATATTTTTTTTTCTTTCAATTGTTTAACCAGGAGTGGCACATGAAGCTGAAAGCTTGTTTACAGGGGCAACCTGGGAGCACATGGAAGTTAAGTAACTTGCTCAGGGTCACCCAGTATGCAAGTGAGGGCTGTGGGATTCAAACCCAGATCTCCAGATTTACAGCTCAGAGCCTTAAACCACTGTGCTATACTGCCTCCCTAGTTATGGCAGTCATCTGTTTTATGGTTCATGATGTTGGTGTAGTAAACATACTAACATACTAAAATGCCAGCAGAACAGGCCTAGCAGCTATTCATGTCTGCTCGTTTGGTCAGCCCCCACCCTGGAAGCTGACCTTGCTGCACCCCAATCCTCTCAGGCTTCTCTCTTCCCAGTCCAGGGTATTCTGGCTTCATTGGACTTTGCTCCTGCAACCCTTCCCTTGTACCTGTCCCACCCTCTCTTGAACCCCTCCACAGTCTCTACCTCCACCAGCCCCTCGGGCAGTACATTCCATGGTTCTACCACCCTCTCAGTGAAGTAGCACCTCCTTCTTTCTCCCCTGAGTCTCTCCCCCCTCCAGCTTCCACCTATGCCCTCTAGTTGCCTCCCTCTTTCTTTTGGAGCACCATGACTGTGCCTCCCCTATTTACCCCCTTCATGTACTTGAAGACCTCTATCATGTCCCCCCCATCCCTTCTCTCTTCCAATGTGTACATATTTAGCTCTTCGAGCCTCTCCCTATAGGTCCTTTTCCCCAAGCCCCAGATTATTTTGGTTGTCCTCCTCTGTACCCTCTCCAGGAGTTCAATGTCCTTCTTTAAGTGTGGCCTCCAAAACTGCACGCAGTACTCAAGGTGCAGCCTCACCAAGCAGTTATACAGAGGGAGTATCACTTCCCTCCTTCTAGAGTAATCCCCCTAGTGATGCACCCCTGCATCACATTGGCCTTGTCCGCTGCCCTCCTACAAGTCTCCAGCTGTTCATCTTGACATCCGCCACCACCCCCAGGCCCCCCTCAGCCATACAGCCATAGCAACAGTGAATTGCAAAGCAGATATAAAATGTCAATAAGTAGGTCATGCAACAGATGTGCTGAGCAGTTACTGAAGCAAAAAATGTACAACTGTCATGTTTTTCATCCTGTTCAAAATGTGTTTTTGCACCTGTGGTGCCAAATGGCACAGTCGCTGTGCAAAATCACCTTTTAGCTAATGAACTGATAGTGTCACTGTTCATGTGGTGGGGTCACAAAAAGCCTGTGCTGAAAACTTGGGAGTGGAAATACCAAGAAATGCCCAAGGCATTAGAGTTTCTGACCATTACACCCTGCCCTGTAGGAAATGACAGGCATCAGGGGTGTGACTTGGGATTGTCAACAGTAATACTCATGCCATTCCACCCCATCCCCACCCTGCAGCCAGTGACAGGCATTGAGGTGTGCCTTTGACTCTTCAGCACCAAACTTCACTCCATTCTCTTATACTCTACCCATTTAAGTATATTTCCTTATGGAATGGGGTGAGTATAAAGTTTGGAAACCCCAAAGCATACCTCAACTGTTGTCTGTGTCTGCAGGGTAGGGTGAAGTGAAATGGCATGAGTGTTATGGGCAATGACCCAAAGGCACACCCCAATGCCTGTCCATGGGTGGGGGTGGGGTTGGCATCACTTCAATACTTCACTGCCATTCCTATTTTACCTGTCTGTCTGTCTCTCTATCTCTCTCTCTCTGTCTATACGTCTATGTAATTATCTATCTTTCTATCAATTGCATGTATCGCTATTTTTACCTTTTTCTAAAACAAAGCTGCATATCACATTTGCCTGCACTCTGAGCACATACTTATGAAACTGTGCACATCTGTACTCCACTTCTGCACAGACCTCATACTTTCCTAACATTCCCATTATCACAAGCATAGCTACCTTGCCCTTCTCAAAAGCAACCCTGTCTGAAAGTTAATATCACATTTTCTCTAACAGTCCATCATCATTACACCTGACTTCCTGACATCAACACATTGCTTAAATATAACTTACATCACCTCATGGACAGAAACCCTGTTTCTCTAAAAAAACAATAAACTGTAAATAATCCCAAGGCTGAACATATGCCAGCCATTACTTTTTCATGTACTGCCACCTTCTGTACCATCATGGCGATTTGCATACGTTTCCATTGATGCTTTGCATTATTGGGTTATGTGCAATTGTGTTTTCTTTAAAATGTGTCTTTCTGGCCAATATCATCTGGGATAAGACATACATCAGTGGCATTTGTTCTGGGGTTCTTTCGTAAGCTTCTTGTTCCTTCCATTAAAATGTACACCTCCATGTATTTTCCTAATAATGTGAATGCCTTCCTTAGAACAGAAACTAAAATAAATCTTACTACTTACAAATCATTGTGTTGTTTCTCCATACCTCCTTAACAATTCCACACAACTTCACTAACTTCATTATGTAGCCGTGGTGGATCTGACCAGATTTTGTTTAGTTGGCCAATGGTCCTGTCCACTGTTTTATTATTGACATAGGCACAGAAGGATTTCCTGCTATCTTTAGTGTGAGCCAGTCTGAACTCCATGGGGCCATTAGCCTTTGCAGCTTGAGAACCATTTCTTTTTTGGGCTATCTGAGGTATCTGATTAAAAAATGCCTCAGCCTCTCTCCTGATTTTAATTGCAGCCCTGTGTGGTGAGCTCCCTTTTTTCAAATGAGGTCACTCCTTCTCCCAGCTTCAGTTTGTCTGCCAGTCACCTTTGGATACTGGGTCCAGGATTTTTACTCTCAACCCCTGCAGGGAGCCCCACTGGCCAAAGGTTTGACTGGCATACTAGATTTTCATGATTGTCTTGTTGCATCTGGGTTATGCCCCCTATCATTCCACATACACTTTACACTGTATTCCTGGTCTATTATACTGTAATACTGCTATTTTGCACTAACATGTAGATTTAGGCACCCATCATATAAGCATGAGTGTCAGGAATGTGCTTTGCTGCTAATATATGCTAATGTTTACATACTTTATAGGATTACATCATGCATCATTATCATACCGCACTATAATGCATTATGTTTGTCTTTTACATATATTCCATATACAATCTACCCAATTGCTGATGAGATGACTCTTATGGATCATCAGTAATTATTATATGCTTATATTCTCATATAATCATGTGTAGTGTGTGTTTTACACATGGGCAAATATGCCAAGTGTGATAGTGCCAGCCAGCACTTTTCTTTGTCTAAGCTTTGTACTGAGAGAGAGACAAATCCTTTGACTCACATTATACTCATTAGTAATTCTGTCTCCTAAGTCATTATCCAATAGAGAATGGCTTATACCATATTGTTTATAATATAGAACCAACACATTTTGTTTCTCATATCTGTGACTATGAGGTAATCTCTGTTGCTATGATGTCATCTGTTGTATATAACCTTGTGTAACCCAGCTCTTCATGGAGATCTTGGAAATTCTGGAGATTTTGTACATTCTTCAGGAGACTGGTGAGAACCCCATCTCCCTTGTGATTTCCTCTGTCACATGCTTAATGTAAGTATTGTAATAAATTATCATTATTACTCCTGCTTGTGTAGGTGTTTCTTTGGCCGACACTGTAGACATACAAGATTCTTATTGTTTACTCCAGAGCTGGTTTCTGGATAACAAAATGGTGACCATTTGGCAAGTGTCTGGGTGTTAGTCAAAGTTACATTTTAATTTCCTCTGTAAATTAAAACACTGGTCGAGAAATCCCCAGTGGCAAGCAGCTGAGAACATCTTCTGTTTAAATCTCTTTGGTCTGTTGTGTGTTTCCTGGTGCAGACAAAACAAATCTCTTGCCAGATATTCAACTCTGAGTAGTGAGCTTGTTTTATTTTTAATTGATTTCCTCTTTTTGTTCCCAGCTGTAAAGGGATCTGAACAGACAGATAGACTGTTTTCATTTGTGGTTTCAAATCCTAATGGGTCTATACTCATTTAGGAGTCCATATATGCCAGAGATTGTCTGTGTGCTCTTAAGAATTTCAGTTGCAAATGAAGTCCTTGATCCACAGACAGCTAAGGGTTTCTCATTTTATATGACATGTCAAAAAAAAATCAGTACTGAGTTGAGGCTGTATACCTTACAATACCAAACTGTCTATGGTGGTTGGCAAGATTTAGCTGATGTAACAGTTCAACAAATGAATCCCACACTCACCACCCAAAGTAAAGGATGATCCAACCAACTTCTATAAGTGCTTGATTTTATTCAGTGGCCATGTGCAAAACAGCAATTTGCAAAACATCCAGACACATTTGGAAGTCCCAACTCCCTTTATTAATGGATTTATATGACATAGAATTGACACTGCTTAAATACCTAGGCAGCTCTGACATCATCAATTGACACTTTAACTGGATATACATATGATCAACATGTGAATACATTAATAAAGTGACAAAGTGTTAAAGTGTTCCCAAAGAATTTAAAAACTATGTTTAAATAGTTAATGAAAATAAGTGTGAATAGTACTAAAAACATTAAATTATAATCTGTCATTAAATTATATACAGATATCCCTATACATTTCTGTGCACACATTATATTACCTATAGTTTCTAAAAATACAGTATTCTTTCAAGTTAAGACAGTAGATGTCATTTTGATGTATCATTTATATAAGGCATTTCTTCAGACACTATTATTTAGACCATTGACTCCAGTGAAAATGAGACTACAACATCAGGGGGAGAGTCATCAGATAATTCTTTTACCACATCACCAACAAATTCTGCTCCACAAAGGAGTACCCGCAGCGCAGTAATAGATATCAGGGTTTCCAAATTCCAGAACAGAGCGGGCTGGGCAGAGGAAGAAGAGTAAAAGAAGGACAAGGACAGGAAATAGAAGGAAACAGAGACAGAGTAAGAGAAGGGGGCTACCAACAAGAGATGATGCAGGAACAATTATATCAGCAACAACAGACCCAGGGGATGCAAGGACCCCCACCCCACCCCATTATTCCCAACAGCAACAATGGAGGGAGTACCACAGGAACCAGGAGTACAACAGGCATAATTTTCCAAGCAACAACACATGGCAGGGTCATCTATACAAGAGACCGTGGAACAGAAAATTATCAATTTGTCAAATAGATTACTTACAGACATTGAAATAGATGTTCTAGAGAGGGGTCTTACTTTTGCACCGACAGTGGGAGTGAACAAATTTCAGACATTTGTAGAGTTGCAGAAATTTTGCAGAAATTTAAGCCTAAAGTAATTTTTTCATAAGAAACAACAAGAAAACACAAATACTGGCATAGTCAATGTCCAAGAAGATAAGACTGTTATTGGTTCTGGAACTGCAGATACTGCATATAACAACAGATTTAGAAGTGGTTTCACCTTTTACACATGACCAAGTGCAGAAATTTTGACTTTTAGATCTGTATGTGTGAGTGAACTTGAACATCTGTTTACACACTTGCCACCAGTGACTTTTGATAATCTATCAAAAAAAGAGAGACAGGCTTTAGAAATTTTAAGGAAAGATGATTCTGTGGTCATAAAGCAAGCAGGTAAAAGGGAAGCAATAGTGGTACAGAATACGACTAATTATATATTTGAAGTAAATAGACAACTACACAATACTGCGTTCTACAAGAGGTTAGAAAATGACCCTATGATATTTTTAAAGCATAGGACTGATGAGTTTTTACTAGATGTGCTAGAAAAAGGATGGATTGATACAGATGTGAAAAACTTTCTAACATTAGATTATCCTGTGAGGGCTACTATCTATATGTTACCCAAAGTCCACAAACAGTTTGACCCCCCCCCCAGGTAGATCAATTGTAAGTGGGATGGGCTCCTTGACAGAACCACTTTCTCAGTATTAGACTACTTTTTATGCCCATTTGTAACAGAACTAGGGTCACATACAAATGACACAAATGATATTTTAGAGATTCTGGAGAAATAGAAGTTGAGCCAGACTGTTATCTGATTACCATTAATGTCAAAGCACTGTATTCAGATATTCCACAAGATGCTCTAGACATTTTAGGAGTTTTTTTTTTAATTCTAGAGAAAATGAGATCATGCCTTGCACTGAGCTATTGCTTAAACTGGCAGAATTTGTTCTGAAATTTAATGTTTTCCTTTTTGGGGAATTACTATTTACAAACAAAGGGGACAGCAATGGGGGCAACTTTTGCCCACAGTGTTGCCAGTCTATACATGGGTCACTGGGAAAACATTTTTGTTAGAAATCCCACACATAATCCATATTTTTGGAATGTGAACCTTTACAAACACTTTGTTAATGATATTTTCATCATTTGGAATTGCAGTGTGGTAGAGTTTCAAGAATGTGTTGATTTTTTACACATATCTAACCCCAATTTATACTTTACTTATAATGCCAGTAAAGATAGTGTTTGTTTTCTGGATCTGTTATGAAAAAACAAGATGGTACGATAGCCATAAATATTTATAGGAAACCCTGTGAGAGAAATACTCTTGTTATGTCAAGCAGCTGCCATCCAAGACATGTAGTGAAAAACCTTCCAAAAGGACAGTTAACGCTGCCAAAACTTTGATACCAGAACTCCTTGCCAGTAATTGTTGAGTCTCACTAAGGCCAGCCACCATTTTTTTTTAATTCTCTTTGGAGAGACTCACTCCCGTAATAAACAAAGATGCTGGAATGTCACAATGTTGAAACATCCATGACAACCCCTAGCAACCACAGGGTCTAGTGTAAGGACACACAGCCTTACCTCTAAAACGTCCACTACATTTTCTTTTTTTTTTTTTAAACAAATGGCAATTGTAAATTACTTTACTGCAACCACCCTAACTAACTCCTATTGCATAAATGAAATATGCAGTGGGGTCAGTTATATACATGATGTATCTATATTTGTGCAGTTTACCCTCAACTACCTCACCCATGGCTTACACTACTCATGAGGTTACCCGAAGTCAAACTGCACTCATATAGATAAATCATGTATCTAACTGTCCTCCATTGCATATCCCTTATAGCTATATTTATATAGAGTGAGAGAGAATAAATGATGGCAGAATGTGGTCTACAGAGAAATAATATCATCGAATGGTCAAACAAGCCATAAAGTCACAAGCCCGAAGGATGAGTGGCCCTTATTTATTTATTTATTTATTTATTTTTAACATTTTGTTAACCGGGTATGCCCACTGGGCTCCGAAGGTCCTTTTTTCAGGGGCGACCCGGGGATTGTTCCATAAGGTTTGAACATACAGACAGGTATCACAGAGTCATACAGATCATACAGGGTTACTAAGACAGTATACAATTTCCCACTTTTGTGCAAGAGGGCAGGAGGTACATTGTATTAGTTGGTACAGTCATAATACAGTGCAGTGCATTTGTTACAAGATGCAGCAATTCAGATCAGTACATGTATGGTCCGCTGATGTGCTGAGAGTAGTACAAATAATACGGGGTTATGAATACACCATACAGTTTCTGTGGACAAATAATACGGGGTTATGAATACACCATACAGTTTCTGTGGATGCAGGCAACAAATACATTATAGTATAGAATATAACGGTGACGTCAGGTGGAGAGGTGAATAAGTGCTTCTGTGTCTACGGGAGGTTCCGTACGGGGTAGTGAACCAGCTCAAGCTGACATTAGTTGTTACCTTTATAAGGAAGCTGTGTCTAGTCAGTATGGACTGATATTAGGTGTGATTGTCTTAGCTGTTGGGGCAGTTGCAGGGACTTGGTTTGTTATTGTGAGCACATAGCCCCCTTTGAAAGATGGCTAATGTCGGTGCCTCCTGAAGATGGCTGGGGAGATTGTTCCATGACTTCAGGGCTAGGTGAGTAAAGGATTTTCTCCCTGCAACTGTGCAGGTCCTGGGAGTTTCCAGGAGTTTTTTGTTTGAGGAGGGAAGCGGTCGTCTGAGCGGCTTTGGGGAAAGTAGTCCATTCAGGCCTGCCGGTGGATGGGCTTCCTGGAGCTTATAGGTCCAGTTTAGTAGGGGGTACTGGAGCCTATTGTCCAGGGATGGCCAGTTGAGGGCAGTGAGGGCATCACAATGGTGGGTCCTCGAGCAGGATTTTGAAGCAAAGCGAGCTATTTTGTGATATAGGGTCATGAGTCTGCTCCAGTCTGTTTTAGTGGTGCTGAGTATGATGGGAGCGGCATAGGTTAAGGTCTGGAAAAGGATGGTTTGTGAGATGGCCAGTCTAGTCTCTGGTATCATATTGTGGCTAAGGTGATAGAGAGGGCCCAGTTTTTGATGTATGTTTTTTGTTACAGCATCCACTTGGGGCTTGAGGGTGAGGCCCTGGTCTAATATGAGACCAAGGTATTTGACTGATTGTACCACGTCTATGTTGGAGCTGGCCAAGGTAGTGAGTGGCAGGAGATGGTCCCTGGAGAAGCCCAGGGATTTTGGCCCAAACAGCACGGCCTTGGTCTTAGTGGGGTTGAGGACAAGGCGGTTCTCAATTAGCCAAGTCTCAGCCTTGGTGAAGTCATTTTGGAGCCTAGGTCCTAGATCGGATGGGTGATCCCCAGTTCTGTAGAGTACCGCATTGTCTACGTACTGTACTAAGGAGCTTCCACCGCAATGCTCATGGAGGTCATTTGTGAATAGGGAGAACATAAGTGGACCTAAGACTGAGCCCTGACGGACTCCCTCAGTTAAGGGTAGGGGTTGTGAGGTGGCCCATTTCCACTTGACCTGTTGAGTGTGGTCCGTGAGGTAATTTCAGATCCAATTGTTGGTCCAGCCCTAGTTGGCTAAGCTTTGTTAACAAGAGTGAGTGATCCACCAGGTCAAAGGCCTTAGAGAGGTCTACGAATACAGCCCCAGTTGGGGTAACCTTGTCCCAGGCTGTTAGGACATCAGAGGTGAATTTGATGAGGGCAGTATCGGTCCCATGCTTTGGTCTAAAGCCATGTTGTGTGGGTGCCAGTAACCTGTTGGCTTCCAGGTAATCTCTGAGTTGGCTATAAACTAGCCGCTCCTGGATTTTGGCCAAGTGACAGAGGATGGAGATGGGCCTGTAGTTTCCTATAGGCTCCCTTGCTCCACCCTTGTGGATTGGCACTACATGTGCCCTTTTCCATGTTAGGGGGACTGCACCTTCCTGAAGGGATCTGTTTATTAATTGTGTCACCGGCAGTGCGATAGCTGGGGCGGCAGCCCTGAGCAGCCTTGGGTCCAGCCCGTCGGGTCCCGAAGATCCACTGGGTTTTAAGCATTGAAGGAGGGTCAGCACGTCTTTGGTACGCACTATCCATAGATGGAAGTTGGTGATCGTTGGGTCCTGAGTTTCAGTGACCGTTGGGCTCTGAGAGCTGCAAGTGGTGTTGGGACTGAGCACCCCCAGGTCAGTAAAAAAGCGATTGAAGGCTGTAGCGACCTCCTCTCCATCATTGAGAGAAGTTCCATTGTATGTTATGTTACCCTGCTGGGGCAGTTTAGTGCCTTTTATCAGGGAGTTGATACTTGTCCAGAAGGACTTTGGGTCAGTTAGAGTTTGCCTCTGCAAGGATTTTAAGTAGTCCCTTTTGGCATTCTTGAATCTTCTTTGGCACTGATTCCGCAGGGATCTATAGGCAGAGTGGTCAGCAGAGGAGGCGGAGCTCCTTGCTCTTTTCCAGGCTTTGTCTTGGGTTATCATCAGTGCCTTCAGTTCATGTGATATCTACCTGTGGCAATGGCCCTTGGCTCATCTGGTTCTAATTGGGGCGTGCATGTTAGCCACAGCAGAGAACATGCACTGGAAAAAATGTGCTGCATCGTCTATGCTCCCTAGGTGTCTCACCGGAGACCAGTCTATGTTTCTTAGGGACATCTGGAATGCTTCCGCCACGAATCCAGAGAAGTCCCTGGCCACTATGAGCTTGGGTGGGGTCCTGGGAGGCTGGTTTTTCCATATGCAGAAGATGGGTGAGTGGTCGCTTAGGGTATCCGACATCACACCAGCCACTTGTAGGTTGGTGGGTTTTGAGGTGAGTATCCAGTTCAGGATAGAGCGATTCCCTGTTTTATGGTTATGCCTTGTGACCTCTGTGATGACCTCGGTCAGGTTAGCATCTAGGAGTATAGCCTTATGTTTTTGCTCAGTGGTGGGATCCCACTTTAGGTTGAAGTCCCCAAGGACCAACAGCTCTGTGAGTCATGCCCCAGCTATTGGGCTGATGAGGCTTTGGAGTGCGGCAGTACCCCCCGACGGAGGGTTGTAGATACATCCTATGAGCTTGTTCGACCTTGAGATGGTAGTATTTTATGAGTATGCCAGACATTGCCATATTTTATTTCATATACTGCACTAGGTTGAACATTTTTTGCTACATACCAATTAAATGAAACTATTTAAAGGAGATTAAATTACTTTTCCATAGCTCAATAGCGGAATAGTGCTAAATTAATCATGTTTTTCTTTTCTCTTTCCTTTTAGGTTCCAGAGAGAGAGGTGCTTGCTTTATGCTTATTTTTCTTTTTAGAAGTATGGGTCTTCTTACAAGCCCAAACTGCACATCATACTGCAGATAAGAACCAGTGACCTAAACCTAAACAGCTTGTTGAGGCAGAGCACCTCACAAGCCCACATGATCTAAATGCATCCTGTGGAATTCACGCTAAAGTCCTAAGAGACATGTTCATCATCCAGGAGGGTAGTGAGGCCCTACTGAATGTTATGGTCATTGCTTTGGATCAATCCTAGCAGCTAGACTTGATCTGAAACCCTGTTTACATTTTAATGATAATCAGGAATTTTGCGTCCAAAATTTATATGGCAATAAAAGCCATTAAACCTTAAGGTTTTACCCTGTGATGCCCCATAATTTGTGACACCTAATATGGATTGCCCAAAACAGGACCCTGGCCCACCTGGTGATCTAATTGCCACTTCTTAACCAGGTACCCTAGTTAATACTGTGCAGTTCATGCACATCCTAGTGATTTTAAATCTTACCCTTTAGAACTTGGAATGATGTGTTATATGTTTCACAACAAACATTTCCAACTTTTGTTTTTTAATAATGATGTTATTGGATACCCTGGCAGCATATCAGGTACTCAATAATGACCCCTGTACAGGGACTGATAGCTCACACACACAGGATTTTTACATCCTGAGTGCTAGTGGTACATGTTATAACTTTAAACCTACTCAAACACACTAGGGGCCGGATATTCAAACTGCGCTATTTTGTGGTGCAAGCCCTTGCGCAGCACAAAATAGTTGCGCAGGGGTGTGGCCGGAGCGATATTCAAAGGAGTTGCACTATTGAGCAACTCCTTTGAATATCACCCCCGGCCACAGCCACTGTGCATGGCGCAGTGGAACTTGCGCCACCGCAAGTGGGCAGAGTGGAGCATTCAACTTGCGGTGGTGCAAGTATCATTGTACCATGCACAAAATCCTGATACTCAAAAGGTGACATGCAAATGGAGCCATAATTCATGCAAGGTGCAGGGGGGGCCATTTGCATCTGATTATGGCCCCATTTGCATGCCATTAATACAGGTGCCCCGATCCGAGGACTTGTACAAGCCCGCCGCACAGCAGCAGCCGTCGGGGACCGACTGCCCTGCAGCCCGATCATGGGCAGAAGACTGTAAAATCCCCACCACCATCCCCCACTGGCCGATCACAGGCATAGCTTAAATCCCCACCAGCCTGATCGCGTAAATGTGTCTCCCCAACATAGCCCTGGTGGTCCAGTGGACCTACAATCCCGATCGTGGGCTGTAATAATTAAACAAACCCCACCCTGAACACAGCCCTGGTGCCTAGTGTCCCCACCCCACCCACGAAGCCCACCACCCGCTCCTCCCGGCTGGCGGGCGGCCAGCATCCCACCGTCTGCTGCCTGCACGCCCGCCGCCCGCCCGACTGACGCTGCCCGGTAGAACTGCACCGTGGTGCAGGCAAGAGCCAGTGGGCGTGCGGCCTGCAGCCCTAAGAACAATCCAGATTTGTGGATGAATACATTCATTCACAAATCTAGTTATCTTTTCTGTATCTTATACGCCTTCTATCTCTCTTCTCTACGCTGTCTGCCGGGCATCAATCAGCGGCGGATGAGTGGCAGCAGGCGAGTGGGATGCTACCGCCCGCTGGCTGCCGGGAGCGGGGCGGTGGGGCTTCGATGGTGGGTGGGGGGGGACACTAGGCACCCAGGGCTGTGTTCGGGGTGGGGTTTGTTTAATTATTACAGCCGCGATCGGGATTGTAGGTCCACTGACCACCAGGGCTATGTTCGGGGTGCATATGTATTACATCCCGCGATCGATTGTAGGTCCACTGACCACCAGGCTATGTTGGGGAGACACATTGCAGCCTGCGATCGGGCTGGTGGGGGTTGCGGGGGACTTTACACTGTTTTGCCCGCCATCGGGCTGCAGGGGGCACAGAGAGTATTAGCCAACCACAGGTGGCAGCTGCTGTGTTGCACCTGCAATGCAGCAGCTCACCTGTGGGTGGCCTCGACGTAGTTTTTTTTTTTGGCTCAAGGTTGTGCAGGCGCAGGTTGGGGTTGGCGCTTTATAGAACTCTGCACAGCCCGCTGAATATTGGCTGTGCAGTTTATGCATGATTCCTCCTCCAGTTCAGCATGCATTCATTTGCATTGCACTGTTGCCCAGCATGTTTTCAGTGGCGCAACTGCCTCCTGCTGAATATCGCAGAATGGCAATAATTTTGAACTTATGGAGGCGTTAGAATCCTTATTGCGTATGGCGTATCCTGCTTGAATATCTGGGCCTAGGTGTTTTGTTTTTGTTTGTTTTTTTATTTAAAAAAAAACAGGTTTAGCCTCAGGCCTATTTGGCTCGGACATATCTATTTGAAATAGGACTGATATAGCCATTATTCCAGCACATATGTTAAAGGTTCATAATAGTATGAAATATAATATTATACCTCCCCTATTGCATGGTATACATTGTCTTGCTCATGAAGAGTGATTTACATTTGCAATATTAAGGATATTGTGAAGGGGTCTGACCAGACAAAGGTTAATATTAATGAATTAATTTCTGCTCACAATAAGGAAGCAGATGAGCATCACATAGCTAGGAAAGTCCTTTGCACTGCCTAGAGCTATTATGTCCTTATAACCCTTTGGTTATCTCTTCCAGGATCTGGAATTAGGACATATCCTTGATCTCATACATGACAGACGTATGGGTGAGTGGCATTGCCACATAATGCACTTCTATTGCATGTGTTAACAAATGTTTATTTGAATTTAGCACTATTCCCTTGCCAATGGCAAGGAACCTTGGATAAGTCACCACACACACCAGTATTGCTCCATTTTTCAAAACTTAATCTTGCACAATCCAGGAAGCCATGTTGTGACTCTCACAGTGTCATTGCTGCATTTTCATCTGGCAATATCCATCTCTGGTCGTCTGGCAACTGTCCATTCTATTAGTCATCTTGATGAGAACTTTAATCATGAAAGTTTGAAACTACCTCCTTTGTTTGTTTGCCATGAGGTCTTGGAATCGTGACTGACTCCAAACTTTGTTTGTCGTACCTGAAAGGACTATCACCTTTTTGACATCTTCCAACTTGTCTTACCAACTTGTGAATACTGACCTAGTAATTGAAATAAGGCTTCCTCTTGTGAACTTTCAAATAAACTGTATTCGGTCCAGTCAGTTCAGATTCTACAATCAAGCTCATTGTTATGCATACTATGAAGCCAAGCCTGGGATAGGGGCAATCCCCTAACTTCAGCAAGAAGACGCTACTTCATTTGATCTACAAGCAAGAAATTCATTTTCTTCACTGCTTGTTTTCCAAGCCTGACTGACACCTCATGCAAACTGAGTACTGTCATAAACTTTTACACTTTGTGCAGCCATGTGATCATCTTCCACTGAACACTGTTGCTATTTCATTGTGAAACTCAATGTGCAATCTAATGCACCCCCTGCTGAGGTCTCTGCAAATACTGCAGCCTCCTGAACATTTGCATCTACCTTTGGAAAATCTAAATGCATCTAATTTGAAATATGAATCTTCATCGAACACTTGAAGAAACCCTGGATTTGTCCCTAAAATTGTTCGTAGTTTATGGCTTGTGGACAAAGACATTTCGTGTCCTGTTCAGCTTACCAACTGAAAAATGCCATCCTCCAAGAAGGCATATTCTGCTGATGTGGAACATTGTGTGGTGACCAACTATACATTCTTCTGATATGGACTAAAGTTATGCAAAGTGAACTTTTCTAACTTCTATTTTTACTTCCATAATTTTCTTTTAGAGTTCTTCTATCATTCTTCAGAAGGTCTGTGTAAACAGAAAATGTTCTTTCTATGTCAGCAGTGCTGACAGGCATCCAAATGTAGCGTTTTGCCATGGCTACCAGTTTGCTCAGTGATGGTGACTGAGACTCCCACCAGGCTGCAATTTCAAAGTCTGGTGGGACTGACTTGGCAGCATTAGTATAAGCATGCCACTCAAAGAGCGAAATGTCTGCAAGCCCCAGTATGCCAGTGATATAACTGTCTTTTTGTTTGTCCAGCATAGGAAGTTGTAACAGATCAAAGACATGGGCTGCCTGAAAAACATGCATTGAGGGGTGTCCTTTGATGACATTGTCCAGTTTCTGGCTGCTCTCCAACATCACTTGCTGGAACAGATAGACACAAGCAGCTCTTTCACTCTCTTGGCACACTGAGAGTTTTTCCACAGTCTTAGGCCTGTATTCGTCTATGCCAGCTGTGGCACAGAAATCCATAAATAAGTGGAGGTGATTCAGTTGGGAAAAAAATGTTGTGCCCTTGGGGTACCATCATTGCCTGCAGCTCTTCAATGAGTTGCACAAGCTCACTGGAGTGTTCCGACACAAATGTGGCTTGTGCTACAAGCACATCAAGTCTACTTGACAACAGCATTTTGAGTTTTTTAAATGAAGCTGCATCTGATGAAGTATTTTTTATGAAGTCTGCCACAAGAGGCAGATAGTCAGCCAGATAATTGACTGCCTTTACCCAGGAGCACCAGCGGGTCAACACAGCATATACAGGCATCTTCAGAACAATGCCATCCTTTGCTTCTAGAAATTCTAAATATTGATGGCACCACATGGGGCTCTGACAGAAAACCTTTTTGATCAAGCTGATCACATTATTAAGGTCTTCCAATACGGTGGACCAGAGTTCCAGAATCAAATTTAGCAAATGTGCAATGCAAGTTGCATGCACAGCAGTAGGGAATATGCCAGAAAGAATAGTTTTAAATGCTTTCTGCATATAGCTGGCACTGTCTGTGGCAATTGCGAACACCTTGTCAAAGTTTATGCCATTCTCATTTAAAATACGGAGCACAGCTTGGGAGACAGTGGTGTGATTCACACAATCCAAAACCTCAAGTCCTCTCAACACCGGCTGTTCATTGACCCTCGTCAGAGGCTGTGCCAGAACTCCAAAAACGCTACATCCATGGGCATCTGTAGTTTCGTCCAATATTAAGTAGAGGTCAGTGTCTTCAACCGACTTTCTTACATAGTCCTCATGCTTGGGGCGAAGCTCCTGAAGGTATGTAGTGTGTAGCTGTGCAGATCCAGGAAGACTTCTACCATGTTTTGTGTATTTGCAGAGGAACTGTTCGAAGGCTGGAGCTTTTTTCTAGAGGAATGTCTGGATGTGTCAGGCATCTTACGAAGTCCAGGACAAATTCTTTACGATCCTTAGTAGCTGATGTTGCTCTCGCTAAACAAGACACCAGTGACTGCTGTCATTGTATGGTACTGCCTGTAAAGTGAAAAAAAAAAAGAGTAATCTAAAAAAGTGATAGACCCCCCCACCCACACACACCCTCACCCATCCACCCACCCTCCTCACCCTCACACGCCAACACCCACACACACACACCCTCATCCATCCACCCACCCTCCTAGCCCTCACACACCAACACCCACACACGTCACCCCATACACACACACACACACACACACCCACCCACACACCCCACCCACACCCCCACACAAACACCCTCACCCATGCACCAACACACACCTTCACCCACCCACACACACACACACACACCCACACCCCCTCACCCACACCCACACACACACACCCTCACCCACACACACACACACACCCTCACCCACACACACGTACCCTCACCCACACACACACACACACCCTCATCCACACTCTCACATGCACAGAGAGATAAATGTGACACTTGTATATAAATACTGTATACATACTATCTTGTTTTCTCTTTGTTGCTGCAGCTTTCTGATCCACATGTTTTTGTGTTCTCATGTGCAGGTCGACTGTATGCTTGTGAAGATAATCCATGACTTGACAGCAGAACTTGCAGAATACCTGGCCCCCATCCTCATACAGATCACCAGGATACAGAGTGACCCAATCAATGGCGTGCACAGTGTAGGAAAGATGGAGCTGTTTGGCCACCTCGCGAGACAGATGTGGATGCTTGGCATGCAGCTGAGACATATTGATGCTGACTGATTCTTGTAAGCACTGTTACAATGAAATAAAATTGATTCTTGATTCTTGCAAGCACTGTTAAACTGTTACAATTAAATCAAATTGATGATTGATTCTTGATTCTTGCAAGCACTGTTACAATTAAATAAAACTGATGTTGATTGATTTTTTTTTTTTTTAGACTCTTTATGCACCCCGGAGGACAGGGCATCCTTTCAGGGTACTCACTGGGTGAAGGCCTCTCACTCCCTGCCTGAACCCTACAACTCAATCTCCCCACCTGCACTGCTCTAAGCCAGACCCCAGCCCCCTGGCATGACTGGGATCTGCGCACCCTATGGGTTGGCACCCGGGGAGAACATGGCGAGCTGGGCCGGCACTGGGATGTGGACCATGCCACAGGAGTCCCCATCATCTCCACTGTCCTCTGGAGGGGGGTTCTTCCCTTGTTCCTCTCCCCACCAAGCACGACATGCAGTGACGTCATGGTGCATGGCAACCCTGCCAACATCATCGCGCTCGCCCCACGTTACAGGCCGGTCATCTTGCAATACCGCCAATCTTTATCGGGGGCCAATGGGACACTGGGTAACTCCATGCCCTCCCCCCCAGGAGAGGAGAGCGGCCCACCAGACACTCCATCCTCTCCCGCCCTGCCAACTACCGGCAACCTGAGTCTGCTACTGAACCTGGGTTGCCGGCGTGGCACGAGGTGTTCCATCCACCGACCATCAACAACAAGTGAGAGGAGCTTGTCACGGACCTGTCGGACCGGTATACATGCAGAAAAAAATTGTTCTGGGCCAGCCTGCAGGTCCACCTCATGCCCACCATCACTCGAGGCCAGAACAATTGTTTTCTACAAGTGTACCAAGTCTGCCAGGCCCAACCCTCCACCGACCATCAACAACAAGGGAGAGGAGCTTGGCATGGACCTGGTAGACTGGTATACATGCAGAAAAAATTGTTCTGGGCCAGTCTGCACGTCCGCCCCATGCCCACCATCACCCGAGGCCAGAACAATTTTTTTCTGCAAGTGTACCAAGTCTGCCAGGTGTGACCCTCCACTGACCATCAACAACAAGGGAGAGGAGCTTGGCATGGAACTGGTGGACTGGTATACATGCAGAAAAAATTGTTCTGGATCAGCCTGCACGTCCGTCCCATGTCCCCCATCACTCAAGGCCAGAACAATTTTTTTCTGCAAGTATACCAAGTCTACCAGGTCCAACCCTCCACCAACCATCAACAACAAGTGAGAGGAGCTTGGCATGGACTTGGCAGACTGGAATACATGCAGAAAGAAATTGTTCTGTGCCAGCCTGCACATCCGCCTCATACCCACCATCACCCGAGGCCAGAACATTTTTTTTCGGCAAGTGTACCAAGTCTGCCAGGCCTGACCCTCCACTGACCATCACAAGTGAGAGAAGCTTGGCATGGACCTGGCGGACTGGTATACATGCAGAAAAAAATTGTTCTGGACCAGTCTGCACATTCACCCCATGCCCACCATCACCTGAGGCCAGAACAATTTTTTTCTGCAAGTGTACCAAGTCTGCCAGGCCTGACCCTCCACCGACCATCAACAACAAGGAGAGGAACTTGGCACGAACCTGGCGGACTGGTATACATGCAGAAAAAAATTGTTCTGGACCAGCCTGCATGTCCGCCCCATGCCCACCATCACCCGAGGCCAGAACAATTTTTTTCTGCAAGTGTACCAAGTCTGCCAGGTGCGACCCTCCACTGACCATCAACAACAAGGGAGAGGAGCTTGGCATGGACCTGGTAGACTGGTATACATGCAGAAAAAATTGTTCTGGGTCAGCCTGCACATCCGCCCCATGCCTCCCATCACTCAAGGCCAGAACAATTTTTTTCTGCAATTATACCAAGTCTACCAGGTCCAACCCTCCACCGACCATCAACAACAAGTGAGAGGAGCTTGGCATGGACCTGGCAGACTGGAACACATGCAGAAAGAAATTGTTCTGTGCCAGCCTGCATATCCGCCTCATGCCCACCATCACCCAAGTCCAGAACAATTTTTTTTGCAAGTGTACCAAGTCTGCCAGGCCCGACCCTTCACTGACCATCAACAACAAGCAAGAGGAGCTTGGCACGGACCTGGCAGATTGGTCTACATGCAGAAAAAAATTGTTCTGTGCCAGCCTGCATGTCCGCCCCATGCCCACCATCACCTGAGGCCAGAACGATTTTTTTCTGCATGTGTACCAAGTCTGCCTGGCACAGACCTGGTGGACTGGTGTACATGCAGCACAAAATTGTTTTCTGCATGCCTAGTCATCTGCCCCTTGCCCACGCGAGGCCAGAACACCATGCATACATGTTTTATATAAATGCACTATGCCACTAACATTTTGCCACCACACTTCTTATCCTCACTAACTGCACTCAAACAGGACAGTCCTCCTTTGAGCATGCTACCAGAAACTGATTATATTTTAATACTCCATACCATCCCTCCTTGCTCCCATCCTCACTGGTTTTGCCCCTTGCTTTCTTGTTCCCCTACTCCCCCACAGAAGAGATGCATTGTATTTTACATTTGCACTTACCGCAGTAGCACCCAGCAAAACACCAAAATCTTCCAGAATAAAGGAATACAGCTCTTCTTTGCTCCTTTTGTGACTGGATGGTCTGCAGATCCGTGGGGTGGTTTGAGTCATCCGCACTGGCGGTACCTGGTCAGCAGTGGCAGTTTTTACTTCTGGATCCAACTCTCAATCCACAAGCAGTACTAAAAAATGAGCTTTTATTTGAAGGGCTTGCAGCAAGAGTGGATTCTTGGCAGCAGTTCATAGCAGCTGATCAGGAAGCTCTTCTTCGTTGTGGCAGGCAGGCAGGCTTTAAAAGGCACAGTCCAGGCTCTTCATTGATGCAGGTCACACAGTTCTGGGCTGAACAATCCGGATGAATGGCCCCTCCTCTCACTCCCTGCAGCATACATATGCCACTAAGATGAACCTGAGGGGGGACAGGATTCAAAACAGTGGCACCAAAAAAAGCAAGCGACAGTGGATAGACTGTGTGGATAGACTGCCTGCTCCTAATGTGATGTCACATGCCACATATCCAGTGCTCTGGACAGGTTTCTTTGCCCCTGAACGCCGAATACATGTGGCAAAATATAAAATGGGTGAAAAATGGAAAGTGTGTGGGGACATAGTAAAGTAGAACACATCACAGAGGGATCACGGAGCAAGGCAGAAATTGTGGAAATAGAGCAGAAATCATGCTCACGATTTTCCAGTGCCCCTAGTTATGATGTGTATATCACACCTGTTCCCATCCCGGAACCTGATACCATTGAGTCTAGTCTTAACTATCTTGATGATCTATCTCAGTAGTTACCTATTTTTAATATCCATACAGGCAACTTAAATTTGTCTCTCCAATCTCTTCCCAACAGGACAGATACACACCTGATACAGATCAGTACTGACATTGTTTTGATATTGGAAAACCCCATTGTGAAGTTTCATTCCAAATGTTTATAGCAATACAAGGTTTACTAACATTTTACCTTATAATTACATTTTGTTGTTTGAAGAAAACCCTGAAATACCACCATGTTTAGTTAAAATTCCTCTATCAGGCTCATGCCTCAGGCCTGTAGACAAATGGTGCCTAACCGTCATCTTTTTGTTGTGTTGCTTATTTTGCAATTAGGGCAACAAAGAGGGACCTGTTGTGCCTGGGTTATGCCCCCTACCATCCCACATACACCTTACACTGTATTCCCGGGCCCAGATATTCAAAAGGGATGCACTATGCGCAACAGAGATGCACCAGCGCAAGTACGAAAATGCGCCATTGTGTGATATTCAGCGAGAGGCAGCTGCTCCGCTTAAGTTACAATGCGCAAGAGCGCAATAGTAATGAATGCATGAGCAACACGTGGGAGGAACCATAAATAAATGGTGCAGGAGTTCACAGCATGCGCCATGCGCAATAGGGGAGCTAGCAGAAGTTGCGTTATAGTGGAAATGATCCAAAATAAAAAGGAACAAGAGAGAGGCGCAAGAACGCTACAGGGAAGCCAGAGGTGGGAGCGAGCTGGCAGCTAAAACAAACAGGGCAACAGTGAGTGGGACAGTGAAGGAGCAGGACAGGGCACACCTGTGACCACACAGGAACAGGACAGGAGTGGGGAGCCTGAGTCACTTGTGCAGGACAGACAGGGTAGTGCCACAGTGTAGTGAGGGCAGTGGCAATAGGCAGGACAGCCAAAGGCCAGAGGTGTACCCGGTGCATGGGAAGCATCACAGAGGACAGCGGGGGAATGGGATAACATCTGCCCAGGGGGGGACACCAGCCAGGGACATGGCCAGTGCCACCATCCAGATGGAGGCATTAATGAGGGGTGTGAAAAGGCAGGCAGCAGAGGGGCGTGGCCATGGAAGGGCCCGTCGGCGGTATGCCCCCAGCAGGCGGTACCAAGCCTGCATCACCTTCAAGCAGTACATCGACACAGAGATTGTGGGCCAGTACTGCCTGAACCGGCCGATCCTGAGGCAGCTCTGTGAGCTGTGCAGTGATGAGATGCAGGCACCCACACAACGGAGCCATGCTCTGTCAGTGGAGACAAAGGTGACAGCTGTCATGTGCCTGCTCACCACAGACATCTTCCAGAGACCAACAGGGGACACAACAGGCATAACCCAGTCGACCGCATCACGTCTACTCGCACAATTCCTCAGCGCACTGCTGCCACATGCTGCAGAGTACATCCATTTCCCCAGCACACAGGCGGAGTGCACAGCACACATACAACAGTTCCACAGGGTAGCACGTATGCCTGGCATGCTCGGGGCCATTGACTGCACCCATGTGGCCATCCGCACTCCACCTGGCCCGGATGGTGTTGCATACATCAACCGGAAGAGTTTCGCCAGCATCAACTGCCAGGTGGTGTGCGATGCCAGGGGGCGCATAACCAATGTCTGTGCCATGCACCCTGGGGGAGCACATGATGCCTTCATCTGGCACCAGTCTGCACTGTGCCACAGGTTCGAGAGTGGGGACATCCCCACTGGCCACCTAGTGGGTGAGAATGCACATCACACAGGATGACATAGGCAGATGTGGGGGGGAGGCATAGTCAGAGGTGCCATGGGTACCGGCCTTGATGGCCCATAGCAGAGTGACGCAGACCACCATACTAATGTCCACCCTCTATACACAGGTGACAGTGGCTACCCACTCCGTCCCTGGCTGCTTATACCATACTGGCGCCCCGCAACCCCATCGCAGTAATGGTACAATGAGGCACATGCCACCACACATAATGTCATCGAGCAGGTGTTCAGGATGCTGAAGTCACGTTTCCGGTGCCTGGACACATCTGGCGGTGCCCTACAGTACAGCCCCTCGAAGACCTGCGGGCTATTCCTGGCCTGTTGCATCCTGCACAACATGGCCAACGACTGTGGGATAGCCGTAGAGGTCAAAGAGGGGGACAGCGATGGGGATGATGAGGATGCCGGTCCAGACAGTGATGGGCAGCCACCCCCTGGGCGAAGGGACCCCCGCCTGATCTGGATGGTGCAACTGCACCGGGACACCATCACAGAGGAGCACTTCGGCCAACACAGGTAGGTCATGGGGCCATGTGCAACCACCAATGGCTAGGGCACAACCCACAGACAGGCATGGATGAACCCCAGGGGTGGATGGCAGCAAGTGAATGGGTCTGAGCATGGAGCCGCACATGCCGTCAGGGATGGGCAAGGCCAAAAATGACACGTGCTCACATGCACACACACACACACACACACACACACACACCACAAGACATGCACAAGGGGTAGAAGGCATGCCAACCCCGACTGCAACCCCTTGCCACACAAAGGTCCACACATGACCACGCCTAGTGGCCATCACTGTGCATGTCTCAGATGCTGGGCACCATTGCATACTGGCAGACAGTGCAACACAGGCATCATCATGCACACGCCACAGTGGCCAGCAGCCGGGAGGGTGTGTACATGGACTGTGTGTGTGCAGGGCTGGGTACCCCACCCGTGCATCATACGGTGCACAACACACTGCACACAGGGCAGTGGCAGACAGTGGTCATGGTGGGAGACAGGTCAGTCATGCGACACAGTGCCACTGCTGCCACAGATGCGTGGGCGGTCCCGCTGAGACCTGCCAGCCATGCAAGGCTGACCATTGGCCTCATGGGGTGGCACCGATGGTCCCCCAGGGGTGATGCTGTGGGAACATGACCGTGTTTGCGCAGGGGTCTTCAGCTCACTGAACATGTCTGTGCCAGGTGTGTTCGGTATGCCCACAGCCAAACTCGGTGTTGACATGGAAGGTGTCGCACAACGCCGGGAACTGGGGGTGGACATGACACTGCGCGGTGTCTGTGGCACATGGGCAATGAACTGGGTGCCCAAAGTGGCCATGTAAGCAGTGATTGCACGTGTCTGCCTGTCAATGGCAGCGGTCACATCCTCCCACTGCCAGGCCATCTCTGCCAGGAGCAGACCATGGTCCCTCCTGCACCGCTCCTCTGCCTGGCGCAGAACTACACTGAGTGCATCCACCACTGTCACAAGCCGCAACTGCTGATCCACTGAACCCTGGAGTATGCGGCTGTGCTCATCAAAGATTGGCATGCTGTCCCTCATGGTGTTCCTGGCTGTGCCGGGCAGCACCCCTTGAGGATGGGTGCTGCACACCACAGCCATGCCGGGGCACATCCACACATGGTGCACTGATGCCGCCACCTGACACTGTCCCCCCATCACCATTGGCCGACTGCTAGCACTGCCCCTCTGGCCGCTGGTCGCCAGGGCCCATCGTTGCCGCCGCAGCGGCTGAAACAGCACCTCCAGCCTGGACGCACACCAGTGCTGCCCCACTGGGGCATACAGGCACAGGCTGGGACTGTGATGTCATGCAGGCCTCCACGGCTGCACCACACATGGCTAAGCCTGTGCCATTCCCGGCTGTGGGACCGTCCTGCGTCCCACACGTATCACTGTCTGGGATGTGTGATGCATCATCATCGGTGCCTGATGCAGCACCAGTCCATGTCCCAGCATGCTGGAGTCTGCAGCCGCTGTCACGCTGGGACACAGGCAGGGCCACGTCCACACCAGCACCACCATCTTCAGTCCAGACAGACAGGCAGGCAGGTATGCTGTGGTTCTGACCCTTGGACACCTGTGGAGATGGATGGGCGCTCCTCTGTGTCCAGGGCCTCACCCACGCTGGACACACCCACCACCGCTGACCCTTGTAGATGCTCAGGAGCTGTAAGGGAACACAGTAGCGTTAATGTCTCTGCCCTACCCTGTGGCATTCCCCCCACCTCCCACACAGTGACAGCACAGGACCTACCATGCAGTGATGGGCTGCCACCCGTCTGGAAGCCACCACCCGGAACACCCTCTATGGCACAACGCCACATGCTACCAGACATCCACTCCTCCTGTGGCATCAGGCGTGGCACATCTGGCTGTCCACCACCGGGTGCAGCACATGCTGCCCTGATGGCAGCCACCTTATCCTTAATTCTCCTCTTGTCTGTGCTGACCTTCTTTTTACATTCCTGCAAAGACCGCTGGTGGCTGCCATGCTGGTTCACGGCATGCGCAACCTCACCCCATGCCGCAGCTCGGGCCTGTGGTGTTCCCCGCTGTCCACTGAGCAGCGGTTCCCTGTCGAGGTATGCCTCGAACAGGGCATCTGATTCTGCCCAGGTGAAGTTGGGCCTCCCTTTCTCCAACATCCCTGTTCCTCCTCTTCCTCACGTTCGGCCATTATAGAGCCTGTGGGAATGACAGGTGTTACCTTTCATTGTGCAGTCCCATGCATCTCCCACACACCACAGTCTACACTTCTGAACAGCATGCAACCCACCACAATAGACTGCAATACCAAACTATGGCCTCTGCAGCCCCATGTCACATTTATATAGCACAAGGCATGCAAATGAGGTGAGGTGCAACTTTAAGTGGATGCTAATGCAGTAGCTGTGCCATGGAATTGCTGATGAGCTGATTTGCATGTGCTCTCTGAATATCGCACTGTTGCACCTTGCACAGTTGTGTTGAGCGTGCTCAGGCAAAGGCGCAGCTCTGTGACGTGCACAGTAGGCACCGCACAGTGCATGCCCGGGGTGCTGACGCCTGCCGTGCTGCTGACGTGCTGAGCATGGGAGGCAGTGCAGGGCATTGCCACCACTGTGCCAGTGGTACTAGTGCACTGTTCACACATATGGCGCATGTGCCCTGGAGTGCCATAGGCGCCATGGTGCCACAGAGCAGTAGGCCACTGCAGGGCATCTCGCACAGGCACCCATCCGTGCTACATGCAAGGAGTCCCAATAGCACTGTGGTGGTCCGTGCGCGACAGACCCTTGACCCTGTGGCCGACCTTTGCCCCCTAGGCACCATGCGTCCGCATAGGTGCACCCCTATCATGCTGTTCGGTGACAGTGTGATGGAGAATGGCGGTGCTGTACTGCGCAGCATCTGCATGTGGTGGACGTGCGCTACAGGGCACCATTTTGTGATCCTAGCTGCAGCAGTCATGGCAAGGAGGAGAGAAGCTTTATGGAGCCCTCTGGAGCTGGCCAGTTTGGTGGCCATTGTAGAGCCCCATGCTGGGGCCCTGTTTGGGGATGACCCCTTAGATAGGACAAGGAGTGCTGTGTGGAAGGAGGTGGCAGAGGCACTAGAGGAGGCCACTGGGATTGCCCAAACATCCGAGCAGTGTTGCCACCACTATGGGGACCTCTGGCAGAGGGACCCAGACAGGCTTGCCCATCTACGGGCATGCGCCAGGTGAGGTGCAGTGCCACGTCCAGGTAGGTGCTCCATCCATACACTGGTAGAGTCCATCCAGGTATCGTGGTGGGCATGTGTCCACCACACGGGGTGGGCCGTCCAGTGTGGGCAGTGGTGGTGGTGGTGGGGTTGCAGCATGGCTGGGCTGTGTGGGATCGCACACACCGGGGGGGCCTTTGCTACTGGTTTGTACTGATGTTCCCCTCTCCATGTTTACACCATAGGCCCTGAGGAGAGGCGACAAGCCCGAGAGGCATGGGCACACTGAGAGTAAGGGATGCACGGCAACAGGCACGGGCTGCCGGGCCCATCCAGCATCAGCACCCGGATCTTGCAGATGCAGGTGAGTACCTTTCTTCCAGGATATTCTGTGCATGCTGTGTTGCGGGGTAGGCGGCGGGGCATGACCACCATCCATTGACTCCACTGACATGCACGCCTCATGGTACACTCAGCACTGTCCTGTGGCACTGCATGTGTGGGTGTGCATCGCTGGTGGTCCATGCGTGCACCGGGCACATGGCTGTGTCACTGCCTTCGCACTGCATAGCCATGTCACTGTACAGCCATGGTGGTGCTGTGCGGGACTTGGGCAGCGGGTGTGTGCAGCAGTCTGCATGGCTGTGTGCACCTGGGTAGGTAGGTCTTGTGGACATGATTACTGTGGGTGGTCGCACACCATCACAGGGGTGTGGCCCATGGCTGTATGCCATGCACAATGGGTGGGTTGCAGGGGATGGACATTCACACATATTGACTCTGCTCCCTTGTCCTAGGTGGACGGTGAATGATGGCCATTGAGAGGGCCATGCAGGAGCTCTTGCAGCTCGCACGGTCATCACTGGAGATATTCCAGCGTATGGAGCAGCATGGAATCAGGAGGCGGAGGATGAGGAGGCACCACAGGAGTGGAGAGCAGGGCAGTTGCTAGACCCTCCATGCCCCTGGAATCACCCTACCCCCCTGGACCCACCCTCACACCCCTTCTTCCCTCTCCCATTTGTTCACCCCTGCCCTTTACCCGTCCCCACCTGGTATGTGGCCCTTCCCCCCCTTTGTACATAATTGTAAATAGTTTGTTTCACCTATATACAATACATTTGTTTTGTTATGCCTACTGTGATGGTCTCTGATTTGCAGTGGGCTACAGGTGCTCAGCTGCAGTGGTGTGCATGGCATCAGAGGTGGTGCAGGCATGGGCGTGTGTGTGTGTCCGGAAGAGAACTGCCTATGGTGTGGGCGTGGGAATCAGTCACTGTCTGTAGTTTGTGTGTTGTTCCCTGTGCACTGGATGCCTGTGTGCAGTGGTCCAGGGTGCATGCACTGTGTCCATGGTGCCCCGTCAGACCGTCCATGGCCTGTGCAGCTGATACTCTTGCATGTCTGTGATCTGCACAATCTGCTGGCATGTCAGTGGTGGCTGTCCATGCTGGACAACCACTGAACCCGGCACAATGCCAGGTTGCCTCCTGTCACCGGTATGGTGCACATCTGCCTCGGGTGGCACTGTGACCTCCACTGTTGTTGTCCCCCCCATGCTGTCGCTTGTGTCTGTTGTAGAGGATGTGCTCCACTGTCTGTTACTTGTGCTCCAGCTGCATGCTGGTGGCGTACGGCTTCATGGTGCATGCACAGGGTGGCTGGTACACCTGTGCCATGGAGGGGTGCTGGCCATGGGTACACGGCTGCTGTGGCCACATGCCAGTGGGTTTGTTGACCCGCTACTGTGTCCCTGTGCTGGTGTGCCCTTGGGTATGGGTGGGTGTTTGTCCATGCACTGTGTTGCATCCTGTGTGGTGCATGCTTCCATGCACCACTGTAGGTATCTGTGCTGGCTGTTGTGGCCAGTGCTGGGACGGGGTGTGTCCTTGGGAGGGTGTGCAGGGTGCTGTACTGCTGGTGGTGGGATCCGGGGCAGTCCCTGTTGCATGTGGGGTACCTCGTGTGCCGACGCATGGTCGGTCTCTCAGTTGTACCTCAAGGGGAACATGCAGGGTGGCACTGTGTATGCAGTTGTTGCATTGGTGTCTGTTACTGCCCACTGCAGGATGCTCATGGTGGGGCTGCCTTGCATGGCTCCATGGTGCATAGGGTTGCATTGTCACAGTGGGGGGGGTGGCATGCATGGGGTGTCCTGCACTGTTGGGCACTGCTCCTGGGCAGGGTGTCTGGGGATCATGGTGCAGGGTGTGCTCTGCATTGGTGGGATGGTGTGGCCCAGGGTGGCCGGACCTCCTTGTGTGCTGGTCACAGCTTGCCAGGGGGTGTGCTGGGGCACCATGCCCCAGCTGTGGGATTGTTGCTGGTGTCCATGGGCCGGTGGTTCTTCCAGCTCTCCTCAGGTTGTGCGGTTCATGGGGTGTGGGGGGTGATGTCTGTTCTGCTGTGTGCTTCTCTGCCCATATCTTCCATGGGTGGTGGACCCTTGTATCCTATCCCTGCACATCCCTGGTTGTGCTGATGCGCTGCCACCCTGCTCCACTGTGCATCCCTGGTAGTACTATTGCACATCAGACCTGTGCCACTGCGCATCCCTGGTTGCACCATGGCACAGTTGGCGTGATATTCAGTTGTGTGGCGCAAGTGTATCTTGGCCTGTGCAGTGTTTGAATATTACGCATGTTGCACATGGGCACACTGGACTTTCGCCTGCTCCTGCTATTGCGCTACTTTGTGGCACAGTTTGAATATCTGGGCCACGGTCTATTATACTGTGATACTGCTAGTTTGCACTAACATGTAGACTTAGGCATCCATCATATAAGCATGAGTGCCAGGAATGTGCTTTGCTGCTAATATATGCTAATGTTTACATCCTTTACAGGATTATATCATGCATGATTATTATACCTCACTATAATGCATTATGTTTGTCTTTTGCATATATTCCATATATAATCTACCCATTCACTGATAAGATCACTCTTATGAATCATCAGTGATTATTATATGCTTATATTCTCATATAATCATATGTAGTGTGTGTTTTACACTTGGGCAAATATGCCACATGTAGTAGTGCCAGTCAGCACTTTTCTTTGCCCAAACTTTATGCTGAGAGAGACAAATCCTTTGTTTCACATTATACTCATTAGTAATTCTGTCTCCTAAGTCATTATCCATTAGAGAATGTCTTATACCATATTTTTTATAATATAGAACCAACACATTTTGTTTCTCATATCCGTAACTATGAGGTAATCTCTGTTGCTATGATGTTATCTGTTGTATATAACCTTGTGTAACCCAGCACCTCATGGAGATCTTGGAAATTCTGGAGAATTTGTACATTCTGCAAGAGACTGGTAAGAAACCCATCTCCCTTGTGATTTTCTCTGTCACATGCTTGGCATAAGTATTGTAATAAATTATCATTATTACTCCTGCTTGTGTAGGTATTTCTTTGACCGACACTGTAGACATACAAGAATCTTATTATTTACTCCAGAGCTGATTTCTGGATAACAGTCTGCTTTGTCCGTTAAGGTAGTGAAGGATTTTTAACTTAGTCACTGTTTCTAGTCAGGTCTATTACGGAATCCTTCAGGTCACTAATCCTTTTCTCTGCCTCATCCAAATAAGAGGTATGGGTTGCTTCAGTTTCAGAAAGCCTGGTTACAACGTTTCAAATATGTTGTATTTGGGCAGTTTTATTGTTAAATCCAGCTTTTACTTCTTGTTGCAGGTTGGATATCATCACCACCAGTGACCAGTCAGATTCCTCTGGTCCCACATTCCTGCCTGTCACCATATCTCTACTGTGTGTTTGTCCCTCTGGCAGAGCTGCAGCAGATTTGCCTGTTAGCACCACGGGTTCAAAAGTGAGCAGCAACTGTTTTTTTGTGATTTTTGGGTTGCCATGAAGTTTAGGTATCTCTCCCATTGATATCAAAGTCAGGGGAGTTGCTTAGAAAAATTTTATTGCTGATATAAGGTGGTGCTAGTTGAGAGCAGCTCTAGAAGGCAACCACCATCTTGCCCTGCCAGGTCACACCCCTAGTATTGTGTTATTAACACCTTAATAACATGCTACTACAACACACTACAAATAATCTCAGTAACACATGTAACAAATCATTTAATAACACACGTAACAAGCCCCTTAACAACACATGTTCAAAGCCAGCCCAGTGGCGTGACGGTTGAGGTCCCGGATGCCTCACCTTGCACCATGCTGGTGACCTGGGCTCGGGAGCAAGCTCAGGTTGCAGGGGATTGGCTGGAAAGGAGAGGATAGAGTATCCAGAGGACAGCTTTCATCTCCTGGGGAGGGTGGGCTCTGTGTCCCCTGGCATCAGTGACCCCCATTGGAGGCTGGGGGTGCTACAGCTGGGGACCCATCAAGGAAGGGATGGGGTGATGGCAGATGTCCACAGGAAGAGTGCATTAGCATGCCCACCTATGCTGGACATCATTGCAAGTCCATCCCCCCTGGGGATCACGATCATGCATGTAGAACAAGTGAAACACCCTAGCACCTGGGAGGAGGATGATGATGAGTCTCAGCAGCCCCATGCCCACCACCGGATCCCACCAACAAGGTCCTCAATAACCTCAGGCCTCACTCCACCTGCGGATTAGATTTTAAGAAGTGCCAAGGCAGGTAGTTGGTGCCCCACTACTGGGGGTACAAGCTGGGGGGGGTCAAGCAGGGTGGGAATGTAGGCTAGAGTTCCATGGGGGACCTTGGTCTTGGGGATCTCAGATGGATGGGACAAGCTGCCAAGAGGCTTCATCCAAGGGAGATCCCAGGCACTGGTGACCAGAGGAAAGAAAGTTAAAAAAAACCCACATGTAACAGCCACCCTACCCCAATACTATGGCAAAATATAGGGCACAGCAAAAATGTAAAACCTAATGCATTATATAAAATAAAATATGGCAATGTTCGATATACTATAATAATATCATTCATGGTCGAACAAGCTCATAAGAGCCACTCTTCCTTCAGGCTTGTGACTTTATGGCTTGTGCGACCCTTCGATGATATTATTTCTCTGTAGACCACACTTTGCCATTATTTATTCTCTCTCTCACTCTATATAAATATAGCTATAAAGGATATGCAATGGGGGACAGTTAGATACATGATTTATCTATATGAGTGCAGTGTGACTTCGGTTAAACTCACAAGTAGTGTAAGCCATGGGTGAGGTAGCTGAGGGTAAAATGCCCAAATATAGATACATCATGTATATAACTGCCCCCACTGCATATTTCATTTATGCAATAGGAATTGGTTAGGGTGGTTACAGTAAAGTAATTTTCAATTGCCATTTGTTTAAAAAAAAAGAAAATGTAGTGAACTTTTTAGAGGTAAGACTGTGTGTCCTTACACTGGACCCTGTGGTTGCTAGGGATTGTTATGGATGCTTCGGCATTGTGTCATTCCAGCATCTTTGTTTATTTAGGGAGTGAGTCTTTCCACAGAGAATTTAAAAAAAATGGTGTCTGGTCTTAGTGAGACTCAACAATTACTGGCAAGGAGTTCTGGCATCAGACAAATTTTTGGCAGCGTTAACAACTCGTTAGTTTTATTTTTAAAACAGAAGTATGTCCTGAAGACTAGCTTTCTCTAAAAAGAGGGAGTGGGGATGTTGCCATGTGGCTGCAGTTAGAGCGAGCAATGTTTGAACAGTGGAGAGACTAGAGACTGGGCTACAGTCAGAGTGTGGCTGTGAATGAGGGCTGAGACTTCAGTTTGGCAATTTGGATTTAAATCAAGTTAAAGTAAATTTTCTTCATGTTTTGGCATCAGGATTGGGCAAAAATTATGTGCTTTGTAGAACACTGGGAGATCATTATATTCATGGGTGGTGGCTTATGCTTTTCGAGCACCTCTCTAAATGTTTTAAAAAAGACATTTTTCTGCAGTTGGAGTTTGGAGAGCAAGGCTTGGATGAGTGTGGAAAACCTTGGTGGTTTTTACAGTGCAGTTTGAGAAGGGTGTTTTACAGAAGAAAGACAACTATTTGGCTTGAAGTAGTTTTAGGAATGAAAGTAGAGGAAGTAGTGCTGGGTAACTGGAGGGGCATGCCTTACTGATGAATTAGTAATTATGGGAGCTATGCACTAATGCTGGGCTGGGTACTCATGATTCGCGCATACCTGGCCCATGTAGCTCCACACTCCAAACAGCTGTACAGTGGCTGGCATGCATGAAACTTGGCCACTGCTGTGTGTCTGTCTGTGATCCCACCCTCCCAGCACGCTGCTGTGTGGGGGTGGAGCAGAAGATACAGGCAAGCATCCAGTCAGTTGCCTATCCTGGGTTCCAAAGTGGATCCCCTGCTCCACATGAGCAGGGAAATCTGGAAAGGCACAGAAAGAAAATAAATAAAGTGTATGGGTGAGTGCCTGAATAGCTGCGCGCAGCCCTCCCTATCCACTCAGAAGGCTGGGGCAACATCATAGGGGGATTGCTTGTCTTGCTGCAGCCAATGGGTATATACTGGGGGGTTTCCACTGCCATTTTCTGCACCCCTCCTTGCCTGACACTTTGCACCTTTGTGAATGGTGCAGAGCATTGGCACGCTCTCAGACACACCCGTGGACTGGTAGTGCACATAGCTTTGTGACTGGCTGGGGGATCCAGTGCAGAAGGGTTGTGTGTCCTTTCCATGAATTCCAGCAGGGTTCCGCCACAGCCATGGTGTGCAGCATTCTGTCTTAGGGTTGCCTACACACCACTGATCTGCAATGCGTAGGCAACCCACACTTAAGTGTATAGGGACCTAGATGCATAAATCAGTGATGAAATACATACCATATGCAAAAAGCAGGGGTCTCCAATCTATACATGTAGTTGTTCTGATAAATGCATTTGTCAGGTGCCTTTTGTGTCCATACCTATTGCATAAAAATATAATAGGGACATGGTAGTGCCACTATAGTTAGGGTTGAGTAGGCTGTTTAATGTTAAACCCCAAATCTTCTTCAAGGATATTTCTTTCATCAGGCCACACCTATGGTACTATAGCCAGGCACTAGGACCACACATAAACTTTTTGCAAGCAGTTCACTAGGAGCTGCCCACAGCGTCATCTTACGTCAACACTTTCCATATAAATGTAGGTGGCCCCTTCACTCCTCAGTTCTTTTCCCTCTGTCAACCATGCTTGCTAGACCTCCATGGAGATGCCACTGCCACAGTCTGCTGCTATTTAATGTTTTCGAGCATTTCTCTCCCTAGTCCACTATCACTTTTTATAAGTAATGGCCATCATTATGTATGTCATCTAAAGAACCTGTGAAACTCTTTAGATACTGTGGATGCGGTGAAAAGATTTACTCAGGTGACTCACACATCTGCATGTGCTGCCTCAGTGCAGACCATAATGTTAAGGTGCTTCAGAGGGAGCCTGACCATTTGCTGAAAGGGGCTCCTTTTCTGATCCCCTCCACTCATCAGATCCTCAGTGCAGATGCTTCAGGGTTAGGCTGGGGGCACATCTGGGGCTTCACCAGACACAGGAAACATGGACAAAAGTGGAGAGCTTCCACATAAATGTCCTAGAAATGAGAGCTGTTCTATGTGGTCTACAAGCCTTCCAGTGACCCGTCTATGCCTGGGATGTCTGCTGGTGCAAACAGACAACATCAGCATGGTGCACTACATAAGCAAACAAGGGGGAACTCACTCCTACCCCCTATGTAGGGAAGCAATGAGGGTTTGGCATTGGGTTCTAGAACACAATATAGAACTATCAGCAGTTCATATTCTTGGCAAACAGGCAAAGCAGGTCATAGAATGCACAAGTGGGAAGTGCTGATCTTGGTAGCATAAGACCTGTCCGACAGGTGGGGTCATCCAGAGTAGGATCTTTTTGTGTCCTCACTCAACACAAAACTGCAGCTTTTCTGCCCACTTGTTCCAGGGCCTGCAGTTTTCTGGCAAGACGCGTTGTCTGTCTCTTGGAAGGGGAGATTCCTTTATGCCTTTCCACCTTTCCCTCTAATCCAGAGGGAGCTAATCAAGCTCCAAATGGTGGGAGCAATGTTAATTCTCATTGCTCCTTTTTGGCCTCATCAGAGCTACTACAGCAATTGGAAGTGGAACCACCAGTGCTTCTGCCCCTGTGCAAGGACCTACTGTCCCAGGAAAAGGGAACACTGGTCCATCTGGACCTCAGATCACTCCATCTCTATGCATGACTCCTGAAGACATAGACATTGCTACGTATGAGGTGTCTCAAAAGGTGTCTGACGTTCTGGTGGCTGACAGAAAACCTTCCACCAGAGCCACTTATTTCATGAAGTGGAAGCCATTTGCTTTGTAGGCTGCTTCCATCAACTGGATCCTTTTGCATGTCCAGTAAATCAGGTTCTACAGTATTTGTTGTCCTTGTCAAATGCAGGATTGCAATACTCTTCTATCAAGGTGCATCTGGCTGCCATTTCAGCTTTCCATGTGCCTATTGACGGTCATATGGTTGCTCAGCTGGAGGTGGCCCATACATTCTTGAGAGGTATTCTGCACTGGAAGCCTCCTGTCTGTAATCCAGTCCCAGCTTAGGACCTGAATTTTGTGTTAGAGAAGCTCACTTTGGCTTCTTTTGAGCCAACCGTGACTTGTGGCCTACTATTCCTTTTTTGGAAAGCAATATTTTTAGTTGCTATTACTTCTGCTTGAAGGATTTCAGAGCTTCAGGCTCTAATGTGTGAGTCTCCTTATTTGATTTTCCACAAAGACAGAGGGCTTGCTTAAGAAAGGCTGACAAAGAGCTTGCATCAAGCCCTGTATCAAACCCACATCTGTGCCAAACACATTGACCCAGCTTGCACCCAATTCAAAAAGGTTGTGCACATTTGCAACACTTGTCCTACTTTATGGCAGTTTGCACCAACCATTTGGCACAAATCCCATAAAAAGGTTCCACATTTGCCACAAAGCTAGGCCAGCATAAAGCTGGTCTGACTCATGGCAAATGGTGCATGGGATCGTGAATCCCGATTGATGGCCGCAAGCCCCATGCGCCATATGGTCAGCACATCTGATGCTTGCACCAGTTCAGCATGTCTCTGAATTGAGCCTCGGGTCACTTTACATACCAGTCCTAAGTTTCTTCCTAAGGTGATGTCTGAGTTTACTTTAAATCAAACTATCCACCAGCCAGTTTATTTTCCTGAGCATGCCAATCAAGGGAAAGCAGCATTGCTCCATACTTTAGATGTATATAGAATACTCAGGTACTATATGCACCGCATGGAGGTCTACAGGAAGTCCTCACTACTTTTTGTTTTCTTCACCCCTGGGAAAGAGGGTGTATCTGTTTTTAAACAGTCTCTGTCCAAATGACTGGCTAACTGGTATTACTTTTTGTTGCAGGAAGTATGGTAAATAACTTTTTGGTGTTGTTCATGGTCATTCCATCAGAGGCATGGCTAGCTGTGTTGCCTATTTTAAGAATGTGTCAGCTGCAGATATTAATGCTGCTGCAATCTGGAGTACTGTTCACACCTTCCCTAAACACTACTATCTGGACATTGCCTCTCAGAAAAGGTCAGATTTTGGCTTAGCTGTACCTCAGGGCCTTCTTTCGTAGGCCTATCAACTCCAGCCACCCAGACTGTTTTATTGCTAGTACTGCTTGGTATTCTTTCCAAAGGTGTGCCCTGATGAAAGACATATCCTTGAAGAAGATGAAACAGTTACTTACTCAACGTAACAGTAGATCTTCAAGAGAATATCTTTCATCAGGCCATGCCATCCCACCCTCTGTCCCCCTATGACATAGAGCTCAATAACTCCTGTCTCTTTCTCCAGGATAGTTTAACTGCTGTTTCTAGCCTCACCTATAGCTGGAACCATAGGCTCTCTCCCAGTTCCCTAGATGAATATCCTCTGAGCATGATCTCCAGCAGGGAACAGAGGAGGGGAAGAGGCCACCCACGTTTATATGGGAAATGTCAACATAAGACATCATAATGGGCATCCCCTCGCAGACTGCTTGCAAAAAGTTTCCATGTGGTCCTAGTGACTGGCGGCTATAGGTCCATAAGTGTGGCCTGATGAAAGGGATTCTCTTGAAGATGTACTGTTACGGTGAGTATGTGTTATTTTTTTACCTTAATGACTTTGGAGCCATTTGATGAAATAGAGCAAGATTTGGTATGCATGGTCAGGCTATGAGAGTCTCAAGATGTGATACATTTTGTGATGGCATCTTGTTTGGTTATTGAGATATGGAATGCCAAAAATGGGGGTGGGGGCATGTTTAGTTTCCCTATACTTTTTTATTTATGTATTTATTTATTTGAATCTAGGATTACAAATACCTTTAAGCCAAGCCTCTTTTACAAAAGTTCCATGTCAGTTGCAGTACAATAACAAACAAGCATTTGTCAATGGTGAATGTTTGCTTGCTGGCATTGGCAGTGGTAGTGTAAAAGTTACAGAGCTGCGTAATAGGAATGGCAGTGAAGTACTGAACTGAAGCCAACCCCACCACCACCCTGCAGAGAGTGACAGGCATTGGGGTGTGCCTTTGGGTCACAGGCATAACGGCCACGCTTATTACTCATATTTCACCCTGCAGACATCGACAAGTGTCACGGTGTTCCTTGGGTCTTTGGTCCTTATGCGCACCCCATTACATTAGGAAATACAGTGAGATGGGTGTGATATAGGAGAATGGGGTGAACTTTGGGGCCGAAGAGTCCAAGGCATACCTCGATGCCTCTCACTGGCTGCAAAGTGTGGAATGGTATGAGCATTACAGGCAAGAATCCCAAGTCACACCCCTGATGCCTGTCATTCTCTACAGGGTTGGGCGTTATGGTTGGAAACCCGAATACCTCAGGCATTCGTTGGTATTTTCACTCCAAATGTTCAACATGGTTTTTTTGTGACCCCACTTCATGAACAGGGGAATATCAGTTTGTTAGTCGAAGCTGCTTATGCACAGCGACTATGGCATTTAGCACCACAGGTGCAAAACATTCTGAACAGGATGTAAAAATGACAGCTGTACTGTTCATGGGAGGTGTAAAAATGGCAATGTTGCAAATCTGCAGTAAAAATATTTAAAAAATGGTGAAGTCACTGAGGCGACATAGAAACTGTGCAACACACACCGTAATATAATTAGGTTGGGGATTTTTTTTTACAGCAGATTGTCAACTCAGGCATTTTGGTGCCTCCGATCATGAACAGTGTCACTGTGATTTTCTTTATCTGTCCCGAACAATGATCTCCCACAGCGACCACACATCTCTGCGCTGAAAGTGTGAAAACACACTTCGCCATGTTGTGAAAATGACAGCTGTACTGTAAATAAGGAAGTGTGGAAAAATGCCACTGGTGAAAATCTGGACTTAAAATATTACAAAGTCATGAACTTACGAGGGTGCGTGGAAACTGCACAATGCTCACTCGTAACACAGTCATTTTATGGACTTTGGTCACCAAATTTTCAGCATAGCCATTTTAAGACCTCTGCTCATGAACAGTGTAATGTGATTTTCTTAATCTGTCCCAAACATTGCTTTCGCACACCAACAGCACCATTGTGCGCTACATGTGCGAAAACACATTTTGGGCGGCATATGAAAAATGGCAGCTGTACTGTTCATAAGGAAGTGTAATAAAATGGCAATGTTGAAAATCTAGAGTGAAAATATTAAATTCGCAAACTTATGAGCATGCATAGGAACTGCACAACGCACGCTCGTAAAACAGTCATTTTTAGGAATTTTTTCACCAAATTTTCAACATAGCCATTTTAAGATGTCTGTTCATGAACAGTGTCACTGTGATTTTCTTAATTTGTCCCGTACATTGATTTCGCACACCGACTGCGCCATTGTGCGCTACATGGGCGGACCACATTTTGGGTGAGATTTGAAAAATGACAGCTGTACTACTCATAAGAAGGTGTGGCAAAATGGCAATGTTGAAAGTCTGAGGAAAATATTGAAAATGAACTTACGAAGCTTAAGGAACTGTACAACGACGCCGAAACAGTCATTTTTTGAATTGTTTCACCAAATTTTCAACATAGACATTTTAAGGCCTCTGCTCATGAACAGTGTCACTGTGATTTTCATAATTTGTCCCATACATTGATTTCGCACACCGAGTGCGCCATTGTGCGCTACATTGGCAGAAACACATTTTGGGTGAGATGTGAAAAATGACAGCTGTACTGCTCATAAGAAGGTGTGGTAAAATGGTAATGTTGAAAATCTGGAGTGAAAATATTGAAAATTCGTGAACTTACGAGCGTGCGTAGGAACTGCGCAACGCATGCTAAATAAAACAGTCATTTTGATTTTCCACCAATTTTCAAATAGGCTTTTGAGAGCCCACCTTGGAACACTGCAGTGTCGCTCATGAATTGGTCCCAAAAGTGATTTTAAGTAGCGAACTGTGAAATCACCCTTCGGACCCGAATAACGCCATGACAGTGACATCATTCATGAGAAGGGGTCCCAAAATCCCATGTTGAAAATTTGGTGCAAAAATCCAAAAATGCCTGAGATATGCAACAAAGTTGAAAACCCTATTTATTACATTATACAGCGCACCGGCATTTCCTCAGTTCGCAGTTGGTTTGAAGAGTGCAGACGTGTTCCTGGTCCACCAAGATCGTCGCGCCGAGCTCCGGAGGTAAGTATGGGGTGAGGGGTGTGGGGAGGCAGGGCGCAGTGGGTGGGTGCGGGTTGTGGGGAGGGGGGCAGGAAGACTGCGTGGGACCGTTTTTTCTTTACAGGTATTTAAAAAAAAAAAGATGACGCTGACGCTTGCCACGCTGGGGTGGGCTCCAGCGTAGCAGATGAATGGCTGGTGTGGAGCCAACGGGGATTGGGCACCCTGTCGGCTATGGATTTGTTGCCACGCTGGGTGGGCTCCCAGCGTGGCACCCGTACTGGGGGACAGTGAAGCCGGCGGGATTGGGCACCGCCGCTATACCATTGAGTTGCCATGCTGGGGTGGGCACCCAGCATGGCATTTGGAAGGCTTTGGGGAGCGCAGCACAGCCGACGGGGATTGGGCACCCCATCGGCTATAGAGTGTGTGGCGTGGGGGAGCACACAGTATGGGGTGAGTGCGCTTCGTGTGTGTGTGGGGAGCTGCGCATGAGCAGGTGATATCTTATCGCTGCTCACTGAAGCGTAGTTCCCTTTCAACTGTATGCCACTGCATTTTGGAGCTTGTCATAGACAGCTCCAGCATGCATTGGCGGACAGGGGCTATGCCTGCCAACACACTGACTGAATTGGAAGAGGGGGTGACACACTTCCGAAATCTCAGATGATGGCACTATGTTTCTTGCACATGCGTGCAAGCAAACATAAAAAACAAGACAATTAAGTAACAAAGGCAGGTTAACAGGTTAACAATCAGTTACATGAATATGAATGCATACATTTGGGTTAAACTAAAGCCAGAGGCATTAATGGGGTAAATAACATTACAAGACATGGCAAGGACACAAAAAGTAAGAGCAGCCAGAGGCATTGTCACATCACAGAGAGAACAGTAGGCAGTAGAGGGGGTGCAGGGGAAGGGGGGAGAGAGGTTGGGGGAGGGGGTTGTAGGTTATATGGGGTAGATGATAGAAAAGCCATGTAGAAAGAGCTGAGATAAGGATTAGGTAATGGTAAGGAGGGCTGATTAAAGGAGACAATCGCAGGTGCTAGAGGCAGAGCCTGGATTTGAATGGGCCAAGCTTAGGTACGGAGGAGATGTCACTGCTGAGACCATTCAACCAGCTAGGAGCCCTATGAGCAAAGGATCTTTGTTCCTGGGTGGTACGGCAGCGAGGGACCTGCAAGAGTTGAGATTTGGATCCCTAGTGTGGCAAGGGTTACTACTGGGGCAAAGAAGAGCTTGGACTCTGGAGGGTGCTTGGCCCATGGTTATTTTCTTTGCTATAATGCAGGTTTGGTACTTTATGCAGTTTGAGAGTTGTAGCCAGCCAGTTTGTGCATAGAGGTCACACATATGAGTGAGATGATGAGCTCCAGTGATGAGCTGACAAGCTTTGTTGAGAGATGTGGATATGCATCTGAGGGCAGTTACAGTAGCAGAGCTGTATATGATCAGGCCATAGTCAATTATGGAGACAACAGAGCTCCGAACAGCAACCCTTAAGGCTTCTGGAGTAAGGTGTTTCCTGTGCCTGTAGAGTAGTATTTGCAGCTTTAGCGATGCTATCAATGTGGGCAGCATATGATAGGTTACAGTCAAGAGAGATCCCAAGATACTTAAAAGATTTCACCTGTTCAAGGGCAGCTCCAAGGCAGTTTGTGATGGTCAGGGGGTGTAGCCTGTACTTGTAGGAGCTGCTGAAAAGCATTGACTTGGTTTTTTTATAATTTAGGACCAATTTGTGCTTACTAAACCAGTTCTCAACTGAGGCGAAGCCAAGCTGTAGATTGTTTTGCAGGGGTTGGGGATCCTTATGGGTGATGTGAATTACAGCATCATCAGCATAGAGGATGATTTGTTCTGAGCAAGATTGTGGAAGGCTGTTCAGGAAGAGTCTGAATGGAAGGGGACACAGTATGGTTCCCAATTAACACTGGGTATTTTTTGCTCTCACCTACAGCCTAGATGATGTGGAATTTTTTAATGAAATTTTCAGGGTTGAAGAGGCCCATGCTAATGGTGTACCTTTAGAAGGTTATGTGAAAAAATGTTATATGGTTCCAGTGTTATAATAATTTTTGAGTTAATGTAAAAATGTGAATGGTAACAACAAAAAACAAAGATTGTGTGTGCTTATTTTCATTATGGTATCACGTCAAAAGGGAGACTACAAATGAGTGAGTCATTTTCACTGAAATGGTTAATGGCTACCCTGCAAGGGTAGTGACCTGGTCGAAGGTGACCATTCATAAGGGCGACCAGAAGGCAGGAACAGCAACCTAAATACAGTTTATTTCCAACGCTTTGTGCTTTTATGCGTTTTGTACAGTAGCAACCCTAATGAGCATTAACATAGTTTTTTGTCATAAATTTCTCTACTTTTTAAGAATATATATATATATATATATAGGTGTGTATGTGTGGATAGATAGATAGCTAGATAGATAGACAGACAGACAGATAGAGATATATAAAGGGTGAACATACACTAGCAGCTTAATAACCCAACATGTAAAACCATTGTCCATAGTTACAAAACAACACACTAGATGCATTCTAAATACATCAGTTCAGTTACATTTGTCTGATTTGTCTTAACATACAATTTGTTGTGATGTATATTGTCAAAACAACTATTAATGTGTAGATCAAAGAAGGCTACAAGTTACCCTAAAGAATAAATAATTCCAAAATGTCATAATATACTTAGAAAATACTAGCAGGCAGTATTAAGAAGGTTTTCTTAAAAAACTGAAATTTTTGATATGAGGAATATCCCTGCATATATGGGAGCAATGTTAAGATTTAGCTAGATGATGTAGCATAAAAACTTCAGTTAAAAGATCTATGATATATCAATATAAAAGTCTATATATAGATAGATTAGACAAATAGACTGACAGACAGACAGATAGCATGTTATAAATAGTTGAATAAATTTGCCAGTATCATGAAATATGATGCAATATTGTAAGTAGAACTGATAGGGACCAAGATTGTAAACGTTAATGTAACACAGTACTATTATAGCTTGCTTGCAATTTTAGCATAAGCAGTCCCTTGATATTTCTTGTCAAACAATACTTGTCCTGCAGAAAAGATATTAAAGAGGAGAGGGAAATGAATATGAAATATATAATGTCACTACAAGTAAGCAGAAACATTATAAAGATTTTAAGGCTTATAAGACATTACAATAGCAAATAGGTTATCAGATACATACAAGACTTAAAGAAAATTGCAATCAACAATGCTTTGTTCAGTCCCCTATTTTCATACAAGGAAGCTACAGTATGGTAAAATACGATAATACCATGAGTTGCAAATCTCTTTCATCTTGCAGAGACTTTGCCTTTCAGTCTTTTCCTAATTTTGAGAACACTTTGGAGTTGACACAGCCTGTGTGCAGTATGTAAGTAATAATACCCGACAGGGTGGGTGTTATTGGGATATAAAGGACCGCCCAGGGGCGTAATGAGGCCCGACGCCGCAGGCGGAGGGCCTTATAGCCCCTGGAAGGTCCGTTATATCCAATAATGCCCATCCTGGAGGGTATTATTACACTTAGAAAATGGGCTATAGGTGTAATTGTTTGAAAAAATAAAATAAAGAGTTACCTACAAAAAATAAATAGAAAATAAAAGGTACATTTTATAGTAAAATAATCCCTGTGCTGCTGGAATCACCACAGGAGGGCGCTACCATGTTTGCATGTGTCACTTGAGCTCCTAAACTTGCTTTGTTTCTTCACGCACTGGCTCACAGACATGAGCGCTGCTTTTTCAGGTTGTTTTGGTTTCTGTCTCGTTCTTCGGTCCCTTAGTCAGACACGCACAGAACTTGAAAGAAGGCTCGTTCGTCAGAACAGGGGAAATGTTGTTTAATTATCTATACTGCAAGGCAGGTAGGTTTTTTCCCCCTGTGCTGTGATATGTGGTGCCATGGGAGTTTGCAGCTCACTGAAAGAGTCGGCTAAATGTTGACACGGAGCGCAACCGCGGTTAGTGAGGAAAGTTTTAACTTTCTGAAAAGAAAAAAATGAGTGTTTCAGGTTATGTTTTTTTTACACTGTCCGGTGTTTCTGTCCACAGAAGTTGGTCTCGCTAAGTAGCGGGCAAAACGGAAGCTGGTTAGTTTCAAATTCGGGTACCCAAGGATAGTTTTTAGTATTAGGGCACCCCGATCATATTCTTTTCTGAGCGGGCCGTTGTTAAGAAATAACGGCCCAGGTGCCAGGCTGTTTGAACCAATCAGGAAGCGAGTTTGAATTTACCCATTATCTAAGTAATAATAACCACTAGCTGTCAGTGCTCAGCTACTGACTGCAGGCCTACTGGACTGGTGAGGGTCTTGCTGGGAGTGGCAGGGCTGCTGTGACTGGTCGTCTTTTGAGGCGGTATCGGGCTCAGTGAGGAGGTGACTTCTGCAGTGTGGTCAGGAATTTGCCCTTAAATGTAAATACCTGCCAGCTCTTGCTTTTTACCCACCTGGTGAGGTGGTGGCAAGGTCTGAGGACATAACAGATGAGGCAATAAATGTATCCCCCCCAAATTGGAGTCTATAATTGACTACTTTGAGGATGTTTGGATAGGCAGAAGAAATAGGAGGGAGAATGATCGCAGACAGCCTCAGTATCCCATTGCACTATGGAATCACTGCAACAGTATGCGAGACAGAAGGGCAAAAATCAACAACATGGTGGAGGCATTCCACTGTGGGATGCAGAGTGTTCTCTGCATGGTGCACCCCACAATATAGAAATTTATAGATGGGATTCATGGTGTGCAAAAGAAAAGAGATTCTTCAATTGAGCAACTGATTTCTGGTAATGCTCTTGCTGGATCCAAGTGTGCTTACCTAGAAAATGTTGAGAGGCTGGCGTATATCCTCAAAAAGTGTGCAGAACAAACCACAGAGGAATTCCTGCGTGGCATTGCTTATACATTTGATTACTGATTACTGAATGCTGAAAGCTGAAACCTGCCTAGCTATCTGACTAAGTATATGTTTTTAAACATTAATAAAGTTTTGACAAAGTTGACAAATAAAGTTGCCACAGAAAATGTTCACAAGTACTGCCTAACTTGCTGTCCAACAACCTACCAATGTGAGGCACAAAGCATAAACTTCTCACACTGCCAGTAGCAATAACAGAAGTAATCATGTGGCCAATAGCAATACAGCAAGCACACAGTGAAAGTCTATGGCAGTTTAGGAGTTGTGGTTGTGAAGAGACAGAAGCAGAACAGACCACAGGGCAAGGTAAATCGAACATTAAATATCAACACTGCTACTTTAGTATTAGTATGTTTGAGTTGTGGCACTAAATAGTCATGGCACTAACTAACATAATGAACTATTCACCACTACATATTCATACCGGGAGTGAGTATGCTGGGAGCAGGTAATCTCAGGAGTGTATTGACACTGGAGTGAGACTTCAGGAGCGAATTGACTCTGAGCAAGTCATTGGGAGTGAATTGTCACGCTCCCAGTCGGGGTGGGCACCAGTAGGCTGTCCAGGGCTGGCACTGTGGCCAGCTTAGGATTAATGGACACTGGGATGGCTGTCAGATTCTGTCAGTGACACAGAGGCTTGAGGTGTACTCCACAGGCACTGTAATCACCACTGGCCATAGAGATTGAGGTGGCTGTGTCTATCCCACTGCTGCTGTACATGTAGGGCCAGACACTGCCAACAGAGCTGCCAATGGTAGTCAGTTGCTTTGGGAGAGGGTACCCCAGCTGTCATGGGTGGCATGGTGGAAAAAGTGAGACCTCCTGGCATCTTGTACTCTCTTGCAATTATATTCTCAGTGGAGAAAGGGTGCTTGAAGCTGGAGGGTTGGGAGACCCCAAAATTGTAGATGAACATCTGTGGAAGATGTATGCCTGAAGTGGTCAGGGAGCTGAGTCTCAGCTTGGCTTGCTACTGAAGATACTGAGCAGCATCAGATAGTTTGGTGGGTGCCGGGGGGTCAGATTTTACCACCTTAAATATCAACTGCAAATGTTACATTTTTTCCCAGTTTTTACTTCCTAGATGCCTGTGGAATAAAAGTTGAACACTAATAACAAATTAATATGTCTCTTGTGTTTTGTTTCAGTCCTGCATTCATTGTAGTAATTCAAAACAGTGCCTGATACAGGACCATGATTTTTCTTTTTTTCTAAAGTCAGTCCCATTTGAGTCAGTTCATGATGTTAAACAAGGAGTGACATCTAGTGTGAATGCTTGTCACGTGAAGTGACAGTACCCCCTTCAAGAGACAGTGTTATGATTCATTTCCTGGTTTGTAAAAGACAGGCTAAATAAATTGTATAAGTATCAGATATAGTTTACCAGCCACATATGACAGAAATAAAACAAAATAGAAATAAGATAAAATAAAACCCAGTTCTGAACAGATCTAAAGATATCTTCAGTAGTTCGATACAGGACAAGTGTCCATTGATAGCAGCTGTTACAGACATCTTTCCAGACAAGAGTTACAGCTGATCAAGTAGTATGTAATTCCCCCTCCCGATTTGGGGAGCTTACCTGTTATGCCTCCAGGTGTCTCCAGCTGTTTTCCGGCATCAGCCCATCCTTCTGTGGCATTTTGCTGTTTCCGCAGTGTCCCCCTGTTCCAATGAGCCCTATGGGGCTCTCAAATCCATTATAAGAGTGGGCGGCATGTTCACTGAGCAGCCGCTCGAACGTTCGAGAGGGCACTGCGCTTCTGACCGCCGTTGTGGTCAGGGAAGCAATCATTGTGTGTCTTCTCCATGTTTCCCATTGCTAGGCTAAGTTAAATAGGCACTAGGGACACAACACAGTAGGAGGAAACTATTTTTAAATAAATAAATGAGCAGCCACCTAAGTGCTGCCTCCAGGACACTACAGACAAAGGCAAAGGGCATGTCAGGACAGTCCTGATAAATATTCATAAGCTTTTCTGTGTTCCTAGGGGCAGTGTGTTATGGGAGCAGTGACTCCCTAAGGGTATTGAATATTTTATTGAGAGTGGACTCATTTAATAGAGAATAGCTGGGGCTACAAGACAGTGGTGAATTTAATAAATAAATGTAAAACTGCTGGCTGCACCAGAACTTTGACCTGGGATGACACTGAAAATGACTGCCTAGACAAACTGCAGCCACCATTTTTGTGCCTTTTAACCAATTGGAAGCCAGGATTTAACCAAAGGGATCTTGGGACAATGCCAGAAACTTATGGGGGATTAACTGGGACCAATTCTAGGTGCCAAAAAGTGAGCTAATTAACATCAGGGGACTGTTTAAGACAGTTTTGGCAGCCAATGAGAGTTCTGGAACTTGAGGGTAACAGCTCATTTTCTTCAGATTTGAAGAGACAGCCCAAGAGCTTAGTGTGTGTACCTCTGGGGAGCTTACCAGCTGTCAGGGGTTGGGCCTGCCAAGCCTAGACTTTTCCGGTCGTCAGTTCACGGTTCTAAGTGTCCAGTGGCCCACGTTTGGGGAAGCAGAGAATTTGAGCAGCATCCAAGCTGAAGAAATCTCAGGATCAGCCTGCAAGCTAGCTAGAAGGACCAGAAGCAGACAGAGTTTTACATATAAATGTGCTTAAATTCACAAGGTGTTTGCATGGCTGAGTAGTTAGAAACATTCAGTTTGCATGTTTTCGGCAGTGTTAAGTTGCTCCTGCAACCTGAAGATGAGCATTTTCGATGAGGACCACAAGGGCATTCACCTCCTGTTTCATCAAGCCATCTGCAACAGGTCTTATTTCGTCAGATCATCACTTGGTCTGGGTAGTGTGTGTGCAAACAGGGTAGCTCCCTGCAACAAAGCTGCAATTATTGTGTGTCATCTAATTATTTGTTTAGGTTTGTTTCAACGGACTGAGCCATCTGGCTCTGGATTACAAATTCTGGGTTAAAGTGCATGTGATTGTTTTCTTTCTTAAGGGCCTCCACAACAGCTGCAACGCCGGCCTACCCCGGGCAACACTTCAGGCTAGCCTATTCCAAATGGGTACCCAGAGTGTGTGACTGTGACAGGGGAACTCTTAGTGCATGCATGCTAAACCTGAATAAATCAGATCTAATTAATCAACTGCTAGATTTACAGCTCTATCCTTGTGCAACTCCCCCAAATAAATCATATTTTGTTCTTCATACATCTAACCTGGCTACAGTGTACCTCTGTGGAGGGGATATTGCATTGCTGTTGAACTGTCATACTGCTGATCTCAAATTACAGGGGGTCTCCAGAGCCTTTGCAGCTGATCCAGCCCTGATGGTAAGTGCACTGAGTGAGCGTTTCCCTATTGTTACAGGGTATATATATGAATGGTTATCTGCTTATCTGTTTAGGCCACTAGAGGGGTTGGTGGGGGATTATAGCATCCCAGAGGGCTATACCAATAGCAGTTATGCTACCCCAGGACTATTCCTTCATGTGGAGGCACCCATTCAAAGAGCTCAGGCCCCTTAAACTGTGCCTAGTTATGCAGGCAGGGATATTAGCCCATAGGATAGTGCCACCTAGGAGTTACATCTTGGAGGCAACACTGAGACTAGCTCCTCCTAGTGGCCAAAATCCAGAATTACAGCTGAAAGTTTAATGGATACCACTGTAGAAATGGCTGTGCATCAGTGGGTGGGATGGTGTACAGGGCATGAGATTGACCCCCACAATGCCTTGCTAATACTGGATATACCCCTGAGCACTAGTAAATACACTTTTGAAGGGGCACTGTCAAAAATTGAATGCTTGGGAAAAGCTGTGATGGTAAGCCAGCATGCTGACTTGACTGTCCAGACTGTAATGTCCTTAGTGGAGTGTAGTAACCCTACGGACACTATTAAGGTGCCCCAGACCATTGTTGCTGTGGGGTCCCCAGTCACCTGGAGGGTGGTGACTAAAGATAGTAAGGATCCCTTAGAGAATGAACCCTTTGAAGAAAAGTTTGCCAAGTTATTATTGGAGGAGGTTAAAACTATAGAGGATTTTAAAAAGTTATTCATGCCACCTGGGAGTGTCCCTTCCCCACTGCCCACAGCAGCCCCAGCACCTGTCCCTTCACCAACTTCTGTGCCTGCCCCAGTGCCGGCAGTTAGTCAAGACTCTTACTGCAAGCTTAAGATGTTCTCTGGCATCCTCTCTACTCCTAATGGGGAAATCGACCTGGAGACCTGGATGGACTCCACTACCACTGTGGTACAGGACTGGCAATGCTCAGAGGCCAAAAAAAGGGCACGCCTGGTGGAAAGCCTCCAGGAGCCTGCCCTACATGCTTTTCATTCCTTAAGGTCCTCTAAACCTGATGCCAAGGCCCAAGAGTATTTAGTCACCCTTGAAAATGTGTCTGGGGACACAACTAGTGTTGAGGTTTTGAAATGGAAACTTAAAGATGTTAAACAACTGCCGGGGGAATTGTTATTAGCTTGCCTGGATTGATTAGAGGAACTCCTACAAACTGTTTTTCAGAAGGGGGGTCTGGGCCACTAGCGAGCTAGACCAGATAAGACTGGATCATATACTCTACTCTGCCTGGCATTCCGGCTGGGTGTTGCTCAAATTGTAACTGCACCAAAGGAGATCTGGTCCCTTGCCCTTCCATATGTTGATGAAGGAGGTACATGAAGCCGAGGAGGAGGAAGGCTCTCAGGAACCCTGTGTGGTCATAGCTGCTGCTGCAACCTCTGCTCCTGGCAAGGGGTCAGTCACCGATGGCCCAGAATTTCAGAAGTCACGTGAAGGAATCTGAGAACTGAATGCTGGTGCCAGCCCCAGGGAGCCCAGCGAGAGAGGGACTGCTAGGGATGCTCCGCCATGTGCCAAAATGCTGAGGGAATTCAGAGAAATGAAAGCCGGTAACTTTATGAAGGCTGCTCATGCGGGCACAGACCCTGATCCTTATCAGAGTGCATCTGATATGGGGGTGGGGTGGGGTGCACATTCAGGCGTTTCCTGCTGAGGGCAGCTCGAAGACTGAAACAAGTGAATTGACTGCTGCAATAAAGGAACTATTGAGACATATTGCATTTATTCCATGCCACAGACAGAGGTCCAACCATGGTTTTCTGTTGTTAGTGCTCCAGCTCCCAATGCAATGTTTCGGCCAAGATGGACCGAAGAACCTATAATCTGTCACAACTGCGGAAAGGATGGGCATATGAAAAAAGAATGCCAGTCTCTTTTTTTATACTTCAAAGTTTATTAAGTTCCACAAATCTTACATTCTTAGTAAGTCTCAACAAAACATGTCCAGTATTTAACATTTTTGTTTTTCTATATTTTACATAAAGTTTCTTAGAATTCACTTACGAGATATAGAGTTAAGACACAGTAAAAAGAAAATTATAGTGATTCACCCTAATTACTTTTGTTATGTATATCCTAACAGAGACTTTATACCAATTTAAAGAACATAAGTCTACAAGTTCTTTAAGGAACTTATTAATTTTCTAGACAATACTACTCAAGACTTATATTTAATATCTACCTCCTATTCTATGTTTTACATTCTGTTTTGTTTTACACTATACTATTTCATTTTATTTCAAGATCTACCTGTGACTAGAGCATCTAGCAACATAGGAAGGAAAACTTTAACCTTGAATCTTGAAACCTAAAACAAAAATGCCATCCCATAAGTCTTTGTGTCAGAACAATATCCATTATCATTAAACATATCTATTTTCCTCAGATTATATACATCAGGTTCATTGTCAGATAAGCTATCCCAAGAGTTTAGAGCTGTACCTTAATAAAGAGATATGTTATCCTCAAATAACTGTTGTGTTTATAATTTTCTTTCCATATCTAGTTCACACTGAACAAGAATGTGAATGGGTAGCAGAGGTGTAAGACTAAGTATGTGGTTCTGAGGAGGGGAAGGGGTCAAATCAACTCCATGGGATTTCCACCCCAGGATCTTCTGGTTCATTTAGATCCCAGCGGGTCCATCTATTTAAAAAGGAGGGGAGAGCTTGCTGTACCACAGAAGTGATTCTTTCATATGTTTTAATGATATCAGTAATCTTTTTCCATTCTTCCAGAGTTGGGAGGGTGTCAGTGAATGATTTCTTAGTAATGTTTTTGTTGGCCATGGCCACCAGAACATTCCAAAGATATCTGGCCTCTCATCCTTTGATTTCTGGAGGGTGAATACCTAGTATTAAATGTTCTGGTCCAGGGGATACAGATAAGAGGAATAGGTATTTTATATAATTTTGTATTTGTTGCCAAAAACCCCTAATTATAGGGCAATGCCAGAAGGTATATGCCTGTGAGGCCACCTCCTCTCCACAGTTTCTCTAACAGGAGCAAGGAGTCTCTTTATTCCATTTGGCTGTTTTTGCTGAGACCCTAAAGCATCTAATTTGGAGTTTCCAGACAAATTCTCATCAATCTGGGGATGATGTGGTCTACCAGGTGTTTCTCCTCACTAAGGGTAATATCAAAGTCTTGTTCCCAGTTTTTCCTAACGTAGTTTGTGGATTTTTGTATGCCCATTATATAATTACTATAGATAATAGATATAGACCCCCCACATTTTGAATTCCAGATTGTCTCAAATATATTTGTATAGGGGGAGCCTCTAGCTTTAATGATAGCATTATGAAGTTGTTTATTAATATATTCTCTTATCTGATAGTAATATATCAGATCCCTTTGTGGCCATGTGAATTTTTGTTGGGCTTCCTGAAATGAGATTATTCTGTCTCCTTTTAAGAGTTGCCATGGTGCTTGGCAGCCCCTCAGCTCCTGGTGTCCAAGGGTCGGTGTGTGCTTGTGTACATTCAGCACTCACAGACAACCATTGATATTTCCACATATATATTTTAGGTAATCCCATCTTCAAAGCCTTTTTACAGCCTACAAGGATCGCCTCTGTTCCAGAGTATATTGGAGAAGTCCAGTGTTCTCGGGGATTTAATACAAAGCATTGTGTCTGAAGTGGAGGGGACATCAGGCTGGCAAGGTCAATATCTTTCCACCCTGCTTTTTAGTCTGGGTGTTGTAATAATAATGCCACACTCATTTGGGCAGCACACCAGTAGCCGAATAAGTGCGGCACACCTAAGCCCACGATCCTTTAGGTAGATATAGGGTTTGCTTTCTAATCCTTGGTTTTCCAGATGACCATATAAATCTAAACATAGTGCGCTGCCATGCATCTATTTGATTTAGGGAAATCTTGCAAGGTACACATTGGAATAAAAACAAGAATCAGGATAAAACATTCATTTTAAGTGTCTGTATCTGGGAATGCAGAGATAGTGGAAGGAGGAACCATCTTCACATATCAGTCTTGATTTGTTTTTCAAGGGGTATCTAATTTAGCTGGAATAATTTGGATGTATTAGTGGCAAGGTTTATACCTAAATATTTCATAGAATCCAGGTCCCAGCATATTGAGTATGTCCATCTAAGGGAGGGAGATGGTTGGACATTAAGTTTCAGAACCTCCATTTTATTAGTATTTAGAGAATAGCCTGAAAGGTTTGAAAATTTATTTAGGTGATCAAATAGATTCGGGATGGAAATTTCCGGGTTGGACAAGTAAAGTAAAATATCATCGGTGTACAAAGCCAGTGTTTGTTGCATGCTTCCTACTTGTATCCCTGTTATGGCTGGGTCTTCATGAATTCCTTGAGCCACAGGTTCCAAATAAAGTGCAAATAGGAAGGGTGACAGTAGGCGCCCCTGCCAAGTGCCTCTTTCCAAGATAAAATGAGTAGAGATATGTCCGTTTGCAAGGACATAGCCTTAGGGTGTATCGTACAGTTGAGCAATAAGTCTAACAAACTACACTGGGAAGCTGAACCTAGTAAGAACAGCTCTTAAAAAGATCCAACAGACTTTATCAAAAGCCTTCTCAGCATCTAAGCTGAGAAGGACTGCAGGTTGTTGTGAATTTTATGTCATCTATTATGTGGGTTGTGTGCCTAAGGTTGTCTTGCACCTGTCGGCCAGGGATGAACCCCATCTGGTCCATGTGTACCAACTGGGGGAGAATTCATTGTAACTGGTGGGAGAGAATGGACATGAATATTTTGTAGTCAGTATTCAATATGGAGATGGGGCGGTATGAGGGGCAGACTGGGGTTTTTCCCTGGTTTTGGAATGACTGAAATAATAGCTTGGGACCAGGCTTCTGGGGTTTTACCAGTAGGGGAAAGTACTTCATTATATACTCTAAGCAGGCTAGACAGGAGTATACTTTAAGTTGCTTACATAATTGTCCTGGGTAGCCATCCGTTCCAGGACATTTATTTGTTTTAAGATTGGAGATTTCTGTATGAATTTCTTCTACAGAAATGGGAGAAACAATTCTCATTTGGGTTTGTTTAGGTACTGTGGGTAGTTTTAGTTTCCCTAAGTATTTTTCCAGTTCTGATTTAATCTGGGGATTGGGCAGCTGTATAGAGGTCTTGGTAATATGTTTTAAAGGCCTCAACAATTTCTGGGGTTGTTTGAAACATCTGTTTAGTGTGTTTAGCTCTCTGTAAGTGCAGTCTGGCTGCCAATAAATGTAAGGCTCTAGGGCCTCCCTCATAAAATTTCTGTTTCAGAAAGAGAACTTTTTGTTCTACCTGATAATCCAAAATCCCTTGCAGTTCTAAGTGTTTTCAGTTCTCTAAAATGTTTCTTATCATATTTTCCTTTTAACTGAGTCTCCAGATTAGTAATCTTTATTTGCAAAGATTGTTTCCTGGCCTCCCACTGTTTTTTCTTATAGACTGATATAGAGATAAGTTTACCCCAAAGTATTGCCTTAATCATATCCCAGACCAAGGAAACTGGTGTGTCTGGAGTATCATTGTCTTCTAATGCCTGTTTGATTGTATTTATCAGTTGATCTTTAATTTCCTTATCTTGTAATAGGGAAATGTTAAGTCTCCAAAATGTGTGCTTCTGGAAATCTCTGAGGTTTATCTGCATAAAAATGGGGGCGTGATCTGATAGGGCTATGTCTCCAATCCAACAATCTTTAACTGTGCCCATTGATTCTTTGGGAAGGAAAAAATAGTCCAACTTAGAGTAAGCTCTATGGGGGAGCAATTGTTGCCATGTGTCTGCATAGCCCAATTCTCCCAGGAATTTTGTGAATTTCTTCGAGGTCCCTCTCACCAATTTAGTTATCTGTGAGGAGGTATCTAAGTGTGGATTTAAAAGAGTATTGAAATCTCCCCCAATTATAACTTTGCCTTCCACCCATTTCTGTAATTTAGTGAGAATGAGGTGATGTGTTACAAAGTCTGATCCTGGGGGGACATAAATGGAAACTAATGTTATAATTTTCCCTTGGAATCTGCCTTTCAGAAAAACATATCTCCCCTCTTTATCTGATAGTTTGTTTACTGGTTCAAATGAGATTCTGTTCAGAATCAATATCACTACTCCCCATCATCGTCCCCTCCTATATGAAGCACTGGCTATATTTCTGAAACCCATTTTTCCCAAGCTTTAAATGTTCTGAAGGGGAGAGATGTGTTTCTTGGAGCATAATAAAGTCTGGGTCCGATTTCTTTAGGAAAGTCAATATTTTATTCCTTTTTACCAGATTGGTCAGCCCATTTACATTAAATGAGCAAATCAATGTAGCTTTATCCATGAGGTTTTGAGACAAAATCATGCTGAAATTCCATGTACCCCCTGCTATATAATGTGACACATTGATGGCTTTGAACTAAATTACTATAAATGCTATTAAAACAGCTAAAACCTGTAAACAGCATGTAACAACAACAGAACTCAACCATCTTAACACGTTGGCAGTTGACTGACATCTGCCTAGTTATTTGGAAAAAGGCTACTTCCAAGGTTAAGGGGCCAACATTGTGGACCCTTAGTCCATCCCCTTAATCAGATGGTAGTAATGGGGGTGGTGGTGAAAAGAAGGGAACCCTGTATTATCAGGAACTCTTCACCTGAAAGACCTCAGAGATTGAGGAGCTTTCCAAAATGAGGTGCTCACTAGATGCTCTGTATGGGGTTTACTTCTATCTATAGACAGCCCTCCCCCCAGTCATTTTTAAGAAACATTTCCATTTATGAAATATGGTTTTGGTGCCCTTAATTATCATAGTAAGTAGCAATGTCTGCAATTTAATGCCTAGTTTTGGGTATTATAGGAAATACTGGCAGTCCAAGTTCTCCCAGCCTTCATATAAGGAGATTTAGGCAACCAGTTCACATGGTATAGGTAGAGGTTGATTACCATTAGTTAATGGACTATCTATCTCCATTTGTTACAGACTGTATCTTTAAGCTGTCTATTTAGTTATTCGTGATGCAGGTTATGGATGGGAGAACAGTTTGAGGTGATATGTTCTGGATAGCAGAAGCGCCACATTGCGCTTTCACCAAGAACTTCGGCAAAAAATTAAGTTCAAGAGAAAACACAATACCTCCAACTTTCAACCCTCTGCTAAGGCAAGTTCAGCATTTTTCTGGCCACTTCGGTTATGTTTTATGTTTTGTACTTGTTCTAGGGCCTCATGCACTGCCCATAGTGGTGAATCTGCATGCGGTTACTTGCATCTAGTCTGTGGAGTGAACATGCTCCCTGGCTATGCGTTCAGCCTCTAACATGAAAGTTGTATTCCTTTTAGTTGAAGGGCTTCAAGAGCTTTTCTTGGAGTTGTGTAAAGTTGAGGGCCATCATCCCAGTGAATCCTCAGTTTGGCTGGGAAGGGTGTTTGGAACCTTATACCCAACTCCTTCAGCAACCGCAGTATCGGTGCATATTGCATGTGTGCCTGTTGGACTTCTGGTGGGTAGTCATGGTCCAGAGTTATCTGGGATGACAGGTACTTCAATTTTTTTTTGCCCATGCTCGCTTTAGAAGATCTTTTATTTTGAAATTGATCACCATAAAAACTGTTGATCTGGGCTGTACATTTAGATCTTTCAGCACCAGAGAGAGATGGGCACATTCAATAGAAAGGGCATAGTGTGGAGGTAGTTCCAGAATGTCCCTCAGGAGGTTTTCTAAAAATGTGGACATTGGCACAATTTCTGCCCTCTCTGCAAGTCCCTACAACCTCAAGTTGTTGCCATGAGAGAGGCTCTCCAAGTCTATACTCTTCATCTGAAGAGCAACAGATTGCTGGAGTAAGGCCTCAATCACTTGGGTAAGGCAGGCCTTGGCTTCCTCATTGCTCGCAATTCTAGTTTCCACTTCCTCTATTCATGAGTCCATCTTCTGTTTCAAAAGGTGTTGGAGGTCCTTTTTGGTCTCATTTCTGGAGCTCCTTATTTCTGCCAAAATGGTCTTGTAGCTGGGTCTAGTGAGCAGGTCTGCATCCCCTTCAGTATCGTAGCCCGAGACCCGCATACTGCTGACTGAATTGCATCTGCTGTGGCTATGGTGTTTTCAGGACAATCTATCAGAATCCCTTTGTTTTGGGATCAATCTCCCTTTGATAGAGGCTCCCTTATCTTTCCAAAGACTGTCTCTCGACATTTTGGCAGATCTTGTATCAAATGTTGTTGTATTAAGGGCTTTTATTTATGCCGGAGAGAAAGGAACTGATTCTATAGGCTACAGAGTCATCCATGGAGGAGCCAGAAATCAAGAATGCCAGTCTCAAAAGGATTTAACGAAAGTTATGAGTATACTCCAAAGGGAGCTTCAGAAAGCAAACCAATGGTAAAGGGGTGCAAGGAACGATCGAAGTGGAGGTTCAGGAAATGCAAACTCAAATTTCTTTGTGGCTAAATCGTCCTCCTAGGTTTCTGCTAAAATCCCTCCAGACTGGTCCAACTTGGTGGGTCCTTCCATGGATACTACAGTGCACATAGATGAGATTCCAGCTCAAGCAGTGTTAGACAGTGGGTCCCAAGTCACAATAATCTTCCAAGACTGGTATGAGCAACATTTATCTGGTGACCCATTGCAACCTCTTGATGGACTGCATGTGTGGTGGTTAAGTGGAACATTGTATCCTTATCTTGGCTATTTAAAGGTGTGGCTTTCTTTTCCATCTTCTGTGGCTGGTGTGGAAGATTCTGTGGAGACGCTAGCCCTGGTCTGCCCTTTCCTCGGACTTTATGTTGGTATCTCTGTACTAATTGCCACCATCGCACACATCTTTGGGTGCCTGGCTCAGCTTTGTGAAGAAAGGCAGAAGAGAAAGACAGGAAAAGCCCTGTGAGTTCAAGCCCTGGTCCAAAAGGCCTATGAGAAGCACCTGCATCCTGAGCAAAGTGATCAAGATGAGCCCATGGGGATGGTTTGGAAGAAGGATCCTGCAGCTATCACGTTACCTCCAAATGCAGAATGCAGTATCAGTGGTGAAGTGCAGTTGTGAAGAGATGTGATTAATACAATTTTGATGTTGGATACTCCAGACAAAGGAAAATTACCCGAAGGATTGCTGATCAAACCCAGTGTGCTTCTAGCCCAGCCTCATGCTTACTCCCGACAAGTGGTAGTATGAGTACAAAATAATACAGATCAAGACATCACGATATCTAGAGGGTGCAACCTGGCTAAAGTCTATTGTGCCAACACTGCTGTGCTTTCATCCAAGTGCAAAACTGAAAAGGGATGTGAGGTATCACCTGATATGTTTGATTTTGGAGAGTCACCTATTCCAAACAGCTGGAAAGTCAGGATCAGTAACAAGCTGGCTCAAAGAAACAAGGTATTCTCCCTCAGGGAATGGGATGTTAGTTGTGTCATGGGTGCTGAACACCACATACAGTTGCACAATGAGAGACCCTTCAGAGAGAGGTCTAGACGCCTAGCTCCTGCCGACAGTGTTAGACATCACCTACAAGAGATGTTAGTGGCTAGATTCATACAAGAGTCCCGCAGCCCATATGCCTCCCCAATTGATATGGTGTGGAAAAAGAATGGCTCTTTCCATATGTGTGTTGATTACAGGACTCTCAACCAAAGAACCGTGCCTGATCAGTATACAATGCCATGCATACAGGATGCCCTAGACTGTCTAAATGGGAGTAAATGGTTTTTCATCCTCAACCTCCGAAGCGGATACTATCAGATCCCAATGGCTCCTGAGGACAAGGAAAAAATGGCATTCATTTGTCCCTTGGGCTTCTATGAGTTCCTTCGCACGCCTCAAGGCAGATATGGGGCACCTGCAACATTTCAAAGTCTAATGGAGCATGCAGTGGGAAATATGAATCTCTTGGAATGTCTTGTCTACCTTGATGATGTCATAATCTTTGGAAAAACTCTCAAGGATCATGAGGCTCACTTATTCAAAGTATTGGACAGACTTGAAGAGTTCAGTCTTAAGTTATCCATTGACAAATGCCAATTTTTCCAGAGTTCTGTCAAATACGTGGGCCACATTGTGTTGTCAGAGGGCACATACAAAATGACCCCAGTAAAGTGGAAGCCTTAACCAGCTGGCCAAAGTTGAAAACTTGAAAGAACTCCAAATGTTTCTTGGATTCTGCGGCTATTATCGCCGATTTGTCAAGGACTATACCAAGGTGATCTGCCCCCTATTAAACTTAACTCAAGGGTATCCACCTACTCACAAAAAGTTTAAGAAAGGTTCTGATAGTGACACCAAAAAAAAACTATTTGTGGCTGAATGAGCTGTTTGGACAGAGATGGATGCCCGCTTGTGACACTTCTTTTGAAGAAATAGTTTACAGACTGACTCATGTTCCCATACTTGCTTATGCTGATTCATCCAAGCCTTATGTGTTACATACGGATGCCAGTTTGAGTGGTCTGGGAGCAGTACTCTATCAAGAACAACCGGAAGGACTGCGCCCTGTCGCCTTTGCTAGCAGAAGTCTGATATCTTCAGAAAAAAAATATCCGGTACATAAAATAGAATTTCTTGCTCTCAAATGGGCCATAATTGACCAATTTCATGAATATCTGTATGGTGCTAAGGTCTTGGTAAAGATCGATAACAACCCATTAACTTACGTCCAAACAACAGCTAGACTAGATGCTATCAGACACAGATGACTTTCCACTCTAGCAACATATGATTATGCAGTGGAGCACTGACCAGGCCTAAACCATGTACATGCTGATGCTTTTTCATGATGACCTGTCTCTGGACAACAGTGGGTTCATATTCCGGAGCAATCTGTAAAAGCACTATGCCACAAGTTCAACCAGGAAGAAATCTTGTCCTCCGAAGCCGTAAACTGTTTGGCAGATTATTGGGACCCCAAAAAATGTGCATACCAGTTGCCTACTGTAGCCTCGCAGCTCTAGACTTGAGTTCTTTACCCCAACTAACTCTAGCTGATATTCGCAAAGAACAGTGCTATGATCAAATGATCAGGCCAGTAGTTGAAGCTCTAAGAAAAGGGGACGATATCTCTAAGATGCGGTCCAGAGACCCTAAAACTACCTTATTTCTTCGAGAGGGGAGCAAGCTCAAGCTTCGAGAACAGTTGTTGTACAGAGAGCTTACTGACACCCAATGTGAAGTTGTGAAGAAACAGCTAGTACTGCCAGCTAAGTTCAGAAATATTGTCTTAGAAGCCTTGCATGACCAAATGGGATATCTGGGTATGAGACAACCCTTGATTTGGTCCTTTCATGTTTCTACTGGCCTAAAATGGGCACAGACATAGAACATCCCGTTAAAACCTGCAATAGATGTCTTCAGCGCAAAGCTCCCTCACAGAGAGCCACCCCTTTGGTCAATATTTTCACAAGTGTGCCCATGGAGCTTATCTGTATCGATTTTCTTAGTCTAGAACAGGATTCCAAAGGCATTGCAAATGTGCTGGTAGTCACGGATCACTTTACAAGATATGCACAGGCCTATCCAACCAAAGTCCAAAAGGCCTCAACTGTAGCCAAAGTCCTTGCTGAAAAGTTTTTTGTACCTTATGGAGCCCCTCAGAGTATTCATTCTGATCAAGACTGGGACTTTGAGAGCAAGCTTATTAAAGAACTGTTGTCCCTATGGGGTGTAAGAAAATCCAGAACAACCTCTTATCATCCACAAGGAGATCCGCAACCAGAGAGGTTTAACAGATATGCTGGGCACCCTGCAGCCTAAAGATAAGCCAAAGTGGAGCCAACAAATAAGCGCACTTGTCCATGCTTATAATTGTACAAAGAATGGCGCTACTGGTTTTTCATTGTACCACCTTATGTTTTGTCGCCTGATGGTGTTCAGTCAGAAAACTACCTGCAGTATGTTAGCAGTCTAAAGGCTCAACTTGATCATGCCTATCAGCTTGAAAATACCATGGCAGCAAAGAGAAATCTGGCCAACAAAATTCATCATGACAAGCGTGTTATGGCCAAGAGCTCCAACCAGGCAACAGGGTACTAATGAGAAACTTTAGACTTCCAGGTAAACACAAAAAACGCAGACCGCTAGAGTCACATTCCATACATAGTAGTCAGTAAGCTGCATGATCTGCCAGTGTATAAAGTACATCCAGAGGGTGACCCTCGTGCTGTTGAAACCATTCACTGAAACCATTTCTTACCTATTGGCCAAATAGGTAAGCAATAATAGCCAACAGGGTGGGCGATATTAGGCTATACTAGACCACCCAGGGGCATAATGAGGCCCGACACTGCAGGTGGAGGGCCTTATAGCCCCTGAAAGGTCTGGTATAGCCCAATACTGCCCACCTTGGAGGGTATTATTGCACTTAGAAAATGGGCACTGTAAAAAATAAAAATAAAAACATAAAAAAAAATTGTTAATGAATAGTTAAATATCAGTTTTGTAATAAAATAGTTCTTACACCTTCATGAGCTATGGAGTTTTGTACTACTGGAGACTCCAGAGTTACCTCAGTGGTTGTCTTCCCCATTTGTCTTCAAGCCCGTGTTTCCTGTAGTTCAAGAAGATAAGTTCCATTTTATCATTTTAGCCCTTACTTCCCTTAAGCCCAGCTACCTCTGTGGTCCATTTACCATTTTAAAGATAAACTACATTTTATCCCTCACTCCCCTCATGCCCAGCTACCTGTGTGGTTTACATTTGAAGGACTGTACCATGATCGGGCAGTGTCATGTGGCTGACAGAAACAAGGTTTGCCTCATTTGAATTTCTGTCAGGGAGCCCAGCAGCGAACACTGGGAAAGCTATATTGAGCAGGTGTATGCGCAGTTAGTTGGCAGCTTGGATTGTGTGGGCCAGACATCGGGAACAGAGTGGGAGACATCAAGGAATGCCAGCGAGCAATCTCTGCAATCATTCTGTGCTGGTTGGTACAACTGATTCATTTGAGTGGAGAAAAAGGAAGTACGGAGCTGACAGCTCGCAAATTTTATTTAAAAGTTGAGGTACGCATGCATCCAACCAGTCTACTGCCAATAGCCTGTTCAAATTAAACAGAAAAAAAAAATAAAAACAGGGTGGCAGTGCATGGAAGTACCAATGGGTTCATACTCTGTTGCGGTACCGCTGTGAAGCCGATAAGGAGTAACTGCTTTTCATTCTATTTTGAGCAGTTGTTGTTTACTGTAAAACCCATATGTATTTTCTTTTATGAAAAACAAAGAGACTTGATTGGGGTGTGGGGTGTGGCAGACCGGGAACTGCCATTAGCGAAAGAAAAAATTGGCGTCAGTTTAAAATTAATTCGGCTGCTTTGGGCCAATGATTAAGGAGGGTAGGCACAGGGATATTTCAAAGGGTGTAGGGGCACTTGGGACTGGCATCTTTTTTTACCTGGGCTCTGTTATCTGATAGACGCCCACCTTGCAACGGCTATCAGCCAATCAAAGCCTGGGATTTTCTTTGCCCATTGTCTAATAATCAATAATGTTTGAGAGACTGAAGCCCCTCGGTGCCCTGTAACTAGATCTGCTACCAAGGCCAAGCAACAAAATCCACAAACTTCTGCCTCCCGGTCTGTTGTGCCTAATGCCTCCCATCCTGCAGACATTGCAGATATTGAAATGCTGAAAATGATGACGAGAGTGAATTTTATCCTGTTTTTTACTCATCTGCTGAACTTGAGAGAGTGTTCCAGGGAATTCCTTCCATTAACTATGGTGATGACTTTGAACCCCCAGCTGCCCTAACAGATCCAAATTCATCCATTGTGCCTGAACCTTCAGGAAATGATGCTCACAGTGTGGACTTTGAAGAGCTGGAATCTCTTTGTATGGTAGAGTTAATGGAAACCAGTCAACCTGAACCCCTTGAAACCAGAAGTGAACCTACAAGTGACTGTGCAAGTACTAATGAGCTAAGTGGGCTAAGTGAACTGTTTCATGCTAATGAAAGTATCATTCAAGAGCCAGGGAGATGTGTTTTGGATGATTCTGACTTTGCAGAAATACCCCAGACAAGTGACGGTGAGCTTCAACAACCAGAAGTGCCAGCGCCACCATTGCCACGTTGCTCAGAAAGATCTATAAAGTCAATATTATAGCTTACATATGACACCCCGGGACAGCCTGTTAACTTGCCCATGAATGTCGTGCACAAAAGAGTTTATGCCACATCCAATTCCTTGCCCAAAATGGTGTTCAAGGCCTCCACTAAAGTTAAAGTGCCCCCCCCAGTGTAACAAGGGGCATAGAGGTAAACAGAAGGGAATAAGGTGAAGTGTCTTAATAAAATGTGGTAAATATGATGTTATTGAAAATGTGATCTTGTCTAATGCAAAGAGAATTCAAAAACTGCTGAAATATATCCATTGAAATTAAAATGTCGTACAATGCTAAGTAAGGCCAAACTGATAGTATGCTGCCTTGTAAATAGTTAATGTATATGCCTAGTCAGGCGTTCAGATATGTCTGTTGTAATACAGTATTAGTAAGAGTATATCTAAGAATGTGTTAGTGGTTGACAATATATTTTAAACTTGGTGCAGATGTCAAGCTTTTCAAGGCAGGGGAGAGTGTAATGCCCCCCCATTTGGGGGGCTTACCTGTTATGCCTCCAGGTGTCTCCCACTGTCTCCTGGCATCTGCCCATCCTCCTGCAGCACTTTTCCATTCCCCCGGTGTCCCCCTGTTCCAAAGAGCCCCGTGGGGCTCGCAAATCCATTACGCGAGTGGGAGGCGTCTTCACAGAGACATCGCTCACACATTCGAGAGGGCACTACGCTTCTGACCGCTGTTGTGGTCGGAGAAGCAATCATTGTTTGTCTTCTCCATTTTTCTGGGTGCTAGGCTAAGTTAAATAGGCACTGGGGACATAATACAGTAGGAGGAAACTATTTTTAAATAAATAAATGAGCAGCCACCTAAGTGTGGCCTCCAGGGCACTACAGACAAGGGCAAAGGGAATGTCAGGACAGTCCTCATAAATATTCATAAGCTTTTCTGTGTTCCTAGGGGCAGTATGTTACAGGAACAGCGACTCCCTAAGGGTATTGAATATTTTATTGAGAGTGGACTCGTTTAACAGAGAATCGCTGGGGGCTACAAGGCAGTGGGGAATTTAGTAAATAAAAGTAAAACTGCTGGCTGCACCAGAACTTTGACCTGGGATGACACTGAAAACGACTGCCTAAACTTATACTGCAGTCACTATTTTTGTACCTATTAACCAACTCGAAGCCAGGATTTAACCAAAGGGATCTTGGGACAATGCCAGAGACTTATGGGGGATTAACTGGGACCAATTCTAGGCACCAAAAAGTGAGCCAATTAACATCAGGGGACTGTTTAAGACAGTTTTGGCAGCCAGTGAGAGTTCTGGAACTTAGCCCCATATAAAAGGGGGTAACAGCTCATTTTCTTCAGATTTAAAGAGACAGCCCAAGAGCTTATTGTGTGTGCCTCTGGGGAGCTTGCCAACTGTCAGGGGTTAGGCCTGCCAGGCCTCGACTTTTCCAGTCGTCAGTTCGCGGTTCTAAGTGTCCAGTGGCCCACATTTGGGGCTACAGCAGCAGGGGATATGAGCAGCATCCAAGCTGAAGAAAACTCAGGATCAGCCTGCAAGCTAGCTGGAAGGACCAGAAGTGGGCAGAGTTTTACATACAAATGTGCTTAAGTTAGCAAGGTGTTTGCACGGCTAAGTAGTTCAAAACGTTCGGTTTGCATGTTTTCGGCAGTGTTAAGTTGCTCCTGCAACCTGCAGACCAGCATTTTCAACAAGAACTGTGAGGGAATTCACCTCCTGTTTCATCAAGCCATCTGAAACAGGTCTTATTTCGTCAGATCATCACTTGGTCTGGGTAGTGTGAGTGCAAATAGGGTAGCTCCCTGCAACAAAGCTGTAATTATTGTGTGTCATCTAATTATTTGTTTGGGTTGTTACAATGGACTGAGCCATCTGGCTCCAGTTTACAAATTCTGGGTTAAACTGCATGTGATTGTTTTCTTTCCTAAGGGCCCCAACAACAGCTGCAACGCTGGCCTACCCCGGGCAACGCTTCAGGCTAGCCTATTCCAACTGGGCACCCAGAGTGTGTGACTGTGACAGAGGGATTCTTAGTGCATGCATGCTAAACCTGAATAAATCAGATCTAATTAATCAACTGCTAGATTTATGGCCCACCCTTGTGCAACTCTCCCAAATAAATCAGATTTTGTTCTTTATGCATCTAACCTGGCTACAGTGTACCTTTGTAGAAGGGACATTGCATTGCTGTTGAACTGTCTTACTGCCGATCTCATTTTACAGGGGGTCTCCAGGGCCTTTGCAGCTGAGCCAGCCCTGATGGTAAGTGCACTGAGTGAGAGTTCCCTATTGATGTTACAGGGTATATGTGAAATGTTATCTGCTCATCTGTTTAGGCCACTAAAGGGGTTGGTGGGGGGGTTATAGCATCCCAGAGGGCTATACCAATAGCAGTTTTGCTACCCCAGATCCCTTCCTCTGGGAGCAGGCACCCGTCCAAAGAGCTCAGGCCCCATAACCTGTACCTAGTCATGCAGGCAGGGGTAGTAGCCCATAGGATAGCGCCACCTAGGGGTTACAAGTACATTTTTATGCTAGGACGCTTGCGCAGCCAATGTCTTGTGATAGTGGAGATTTGGAGGCATGGTTGCTGTTGGGCGAATGCGGGGCACGCACCAGTAGGTGCATCCCTCATTCTCCAATTAGCCTGCATGCCGGCGGCACACTACCCGGGTGAGCACATCTAAGGAAAGGTCCGCTGCAATGCAAGCAAAGCTCATCACACGTGGTGGACCTTCCTACGTGTTTCACCAGCTACAAACATGGTGGTACAGTGGCCGCTAAACTGATCACTCCGGGGGTGCCCAATCCCCCGGTCGGCTTACCCTGCCCCTCATGTATGTGCCGATGGGGGAGCCCACTCCTCGTCAGCATAATGTGTCCCCCCCTTCTTTTTTTGCTTGCTGAGGGGGTATACAATCCCGCTCAGCTCATGCAACCCCCTGCTTCGTTGTTTGCTGGCAGGGGTGCCCAATCCCCATCAGCATCCGTCCCCCCCTTTACCACTTTAATGTGGTGACTGGGACCCACTCCCAGTCAGCATGATGTTACCCCTTGTTCTGTGCTGAGGGGTGCCCAATCCCCTCAGCTAGTGTCCCCACTCCCTATGTGCTGACAGGGTGCCCAATCCCTGTCGGCTACTATATCCCAAAAAAAAACACCTGTAAAAAGAAAAAGCGTCATGATTTTTCACACCTGTAACAGAAAATGGTCCTCGTGAGTCTCCCTACCCCCTCCCACCACCCGCACTCACCTCGCACACCCCCACCCCATACTTACCTCCAGAGCTCGGCGTGATGATCTTTGGTGGACAGGGAACAACTGCAAACTTCAAAGCCGACCGCGAACTGAGGGAATGCCGGTAAGCTGTATAATGGAATAAATAGAGTTTTTTCAACTTTGATGCATATCTCGGACATTTTTGGGAATTTTTGCACCATATTTAACAACATGGGGTTTTTGGGACCCCTCCTCATGAATTCTGGCACTGTTATGACATTAATCGGTCCCAAAAGGTGATTTTGCAGTCACTGCGTGGAATCACCTTTCGGGACTGATTAATCTGAGACTATGGCGTGTTCATAATTGGAGCTCTCAAAAAGCCTATGTTTAAATTCAGTGGAAAAATCTAAAAAAATGGTTGTTTTGACGTCGTATGCAGTTGCTATGCACGCTCATAACTTTGCGAATTCGCAATATTTTCACACCAGATTTTCAACATTGTCATTTTTCTACACCTCCTTGTGAACAGTACAGCAGTCATTTTTCACATCCAGGCCGAAATGTGTTTCCGCCCTTCCAGCTCACAATAGCGCAGTCGCTGTGAAAAATCAGTGTTTGGGGCAGATTACAAAAATGACAGTGACACTGTTCATGAGCAGAGGTCCTAAAATGCCTATGTTGAAAATTTGGTGACAATACTCCATAAAATGACTGTGTTACGAGCGTGCGATGTGCAGTTAGCACGCACGCTCGTAACGTTGTGCATTTGTAATATTTTCACTCTGGATTTTCACCATTGGCATTTTTCCACACCTCTTGATGAATAGTACAGCTATCATTTTACATATCCTGCCAGAAATGTGTTTTCGCACGTCCGGCACAGAATAGCGTGGTTGCTGTGCAAAATCACTTTTTGGGACAGTTTGAGGAAATGACACTGACACTGTACACGAGCAGAGGTGCTAAAATGCCTGTGTTGAAAATTTGGTACTGAAAGTCCATAAAATGACTGTTACAAGTGTGCATTGCGCATTTCCCACTCACCCTTGTAACTTTGCAAATTTGCAATATTTACATGCCACATTTTCAACCCTGCCATTTTTTTACAGCTCCTTATGAACAATACAGCTGTCATTTTTCACATCCTGCCTAAAATGTGTTTCTGCACTGCACTACCAAAGCCAATGCCAGCACAACAACATTCGGCATTGACGAATTCTTGTTATTCATGGCAAGGGGTACTATGCTTCTGATAATAGTTACTATTTAAATGACATCCATAACTAATTAAATAAATGGTATCTGTAAAGTAATGGTGATCATGTGTTGAGAGGACACTCACCACATCAGCAGTGATATTTGTGATCAGTTGTCCAGATGTCTTTTCAGACTCTGTTTACAGCTGATTAGTCAAGAATCATGTTTGTTTGTTTCTTTGTTTGTTTGTTTGTGTATCATGAATGAACTGCTGTGGCATAAATGGTGTCTAAATATATGCATTACTAGCATGCTAACGCATCTTATTAAGGCTGTAAAGTAATTGCAGGGCATAACTGGTATCTGATACTATGTGCATAGGCAGTGTGAACCTCTGGTAGAGCTGTCAGGCACAGCTCAGTTGCAAAATATTAATAAAGTCAGTTGTGGCAGTCATGATCAGCCATCTGGATATCCTTTCAGACTCCAGTTACAACTGATCAAGATAGAAGCATTTGTTCTTTTGTTAATATCTGTGACATGTACATTTATTGTTTCTTGCTAAAGCTCGTATTATAATGACACCTACAATAAACTGGTGATCAATATTTCAAGTAATAGCAGTAGAGAGCTCATATCTGATGCAGTGGCACTCATATATAAAGTAGCAGTCTAAGATTTGTGTTAGTAGCTTCAAACCTTTGTGTGTTCGTATGATAGTGTGATGTGTTTGCTGTGAGGGGCTGTTGTTTGACTTTTGCAATATGTTTGGTGGGGGAGGGCTGCAAAGTATGGCAAGGCGCATCCAGGGTGTGGGGCTGAAGACCGCCCATAGGGGAATGCATGGCGCATTACCTGTATGTGCCACAGCCCCCATGGGTGATATTTAGCCCAAACATGCAAATTAGCCCATTGGGCATGCATGGAGCAAAGGGGCCATTTGCATGCCCATTATGAGCTCATTTGCAGGGATGTGCCTGGCGGAATGCACCGGGCTGGCCCCCTCCAGCCCTATGCCCATAAAAATAAAGAAAACTGCCCATTTGCCCTGGTTGTCTAGTGTCCTCCCCAGCCCTGATCACAGTGCTCATAATAAAATAACGATCCCCTTTCCCAGGTAGTCTAGTGTTCCCCCCTCCCCAGTGCCGATCACAGTGCTCATAATAAAAAAATAACTATGCTCTTTCCCTGGTAGTCTAGTGTCCCCCCCAGCCCAAATCGCACTGCTCATAATAAAAAAATAACAATCCCCTTTCCCTGGTAGTCTAGTGTCCACCCCTCCCCAGCTTCAAACACAGTGCTCATAATACAAAAAATAATGATCCCTTTCCTGGTAGTCAGAGTTAAGCCCCAATAGCCAGTGACCCCCACCCTCTCCACCCTACCGACAGGAGCCAGTGACTGGCACAGCCCACCTCACACCACACCAGCCAACCACTGACTGAACTGTATAAGAGTGCTGTACAGTATATAGTACACGCCCATTGGTTGACTGGTCTGATGAAGCTCAATGCGTTCTAGTGAAAAATTAGTGTTTGATGACAGTTCACTGCAGTTCCACTTCTTTGGTCTGATGGTTTTTCAGCCATCTCTAGTGTTTGTCTGGTATGCGTCTGCCCTTTTTCAAACAAACAGTGTTGATATGCACCAGTTGGAGTGAGCTCTCTTTTTGCTACAGGTGCTGTTTGTTCTCATACTGATTTTGATATTATTGTTTCAGCACCATAGCACTTTGTTCTGGTGCTGCTTTTTGCTTGCTGTTGTGGAGGGGGGACACTAGACTGCCAGGGAAAGGGGATCAGGTTGGATTTGTATGTGCACTGTGATTGGGGCCGAGGAAGGGAGACACTAGATTACCAGGGAAAGGAGATCATTATTTCTGTATTATGAGCACTGTGATTGGGGCTGGGGGGGGGCATTAGACTCTCAGGCAATCAGGGAATTTTCTTTATTTTTATGGAGCTTGGGGCTGGAGAGGGAGGACTGTGTACCTGGCCCTAGACTGTGCATGGGGCACCAACCTGCCCTGCGAATAGTTAAAGTAAGGTTTCAAAAGTGTAACTATGCACTGGTGCAGCCAGCCATAGTTATGCTTTGGGGGTCTCAATATTGTGATGTGTGGCTTATGCATGGGGGACCCCTCATTTGCATAGGCACATTACAATATTGTGAGCGGTGGGGCAGTCATGGGGTGGGGGGCACATTGGTGGCCTTTGAATATGGCCACACCCTCAATGGCCCACACAAGTCTGGAGATGCACTGCACATCTCTTCTGAATATGTGGGCCTGTATATACAAACAGTATCAGACATAAGACACATACTATATATAATACAGCTTTAGTGGGAAACTGCAAACCTGCAATTCCAGAAACTGACAGCTCTATGAGAAGTCTGTTCTGCCTAAACAAATGACATAAGATATGAGCTCTCTTCTGCCATTAATTTACAGCCTTATTGCAAAAGGATGCTTCATGTTTGGTCAGCTGTAACCAAAGTCTGAAAAGACGTCCAGACAGCCAATTGTGAATACCACTGCTAATATGGTGAGCATCCTCTAAACATAGTATCACTATTACTTTACAGATGCCATTTATTACTTCAGGCTAAGGATGTCATTTTTTTTGTGGATGTCACAAAAGCATCCATAAACTCTAGGAAAAGAGAAAAACCACAGTCCTATATCAGTTAAACCTCTTGCAATGCCTCAAAATGCTACCATTCTCAAACAGGTCTCTGCAGCTGGTACCATATTCTAATTAGTATTGGTGCAGAGAAAACTGTGAGTGAATATGATTCAAATAGAAGATTGTGTTTTATCAGTACAAAAGAGGGCATGTGATACCATCCGTTAAAAGATATATGCTTGGAATTCAGAGCAGCAGGTTGGTTGGACAGAGGTCTGGGTTTATATTCTGTTTTTAACTTAAATATTGGAATAGTTTGTAAGTGAAATTAGCTTTATGTGGTAAAATTATTACCCTGAATTAGAACTGTTACTTGGGCTGTGATATTGTAACTTTTTGAGGTTTGGGGACAGTTGTTTGTCAGGGTTAATTAGAGGGAAATTTAAATGTGTTGTTTGCCTGGTGTTAGGGGAAGGGACATTAGCTGCAATTACCTTGTCTTTAAACAGGAATTACCCTGGCCTCCATTGTTCACTTGGGAATTCAGAGCAGCAGGTTGGTTGGACAGAGGTCTGGGTTTATATTCTGTTTTAACTTAAATATTGGAATAGTTTGTAAGTGAAATTAGCTTTATGTGGTAAAAATTATTACCCTGAATTAGAACTGTTACTTGGGCTGTGATATTGTAACTTTTTGAGGTTTGGGGACAGTTGTTTGTCAGGGTTAATTAGAGGGAAATTTAAATGTGTTGTTTGCCTGGTGTTAGGGGGAAGGGACATTAGCTGCAATTACCTTGTCTTTAAACAGGAATTACCCTGGCCTCCATTGTTCACTTGGGAATTCAGAGCAGCAGGTTGGTTGGACAGAGGTCTGGGTTTATATTCTGTTTTTAACTGAAATATTGGAATAGTTTGTAAGTGAAATTAGCTTTATGTGGTAAAAATTATTACCCTGAATTAGAACTGTTACTTGGGCTGTGATATTGTAACTTTTTGAGGTTTGGGGACAGTTGTTTGTCAGGGTTAATTAGAGGGAAATTTAAATGTGTTGTTTGCCTGGTGTTTGGTAAGAGCCCTCCCACCCACCCTGTTTTGTAGGCTTTCTTAAATACTGAAAAACCACTGGGGGTTGGGATTGAAAGGCTGAGTATTTCTGTTTTAGGACTGAAATTTGAAGCAACAGCAGCTGGTGGGCCTGTGACATCATACGGTACCTGATGTCTGCTTACACACACTGTTAGTGGGACCGAACACACACTGGACTGTATGTGTTTGTGAGACTTTGGAACTTTATTGGGGGGGTTGAAATTGGGTTTGTAAATAACTAGTCAGTATAGAGAGAAACTGTATTACAGGGGAAAGGGACTGAGAAAAGGGGGTGTGCCATTATAAACAGAGGTGGATAAACAGGTGGCCATATTCCACCATGGCGGCATCTTGGAAGGGTTGTAGGCTGTACAGGCTGTGGGATGGCAATAATTCTAAATTGGGCCTGAGAGAGGGAGGCTGCCCACTCTGTAGACAGTTATCTTGTATCAGGAGGAGTATATTGGTTAAGGAGTAAGCTGGGGGTGTCCAAGGATAAGGGGTGTGGATATGGGCAGCAGAAGAGTTGGGGCTGAGGGGAGGCTGGGGCAACGCTCTGAAATTACAGGACGTTATGTTACAGCAAGCAGCAGGGGGGATATTAGGGACAGAGGACCCTTAGATAGGGAAGTTGATGCTAAGGGGAAAGTGTACGGGGTGAACATTCTGAATACAAAGATAGTGGAGGGGGAAGAGTCAGGAGGGGCTGTTGTGTGGAAGCCTAAAACAGCAGACTGTGGGAAGGGAGCTCCTAAGGTGAACAGAGCAAGAGGGGAAGAAGAGGGGTAGTTTAGAGGTGCAGTCAGGGGAATCTCGGGTTACTTGATGGAGGCTGACATAGAGTGTCAATAAATTTGAGCTACTAAGCAACCTAGAGGGGGAGGAAGGGGTTGGTGGAAATGAGAAAACTTATACAGAGGCCGGGGGGAGGGAGTCTGATACCCATAGGGCATCACAGACCGGCAATGGAAAGGATAGAAATAGTCCCAGAGGGAGAAGGGGAAACGTATATGTTAAGCAAATGGGGGAGATGCAACATATTCCAGACATGAGAGAGGAGAGCATGACTGGAGAGAAACTGGGAGACAAGGAGGTGGGAGAGGCGGCACCTTTCAGCAGGGGGGTCAGTACCAAGGATGGGGCCCTAGCTAAAGGGGACCCACAGAGAGCCTCTGGAGGCAGGGGTACTCTTACAAGGGGGGAGGATGGTGGTGTGGGGGAAGGAGAAACCATCAGGGCCAGGATAAATGGTTCGGATAAGAGAGGGTTAAAGGGGACACCTATTCAGAGGGAGTTTGAGTTAAGTGGGCAAAATAGCAAGGGAGGCAGAAAGGGAGGGTGACAAGGGGTCTCTAGTAAGGCAGGAAGACTCACCAAGTGAGATCATGAATAAAGGGGAAAAGGGGCTGAGAGGGCATAGTGGAGAAACCATAAGGATGATGGTGGTGTTAAGGTTCTGTTATTGGGAGACTATGATTAGGGGTATCCAGTGGAGAGGACAGGGGTGGATGCCATAGCCAGGTGAAGGTAGTGTGTATCTCTGGGCTGACACTGCACAGAGCAAAGTTCATGGTGTATGAAATGGTTAGGGATTGTGGAGGGAAACCAGATTTCCTGGTGCATTTGGGAACTAATGATCTAGAGGAATAGCATTTTGAAATCCAAGCAAGGTTCCAAGAACTTGCCAGAGTCTGTCGGGATAATGGATGCAACATTTCCTTTCGAGATATTGCCAGTACCAAAGGCCTCAGTGGAGAGAAAATGAAGCTCACAGAGGTTAATGACTGGCTCAGGAAGTGGGGTGAAGAGAGTGGGTTGGGGTGTTAGGAACTGGAATGGAGTTTGGGAGGATGAGGACTATATGCCAAGGACAGGTTTCATCTTGCCCCATTAGGGAAGGAAGTCCTAAACAGGGATGGTTGACTACATACAAGAAAGGTGGGGTTTAAACTGTGAGGGGAGGGATAAGGGAGGGGCTGACCAAGAAACCCTCTCCTCCAGATGAGGGGAGTAGCCTTCCGCGCCCAAGGGGAGGAAACAGATTGGGATGGAGGTTTCAGGAGGAGCAGAGGAGGATGGAAGTATAAGGAATCTGGGTGGGGTTCGACAAAGAGAATCAGGGATAAGGGGTGGGGGTTGGTGTTAGTAAATGCCAGGAGCTTGGGAAACAAGTTGCCAGAGTTCCAGGCCATGCTGTTCGAGGGGGGGTGGATGTGGCGGCGGTCACGGAAACGTGGACAACAAAACCATGACTGGGACCTAAACGATAGGGGCACATCATGCTCAGGAAGGATAGAAAGGAGGGCAGAGGGGGGAAGTGGCTATGTTCATTAGAGATGACATAGAAATGCTAGGTAGAAGAGGCAGAGGGAAACGTGGAGGCCTTATGGGTCACTTACGATCCTCAGCAGGAAATAAGGTCAAGCTGGGTGTAGCATATAGGCCCCGGGATGAGTGAGGTTCTAGAGGATGGTTTGCTGGACAACATCATTGCCCAGTGTGGACCCAAAGGGGAAGGAGTGGTGTTGATGGGGACCTTAATATGCCAGGTACAAACTGGGAACCATGTCCTCTAGGTGGCCAAGGAGCAGAGGCTGCTGGATGGCTTCCAGGATGTTTCTTAACACAGCATGTGATGGAGCCCACAAGGGAGGGCATGTCCTGGATGTGGTTCTGGCAGATGGGGATCTAGTAAGGGACATGGTTGTACAAGACCCCTGACTGGGAGCCACCACAATACTGTCTGGTTTCAAATAAGCATGGGGGAGGGGGTGAGATCTAGGACACTGGCAGTGGACTTCAGGGGCAGACTTCATGGGCGTGGGAAATATTCTCAAGGATCACTTGATGGGGATTACCTCAATGACAAGTGTGGAAAGGAGATGGGAGGTCATAAAACGGGGACTTCATGAGGCAGTCAGGATCTGCACTAAGTTGAAACGTAAGGGAGCAAGGTCACATAAACCATGCTGGTGGTCCAGTGAGGTACAGGTAGCAGTCAGCGAAAAGAAGGCGGCCTACAAAAAATATAAAACAACAAGAGGGGATAGGGATAAGAAATGTACCAGCTTGCATCTAGAAAGTCACCCGTATGGTGAGGGAGCAAAGTCCAGTAAAGAGCAGCGGCTGGCACAGGGGATACATGGAGGGGAAAAGGGGTTCTTCCGGTACATTGGGGAGCGGAGAAAAACTAAGGGCCATCTCAGCAGATTGAGATCAGAAGGAGGGTGGGTGGAAGAGGCGAGGGACCAGGCAGAGGTATTTAACAAGTACTTCGCCTCTGTGTTCACTAGGGAGGGGGATGGGATATCTACAAAGCAAGGCACGAAGGGGATAGAAACATCAGTAAGTGGGATCAGGGGAGCAACAAAAATGGAGCAAGAGGGAGAGAGAGGTACCCCAGGGGTGTCACATCTCGGTAAAGATAAAAAGGCCAGTAAGGTGGAGGGGATGGATGATGCTATCTCTGCCAAAAAGGTGTGGTTAGCCCTCAAGGCCCTAAAGAAAGACAAATCTCCTGGGCCGGATGGCATTCATCCGGGAGTACTATGGGAATTGGCGGACATACTGGCTGCACCCCTGGTGGAGCTTTTCAGCAGGTCACTTGAGACAGGGAGGGTACCTAGGGATTGGCGAGAGGCACATGTGGTACCAATCCATAAAGGGGGGTCGAGGGAAGTACCAGGTAACTATAGACCCATCAGTTTGACCTCGGTGTTGGGAAAATTAATGGAGAGTATACTAAAGGAATGATTGGGGGTGTACTTGGAGGAGGTGGGAGGTCTGGATAGTCGGCAACATGGGTTTGTGCCAGGTAGATCATGTCAAACCAACCTTGTGGAGTTCTATGAATGGGTAACATCAGGAACTGGACAGGGTAAGCCTGTGGATGTATTATTCTTGGACTTCAGCAAGGCGTTTGACTCTGTCCCCACAATGGTCTGGTGGAGAAACTGATGGGGTTAGAGAGGCCCTTTTATGGTCAGATGGATTGAAAACTGGCTAGCTGGACGCACTCAGAGAGTAGTGGTCTTGGGGAGCTCTCGAACCCTAGAGAAGTTGGTAGTGGGGAGTACGCAGGAGCTCGGTCCTGGGCTGATCCTGTTTAATGCGCACATATCGGACATCAGGGAGGGTATAGGGTGTGAAATGAGTCTCTTCATGATGACTCCAAGATGGGAGCAGTAGCTGAGGGAGAAGAGGGGAGGTTGGCCCTGCAAGGGGACCTGGACACCCTGGAAAGCTGGGCTCACACATGGAAATTAAATTTCAATATCACCAAGTGCAAGGTGTTGCATCTTGGTCGGGGAAACCCTAAACACAGGTACACCCTGGGAGGGGAGGCGCTGGAGGCCTCAATAGGGGAAAAAGACCTAGGGGTCATGGTGGATGCATGTATGAATAACTCTGAGCAGTGCAGGAGAGCGGCTAGCAAGGCAAACAGGATGTTGGGATGCATCGTAAGGGGGATCACCTCTCGGAGCAAGGAAGTGATTCTGTCACTGTACAATGGACTGGTTAGACCACACCTTGAGTACTGTGTACAGTACTGGAGACCACACTTAAAGAGGGACATACAGCTCTAGAGAGGGTACAGAGGAGGGCAACAAAGATGATACGAGGGCTAGGGGATTTGACGTGATGAGGACAGACTTAAGGAGCTCTGCCTGTTTTCACTGGAGGAGAGGAGAGACAGGGGACATGATTGAGGTCTTCAAGCACCCTCAAGACAAATAGGGTTACATGGAGGGATCTTTAGACCAAAGCAGGAGGTATCACCAGAGGCATGGTTTGAAGTTGGAAGGTGGAAGGGAAGGGGAAAAGAGGAGGAGGTTTTCACTGAGAGGGTGGTGGACCCTTGGAATGCACTGCCTGGTGAGCTAGTTCAGAGATCCACAGTGGAGGGCTTCAAGAGAGGTTGGGACAGACACAGAAAGTGGATGTATCAGATGATGTCCTGTCCCAGGGGGGTGGGGATGGATGATACGGGTTTCTGGAGCACAAGGGATGGGAGGGTCTCGGCACCCAACTAAGGATCTAAAGTTCGAGCAGACTCGATAGACCGTAAGGCCTAATCTGCTGGCAAATAATATGTTAGTATATAAAAGTCTATATATAGCATGTAATAAATAGTTAATTAAATATGCCAGCATCATAAATAAGATGCAATATTGTAAATAGAACCGATAGCAACCAAGATAGTAAACACTAATATAACATAGTACTATTATAGCTTGCTTGCAATTCTTGTCCTAGAAAAGATATTAAAGAAATGGAGAGGGAAATGATTATGAACTATCTATTGTCACTAAAGATTTCAAGGACTATAAGATATTATGATAACAACTAGGCTATCAGATACAGTACATGCAAAAATTAAAGAATGTCACTTGGCAAATCCTTCATGAACATTTTACAAATCACCGTAAAGACAAAATGGGTTACCTACCGAATGGCAACCTCGCTTGTCAGGAGTCACCTGACCCAGAGGTGGCTAGGTGAGCTAGGATGGGAGAGTGAATGGGGCGGGGCACCTAAAAGGGGCTGATATAGGCAGCCCTGGAATCGTGATCGGTGACCATGTGCCCTTGGCCCTCAAGTAACAGATCTTGAAAGAGGAATATATTGATGTGTTTGCCCTGGTGGACTAAGAGGCTGACAAGAAATATGAGGAGAAGGAGAGGGTTAGCAAGATGGAGATGGTGGTGGCACTAGTGCTGCTAGGGAAGGCGCACAAAAATTGGAAAGTAAAGACTATAGACAATTGGATGACTGGTTTCACATACTTTAGCACAATTGTGCTACAAAAGCAGCCAGAATTAGCCACCCTGCTACTGGCATATTCCTTGATTGTGTGAAATGCGCATAAATTAAAGGGTGGTAATGGGTGGCAGCAATATGATGAAAACTTTCAGCAGTGGATGGCATCCCATGTGGACGTACCATTGGGACTCTCGAAACCCGGACACCTGGTTTGAAACTATGATGGTCCAGTTGGGGGGGAGCGGGGGTTGTTTCGAGGTCATAGGTCTACAGAGATATTTACTGGAACTTTAATTGAACCCAGTGTACTTGGGCGAACTGTAGGTTTAAGCACGCCTGCTCCAGATACTCTGGGCTGTACCCTATGACCAGGTGTGGGGTTGGGAGAGCAGACTGGGGACATCCTTTGGGGGAATCAGCCCTTTTCGGGGAGCATTGTGGGAGCAGGAGGGGGCAGTTGGAATCAAAGTTGCTGAGGAAGGGGATTTGGCCAAGGAAGCAATGGGGGAGATGGGCTCAGGGGGAAGATAAGTGGATGATAGGGGTATACAGCCAGGCGGGGCCCCATTTGGCAAAGACCCCGTTTAGCGTATGGGTGTTGTGGGAATGGTTGCAAGGTTTTCTGGATAAGAGGGTGGCCAGGGTGCTGCAGGAGGGTTTTGAAAAGGGGTTTAACTTATAGTACACAGAACAGAGGGAAAAGATACATGTGAAGAATTTGGAGTTGGTAAAAGGTAAGGAAGATATTTTGAAGGCAAAGATTTGGAAGGAGGAAGAGGGAGGCAGGGTGGAGGAACCCTTTAAGGGCCCCCTTTTCCCAATTTGAGAGTATCACCCCTTGGTTTAGTCCCGAAGAAGAAGCCATGGGAATATAGGGTCATACATCACTTATCCTATCCAGAGGGGATCTCAGTTAATGATTTCATCAACAAACAGCAGAGTATGGTGTCCTACATCACCTTGGCTCAGGCGGTACAGGTCATTAGGATGTTGGAGGGGGCATGGTTAGGGAAGACCAACATTGAGGCAGCCTTTAGGTTGCTTCCTGTATGGCCTGAGGATTGGGAGCTATTGGGTTTCAAAGCAGGGGACAGGTAATATTTTGATTAGGCAATGCCCATGAAATCGTCTATGGCATGTGCCACATTCATGGTGTTCAGCACTCAGCTGCAGTGGGCATTTAAGAAAAAATATGGGTATGGCATGGTGGCGCACTACCTAGATGATTTCCTATTTATAAGACAAGGGAAAGAATGGACCGCAAGAATGCTTGAAAGCTTCCAAAGGATGTGTGCAGAGCTAGGGGTCCTATTGGCAGATGGGAAAAGAGAAGGGCCGAGTCACAGACTAGAATTCATGGGTATAGAGGTGGACATGGAACAGGGCATCTTTATGTTGCTGAAGGATAAGGTATAGAGGTTGAAGGAGCTGTTGGCGGAAGTAAAAGGGAAAAGGAGGGTCCCTTAATGGTAGTTCAGCAGTTGTTGGGTCATTTGAACTTTGCCTGCTGGGCAGCGGCCCCAGGCATGGCTTTCACAAGACAGTTGGAAAGGTGTCAGAAGGCCAGACCATTGGGTGAACATAACTAAGGGGTATGGGAGGACCTAATGGTATGGGAGGAATTTCTAAAGAAATACAGTAGAATAACCTTTTGGCAGGAGGGCTGGCTATATAATACAGACCTCGAGCTGTATACAGATGCAGCCAGGGATTTCAGGATGAGGGCATACTTTAAGGACAAATGGATTTCACAGCCATGGCCAGAGGCTTGAGAAGCAGCAGGTTTCATCCAGGACATCATTTTTTTGTAGATATTTCCTATATGGGTGACAACATTGGTTTGGGTGGAACAGCTGAGGGATAACAGAATGATCTTCTGTGTGACAACAAGGCTGTGGTGGAAGTGTGAATAGGCAGACAGCATCCACAGAGGTAGTGACTATGGTGCTGAAGCAGCTAGTTCTGCAGGAGCTGTGGCTGAATTTATCTTTTAAGGCCAGATATATAGATGTGATCCGGAACACGGTAGTGGACAGCCTTTTCCACCTTCAGTTGGACAGGTTCTGCAGCTTCACACCAGGGGCTGAAAGGATGTGGACAGCAGTGCCATGGCAAATCTGGGAGATTGGTTTGAAGGAGCACAGCTACTTTACTGGAGCTCCTTGTCAGAAAGTATGCTGAAGGACTATGAAGGCGCATGGCATGCCTTTTAGGTCTTCAGGGAAGAGGCCAGGATGGAGATAAGTGGGAAGGTCACGGAAGGGCAGTTTATGGGGTTTTTAGTTCAGAAGTGGTGAGAAGGGCTAGTGCATGCCACCATGGGGATCCACTTAGCAGCAATAGGGGTGGTATGCAGTCTGACGGGATTGAGTGAACTGAGTAGGACACCAGCTATTAGGAGGATAATGCAAGACTGGTAGTGCTTGCAAGGGAGGAAGGTAGATGTTAGTCAATGTCAGAGCAGTTACTGGGGAGATTACTGGGAACACTGGGAAACATTTGCCACTCATAGCAGGAAGCATGGTTATTTTTGGTGATATTTTTAGTAATGTTTCATGGAGTGTTTAGGGTAAGTGAGGTAGGGGCACAGGGTGGGGGGAAGCAGCAGGTATAGAATGGGTGGCTGTTCGGTGGTATGACATGGAAATAGTTTTGTGGCTGAGGAAGTCCAAAACAGATCAATTTGGAAAAGAGGTGGGAATGATGCTGCGGCTGCAGGCGGAAGAAAATATTTGCCCGGTTAGGTCAATGTGGATGTATGGGATAGTGTGACCAATAGAGGAGGGCCCCCTGTTTGTACATGGCAATGGAGTGGCAGTCACAAGCTACCAGCACATCATCATGATGAAAAAGGGCCTAGTATTTTGGGGTGAAGACCTGGAAGGTTACACATCACACCCTTTCAAAATAGGGGCAGCATCCAAGACAGCAGCAAGAGAGGGGACAGAGGAGGAGGAGGTGAAACAGGTGGGAAGGTAAAAGTCAAGGAGTTTTAAGAGGTATATCAGAAAATTGTTTGCTAAAACTGTATTTCTGTCTTGCAGGGTCAGACAAGAAAAAACATATATGGATAATTGCGCACTCCTTCATCTGCTGGGCAGAAAGGAGAGCAGCAGTGCAGCCTGGGGGAGAAGCAGCAGAGAATGGACCCAGGGAAGGCCACAGTGCATTGGAAGGGAGTGTGGGGCATGAGACAGGCCCAGCTGCTGCTGCTGCTGTAAGAATTAAAAATGAATCTGCCAAAACTGGACTTTCTAATATTACATTTTGGGGGGAAATGACTTGGGGGGGCAGACCCTGGGTGTACATAATGTGGAAGGTAAAATAGGATTTGGAAAAGATCCTGGAATGGTGGCCAGTGGTTAAATTAGGATGGTCAGACATAGTGCTACAAAAAGTGTGGAGGCAGTCGAGAGACATGAGGGCTGTGGATGCAGCCCAGAAAAGACTAAACAAGAAAGTGAGAGCTATGATTCAGACTTTAGAGGGGGTGGTCTTGAGGCACCAGGAGATTACAGAGAATTGCATGGGGTTATACAGATTAAATGAGGTGCACCTAGCAGAGGTGGGTTTAGACCTCTTTAACCTGCAGTCTGAGGAAGCAGTGGGGAATGGGGAAGGGAAGCCCTATGAAAGGAGGGAAGCCCATCATCCAACTCGCAAGGCTGGAGATGGGCTAGTGGAGAAAAGGGAAAAACCGGGGGGAAGAGAGAGGAGCAAAAAGGGAACAGAATAAAGAAAGATGGGGCCCAGGGGATACTGGGCCAGGGTGAAAGAATAAACATGGACTGGGTGAGCATCCAGGCATGTTTGGCACCTTGGGGTTTGCACCCAGAGGGCATGGACATAGATTGGTTGTGCATTCAACTACAATGGAGAATATTGACAATTTGAAATGGGGAAATACAGATGAGGATAATGAAGAGATCTGTGGTGATTCCAAATAAAAATGATGATGAATGTAAATAAATTGGATGGGGAATATAAATGAATTGGTGGGCAACAAAGTATCAAATGTGATGATAACATGAAATTTCTGATGTAACTAGAGTGTATGGGCAATAAAATAGCTGACTAAGCACCCAAATCATGAAGTCTGGAGTATGTTTATTTCAGGGAATGGGATCTCATGACAAAATGGGTTGCCTGCTGAAAGGCAAGCTGTCTTGTCAGGAGTCACCTGACCCAGAGGTGGCTAGGCGAGCTAGGAGGGGAAGGGGGATGGGGTAGGGAAGAGCAGAGAGGAAAGGGGGTGGGAGTGAGGGAGAGAGAGAAGAGAGAGAGAGAGCCAGGAACAAATGGTGCTAGGAAAAAGATAGAGTCAGCTCAGAAGGGGGCGGAACCAGGGAAAGGAAGTACAGGATTGGCTAGGGAGGAACAAAAGGTAAACGGGTTTAAAAGGGGCTGCTCTAGGTGATCCCCCTCCTGTTTTTGCTAAAATCTTTGCCCACCCCCCACCTGTTAAATAGGCGGTGTGATAAGGGACTAATTGGTGATGCAAGGGTTCACTGGGGACTGCTGAAGGTGGACAGCAATGAGACCAGTAGATGATACCCCTAGTAAGGAGCCCAGGATATGGTAAATAACTGGTAAAAAGAGGAAGAAAGAAGCTCCTGGTAGGGGGCATGGAAAAAAGAGAAAAACCAGGGTGGGAGGAGAAGGGGAAAAGGGAGCAGAATAAAGAAAGATGGCTGGCCCGTTGGCACAGTGGTTGGATTTCTGCTTGCGACGACGGCAACCCGGTTTCAGGAACGGACCTGGGTCACCAGAGGGCCGGCCAAGGGGAGAAGGATTGAGCCTCCCTTGGATGGCTCTCCTTCTCCTGGGGGAGGGCAGGGCAGCAGTCGGTGTACGAGTGGCACCTAGCGGAGTCTAGGTAGCTGCACCATGTCAGCGCTCACTAGAATGTCAGGACGGGGCAGATGCAGGTCATCTTTGCACATCCCCATCCTGCTTAAAGGGGGATAAAATCCCGAACCTCGCTGTCCATATGATGCTCTGCCCCCGTGTGCCCCGATCAGCCTCCGGAAGCTGATCACCTGACCAGATATAAGTACCACAGCCCTAATATAGGGGGTTGGTGCTGTGGCCCTGCTCTCTGGGGGGGGGAAGCTAGGGATAACTGAGGGATGTAGGCATAATCCAGAGGTGGAGGTGATGGGGTCCATGACCAGAGCAGAAAATACCGACGGGAGTAGTAAAGGCAAAAAGTGATAAATAAAAAAAAAGAATAAAGAAAGATGGGGCCCAGGGTGTACTGGACCATGGTGAAAGAATAAACACAGACTGGGTATGCATACAGGTGTGTTTGGCACCTTGGGGTTTGCACTCAGAGGGCTTGGATGTAGATCGGGTGTGAATCCAACTGCAATGGGGAATAATGATAATATGAAAATGGGAAATGCAGAAGAGGATAATGAAGAGATCTGCCCAAATAAAGTTGATGATGAATGTAAATAAATTGAATGAATTGGTGGACAACAAAGTATCAAATGTGATGATAACATGAAATTTTGGATGTAAATAGCTTGTATGGGCAGTAAAATGGCCGAGTGAGCACCCAAGTCATGAAGTCTGGAGGTGTTTATTTTGGGGAAGGGGATCTAATGGCAACTATATAAAATATTTCTTTATTAGACCGACAAGAAATTTACAGAACACAAGCTTACAAGCTACACACAGCCCTTCTTCAGGTGTAGCAGGTTCTTTAAAAAATAAACTTTTTTTTACTTTGGATAGAGCAATCTACAAAGAAATAAACTTTTACACATGGATGCAACACTTCTACGGATAAGGAAGTATCATACCAAGAGAGCAAGAAATAATTGGATGTGTGCAGAGACGAAAGAAAACAGTCTTTGAAATAGTAGCTGGTGGTAAATCAGACTGGGGATGCAAACTCCTCTCCCAGCATGGAATGTGATAGCGGGAGACCCATAAATGTTTCACTGTTTTTATTATAAACAATTCTCTAAAACATGATTTGTAGCATATATGGAATACTGACCGAAATACCATTATGCACCACCTGTGAGTAAACATGTCTCATCCAGGATTTGAAAAATTACATCTGTCATGTTTTTAAGGTGGTGTGAAAAAATGGCTGTGGTCCTCGATAGCAATGTTGTATGCCAACCTAACTGATCAAGTTAAGGTAAACAGGGCAATTTCTGGGTGGTTTACAATCAAGAGGGGGATAAGACAGGGCTGCCTCTTTGCCCTCAGCATGGAGCTCCTGGTTGTGGCGGTGAGACAGGCTGCAGCCTTCCAGAGGGTCAAAGTAAATGGTTATGGCAATAGGATGTCTCTGTATGCAAATGTTACCCTTATTTACATGACAGATCCTCTAAACTCAGGTTCCACTGTCCTCACTATCTTGGAACAATTTGGTCAGGCCTCTGGTTTCAAAGCAAATACTGACATATTGATAATTAGTGGTGTCTTTACAGATCAAATGAAAGCCCTCTTACTTTTTAGATGAGTGAAAGATAAGGCACAGTACCTGAGTATTTAAATCGCAACCCAATTAACAAATTATACCAATTGAATTATGATGCACTGAAACAGGAGTTTGTAAATTTAAATAGATGGAGTTCTCTCCCCCGTCATTCTCAGATAGACTAGAAACAGTTAAAATTAACATCTTACCAAGATGTTTATTTTTATATTCCACCCTCCTTCTCCCAGTACCACAGAAGGACTGGAAATATCTCACAAAAAGGCTCTCAGCCTTCATTTGGGAAGGCAGAAGGCCACAAATCCAATGGGAGATGTTAACTGAATGCAAAGCAGCTAGGAGTATGGATGCATCCAGTTTCCCACCATACTTTGAACCAGCTCAGTTTGTACATTATAGCAGAAATGCTCAGTCCTTCAGAAGAGAATTGCTGGACTAGTGTGGAGTAGACCACTCATACTCACATGCCCTGCAGGTTCTACCATGATTACTGGAACCCAAAGAGCTGAAAAACACAAATAACACTTGGCCCAGGTATAGCATGCAATGTTGGCTCCAAATGAAAAAAGAGAAGGATATTTCAAACTGTATAAGGTCCAAAGTGCACCAGTTTCTTCCATCTCTATGTGATACTGGGTTTCAGTTGGAGGCAAGCAAAGGCTTGCTTTCTCTCAGGCAAGAGCACACTGAAAAATGTTCAGCAAATGCAGGCCAATTTTGGATTAAACCAGGGAGACTATCATAGATATTTACAGTGTATGTGCTACATATTAAAGGGCCCAGGTTGTGGGGGACTTAGACAGGCCCTACTTCAGGTGGTTGATTTTCTTTGGAACAAATCCAGCTCCCTGAACTGGGAGGTTTTATCTCCCAAGTGTAACCACTCGTGCTTGGTGAGACAGGTAAACAGGCATTAGCACGTATACAAGGACAATGGGAGCAAGAAGCAATTATTCAGCTTCCCCAAAAAAGTTGGGCAAAAATTTGGCAGGGTATATATTGAACAATGGCATCCTTATCCTGGCATGAATTTAGATGGAAACTGGCCAGCGGGTTCTTCATCACACTGGTAATCTTTAAACACTACAGTACAGAGGCTTCAGACTGCTGTTACTGGGGTTGTGGAAGTAAGGGTATAGAATTTCACATTTTGTTGGGACTGCCCACTGATAGGACAAGTGTCAGAGGTTGGGAAAAATATTCAAAAAATCTTAGAATTACTCCCCCCACCCATGTTTGACAATCTAATCCTAGGTCTGCCTCCAACTGGGGCTAGATCCTCGAATAAGAAGTATCTGTTCTTAATCTTAGTGGCTGAGGCAGGCAAAGCCATTACACAACAGTGGCTCACAGACATATCCCTCACAACATAAATCACGTAACAACCTTCAGAAACTCAAAAGCATGGAGGCCATAGCAGTGCTCCTCAGACTCAAACAGGACAACTTTAACTCTCAGTGGCTTCCTTTTTATAACTTCAGAGAAGACACAGATAATACCTTGATATTAGAACAACTGTTAGTGAAATGTTGGTACTGTACATAACCTCACTGTGATTTGAAAAGAAATGTTATCTTAACTGGTACTTGCAGTATACACCTAAGCAAGAAACACATTGAGGACTTTGGTTATACTATAACTATTGTCCTGTTTTTCTTTTATTTTAATAGTGCATGCTTATTGTTACTAAGCAGTAAATGTGTCATGCATTTTTTCAAACATCAATAACTGTCTATGGTGATCGTTAAAACGATGACACTTAATTCCTGGAAACATCAGGCACACAGAGCTACGGTAACACCGGAATAAATGCAAGATATCCTGGACCATCTGGGAGACACTGTGTACATCAAAGAGCCTGTATACCATAGAGACTAGAAGTTATGGGACTATCAAGTATAAAATGCATAATCTTTACATTCTGCTTGTCCTTTCAATTTGCAAAATGTAATGTCTTATGTGATGTAACCCATGAATTTATTTTCTCCAGAAAATTTACAAGTTCAAAAAAGCTGTCACAATCAATATTTTTTCTCTCAATGGACAAATCATGAACTATAAACCCTCACAATTGAAGCTTTTTATTTGTTCTTATTAGAGGGTTAACCCAAAACTCTACTGAGCAGGCTCAGAAAAAAATTTTAAATCCTTGTAACTCTAGAACCGTTTAATAATATGTTTTAACAAAACTTTCGAATGACATTACCTCGGCAAAGACTGCTTCTACCCTGAAAGTGTTTGAAACAATTCTGTACCATCTAGGATGCACATGAGAGCATAAAACCTACGTTAAGTACAGAAAAAAACAAAGCTTTTATTAAAAACTGATGTTCTCATAAACTGTCACAAAACTTTTCATGTCCTGAGACCCTGCCAGCCAGACTGCGCATACAACATTTTTGGCTATTTCATTAAATGCCACCAAAGTTATTAAGGTACAAAAAGTGTGTAAGATTAAACACCTTACTTAACCCTAACTATACTGGTGCTACTGCACAAGTATGTGTGTGTGTGTATATATATATATATATATATATATATATATATATACACACACACACACACACACACACACACTGTAGATGTAGATACAGATACTGGAGGGTAAAAATGGCAAAACTGAAAGAAACAGATATCAGGATATATTCTTACAAATTTGGAGAAGACCTACAATGTTTTCTTCATTTGATACACATACAGCCTGTTTACCAGAGGCCATTTCTGCTGTATGCCTCATGCAGCTCACAAGCCTTTTCCAAAAAGGATTCAGTCATAGAGCACCTACTGTCATAATTTATTTTAAAATACTTTTCATTACAATCAAGCTTCTTATCTCTGCACTACTGCCATCATTCCATTCTGGTCCCTTAGCAGTTTCCCAGCTGATTGTGACACAGAGACAGAGAGTACCAGTGACATCATACTGACTGTATCAAGCATTTACTCTGTTTTCTTCCTGAGTCCTTCTATCACCTGCCTTCCTATGGGTACCATTGACAGACTAGTGGCAGCATGATGTGCATGTAATGAATTCCTCTGCATGCAGGCTAACTTCCTGGCATACCACTCAAGGATAGTAATGATACCACAAGATTTTCTTGTCAGGAAATTGTCCTGTCGGGAAACTTGTGCCATTCCAGATCCTAGCATTGCACTTACTGTTTGTCACATTTAAGTCCCTTTTCCTATATATTTGCTATTGTAACTCCATGCTTCCATGGATCACCACAGCAGTGAAATTCACGTGACAAAACAAAACGGAGGAGACTTTGTCTGGATTCAAACTCACAGTCTTTTGTTTATAAGGCTGTAGATCTTTATACCACAAAGCTGGCACAGCAATGAAATTTAATTCTTTAGCTGTAGTGGTTAAAGCCCCACTGGGAGAGAAAACAGGTTCCTGACAGGAAAATGTCAGGGGAAAACACCACGTGGTGGTTCCTGACAGGAAAATCTCATGATACCTTTACTATCCTACTGCACACCACTGGAGTCACTATGGCAACAAGAAATCGTTCCACCCTCCACTGGCAAGAATGTATTGCCAACAGTAACAGTTCCCCAGCCCTGGCCACACAGTCACTAGTGACCAGAGACCACTCTTGAACACAGATCACTTTCTTGGTAGTGGCGCATACTGTAGTTGAGTCTGTGAACAGGCCTCACTATCATTTGTTTCACCCTCCCAAAACGTTTTCAATAGAATCAAACTGATTTACACTATCGAGATGGGCTGAATTGCTCACTCCCACCACAGAATCTGGACAAGTAGCATGTTTGGAACCAAAAAACCTTTTTTTTTTTGGTACATTCTATTTATACTCTAGGGACCAGAGCATCTCTCAGGAGTGCCCTCACACCCACTGCCTCTAATCCCAGCCTGAAACCTCCATTCCACCGGGAGACACATTGCTGAGCCCCTCCTCAGACTCATGGACCTATCCAGTCCCCCGATCACCCCCCAGGGGAGGACCTGCCTCACCTACCTGGCAGCCTGTCTGTAATTAGAGGGATGGTCTGGGTCTGGGACGAGGGGCTCAGGAAAGCCGGTGGATGGCAGGTCCAGTGTCGGGATGTCGGCCTGGGCTCCCGGGCCTCTGTCACCTCCTTGAGTCTGCCTGGGGTTTTTCCCTGTGTGTTTCCCCTTGGGACATGGTGTGCAAGGACTCCTGCACAGCTATCCACCATGCCTCTTGCTGCTGGAGTCTGCCATTGTCCTGACCCCTATACCGTCCCATGCACTTGTGCTGCCTCCAGTCTCCACCAGAAGCCACTACAGTGCCAGGAACACCCCGCAACCCACCCTGGGAGAGGAGAGCAGTCCTCTGTATACTCAATCCTCTCTCTCCCCTACCAACTCCCAATGGCCCAGTTCTATTCCCAAACCCGGGTCGCTGGTGTGGCACAAGGTGTGGTGTGCAGTGCCTCAACCCTCAGCACCACCAGGCCAGCTAGAACCTCTTAATATAAAATTATCTCAATTACAGAAAATGTCCTCTTGATTTAAAGAGCAGCTGGCACCATCAAAGCAGACAACTTGTGGCAAGGGGCTGCCTGTTTGAGGACCTGCATTAGCCTTCAGTTGCATTTAAAACTCATTTTAAAGCTGTGTAATATACAGCTGGCATAATCTGAATTCCTTGTACCCCTGAGTTAACAAGTGTGTGCCGCTACCCTACCCCCAAAAGCCTTGCTTTGATTTTGAGAAGTGGGGCAGAGGCTGAAGTGCTATTAAAAGATATATAGCAGGACTGGAGTCAGTGCCAGCCTTTAGCTTCTATTATCTTACTTGGCAGGTAATTGTGTGAAGGGGAATGTGTACATGTAATATTACCCCCCCCCCCAATATGTATGATTTCTTGTAAAGTGAAATAATAAAAGCTAAAGGCTGGCGCTGCCTTTATTGTACAGGTGAGGGTGTACAGGCAAAGTGGGCAAGCATTAAGGATGCAATACTTGAAGCAACATCCCATTATGTTAGAGAGAAAAGGAAGTGCAAAAGAAGCAGGAAACCACATTGGTTCTCAAAAACACTAGCAGAAAAGATCAGAGCCAAAAGGCTGGCCTTCAGGAAATATAAGGGAATGCAGCGGGATCAAGATAAGGAGGCATACCAAACTTCCCTAAGGGAAGCAGGGAAGGCAGTGAGGCAGGCAAAGGCCCAAACCAAGGGAAAACTAGCACAAACAGTAAAAGAAGGTGATAAGACTTTCTATAGATACATTAGTAAAAGGAGAACGTCCAGAGGGGGTATTGCTAAGATCAAAGGGTATAAGGGGGCATGTGAGGAGGAGGGCCATGTAAAAGCATCTATCCTAAATAGATACTTCTATTTAGTATTTACTGAAGAGAAGGTAGGGCAGGGCCCACAGCTCAGCACCATGGACATGGGGGGAGGGAGGTGTGCACTAGTCCCTTCACAAAAGAAAGGGTGCTGCCCAGCCCGGTGGCAATGAGGGTTGAGGCGCTGAACGCCACACCTCGCACCACGCCAGTGACCCGGGTTCGGCAATGAGCCCGGGTTGCTGGGGGTCGGCAGGAGGAGAGGATAGAGCGTCCGGAGGACAGCTCTCTCTCCTGGGAGGGACAGGGTCTCTTTATTCGGTGTTACTTACCTTCATGGAAGCCAGAGATACAACAAGCACCAGAGAAGCATAGCAAAGGGGCAGGGAGTGGCAGATGTCAGTGAGGCCTTGACGTCAGGGCGCTGGCCACTCCCAGGGAAAAAAGGGAAAAAAAACCTTCAGCTCCGGTGGAGATGGAGAATCAGAGCTTGCCCATGATTTACGGCTACCCTCCTGGCATCCTCCTGACCAATGCCACCAGAGAATTCCAGGTTGTTGGAGCCAACCCTGCCCCTGCCCAGGGGGCAAACCGAGGCTACATGGGCGATGGAGGATTGACCAGGTAGGAGCGAACCGTAGTGGGATGACTCCTAGGTACTCCTGAGGAGACCAGAGTTGAGGGGAGAAAGGAGGGAAAAATAGAAAGTACAAAAAAAAAAAAAGAAAGGGTCCTACAAGAGCTTGATAAGCTCAGGGTGGACAAGGCAATGGGATCTGACGGCATACATCCCTGGGTACTAAAGGAGCTAAGGTTGGAACTAGCAGAGCCATTATCAGAACTGTTTAGTGAGTCTCTGAGCACAGGAGAGGTCTCAGAAGACTGGAGATGGGCTCATGTGATCCTGCTCCACAAGAGTGGCAGCAGGGAGGAGGCAGGGAACTACCAACCAGTCAGTCTTACCTCAGTAGTGGGCAAGATTATGGAGGCACTCCTTAAGGAAAGGTAGTGCAACACCTAGAATCCATAGGAGCACAGGATCCAAGACAGCATGGGTTTGCAACAGGAAGGTCATGTCAAACTAATCTCATAGATTTCTTTGACTGGCTAACCAGAGTAGTGGACCAAGAGGGAGCAGTTGATGTCACCTACCTTGACTTCGGCAAAGCTTTTGATACTGTTCCACATAAAAGATTGATTAATAAACTGGGTAGGCTCGGGGTGGGTCAGAAGTTGGTCAACTGGGTGGCAAACTGGTTGACGGGCAGAAAACAGAGAGTGGTGGAAAATGATATACAGTCAGAAAAGATGCAAGTCACAAGTGGGGTACCTCAGGGATCAGTCCTAGGGCCAGTCCTCTTCAATATCTTCATCAGTGACATTGCAGATGGACTGGTGGACAAGGTTTGTCTGTTTGCAGAAGACACCAATATCTGCAACAGAGTAGATGATCCAGATGGGGTGGGCAGAATGAGAATAGATCTGGATAAAGTAACAAAATTTTTGGTTAGAATGATTAGAAGAGTGGCAACTGGGATTTATGCAAAGAAGTGCAAGATCATACACATAGGGAAGAGAAACCTTGAAGCCACCTACAGGCTAGGAGGGGAGTTGCTGGCAGTCACAAGGGAAGAAAGAGACTTGGGCATCATCATCACAGATGACCTGAAATCATCCAAGCAGACCACTAAAGCAGTAGGTAAGGCTAGGGGGACGTTGGGGTGTATTAGTAGGGTATCACAAGTCGTAAGAGGGAGGTAATAATCCCTCTTTACAAGACACTGGTTAGGCCACATCTGGAGTACTGCGTGCAGTACTGGAGGCCACACCTTCACAAGGACATTAACCAAATTGAGGCAGTCCAGAGAAGGGCAACCAAAATGGTGCAGGGACTGCATCAGAAAACATATGAAGACAGATTAATGGAGCTCAATATGTATACCCTAAAGCAAAGGAGTGAGAGAGAGAGGTGATATGATTGAAACATTCAAACACCTTAAGGGCATTAACAAGGTGAAAGAGTCTAACATGTTTCAATATAAGAACAAGCATTTGTCAATGCCGAATGTTTGCTTGCTGGCATTGGCATTGGTAGTGTAGAAGTTACAGAGCTGCATAATAGGAATGGCAGCGAAGTATTGAACTGAAGCCAACCCCACCACCACCCTGCAAAGAGTGACAGGTATTGGGGTGTGCCTTTGGGTCGTCAGGCATAACGACCTATGCCATTTCACTACACCCTACCCTGCAGACACTGACAAGTGTCACGGTGTGCCTTGGGGTCTTTGGTCTATGCGCACCCCCATTCCATCAGGAAATACGGAGATGGGTGGTATAGAGAATGGGGTGAAGTTTGGGCCCGAAGAGTCCGAGGCACACCTTGATGCCTCTCACTGGCTGCAGGGTGGGGGGGGTGGAATGGTATGAGCATGACAGGCAAGAATCCCAAGTCACACCCCTGATGCCTGTCATTCTCTACAGGGTGGGGCGTTATGGTCGGAAACCCCAACGCCTCAGGCATTCGTTGGTATTTTCACTCCAAATTTTCAACATGTTTTTTGTGACCCTACCTCATGAACAGTGGCAATATCAGTTTGTTAGCTGAAAACTGCTTTTGCACAGCGACTATGGCATTTGGCACCACAGGTGCAAAAACGCATTCCGAACAGGATGTGAAAAATGACAGTGGTACTGTTCATGTGGAGGTGTAAAAAATGGCAATGTTGAAAATCTGCTGTGAAAATCTTAAAAAAACTGGTGAAGTCACGAACGTGCGTAGAAACTGTGCAACGCACACCCATAATGTACCTAGTTTGGGGATTTTTTTACAGCAGATTGTTAACACAGGCATTTTGGGACCTCTGATCATGAACAGTGTCAGTGTGATTTTCTTTATCTGTCCCGAACAATGACTTCCCACAGCGACCACGCATTTCTGTGCTGAAAATGTGAAAACACATTTCAGCCATGTTGTACTGTTCATAAGGAGGTGTGGAAAAATACCACTGGTGAAAATCTGGACTGAAAATATTACAAATTCATGAACTTACGAGGGTGCGTGGAAACTGCACAATGCTCATTGCACAATGCTCATTCGTAACACAGTCATTTTATGGAGTTTTGTCACCAAATTTTTAACATAGCCATTTTAAGACCTCTGCTCATGACCAGTGTCACTGTGATTTTCTTAATCTGTCCCAAACATTGTTTTCGCACACCAACTGTACCATTGTGCGCTACATGTGTGGAAACACGTGGGTGAGATGTGAAAAATGACAACTGAACTGCTCATAAGGAGGTGTGGTAAAATGGGAATGTTGAAAATCTGGAGTGAAAATTTTGAAAATGTGCGAACTTACGAGCGTGCATAGGAACTCTGCAACGCACGGTTGTAAAACAGTCATTTTAAGGAATTTTTTCACCAAATTTTCAACATAGCCATTTTAAGACCTCTGCTTATGAACAGTGTCACTGTGATTTTCTTAATGTGTCCCATACATTGATTTCACACACCGACTGCGCCATTGTGCACTACATGGGTGGAAACATGTTTTGGGTGAGATGTGAAAAATGACAGCTGTACTGCTCATAAGGAGGTGTGGTAAAATGGCAATATTGAGAATCTGGAGTGAAAATTTTGAAATTTAGCAAACTTACGAGCATGCATAGGAACTGCGCAACACACACTCGTAAAACAGTCATTTTTAGGATTTTTTTCACCAAATTTTCAACATAGCCATTTTAAGACCTCTGCTCATGAACAGTGTCACTGTGATTTTCTTAATGTGTCCCGTACATTGATTTTGCACACCGACTGCGCCATTGTGCGCTACATGAGCAGAAACACATTTTGGGTGAGATGTGAAAAATGACAGCTGTACTGCTCATAAGAAGGTGTGGTAAAATGGCAATGTTGAAAATCTGGAGTGAAAATATTGAAAATTCGCGAACTTACGAGCGTGCGTAGGAACTGCAATGCACGACATAAAACAGTCATTTTTAGGAATTTTCTGCCAAATTTTCAAAATAGGCTTTTTGAGAGCCCACCTTATGAACACTGGCAGTGTCATTCCGTTAATCATTCCGGAAAGGTGATTTCACGCAGTGGCTGCAAAATCACCCTTCGGGCCCAAGTAACGCCATGACAGTGACAGCATTCATGAGAAGGGGTCCCAAAAACTCCATGTTGAAAATTTGGGCCCAAAATTCCCAAAAATGCCTGAGATATGCAACTAAGTTGAAAAACCCTATCTATCCCATTATACAGCTTACTGGCATTTCCTCAGTTCGCGGTCGGCTTTGAAGAATGCAGACGTGTTCCGGGTCCACCGAAGATCATCGCGCCGAGCTCCGGAGGTAAGTATGGGGTGGGGGGTGTGGGGAAGCAGGGCAGCAGGGTGGGTGCGGGTTGTGGGAGGGGGGGCAGTGAGGCCCGAGGGACCGCTTTTTGTATTTACAGTTTTTTTTCTTTTTAAGACTACTTAGGATGTTTGCCATGTTGGGGTGGGCTCCCAGTGTGGCAACTGGAAGGCTGTTGGGGAGGCTGGAGCCGATGGGGATTGGGCACTCCCCTGTCATACAACATCAATTTGCCATACTGGGGTGGGCTCTCTAAAGGCAAACACCTGATGTTTTGGGGGGCGTGGCAGCCGAAAGGGGGATTGGGCACCCCTGCTGCCATAAACATTTTGCCACGCTTGGGGTGGGCTCCCAGCATGGCACCTGGATGCTTTGGGGGGCATGCAGCCGACAGGATTGGGCACCCGTCGGCTATGCAGTATGGAGCGTGTGGGGGCGGTCAGCACGCAATATGCGTCAGGCAAGTTGAGGGGGGGAGTCTGCTCACTGAAGCGAGCGCCTCCTTTCAACTGTATGCCACTGCATCTTTCAGCTGTCATAGACAGCTGGAGCAGTGATTGGCGCACAGCGACTGTGCCTGCAAACACACTGACTGAACTGGAAGAGGCTGACACACCTCTGGAAAACTCGGATGATGGCACTGTGTTTCTTGCACATGCGTGCAAGCAAACATAAAAATAGCAGGACAAGAGGACACAGCATGAGATTAGAGAGAGGCCGATTAAGGGGTAATGTGAGGAAGTTCTTTTGCACAGAAAGGGTGGTGGATGCATGGAACAGCCTACCTCAGAAGTGGTGGATATGAATACAGTGCAGGGCTTCAAACAGGCATGGGATAGGCATAAGGGAGCAATACAGATGAGTATGAATAGATAGGCCATTGACAGAGCAAAGGCCGATGGCACATTCATAAGGTAAAAAAAGAAATGGGCAGACTGGATGGGCCTTGCGGTCCTTATCTGCCATCAGTTTCTATGTTTCTGTATTTCTATGTATTGTAGATACCTATTAATAGTCCCGTAGCCCCTTCTATGGTTCATGTCATCAAAACACAGTGTCTGGGGGGCAAGGCTGTAGTGCCATTTATCAACTCGGTAGTACAAGGAAGTAAGATGATGTCAGCTGTAAGCTGCATAACTTTAAAATCAGTTTGTAAAATATTTTAATTGAAGGCTAATTTAGGTCCTCGGGGAAGGTGACTCCTTGCCATGAGTATACACAGTAAAAGTTCCTTTGCCAAAGGATAATGACATGTGGCAGAAGTTATGACCTGAAGCATAGCTGAAGCCCTCAAACATCCCTCTGGCCAGTAACCACCAGAAAAGACCCAAGTCTGAGGGTCATGTTACTATTACAAACTTTTTTTTTAATGTTTAAGTGCTCTAAAACTATTCAAAGTAGCTTTTTTTTGTAGAGACCACAGCAATCAACAGAATAATGCTTATTTGAGCATTCTCCAGTCACTTCCTAGTTCATAATGAATGTTAGCCTGAACAATCAGCACTCAGCTTTTATTAGATGATGCTGAGTGCTGACAAAATATTTACAATTTGGAAGCAGCAGCATCATGTAGAGGTTTTCCCAGTCTATAGTGATACAGCAGCAGTGGTCTCTACCTCCACCTGGTTGCCCTGGGTTGATGTGCAGACTCAGGTGTGCCCCACTATGAGACCAGAAGGGGGTTGAGCTTGTCCCTGATTGAAGGTGTTCATTTCCTGGAGAGGAAGGAGGCAGGACACCAAGAATTTAACCCCCTCCACACACACACACACACACACACCAATTACAGAGAGGGACGCACAGTGGCAATGAATGTCCAGTGTTTCCAGAAGGAGGAACGATGTGTTTGTGGCAGTCATAAAGCTATGGGTGAGGTTGGGGGCCAAAGAACATGTGGCCCACAAAAAGAAATTCTTGATAAAGGTTACTCTGAAGAGAAACATGTTTCCCATTGATGAGGACAAGGAACAAGTCAGGACTGAAAACACACCCAGACTTGCCTCAATAAAAAGTAATCCACGGCTATTCATGTGAATGACAGCCAGCTTAATTTACTTTGCTAGACTAATAATTATCTGACAACAGCTGAACATGTCCCCTCTGATCAGAGTGCCATGAACTATATCAAATGAAGATAAATCTATGAGAATGATGTCATAAATTGTAAATGTTCAGACCTCTTAAGGTAATAGTGACAGGCAAGGCAGGTTTTATTAGATAACATCAGCTAACTTACTCTGAGAAAATAACCCCCTAATTAGACAGCTATACTTAGTGCAGTTATATCTAGGAAATCAGTGTTCGCTCCACAAAAATCACTGTGCTACTTCAGAAGCATCATGATGAGGTCAGTGCAATGGCATGTTTGCTTGTTTTTTTGAGAATGAAGTAAGTTTCCCACTCTATTTTGTTGTGCCATGGACTTCTATACACATCCTTAATTCCTATGCAATCAAAATATACTAGCAGCCTTAAGAGGATACCATGTTATATACAGTACCTACATATAGCTAAAGATGGCTAAATCAATTTGTTAGTAGTCAGTTGGGCAACAGATCATGTATCTTTTAAAGGCATGTAGGTAATGTGCTGTATTTGATTGACCAACACATCATTTCAAATTCCTGTACGTAAATATAGCAAGTCACAGGGCTCGCTTCTCGAACAAATTTGAATGCTGCAAGCCCTGGGTGCTCCGAACGCTCAGTGCATAGGTCTTGCAGCATTCCCCGAGTTGCAATCAGGATTCTCAATCCCCTAGCTCTCCGTGCACCTCCTGCAGTAAGTTAGACCAGCTTTGCCAACCTTTTTACAGGGTTTGCACCATAAATTTGGCACAAGCCACCGTAAAAAGGGTAAAGTGTCGCAAAGGCACGCGACCTACGAGAATTGGGGGCACTGTGCGACAAAGTGTTTGGGGCCATGCAGGGTTTGATGCTGGGCTTGTGAAAGCCCTGCATCAACCTTCTAGAATCAAGCCCAGAGTTTCACAACAGAATTACTGTATATTTATTTATTTATTCCACATAAAACCCTTTAGACAGAGCCTATTTACAAAGAGCTTAGAGTCAGCGACAACAGAAACACCGCAAGTACAAGGGATTGCATGTAAACAGTGCACTCATTGCAATACAGAAACATTGCAACACTTTACAATACAATACAGTAAGGTCAGATAACGCTAGAGACAACAGTTATACACATAGTGCTGTCTGTCAGAATTCATGGTCAACAATTACACAATTAGTTCTGCCATGTGCACAGTACCATTTAAATACAAATAATTTATGCATACATTGAATCACTATTGAGTATTCTCAACTTTCACGAAAAAGGAAAGGGGAGAATGAAAAGAGGAAATATTAGATAATGCCACCAAACATAAAAAGTGTTTTCATTTGGCAAGCATGTCAACAGGTGGTTAACCCATACGCAAGGTAGTCTGGCTCTCCATAGACGCTTCTGGTGAACCCCTATAATCCCAAATCCCTATTAGTGAAAAAGTGTAAAAGGCAAAAAAAAAAGAGTAACTATTCAGTCTGCCTTATTCTCTATGTAAATACTACTTAATCAATATAGTCTGGGACCAACTGGAAAACAGTGTTTGTCAACAACATATCCTCAGCTAACTGTAATATATATTAGTGTCCCCAAAAGGCCTTACCTTTCCAACATGACGTTACAATCCAAGTGCCATGTAAATCCCCCGCCCCATCCACAGTACAATAAACAATCTTGAATAGATCTCTGTTGTATAAATCATTGAATGGTTTTTAAAATTTGAGATATTGGACTGCAGAAGCAGTAGCTGTTCAGGTGGAGAACTTACAAACTAAATAAAATAGCTCATCATGAAAACAGGGCTGACCTTCCCAGTTAGAGGTGCTGGTGAAACAAATTGCACTCCTTGTGGGAGATCCAGATTTCCACCATAACCAACAATAACAAAAACTGGAGCACTTTAAATGGGTCAAAAGAAGATGATGATGCTGCCTTAATCCATTTTGCTGCTTTTAATAAATAGCAGGTAGGTTTGCAATGGAAAATACAAAGACAAACTTTCCTAATGCTTTATGCTACATGCCTGTTCCTAGGTGGGGGTCATAACCTGACTCTCATTACCCTGAGTCGGTGGACTTCTGCCATCTACAGTAGCACCTCCCGAGGCAGTGGGGCAACCTTGACTTTGCCAGTGACCGCACAATGTCATCCTTCACTCCCTGGGCCTGTGTTGTAGGTAGACAGATGTATACGAATCATGGGTGGTGGAAGGGTGACAGCAAGGGAAAAAAACTCCTGCAGGCACCAATGACAGCCTCTTGCTACCATGTCCACCGCCCTGACTCTGTTTACTTCTTCTCCAGGTCATGGTGCAGGACCAATATATCTTCACCAGGTTGTCCCTCACTGTTGGCCCATGCCAAGAGGAAAACCTAGGGTTTCCCTGCCAGGATTGAGACCTAGAACTGCAGGTGGGTGGTGCAGGCCTGTAGATGGTTGGAAACATCAGAGGCAAAGAGGAAGGTAGAAGTAATACCTTGAGGAAAGGGAAAAAGTAAAATAAAATATTAAAACAAGGCTGCTCGAGACTGTTGGGGAACAAATATCATCATTCTAGTTACTGCTCATTCAAGAGTCATTGATAGAACAGAATAGACTATAGGTTGGCTTTATATCATATTCTTTCATTCTGCCCATCTCTGTAGGTTGCACAGGTGGCATGAAAAGAAAGACTCTTGTTTTATACATATATTTTCACATGACCTGCATACTAAAGTGCAACATCCGGCTTGGATACCATGGCCATTACCGAGTCATGGTGCACTGAAAACCGTAACTGGAACATGGCCATACTAGCCTATACTCTGTTTAGGAAGGGCAGGGTGGGAAGGAAAGAAGGGGATGTTTGATGAAAACAAGTTCCAGGTTAATCTGGAAATGGCAGGTAGTACCCAGTTCAGATGGGCTGCATCACACCTTATCAGCCAAGTGGCCCCCTCAAAGGATCTCACTACACAGCAGAAGATCTCTATCAGTCACCACTGATGTTCAGTTCTCCCTTTCCAATACGTACTGTGATGCATACTAGTGGACGGTTTTCTGTTGTTCTAGCAGCTGCTGCATCATGTAGTAGATGGACTTCCACCTTGTTGTCACATATTGTTTCAAGGGGTGGAGGAGGAGTTGACTCTGCTGATAAATTTCATGTTAACAGCTTCATTGCTTTAACAAAATGGCTAAAATGACCAAGTATTTTTGGCCACCCCCACCCAGTTCTGTATTCTGCTACCTTTCTCATCTAGAAATCCCCAAACTATCAGGTATATACAGAGAATAAGTCATGGTACATACAGTATGTATAGTCTCCCTTCCTGACTGACTTTACAGTGTTATTTGCATTATCTGACACTAAAAATAAACTGCAGTTAGCGAATGTGGTGCCAGTCACCCACAAAGTTGCTGCTCAAGGCACCCTAGGAGGTCTTTTTAAACATGGTGTCAATTGCTGAATCCACAGATGGCTAAAGCTACCTGCTTGCAGAGATCAGAACTCTCCAGTGACTTGCTGCTACTGCTGTTGCAGCAGCCACTTTAACTGGGGAGGGGGTAGAAGGAGGGGAAGTTGTCCAGATGACAAGTCAATACCACATAGTCAGTGGTCTGACCACTCATCCACATACTGGTGGTGATGTGAACTCCGACACCATTGATGTTCTCAGGGCATGTTACAGGCATGTAGACACTAATACAAATCAGGAATTGCCACTGTGGAGAAGTATGTACTGTAAGGCTTTGCACTTGTTATCTTGGCAATGCATTAATGATAGAAACTGTCATCAGTCACAAAGGAGAGTGGCAGCAATTTAGTGACATTCATTTCCACAATTGCTTCTGTCAGTTATTTGGCCTTGGGCCTTTGGGGTTTGCATTTCTTGCTCAGTTTCAGAGACTCATTCTCAACCAACAGGCAATGATACCCTTTTTGAAGTTTGCACAAACTTACAACTTAATAATCAATCCAAATAAAAATAAAGGGGTGACCATTGGATCAACTAAAGTAAATCAAAACTGGTGTTTAAACAAAACAGGATGATGGCTTTGAAAGAATAGGTCTACCCGGGGGTCTGTTTTAGTAACAGTGGATTGTGATTCAAACACGTAAAAAATACAGTAACTAATTTAAAACAAACTGCAGTTGGATTTAACAGACTTACGTTGTACAGAGAAAATACCTTAATTCCAATGATGAATACATTAAAGAGCAGCTTCAGGAGAACTTTAAAAAACCCTAATATTTCAGTTTGACTTGCATTTCACATTAGTTCTGTATTTCTCCTCACTATTATTTATTGCTGTTATAATTTGCTTGAAAAGGATCTTTGCTCCTGAAATGTTCATCTGTTCCTGTTGCTTTCTCTCTACCTGAGATTATAATGCACTCTTGTGACATCACATTTACTCCCATGGTAACAGATTGTGATGTCACAACACAGGATTATGACTTGAAGTAGAGTAAGCTAAGCAGGCATAAAGAAGCAGATGAACTCTGAGGTATGAAGATCATGTATTCATGTCAATTTCCTCAGAAATAGATAATGGGGAGGAGAATGTTATAGAATATATATAATGCAAGCTGAATTGTACATAAATAACATGTTTTTCAAAGTTTTCTTTGAGGTGTCAGCAGCTTTTTAAATGCTAGGATAAATTCACAGGCATCGTATGACATTGACAGGGTCTATCAAAACTAGAAGAAATGGAATTAGTAACAACACAGTTATATAAAACTCTACAGTGGCTCCTGGTATGAACACCAGCAATGGCAGTAAGAACAGAACTAGGGGCTGCCTCTGTTGTACAGAGACTAATGCCAAACAAAGGATGGTGAATTGCTAGTTAAAACTAACAAAAATGGATGTTTATAGATTGCCTGCACTACGTTTGAAAGGAAAATATCACCAAACAGATGACAGATGTAAATCAACCTGGATCCTATTTACTAAAAAAAATTGTATTAAAATTGATTAGGGTTTCTTTGGATGTATAACAGGAACAGAATATGAACCAGTGAACAATATAAAGAATGATAAATAATGGACTTGTAAATACAAGTAAGCAAAGTAACATTTGATAGCATGAAAAAACTAATGTAATCTCCTTGGTTAGGATATAATTACAGTAGTCACAGCCTGGAACAATATCTTATAAAACTAGCAAAACCAGAGTATAGGAAATCTATAACCATTTACAGATTTGTGACCTTTCCGAGCAAGGTGCTGGATGAAAGATATGGTAGACACACAGATAAAAAGTCATGCATATTGCACATGTGGGAATGGAATAATAGGAAATAACAAACATGTTATCTTCGGTTGTCTGACATATAGTAAAATAACATTATGGCTAGGAGAAATTAACATTTGAACTATGCACAAGAAGCTGATGATGTCTTGATATACCTTTTAAAAAATACTACAAATATGTGGATCTAGCAGTCATTAATTGGCAGCATCTTGAATAAGTAGGAAATTGTATCACCTGGAAAAGGTAAATAAATGAAGTTACTGAGACTTCCATATTCAGTCATGGCCATTTGCACTGCGCAGAACATATCACTGTGCAGAACATAGCATGCAGCCATCATGGAGGCATATTCATACAGGCACAGTTTTTCTGTGATTCTGGGGGCCTGATATTCAAAGAGCAGCGCTGGCACTAACATGGTTTGTGCTGGTGCTAACCTGGGTTTGTGCTAGTGATCCTGGTGGCCCATATTCAGAGGCCTCGGGAGTACCCCCAAGCCCAGTAGTACCAAGGTGCTAAAATACTGCTGTGCCTATACAAATGAGCAGGTCCTCTCATTACTACTGATGGAGCACCTGTTTACCTCTGTTGAAAACTACCTCTTAACTGGTTTCTAAGTCTGTGTCCCTCCCCTCCCCGAAGGCAGCATGGCTGCAGCCACCTGTCTGCGACCTCCCGTTTCCAGTCTTTAATTTACCCCTGGTTGTCCAGCAGTCCTCCCTAGTCTCCCATTTTCTATATTTGGATGTATACTCTAATGGTCCAGTGGGGCCCCCCCAATTGCCCATTTTCTATAGTATGATATATTCCCTGGTGGTCCAATGGGTCCCCCCCATCACCTGTTTCCTATATTTGGATGTATTCCCTGGTGGTCCAGTGGGTTCTTCCCCAACTGTACCGGACCCCCCACCTGCCCACCCACTGAGAACCCCACCCCACTGTTCCCCACCCAGAGCCAGTCCTGTGAATTTGGCTCCTCTCACATCCTTGGCCATCTGCTTTCAGACAGTCAACAGTCATGGAGAATGATCATGTATGTATAGTAAATGGGCAATTGGGTGGACCCACTGGAACACCAGGGCTCCCATTTCTACTGTGAAAGGGGCATTAAGAGGGTGCTGCACCACATGCAAATAAGCCCATAATGGGCATGCAAGTGGACCCTTAGTGCCTTGAATACCCAATGGGCTAATTTCCATGCTCAATCTGAATATAGGCAAACCGGGGACTTGGCACTATCCCATTTTGGGCAGCACTATTCCCTGTGGGACCTATGCAGCCCTGGTCTGTGTCAGGGCTGTGCAGATCCACTTAGCAATGCACCGATATGGACCAATATTCAGTCAGATAGTGCTGTTCCATTAGAAAGAACTCTCATCTGATTATTGCAGGAGCCAAGGGGTGGACAGGGGCAAGTGCAGTGCAAATGGCTGTGCTGGGCTTACTTGATTTTCTAAATATTGGGCCCACTGTGCATCCTAAAGAAATCCTGCACCATCAATATCAGCAGTTTGGTCTTACCCTGTTTCAATCTTTGGTGTGATAGCCAGGTACTGTACCATGATCTTCTTCTTCCTCATTCGCCTCTTCCTCCAGTTCAAGAGACTCAGAGAAAGATTCCAGTTCCTCCAGCTCTACTGAGGTACTTCTCTTGTTCATTTCTTTCTCCGCATTTTTGTTAGGTGGTTGTTTATCTTGCCTTTTTGTGGAATTCTTTCTTCTTTTTGGGGGGGGCAGTGTTTTCTTTTATCTCCTACATGCCTTAATTCCAATCTGCCCCCCCCCAAAATGGCCGCTGCTGCTACCATTATTCTTATTTGGTACAAACTCAACATCAGTGTCTCTGTCCCAGCCTCCTTGATAGAATCCTTCTCATCTTCCATTACCTGCTGCCCTTCTTTGCTTTTAGCAACTACTATTGCCTAAGCCACACCTACTTGATACCCACTGTCCAGTCTCCCTCCCTATACTCTACCCATAGCAAGCCTCAGAGGCTTGCACAGTTCAGCCACACACACACTCGCACACACAAACATTTTTTGTAGTTACTTTGTATAATGCAAAACAAAAAAAATACCAAGTGACAATACTGGGCACATACAGGCTGCCAGCCAAAACCTACTTTCTGTCCACGGCTTGGCTCCCATCCTACTCTATTCCCTGCTATGAAGCAAGGGAAGGGGGTGTTACTAGACCTACAATCCCTTCCATCTTCAAACTGCTATGTTACTATGATCGATTGTCATTTTGGGACCCACCCATAGAGTTTTTTTATTTCACTCCTTTATCTCATTTGTGATGTTGCCCTGTCTACAGGACATGGTTTCACATTTTATTGTGTTAAAATTTGGTCAGGGATAATATTCTTGTTACACTTAATATGTCAGACCAGAAAAACGAATCAGCCATTTACACTTCAGTGATGTCCACTCAAAGAGCAGAGAACAATTCTATTTATATTTTGCCACCCTTCTTCCTCTACTCAGAGCATTGTGCCCACAGATTGAGGAACTGAGGATTACCTATCATTACAATATTATACTATATGGAGAATTATAGACTGGTATAAATTACAGGAGGTTACTTTTACAGTCTCATAATCACTCAGTGCATAGATCAGCTATAAGATGAGATAATGGCACTGAACATTTTTACTGTACATCTGTAATCATTCAGTGTGTAACCCTGGTGCCATTATACCAAGGGCTACTACCCCTGCCTGTCTCCCTAACAACAGGTTGAGGGGCCTGGGTTCAGAATTAGCAAGTACCAGGGTGTCCATACCCTTAGTAAACTCCTAACAAACTACCGTCCTATTGCGCTCCTGCTGACCCTCAGTAAACTCCGGGAGAAGCCTATCCATCGCCAGGTGTCTAACTTCATTGCCAACTTTAACCTGCAACCTCCTGCTCAGCATGGCTTTAGGCCAAACCACAACACCATGACAGCCCTAGTGCAATTCACCAGTGATATCAAATCTGCTATGGACCAAGGCCAGCTTACTGGGGCTGTTTTTATTGACATGTCAAAGGTGTTTGACTCGGTTAACCACAACCTGTTCCTGCATCAACTAGGCTCTATTGGTGCCTCCCAATCCACAATTGTCTGGTTTGCCAGCTATCTGAGGAGCCGCTCCAAGTCTGTCTCCTGTCATAAAGTTCTCTCTGCCCCTGTCCTGCTTCGTTTGGGAGTCCCACAAGGCTCCATACTTGGGCCCCTGCTCTTTTCTTTGTTCATCAATAGCCTACCTTCGGTACCCTCCCACAGTCTCTCCTTACTCTATGCTGATGACTTGGTTCTCTATGTCTCCTCCAGCTCTATTCATGAAATTAACTCCCACCTCTCGCCTGATCTTCATCGTATCCAAACTTGGCTTACGTCCCACCGCCTAATGCTAAATGCTGCCAAGACCCAGGCTATGCTCTTTGGGTCAAAAAGGAAATCTGTCACTTCAACTCCATCTCTCCAGGTTTCTTGTCTTGATGGGTTCCTTGTGGAAGTAACTCAGTCCTTCAAATACCTAGGGGTCATGGTGGATCCATCTCTTAACTTCTCTCTGCATGTCAAAGCTGTCTGCAAATCAGTCAATGCTAAAACTGGACTGGCTTACTGAATCCGTCAGCTTCTAACCCCTGCCACCAGGATCTCTGTAGCACAAGGCCTTCTCCTCCCTGGACTCTGCTACACTCTGCCTGTCTTCACTATGGCACAGGCAAGCATCTTGCAAATGTGGGACATTGCCTACAACAATGTCTGTAGATTTGTGCTATCTGCTCCTCATCTTATGCACCACTGTACTCTCTACTCTGACCTCCACTAGTTGTCTCCTTCCTTGCATCGAGCTTATTCATTAGGTTGTCTGACTGACACAACATTATCCGTTCTTCTATCCCCTCCACACTCGCTGCTATGCTCACCCCCATGGACTGCCCTCGTTCCCTCCGTTCCATGTCTTTTGCTCTGTTATCTGTCCCAAAATGCTGTACCAGGATGGGTGAACTTGCCTTCTCCTTCTATGCCCCCAAATTTTGGAACTCTCTCCCACTTGATCTTAGGCACTCCAAATCCCACCCCACTTTCAAGAAAGGCCTCTCCAATTACCTCGCCTCCCTTGACATTTGTAAATGTCCCTAGCTTCACGAGTCATGCAAATCTACCATTGACCTGCACTTAAATTTCCCTGTGGCCTCTTGATTCCTCCCATCCCCTCTCTTTCTCAGCTGCAGCTACTCACTTTGTTCCCTGTCTCTGCCTGGGAATTTTCTCCTTGCTGACTTACCAACAGCACTGTCATGTTTTGTACATTATTAACAATAAATTGTGCCTTTTTGTTTGTTTTGTTCCTATTATACTGTGTGATATGTACCTCCTCTACATACTATGTAACTTGCACTTCAGTATAACTGTTTGCAATCTCCTATTGTACAACACTGTATATGTATTTGTTTTTTTACCTTTTCCTTGATTTGTACTCTCCCGGGTCATACATGAAAATAGGCATTTCTGTCTAGTGCACTAACCCGGTTACCAAAAGCAAATAAATAAATCAAATAAATAAATATTTTGCTGCCTCCACCCAGAGTAGTGCTTAAGTGGGTCCTGAACAGAATCGGTATAACCATCTGGGAAGCTATAACCACCCACAATCCCGCCTAGTGACCTTGTACCTGTAAATTGGAACCAGTTGCAGCATTCAATCGACAATTTATAATAGGCATTGATAATATGCTGACACACCTTGCACTTACCACCAGGGCTTGGTTTTCTGGCAAACGCACTGGAACCCACTGTAAAAACAGTTTTAAATGCAAGCGTGCACTTTTAAGTTCTTTATCCAGGTTACAGTAACTTTAGACCAGGTAATGATAGACTCACAAGCCAGCTTAAGAGTAAAACAGAAAATCTGGTTTGTTAAGGGGACATGAACAAGGAGGGGGCGAGAATTTAGAATAACGATTACTTTGCTGTACTGAGACTGGTTACTTTGCACACAGTCACTTAAAAGCCCCTGAATTAGACAGTCTAACAACTACTGGGTACCCAGAGTCTAATGCTGGCATGCCAGAATGGTTGCCGGCATTGCAGCTGTTGTTGGGGCCCTTGATGGAGAAAATAGTTAAACATTGGCAATGCAAAACAGATTAAGCTGTTTGTATCCAAGGCCAGTTGGCCTAGTCTATTGAAACACATGAACACTGGCTGAACACAATCAGATGGTACCATTTATGATTAAAACATTTGTTGCAGGGAGCTACCCTGGTTGTACTCACTGCAACCAATTTGGCAGATGACAAGACTGGTGAAATGAAGATCTGGTGCTCCATCTGGAAGCTGGTGGGGACCTAGGCCAACACAACTCACCCTCTCCTCATGGCCTTTCCCTGTAGGTGGCCGCAACCTGCGATTAGATGCTGTGCAGGGGCTGAATCCCCAAAGCTGGTCTCTCACCTGGATGAAGCTTCTGGTACAGGAAACAGTCTCTTTCTGGACAGTGTTTGACATGGGCCCACTGTAGAAATGGCTCTGGAAACATTGGCAACTCTGCTGGTGAAACCTCTGGCTGGAAAACAGGTTTCAGTGCTACTAGGCCAGCTCTCACTGTTTTGAACAGAGTCTCGCAGCACCTTTACACCCACACAGCAGATCTTAGACAGCAGGGCTGAATACTTTTCAAACAGTCCCTTTTCAGCTTTCTGGCTGGTTTCTCTCTTACTCCACTGGCTAAGAAATTTCTTGGTCTGCTGGCAGGCAGTTTCTAGAATCGATCCCCACCTGGGACCAAGCTGAACCATAAAAGACAAGGCAGGCTCTTTCTGTGGCAAAACTCATGGTCGCAAAGCACAAGATCCTGTTTGTGGGAGTCTCAAACTGAAGTACCACTTTCACTGTAGTCTCTTTCCTGATTTTAGGCAGTCTGATGCTTTAAATACAACAGGGAGGCAAGTCAGGCCTTTCCCCTGCCGTTTCTCTTCAGCCCTTCTCAGGAGCTGCTTCTTGATGGCTCAAGCTGCTTACTCTCTCCCCTCTACAAGCAGCCGAACTCTTTTTTCTATCAGTTCTCAGACTAGTCCAGTTTCTCTCTATTCCAGTTGCCTAGGGGAGCTGTCAATCACAGTTCTGGTGCTCCCATTTGTTAGTTTAGGTGCCAACCTGAAAAACTACAAAAACTACAGTCTTACCCACAAACCACCACATTAAGGACCCCTCAGGGTCCCCTGAGTCCCGATTGGCTTAAACCTGGAAGTCCCTGACCAAACATGGTGGCTTCCATCGGGAAGTGTACACTGCAAAGAAGGAAGGTTAAACAAGTGGCCCTAATTTAAAAGCAGTAATGAATTAGAAATAAATATTTACAGTACCATGTAGAGCTCCCTCTACTTTGTTCGTGACAGCAGATTGGGGCAAATTAGAGAAATGCCTTGCTGGTTGTAAGCTTTAGAACACTCTGACCCAGCCCAGGCTACTTGCAGTATACACACTGGCTGTGGCACTTAAAGGGACAGTTCACAGACACTAGCATGACACTCTCATGCAGATCAACAGGGAACACCAAAAACCATGGATTTACCAGTCTTGAAGGACATCTGCCTGGCAGTGGGCATTAGTGGAGCCCTGGGAGACACTTAAGATAAGCCCCCCAATTTTGGGGGGAGCTAAAAGTGCTTTCATCACTACAAGTTAAGGACCATATACTGAATTATAGCAAATAGAATACACCCATAACCAGACAGATAACAGCATAATGGTAGCTTGATCTCATGGTTTATGCATGCCTTCAGAATCCTGTAACATTATAACCTTATAGTGTATAGTGGAATGCTGCTATGCATGAAATTCCATGCCTGGAATATGCTTGTTCTGCTGCAATAGTGATGTCATTATATTGTTTTACTGCAGTAGTGATGTCACTACTGCAGCAGAACCACTTGGAATGCTGGCACATTGTTGCTTTCCTCTATTTAATTCTGTGGTGACAGTTCTAGAACCTCTAGAGACTTTTCAGGTCAGATTCATTATGAAAAAGAGAAAGAAGAAACAATGCACACATTTCACATAATACTATTATACACTATAAAAAATACAGGACGAGCAACTTTATGCACAACCTGTGTGTTCTGTCACCTCGGGGTTCTGATTTCCATAGACCTCTCGAGCTTCACTCTTGAGGTCAGAGGGAATCAGAACCCCTCTGTGGTGTTCTCTATATTGTGTAAATTTTGGTATATGTTATTGAATATATATATTTTGTCCATGGAAAAAGCTTTGTCATATTTTATTTTTTGCAAAAACAAATTTTAGATTTATTTTCTGTCTACCAAGTCAGTCTCTATAACTGTAAGCTATTCACACTTCTACAGTGGAGCCCACAGGATGCAACACAACAGCACAGATTCCTGCATGACAAAAGGGATTCACTGCCATCAAAATTACTTTGTTTCCTGCAGTAGCTCAGCTGCAGGATTCTGCAGTATTGTATTGCATCCTGGAGGGCTCCACAAGTATTTCTGTAACTTTGCAGTTTTTTGGTTTTTTTTTTACCCTGTGTTTATGCTTCTTCTGACCTCCTCTCTCCACTCTCTCGGACATCCTTGATCCAGTCGCAATCTGCCCCTAGAGTGCTTATTCCACTAGTCCCTAGGTACCCAGTAGCCCCCCGGGCAGGTGAGGAGGGACCCCAAAGCCTTCTCTGATTCAATCCTTCTATTGTCGTGGACCCAGCACAGCAGATTCTGTCACAGCTGTCCGGAAATGTAGCGTGAGGTGTCGTCACCTAGGAGAGAACGAGGGTTTTTTTCCTCCTTTTTACGCCCTACCCTTGAAGTCAGCATGCAATGGGGGCCAATGAGCCTGCGACTCCTGCTCCGCCCCCTGCTGACTTCTACCCAATACTCTAGTTGCTGCTCCCATCTACCTCACCTTCCACCCAAGCTCTCCTAGATGGTGGTATTGCGTTGGGAGTGTGCAGTAATCCCCCCCAGGGAAGGAGAGCTGCCATTGGGCGCTCAATCCTTCTCCTCCCTGGCTGACCCCCAGCAACCTGTGCTCGCTCCCGAACACTGGTTGCCGACGTGGAGCGAGTTAAGGTGTCCGGTGCCTCAGCCCTCAGTGCCACCGGGCTACTACAACTTTGCAGATTTTTAACTATTTAGCCATTTTAATCCTGCATAGTTACCCTGCCCCCCATGGTTTGTGATAACATCATCCCATTTGTCTTAGATGCTATTCAAGCTTGCCATGATTGGATAGTCCCCTGCAAAGGTCCTCCAACCCTTGCTCACAGAAGCTGATTCTCAATGTCCTTGCTATGTCACTGCTTTTATTGCCTTGCTAATGCTACTGCAGAGGTCAATGTCATTATGTATTTCTGCATATTACCTACTGCTGTTTCCCACCTGTACTCTGTAACTTGTACCACCTTCCTTATCCCTTCCCGAGCTCTCTTCCCCCATCCACAGCTCACAACTGAAAATAAGACTCTCTTGATCTCATTTATGTTTATGAGGTAAAATAATTTAAAATATATTAACTTAAAATTTTGTCAGCATTATTGTGAAAACAAATCCTATCTTGTCCACTGACAAATTGAGCTAGGTGTTTGACATCGTTAATGCAGTAGATACAGGCATTAGGCTAAGACCAGTTTATGCTGAATAACTCCTGCTTCTAGCTGATTTCGTAGCTGGGAGGATTGAAACCCAGGGAGGTGAAGTCACTTACTTTACGTGGTCCAACAATATATTACATTCCTTTGGCATTTGTTCAGCATATCAGTCAGTGGGCCCTCGGCTAGCCTAAAGCCTTGTCCTAGTCTCCTATTTTGTCTCCCACTTTTTCATTTTTCCACAAATCCTCATCTGATTATAGGCTGCAGGACAAGCAAACAGCACTTGTTGTCAACATCATTGTTGCTGTACGAGTAATGCTGGGCAGAATTCAAAATTTCTGCTTCTGCCAGAATGCCACAAAGTTCTGTGATTTTTTATTGAATACTTCAAAATTCTACCCATGTAGAATCTGTGGAAATCCACTCAGTTTCCAGCCATGTGGAATCCATAGAAATCTACTTGATTTCCACCCATGTGGAATCTGCAGAAATCTACTCCATTTCCACCATGCGGAATCCACAGAAATCCACTCCATTTTTCAATAAACATTGCAAAATTTCACCGTTTACATTGATGCCTAGTCTATGCTCTATGAAAGAAAAAAAAAGTACTGGAAAATTTGCAGTTTACATTAACGTTAGTAAAACATTGCACAGTTTAAATGAACATTTTGTAGTTTATTTATTGGCAGGAAAAAATCTGCAGAACATTGTGGAAGTCGAATGGCAGCATTGCCAGGATTCTGCCAGCTGAGTTTCTCATGCTACACACCATTGCCTATGAGTTGGCCAGAAGGGGCTAACATAGCATGGCACTTCTGTTCCTTGGAGGAAGACTGCATCACTCCCAATATGTGTTTTACAAAGTTGCTGACCAGTGCCCAGGAAGTCAAGTCTGTTTAGGGGAGGCAGTATGGTGCAGTGATTAAGAGCACTGGAGCTGCAAATGTGGAGAACTGGCTTTGAATCCTCCAACCACCACTTGAATACTGTGTGACCATGAATAAGTCAGTTAACTTTCCTGTGCTCCCAGTATGCACCTGGAAACAAGCCTGAGAATAGTGTGCCTTTCCTGGCAAAAAATTGTAAAACAAATAAATAAAACATTTCTGCATTGACCAGGTTTTGTAAAGCGGTGGAAAATTAATGGCTTAAAACACCTGAAAATGAATTTTGAAAGTTAACTTTTCACCATCCAAACAGCATAAACATCATAAATTAATTTGTGACTTCAAGCTCTTACAGTGTATCAATTGATGGAGCCTGCTTTCAAAGTTACCAGTGCACACCGTAATTAGTTCGGGTAGGATAGATTACAGCCAGGTGTACTGTTTGAAGTGATTGCAGGTCTTTTGTTAATTGTCTGTGGAATATTGGTGCTGTGCTAATTCTACAGGCATTTCTGGAATCTCAGCACATGAAAACTCTTTGTGTTTGGCCAGCGTGACACAACATTTGTAGGATACTTCACTTTATTACAGAGATCAGGGATTTTGGCTCATTAAAATGAAGGATGACATTGTAAATAGTTCCAATCAGAGGAATGGCCACAGGGTAAACACTGAGCTTCTTAAGCTCAGATAGGCCGCATTCCCAAGGTTACAAGGAGTCAGAAACAATCTAAAACTCCATAAGTCTGATATTTAGAACACTGCCAAGGCACAGAAACACAGGCATGCATAAAAATGTCTTCACAGTTTTACCAGTGTTGCCAGTTCCTACAAAACAGTGTTTTCAAAGCAGCTAAAAATAATGTTCACAATAATGGTTACTGGCATGCTTGTGTGAGGAAAAAGAGGTCATTGTGTACCAAAGAGTCATGCACACTTATTTACTTGAATAATTCTGACTAGTGGACCAAATCCCTACTGTTGTTTTCTAATATATTTGTAAATATAAATGAAAGTTTGCTTTGCTCAGCTGCTGGAGAAGGGTATTCATGAAATGCATTTGTTTAATAAAATGCAGAGATTATAAGTAGGGGTAGTCATGCAATGTCAGGAGCTTCCTTCCCAACCTGAGGCAGGGAGTATCTGAAATATGAACATATGAAAACTGCCAGCAGAATAAGGCCTAGTGGTCTTTTGAGTCTGCTCGTATTGCAGGCCCCACCGTCTACTAAGGACTCTGCCCCCCCAACTGATACCCCCTCCATTCCAGCCATTCCCTTTTGACCTTGACTTTACCTTTTACCCTGTCCCATCCCCTTTTGAAGCCCTCCATTGTTTCTAGTGACACTGCTTTCTCAGGGAGCCCACTCCACCCCACAACCACCCTGTGCATAATGAAATGTCACCAGGACTCCCTCCTGAACCTCCCCCTCCAGCTTAAGGTATTCCCTCATGTTTCTATTTCCACTGAGCCTGAAGAGGCTGTCATTGTCCACCTTGTTAATGCCCTTCAAATACTTAAAAGGTTTCAGTTATGTCAACCCCTCCCTCCTCTCTTCCAAGAAGTACATGTTCAGGGCTTCCAGCCTCTCCTCGTATGTCCTGCCCTGCGACCTTTAACCATCTTTGTCTCCCTCCTCGGGACCACCTCCAGCAGGTTAATGTCCTTCCTCAGGTAGAGATGCCAGTACAGCACACTGTACTCTAAGTGCAGCTACACCAGCTATCTATATAATTGCAGTATGACTTTCTCCCACTTGCTGCTGATCCTCCTGGCAATGCAGCCCAACATTCTATTGACTTCTGCTGCCGTTTTCTTGCATTGTGAGAAGTGCTTCAGGTCACTAGTGCTCAGCACCCCCAGGTCTTTCTCTTCCTTGGATTTGGTTACAAGCACCTCTCCCAGGATATACTCCATCTTCAGATTCATGGCTCCAATGTGAATGGCCTTACACTTCTTCACATTAAAGCCAAGTTGTCATATTCCAGACCACCGCTTGAGCTTGGACAGGTGTTCCTTTAGGTTTCTTATATCTTCTGCTGTATCCACTCTCCTGCAGAGCTTGGTGTCATCTGTGAACAAGCAGATCTTGCCTTTAATGCCTTCTCCAATGTCATTAATGAAGACATTCAACAGCACCAGCCCAAGCACCGAGCCCTGTGGAATCCTGCTGGTGACAACCATAGAAACTGAGAGCTCCACCACATCCACCACCCCTGGTCCTGTATTTCAGCCAGCTAGCTACCCATCAAGTGCATTTCTCCCCTAGCGCTAGATCCTTCAGCCTTCTCATCAATCTCCTATGGGACATGGAGTCAAAGGCCTCGCTGAAGTCCAGTCACAGGATATCAGCCACTTGGCACTTGTCTATTGTTATAGCGACCAAGTAAAAAACAAAATTGATCAAGTTTGTTTGGCAGGATCTACCAGTCATGAATCCATGTTTTTGCTCATCCTGGTGCTGTTTTCTTTCAGGTAACTTACCAGTCTTTCTTTAAGTATGGTCTCCATGAGCTTATACACAACTGAGGTCAGGCTAACCAGTCTATAGTTGCCTGGTCCATCCTTGGGTCCACTTTCGTGGAGTGGCACTACATGCGCTGTTCTCCAGTCAAACGGTACAAACCCCAACTCAAGCAAACTATTAAACTGGTCAGCCAGGGAGCCTGAAAGTCCTCAGCTAGTCCCAGCAACACTTTTGGACTGATGCCATCTGGGCCCAGGGATTTTTCTACCCTCAGGGTCAGCAATCCTTTCTTCACTCTGTCCTCACCTCTCTGTGCCCTCTCTCCAACCTTCCTCCTCCTCCTCTCCCTCTAGGGTAATGGACCATTCCTCTTTTTTGTGAAGACTGAACAGAAGTACCCATTCAGCACCTCTCCCTTATCCCAATTTTCTTCCTCCCATTCCCCCCCCTTAAGCCATACTATTTTATCTTTCTTGTCCCTATTTTCATTACTATACTTAAAAAAGGCTTTTTCTCCTTTTCAAATCCCCTCCACTAACTGCAGTTCTCTGTGGGCTTTAGCCTGCAAGACTACTTTTCCTGCCTTCATGGCTCTCCTTTGGTACTTCTCCCTCTGGGTCCTCCTGAATTTCCTGTAGGCAGTCCCTTTGTCTCTGACTGCCTGGGCTACCTTACAGCTAAACCAGAACGGTGCTTTGGCCCTTGAGTTTTTCCCCTATTGCCTAATACACTCCTTTGTGGCTGCCACTTTTTCCTCCTTAATGATGAACCACTTCTGATCCACCTCCACCTTTATGCTGATACCGGATAGGTGACACTTTAGCAGCTCCCTGATCTTTCTGAAGTCTGCCCTTTTGAAGCTTAGGACCGTTGTCTTTGTGGGTACCTTCTTCCTCCCCATGTCCAACCTGAACCACACCATGCTGTGGTCAGCCCCACTCAAGAGCTCCTCTACCTGGATGTGATCCCCATTCATCAGTACCAGATCAAGGATTGCTCTCTCCCTAGTGGGTACCATGACACCCTGAGCCTAGAATCCACTCTGCACTGCATCCAGAATTAACTGACTCCTGGCACAGGTCATGGTGGGGAATCTTCCAGTTCACCTTCAGCAGTTTAAAGTTCTCTACTATTACCCCATCCCCTTTCCCCGCAGTAGCCCGTATTATGGATCTCAGTTCCATGTCCCTTTTCTCCTCTAGGTGATCTGTAAACTACCCTCAGTGTTACTTTCTTTTCCCTAGTGGATTGCAACTGCACCCACAGCACCTCTGCCATCCCCTCTTCTGACTCCTCCATTGTACACATTATTCCTTCTCTTACATATACCACAAATCCTTTTTTCCTGTTCCCCTTTCTCTTCTGTACAGCTTATGCCCAGGGATCAAGAGATCCCAGTCATGGTTTGGAGTAGCACAAGTCTCCATGAGTGCTGCAGTGTCCACCCACCTCTCTGCCAACAATGCCTGCAAGTCTACTACTTATATAGTCTCATACTTGTGATATCACTTCCTGTGCATTATTTTTACTAAGTCCCCACTTTCCCTTTAGCAGGTTATACCAGCCTGCCACCAGAGGGACCCCCTGACTACTCACGTCAGTCTCACTATCTGAACTTCCCCTCCTCCTACTTCCTGGAACCCCTCTACCCACATACACTACTCCTCTTCCCTTACTCTCAATCCTGTCTCTGACCACACCTCATACCCATACCCAGACTCCAAGCTAGCCCTGCCCAACCATCAGACCATACCCTAGCATGACACTAACCCTCAGTGACCACTAGGAGTCGCTATTTTCACCCTGGATTTGGCCCAATTCCAGCCAGCTTTGAACCACCCAGAACGTGGAATCCCACACTCGCCCAGGTCCTTTTTCACTTGCCCTACCAGGGATTTGAACCTTGTACTCTGTCCACCAGAGTCCGTGACCCTACCACTAATCCAAAGTGGTGTCCACGCTTTCTTGGGGGCAGCCAAGATACTTGAACCCTTTCTGCCCTGCTGCTACCATAGGCATTATATTTGCACACCTTCTTCTCAAATGTCTCCCGCTCATTCTCCTGCTAGTACACACATCCCATCAGCCAGGCATATTCACAGGCCCACTTATCCCAGCACCCCCAACTCCCTCTGGCCTAGTCCGATCTCACCCTACACTGACCATGTACCCTGGCCCACGGCACCCACCCCCTATCTACCCCCCCACTGCCTATCCTGACTCTCCATGGTTGGAACTCGTCCTTGCCCTCCCAAACCTTCGAACCCTGCCCATTCCTTGCTCCGCCATGGCCACCTCCCCACCCCAGCGTGCACCAGGGAAGTTGACTTGCTGCCACCCCTGGACCAGAGCTTTGGTCCTCCTTCTACTACTATCTGGCAACATACATCCCAACCCAGGCCCAGCCCCCTCCCACCCATCTACTTGGCCCACTGGCCTCCAAATAGCCTCCATGAACATATGCAGCCTGCTGAAAAAATTTGATGCCCTCCAGTGCTGGGCCATGGCACATCAACCAGACATCATAGCCCTGGTTGAAATCTGGTTGTCCAAATCCACCCCTAACTCATTTGTCTCCCTCCCTGGCTATACCTTATACAGGGAGGACCAAGTAGGCAAATGAGGGGGAGGCTGTGCAATCTATACTAGGGACACAATTACTGGACAAGCACTCCCTACCCCTCGTCCTGTAAAATGGGGCCCAGGCCTCTACCTCAACCTCACCCCTGACCTCTAGGGGCCCTCTATCTCACCACTGCCTACGTTCCCCAAAGAACCAGAACCCAGCACTGGTATCTTTAACTGACTATCTGGCCACCCTCCACCATAAGGTGGAGCAAATCCTAGTTGGTGTCCTTAACATAAACTGGCTCAGCACCTCCTGTTCCACAATCTGAGACTCATTTGCCGCCCAAGACCTGATGCAACTCATCACCCAGCCCACTAGAATAAACCCAAAAAGAGGAACCAGCACCCTTCTGGATGTAATTATCACCAACCAACCCCAAAAAATCCAAAACATCCAGGTCCTACCGGATTCCCTAAGTGACCACTCCCCTATCCTATTTCTTTGGGCAGTCCCTAATCCCAAACCCAAAGCCCAGAACACCCTCCGCAGGCGCTTCTGCCCTGGTGGGTTGAAAAAACTTAAACAGTTTCTCACCCAGATAAACTGGTCCCCCATTCATCGTGCACCAGACATTGACACTGCCCTCGCCTTCTTCTCCCAAACCTTCAACAAGGCCTGTGATCTCTTTGCACCCTTCACCAAAATCCGATCCAAAAAACAGAATGCACCCTGGGTTAGCCCTGCCCTTCTACAATTGCTTAGAAATCGGATAACCTCTGTCACCTTGCACTGAAATGGGCCGGCTGTCTGATAGACATGCATACAATGCAGTCTGAATAATTGCTTTGTGAAGGTCCGCCGGGTGCCAAGGCTGACCATTACCAGGCCACCCTCACCTCCTCCTAGGGCTTGGCCCGGACTTTCTGAGATAATATTAAACAGTTAAATAGAAAATCATGCTCCCCTCCCCCATCCCAGCTCACTAGTGATGGTACTACCTCCACCGATCCTGCCTTCATAGCTAACTGCCTCAACACCTCTTTCACTGACCTTAGCTCAGTCCTCCCCAGTAATTCCTTTGACCCTCCCCCCAACCAACCTCCCCCAGTCCACCACCACCCCAGCTTCCACCTGCGCAAGGTATCTGCCCCGGAAGCCAGACCCATCCTAATCAAAGCATTAAATGGCAACAGTCCGAGCAGTGACTCACTGGACCCCAGTATCCTCAGGCTGGTGCTAGTTGAAGTCCTTGCCCCGCTCACCAGCCTACTAAACCAATCGCTCTGCCTGGGACAATTTCCCACTGCTTGGAAAATAGCCATAATCACACCCATTCATAAAGGGAGTGACAGGTCCTCGGCCAACAACTACCGACCAATCTCCATCCTCCCCCCCCCCCAAAGCCCTGGAAAAAGTGGTGGCCATTCAAATCACTGAATATCTGACTAAGCATAACATCTTATGCCCAGAGCAGCATGGGCTTGTGCTGGTCACAGTACCAGCACTGCACTAATTGAATTCTCCAATTTTTACACTCTTCCTGGACACCAGCTCCTAGCTGGTGCAGTGTTCATCGACCTATCAAAGACTTTCGACACTGTCTCCCACCCTCTTTTGCTGAACGCCCTCTGCCACACTGGTCTCTTGGCTGGCCCTCTAGCATGGTGCTTAAGCTATCTAGACGCTCACTCACGGTGTGTTAAAATCAATGGGACACTCTCTGATGCCCGTCCCATACACTCGGAGGTTTCCCAAGGCCCCATCTTCGGCCCCCTTCTCTTCTCACTCTATCTGAACACCCTGCCCAGTGCATGCTCTGGCAAAATTCTTCTGTATGCAGACGATGCTGTCATTTTTGTCACCCACCGCAATCCCATCTCCCTTCAGGACTCCCTACAACAGTCCTTCAATGATGCCGAAGCCTGGTTTAAGGAGCACAGACTCATCATTAATCTTAGAAAAACCAAAGCTATGCTCTTTGCCCACCCCCAAAACAAAGCTAGCAACCACCCACTCCATATCCTTCCTAGTACCAAACAACCACTGGAACAAGTCTGCTCCTACAAATACCTTGGGGTTACCTTCGACTCAGCCCTCACATTCCAAGACCACATTGATGCCCTTGCATCCGCCACTAACATACAGCTTGGCATCCTCTTCCGCCATAGAAACTGCCTTGCCCCAACTGCTCTTCGGCTCGCTATTATGTCCTCAGTACTGTCCCTTGCAGACTATGGCCTACCAGTCTATGGTGCTGCCGACACGACTGCCCTCAAAAAAATTCACATAACCCTAAATAAGGCTTGCAGACTGATTACTGGTGCCCCCAGGCTTACACACACCTGTCAACTGTATGACGAAGCTAAACTCCTTACCCTTGATGAACGGCTTCGCTATCAAACCTGCCTCCTCACAAAACCTACTGGCTCTCCTCCAGGGTGACAGCATCCATCCACCGATCCCACCTACTATTGCAACACGGTCCTCCAACAAGACCGCTCTTCTGGTCCCCAGATCAAGAACCACCCATGGTCAGAGGTCCTTCTGCTACAGAGCCCCATCCTGGTTTAACTCTGTCCCTGCCCCCATCACCAATGCCACCACTATCTCCAAATTCAAAACCACCCTTCGAAGCCAACTCCTCAACACTCGTAGCTGCTCCTGTCTCTGAATGAGGCCTCAACCTCAACCTCTCCACTCATGACACTGCCCACCGGGTGGCTCTCCACCTAGCCCACCCCACCACCTCTTCCCCAGCACACCATACCTATGTATAACCTGGCCAGTGCCTGCTGTTTTATGGTAATGTCAGTAGATTGCTCAATATATGAAACCAACTTGTGTAAGACCTATTTCAATTACTTGCACCCTGTAACTTAAATGTATTTTGTTTGACCTCAGTGTGACATGGCGCCTCTGATGAACGCCTATTTCAGCAAACCTGTGCTATGTAACCTAAAATGCTATGTATGTCCTCAATGTGACGAGGTACCTTTGGAAACGAGCCCCAGGCTCAAAGGTTGTAAACTGATTTTCACAAATAACTAAAAAAAAAATAAATAAATAAAGTCCTCCATCAAGACTTCGTGCATTCAGGGACACTGACTTTCACCATGAATCTGAGCCTCTCACCCTGGCCCAATTTTCCTCACTCTTACTGTCCTTTCTGTGCTCCCACCTCCCACCCATTGCTCCCCCTTTTCTCCCTTAGATTCTCTGATATTATTTCCTTTTTATGCTTCCATATCTTTTAATGTAACTCCCTTTTCCTGTAACCCCCATTCCATCTGCTCCATACCAGCTGCTGCCCCCTCCCCCATCTTCCAAACCTTACTCCTAAATCAACCTGCGTGGATTCGGGGAAGGCCTGTTAGCCTCCTCTTTCTGGAGACTCTTGGCTCGAAGATCCATTCTGCACCCCCACTAGTTGAAATTTAGGCCTCAGTTATGTACTCTCCAATCCTGCCCCTAAGGAGCCTGGAACTCCCTCTGCTTAGGTGCAGACTATCTGCTGGGTGTCACAAACCCCACTCAGCAGGTCAGACCCTCTGCTCCCACAGTGACAACCTCCAAGTGTAGTATTGTGAACAGTTAACAGAACAGGGTAACCCTCCTGTCTGTTTTGTGGGTTCAAATCAACCTTTGGTCTCAAGTTCTGGAGGGATTCAAACTGTGAGCCTCTTGCTAGCATACCCAATGTACAGGCTCAGATAATTCTGCTCTTCGGGGGGATGCCAGATATCTTTTGCCTATGGGCACCTAACCAGGTGTACAAAATGAACCCTTAAAAACTCTATGAAAGACTGTAGGAAAAATTCTTACCTTTTCCCAGTTTGGTAAAACCAGTAAGCTTTGTACAGTGTCAGCTTTAACCATATATGCTTCACTTGTCAAGAAAAAGAATTTCAAAGGCACACCAAGTAGTCCCTAAAGTAGAAGTTTACTTAAAAATAGATACAAATGTAAAATGTAAATACAGAACCATATATCACAAAAACATACAATCACTTAAAATAATTAGGTTTTAAATATAACAAAATCTCCTACCACAGTACCCTTAGACTTGCCTAATCTAATGTATTCTTCTAACAGTGCCTGATGTTGCTTTTTTAGCATCCAAACATGTGTGTGTAAAGGGAATACAGACTACAGTTTTAAAACTGGCTTTGCCAAGCTCTTTGCATGAGGTCACCTAGCTCCTCCCTGTCAGAATATAAAAATTATACAACCAGAATGTCCTCACTAAGAAGGTAAATTAAATAAGGTTAATTTCTAAGGCCTTCTTTCATCCATGAGCAACATCCTGCTTTTACAGACATCAGAGGAACATTTATGACTTCGCACCAGTATCATAACCTGGTTTTCCTCCTCTAAACATCATAAAATAGATATTTTCTATCCTGTCAGCTGGCAAGCTACAATTAAGCTAATAAATAGGAGATCCATAATTTAGGTATCTTCTAGCCTGTAATTATCTCTTGGCCTTCCGTGTAACACCTTGTAGCTAAAACCTTGTGGGAGGGGGTCATTCCACAGTCTGTTTCAGCATGTCTCATGGGAGACACTCAATAACACATTTTTTTATATTACAAAAATCATACAGTGATCAGAACCAGCTGTCCAAGCGTCACAATCCTCCCTACCTAGACTGAATTTGGGGGCTCTATCCCCTGCATGGGATAAGCTTCCCAAATCAGTTCACTCCTCGTAGACGCGAGACAACCCATCTGAGTTCTGATTTTTCACTCCAGCCCTATGTAGAATTGTCATGTCATACCCTTGCAAAGTAAGACTCCATCTTAACAATCTACCATTGTTTTTTTCCCATCTGCATCAGCCAAACCAGGGGGTTGTGGACAGTCTGTACCACAAAATGCTGCCCATATAAGTATGGCTCTAACTTCTTTAGGGCCCACACTATGGCAAGACACTGTTTTTCCACAGTAGAGTACGCCTGCTCCCTGGGAAGTACCTTCTTACTCAGATACGCTACAAGGTGATCTTTCCTTTAGCTGGATGTCTGACTCAGTGCTGCCCCAAAAGCCACATCTCAGGCGTAAGTCTGAACTATAAAGAGTCTTCCATAGTCAGGACTTGTCAAAACAGGAGCACTGCACAGTGCCTCCTTCAGTAGGGTAAAGGCTTCTTCACAGGCTGGTTCCCAGGTAATTTTCTTTGGCATCCTTTTCTTTATCAGGTCAGATAGGGGAGCAGCCAGGGTACTGTAATTGGGTATACATTTTCTATAGTACCTTGCTGTCCCAAGAAAACTCCTGACATGCTTCTGCATCTCTGGTCTGGGCCATGCCTGAATTACCTCTATTTTTATTTGGTTAGGATGGAGCTGTCCCAGGCCTACCACATGCCTGAGGTATGCCACTTCTTCCATGGCCACCTGACACTGCCCGGCTTTGACAGTGAGCCCGGCCCTCTGTATCCTGCCCAGCACTTCCCTAAGGTGGGACAGGTATTCCTCCCAGCTGGCACTAAAGATGGCAATGTCATCTGGGTAAGCCATGGCATACTCCTCAGCACCATTTAACACCTCAGGGTTTTAAATAATTGATTAGCAGTTTTTTCCTTGGGACAATACTAACTATACAGAAAGCATTTATACAGGCTTTCTAGAAGTGTTATATTTGTTAAACACAGTGAGGCAAGTGCTATGCATTTTCACAATGTTTTAGAACTTTTATGAGCAAAACGCTAATCAATTTTTGGAATTAAATAAAACCCTGCACCTGGTTCACTAACCTTTGGAAAGTGGCTGGGGCATTCTTCATTCCGAAAGGCATTACTTTAAATTCAAATAAGCCTATTGGAGTGATGAAGGCCAACCTTTCCCTAGCTCTGTCCATCAACTCTACCTGCCAATACCCATTGGTTAGGTCAATGGTCGTAAGGTAGGTCACTCCTCCCAACTTGTCTAGGAGGTCATCCGTCTGGGGCATTGGGTGGGCGTCTGACTTTGTGACTGCATTCAGTCCATGATAGTCCACACAGAAATGAGTAGAGCCATCTGGCTTGGACACAAGGACTATGGGTGAGGCCCAGGGGCTGTGGGATCTCTGGATTACCCCCAAATCCAGCATCTCCTCCACTTCCCTCCAAATGTCCTTTTGGACAGCCTCTGACACCTGATATGCTGTCCACTGTATGGGCATCTGTGTCCCTGTCTCCACATCACGAGTCGCTAGGGGAGTTAGTCCAGGCTTGGTGCTAAACAATGGGGCAAAGTCTTCTAAAACCTCCCTTACTTCCTGGATCTGGTCTGGGGTCAGCTGGGGAGACAATTTTACTGCCTCCACAGAGGACTCCCGCTTGCTTTCTTCCAACAAGTCCAGAAGAGGGTCTCCTTTGTCCGTCCCTTCCCCAGTACTGCACACTGCAAACACCAAGTCAGCCCTATTTGTATATGGCTTCATCATGTTGACATGGTACATCCTTTCTGTCTGTCTTCTGTCAGGCAACTCTATAATGTAGTTCACGTCATTTACCTTCCTAACTACTTTGTAGTTGTACGGTCCTGCCCACTCAGCCTGCAGCTTGTCTTTCTGGACCAGAATAAGGACCATGACTTCCTGACCCACCATGTATGAGCGAGCTGTGGCTCTGCAGTTGTACCACAATTTTTGTTTCTGTTGGGCAGCTGCCAGGTTGCTCTGGGCTGTCCCCAAAAGCTCCTTAAGCCTTTCCCTAAACCTATGGACATAATTCACAATGGGAGTGCCCTGGGTGGTGTGTTTGCCTTCCCAGTCCTCCTGGATCAAGTGTAGGGGCCCAAATACCCGATGTCCATATAAAAGTTCGAAGGGGGAAAATCCTGTCGACTCTTGGGGCACCTCTCTGTATGCAAACAACAGGTGGGGAAGGTATTTCTCTCAGTCCCTCCCATGCTGTTCAGCAAATGCCCAGAGCATTGACTTCAGGGTACCATTGAATCTTTCCATAAGCCCATTGGCTTGTGGGTGATACGGTGTTGTGCATCTCTGCACCTCCCCTCACTTCTCCCACAAACATTTCATCAGGTCCGACATGAAGGAACCCCCTCAATCAGTGATAACCTCCTGCAGAAACCCAGCACCCCGCCTCTCATCATTCTCACTTTGCCTCTCAGTGTTCTTGCTCCCTCTTCTCCTCTGCAGCTCGCCGCTCTTGCTTTGCCTCACAGTGTTCTCAGTCCGTCTCCCTCTGGAACTCCAGCTCCATTCTGTTCAACTCAATTTGCAGCCTGAGTACTTCTGGATCCAGGATACTGGTGACCTTCCCCTGCTGCTCTGGCCCTTCATTGACACTGGCCCTATTGCCCTCCTCATTGGATCTGGACACTGCACTGGCCGCTAGCCCTGCCACACTCAAGGTTTGGTCCTTTTCAGTTACTGTCTGTGACTCGATGCTCTGGGTATCTGCTACCATCAGGGCATCCACGAGGTTCTGTTTGGTGGCTTTCACCTTGAACGGGATTCCTCTGTCCCCGCACAACTGCTTTAAGTAGTCTACAGTGTGCCTGCTGTAGTTGGAAACCATCTTCTTCCCTAACTATGGCTACTCTGACTTGCACTTTAGAAAAAAAATAAAATGGGTAGGAACTTGACTGTACGCCAAGTGATATAGTTCTGTCTCCTTTTTAAAAAATAAATCACTGCCTTTTTCTTTCTTTGCAAGAGAACTGATGGTCTCAAGCTGACACACTGAACAATAAAAGCTTGTAATACCAAAATTATCGCACCGCTGCCAACCAATCTGTCACAAACCCCACTCAGCAGGTCAGGCCCTCTGCTACCACAATGCCAACCTCTGAGCGTAGTATTGTGAACAGTCAACAGAACAGGGTAACCCTCCTGTCTGTTTCATGGGTTCGAATCAACCTTTGGTCTCAAGTTCTGGAGGGATTCAAACTGTGAACCTCTTGCTAGCGTACCCAACGTACAGGCTCAGATAATTCTGCTCTTCGGGGGATGCCAGATATCTTTTGCCTATGGGCACCTAACCAGGTGTACAAAATGAACCCTTATAAACTCTATGAAACACTGTAGGAAAAATTCTTACCTTTTCCCAGTTTGGTAAAACCAGTAAGCTTTGTGCAGTGTCAGTTTTAACCACATATGCTTCACTTGTCAATAAAAAGAATTTCCAAGGCACACCAAGTAGTCTGTAAAGTAGAGGTTTACTTAAAAATAGATAAAAATTTTAAATGTAAATACAGAACCATATATCACAACCTAGAGGTAAGGAGGCCCTTGATCTTTGGCTTCTCCTCTGCTCTCCTCAACCCTTCCCTGTCTGCCTTCTTATCTCGCCAGGGTTGTTCCCCCCCAACTCTACTCCCTTCCCTTTTCACTTCGTCGTCTCCCTCACAAGCCTTCCTAACATCCATCTAAGCGTCCTCACCTCTGACAACAAGTGATTCAGGTTCCTGTACACTGCACAACCACCCAGTTCCCACCCAGGAACAGTGCCATACTGCACCCCCTACAGCACAGTATCTTACCCCTGTCCTCCTGCTGTCTGTACATGCTCCCTCTCCATCACATGCTACCTACACTAGTCCTATTGCTGTCATTTTACAGTTATGGTAATCTCTCCCCTCAGGTCATAACAGTCCTCTGCTACAACTGTTATGTGGACTAACCCCAAACAGGGTGTAGTTGCAACCCCTCCTATTCCTTTGTCAGCTTACCCTAGATAGGGTTTAATTGCAAACCCTCTGATCTCCTGTTCTGTGGTCCTACTCTAGATAAGGGGTACTATAATCTCCTGTACTTCCTCTGTAGGCCTAATCTGGATAGGATGAAGTATCATCCTCAGTGCGTACTTACCATGTAGGTCTACCCCAAATAGGGAGTACCACCTACTACACTATCCTCAACCTCTAATGCTCCTCTTAGTACTTCCCTCTCCCATCTCCTTACCTTGCCTGCTCTCTGCTGAGCAGCATGGCCTGTGTTCTTCACTGCGGAAGCTCAGTGGATGCCCCAGGACGTCACTTAGACAGATGCCACACTCCTGATTCGTGGCACTCACACTTCAGGGTCATTCACATGAAGGATCACTTGGCCCTCTGGGTAATTTATAGTGGACTGCAGCCATGCTACTAGCCAGCTGCACTCACAGAACCTGGCCCCTCAGACCATAGCACAGATTCGGCATCCTAATGAGCCCATCTTGACCTGCCCTCAATGCTCCCAGTCTCCTCTTCCCCCCTTCCAGCAGAGCCCCCAATTTCAGCACAGTTCACAACATTTTTAGGCAAAACCCAGCAATGTAAGACAGCAAGTTTCTTTTAAATCACAGTCCCCTTCAGAAATAAATAGAAACACCTTCTACATCCCTCTGTGGTGCAGTTTTCTCTTCTGCTCAGCATTCACATAGAAATGGAAAAAAAGGCAAGCTTTCTGTTTTAAAGTTCATGGATTGCAACAGCAATACTGGTTAGCTGCAATCATGACAGGGCACCTAATGAATGAAGATGGAGTTGGCATTCTAGCAAGCCTGCCCTAACCCACCCTCAATGCTCCCAGCCTCCTTCTTCCACCCATCCAGCACAGCCCCCAATTTCAGCACAGTTTACAGCACTATTAGGCAAAAATCAGCAAAATAAGGCAGTAAATTACTTACAGAGCACAGTCCCCATCAGAAATAAAGAACAATACCCTCTACCACTCTCCATGGTGCAGTTCCCTCTTCTGCTCTGTGTCCATGATGAAACACAGAAATAGATTCCGCTGTAACCCCTGCAGCTGGATTTGAGGCATCTGATGCTTGGGATGTGAACCCAGGTTACGTATGTGGTAAGCACACTCTCTTTACCATTTGCATATTGAAAGACTCTGTTTCTATTTTTTTTCTGTTTGGCTTATCCACACCATCTCTGGTGCTGCCACCTTCTATTCACCTACTTCACAGCCCAGTCCTTACCATTTCTGGCACTTAAGCCCTCATCCAGGGGGTCAAAAGTGCACAGTGCCTGCCACTGTGGTGGATTCCATCAGGGGTAGGAGGCATCTTCCTTAAGGTCCACATGTGTGTAGTGGACCAGCCAGTAGGTTCCTCAGGAATGAAGAGGTAGTGGGGTCATCCTGTTTGATCCAGGGTGTTTCCTTGCTGTTTTGCCTTTTTTGGTCAAATGTATGGCAGCTTAGATTCAATGCAAAGAAGTGCAAAGTAATGCACCTGGGAAACAAAAACCCAGGGGGAGAGTACATAATGGAGGGAGTTACTAACAACAACAAAAATGGAAAGGGATCTGGGGGTAGTCATATCAAATGACCTAAAGGTAGGTAAGCAATGTGAGAAGGCAGTAAGGAGGGCTGGGGAATACTGGGATGCATAGGGAGCATCACCAGTAGAAAACAGGAAGTTGTTATCACTCTATACAGACAGTTAGTGAGACACCATCTGGAGTACTGCATGCAGTTTTGGAAACCCCATCACCACAAGGACATAGACAGGATGGAGGCAGTCCAGAGGAGGGCAACTAGAATGGTGCGGGATCTGCACCAGAAGCCATATGAAGCGAGATTAAAGGAGCTTAATATATATATATATATATATACCCCTGAGGAAAGGATGGAGAGGGGGGACATGATAGAAACTTTCAAGTACCTCAAGGGAATCAACAGAGTCCAAGAGGGTAGCATCTTTCAGAGAAAGAGATGTGCAAGAACAAGTGGGCACAATTTGGAGATAGAGGGGGGACGTCTCAGGGGCAACGTGAGGAAATATTTTTTTCATAGAGAGGGTGGACGCATGGAATGGTCTTCCTGAGGAGTTAGTGGGGTCAAAAACAGTGGGGGAATTCAAGAATGCATGGGACAGACATAAGGCAATTCTAGTGGGGGTAGAAGGAAGTAAGCTGTTGGTTAACTAGGATCTGTAGCTTATCCAAAAGGTAGGGAAATGGGTAGACTGGGTGGGCCAAGTGGTCCTTATCTGCCATCAAAGTCTATGTTTCTATGTTTCTGTTTTTTCTTTTTGTAGAATTTATTTTATTGACATGTTCAGACATACAGGGCCTCTGCCTTCCTGGAGGAACCACCCAGTCGCGAGGTCGAGAGGGTAGCCGCTGCTGCTCTCCCCAACCCCCCGAGGCGATCCCACAGCCGTTGCAGGTAATTACAATATATACCAGGCCTGTCTGCAAGCTGCTCTGTTTGGACTGCAACTGTACATTTATTCTGCCTTATGGAGAGAGGTAGTGGCTCTGCTTACTGGAGCATTGCAGTCGTGAGTCTCTGTTTGTTCGCCGTTGTGCCTGCCATTTGCTCACTGCCACGCGGGGAACGCCATGCTGCTTTTCCACTGCTGCTGAAGAGGACTAGCCACTGAAGAGGATGAGGAAGGACTGGGACTGGGATTCTGGCGCCATCTTTTGAATTCCTTAAGAGACTTTAATTGTGATCAGTGTACATGTGCTGATAGGTTTATTTAGCCTGGTTGAGCCTTTTGCCTGCTTTTTGGTTCTTTTACCTGTAACCTTAACTGTTGCCTCATTGCTCTTTCTGCTGACCAAATTGCTCGTTTACAGCTCTAAAGATTAGTGTTTCCCTTTTCCTTACAGTATTGTTGTATCACTTGTACTAATGACCAAAATGCTCATTTACAGTTTTGAGGATTAGTGTTTCCCCCCTCTCAGCCCCCCCCTTCGCCCTGCCCTGCCTGCACTCCATCGGACAGCCTGTGTCTCTGTAGACCCTTCCCCCTTGCTCTCCCTGGTATATAGGTGGGCTCACCCTGATTTATTCTCTCTCTACAGGGCCACTGCCTTCCTGGAGGAACCACCCAGTTGAGAGGGTAGTCGCTGCTGCTCTCCCCCACCCCCCGAGGTGATCCCACAGCCGTTGCAGGTAATTACAATATATACCAGGCCTGCCTGCAAGCTGCTCTATGTGGACTGCAGCTGTGCATTTATTCTGCCTTACAGAGAGGGGTAGCAGCTCTGCTTACCGGAGCATTGCAGTCGTGGGTCTCTGTTTGTTTGCCGTTGCGCCTGCCGTTTGCTCGCTGCCACACAGGGAACGCCACATTGCTTTTCCACTGCCGCTGAAGAGGACTAGCCCCACCAGCTTCCCTGGCTGCCCCACTGCCCCCACCACCACCCATGGTCGTCACTGGGATTTATAGCTCTCATCACGTGGGCGGAATTATCCTATCAACCCACTTTACGATCTGCAGGCTATAGTAGCTCGCCACTAGAGGGCTGTTCTCACTTTCTCTAAGTGTGTACCTGCTTGACTGCTTTCTGAGCGACTCCTAGGCACATTTTATTATGTGATTTTGGCTCTTTGTGCTCATATAAGGCTCCACACTTTTGTACCTGAGCTGTCCCTTGACTCCTCTCCCAGCCCCAACCTCTGCCCCAGTTCTTAACCCCACCTTAGACACCTTTACTCCAGAAGTTTCCCCTGGAGCTCTGTCAGGATCACTCTTCCTATGCACTGGATCTCTGGACACTGCACCTAAAGCCTAGGGGCTCTGTTAGGCTTTCTCTTATTGTGCACTGGTTCTCTGGAACTGCACACAAGCCCAGGGTTACCTCACAGCCCAGTAAGTCTAGGCTATGGCTCCTCTCATGCTGCTGGTCTCCGCACCCTCCTATCCTGGTCACCCAGCCACCCCACACATCCCCAAACAGCCCCCTGCCTGGCTGTCAAAAAAAGGCCTAAAAATAGCTCATCTAAACATCCGCAGTATACTACATAACCAAGTGGAACTGATAGTATGGGCGACCCTGTATGAGCCTGACATCATGGCTATCTCAGAAACATGGTTGAAGACTGGTATTCCTGACACCACATGTGCCATTCCAGGTTACAGCCTCATTAGGCAGGACAGGACTGGTAGTAATCATGGGGGGGTACTCCTATACTTTAGGGGGCACCTAAACGTATCCGTGGTGTCCCTATCTCCACTCAACCCAACAGGTTGTGAATTCATTCACTTCTTCTTGCTGCTTGGCAACAAAAAAAAGGTGCACCTGGTCTGTGCCTATGATCCCCCTAAGGGAGGCTTACCTGGACTCTCCTTTCTACTTGACCACCTTAAAGGCAAAGTTGGGTCTAATGAGGTGCTAATCCTGGGGGATTTCAACCTCAGCTGGTTGGGGCCAAATACCAAACTATTTGAGCCACTTCTGTCTGGCCTCGCCCTCAGTCAGACCATCTCAGTACCCACTCGGACCTCCTCCCGGGGGGACAAGGGGTCGTTTATTGACTGGTTACTGAGCAACTGTCTGGATAAAATCATCCAATCTGGCACTCTCCTCGACGCGATACCTGATCACTCGCCCATTTACTGCTTCTGGGGGTCCACTGCACCTAAAATTCCCAGTAGAGTGATTCAGATTAGGGATTATTCCAAGCTTATCCTAAATGACTACTTGGATGACCTACATCGTACCGACTGGACTGGGGTACTTAGCACAAATAACCCTACCATAGCACTGGACCACTTCCTAGCGATTCTCATCCCTCTGCAGAACAGGCACGCTCCCCTCACAAAAAGGAGGGTGAAGAGTACTGTCACCAAGTGGCTGCATGGCGGACTACTCACTCCCATGAAGCAGAGAGACAAGTGCTGGATCAACCACAAAATTTCCTGTGACACACAAGACCGCCTTGAATACTGACGGCTCCGAAACTCTTGAAAGGCTGCTACACGTGCCACCAAGAGTGAGTTCTGTAAATCAGCTATGCTCAAATCAGCATACAACCCCCAGTGCTTCTGGCAAAACATCAAAAATATGGTTGGTGTGTCCGCCAAGCACTCGGTCGTCGACATGAACGTAGAGGGGGCCAACTGCAATAACCCCCAGACCATAGCCTCAGCGTTCAACTGTTTGTTCTCCGAACTGCCTGCCTCCCCTCACTTCCCATCCCCCACCACTGAACCTCAGGGCCACTCCCTCCCCTCTCCCGGCCTCCTTTTTACCTGAAACAAATCTCTACTGGAGAGACTCAAACTCTCCTAGCTGGTCTCTCACACCACTCAGGGGTGGGTTATGATCACCTAGAGCCTAAGCTTCTTAGTCTAGGGATGCCCTTCCTCACGTGGCTGATTACCCACATATTTAACTCTTCCCTCACCTCTGAAATCGTACCTGACGTATAGAAGGTGGCCAAGATTGTCCCGGTGTTTAAGTACGGTGACCCCAAGGAGATGAATAACTACCACCCCATTGCCATACTCCCTGCTACTAGCAAGCTACTTGAAAAGGCTATAGCTGGACAAATCTCCCATTACCTGCAGGAGTATGCAGTTCTCTCCCCCTGCACAGCACGGTTTCAGGAAGGGACATAGCACATCCACTGCTATCGCCGTGGTCACCTCTGAGGTCAGAGCTGCTACAGACGCAGGCAAATTGACTGGGGCCATCTTTGTCAACCTCTCTAAGGCCTTTGATCGGGTTGACCACAATCTCCTTCCTCTCCGCCTACTTGGCAAAGGCTTCTCCCGGCCTTTTGATTGGTTCACCAACTACCTTGGGGGGAGACAACAATACACTTGTTTTAACTGTGCCCTTCCGGGCCTTTCCCCAGTCAGATGCGGAGTACCCCAAAGGTCCGTTCTTGGTCCCATTCTGTTCTCCCTCTATATAAATGAACTCCCCTCAGTTACTACCTTCGGGTCTACAACACTCTATGCGGATGACCTGGTACTATTATCTAGCTCCCAGGACTCTGCTACCATCAACTCCCAACTCAGCTCTGACTTTGGGCATGTCCTTAATTGGCTCATGGGACGCAAGCTCACCGTTAATCTTAACAAAACACACGCCATGTTATTCGGGTCGACAGCCAAAACTGCATCTTGCCCCTCCCCCCTTGCCATTAATGGGGGGAATGGCTCCCTCCTGCCTGTCCTGAAATCCGCTAGGTACCTAGGGGTGAACCTAGATCCTCAGCTTGATCTCACTGAGCATCTCTGGAACATTTGCAAAGCGTCGAACAGTAAGCTCGGCTTAGCATACAGCACCAAGGACTGCCTCACCCCGGCCACTCGGCTCACCATAGCCAGGGGGATCCTCCTACCTACGCTCTGCTATGGGCTTGTTGCCTTCATGCTGGTCCCGAACAAGTCCCTAGCAAAATGGGACATGGCTTATAACAACATATGTCGTTTTGCCCTCTCCGCTCCTCGCCTTACGCATCAGTATGCCCTCTATGCCCATATGGAGTGGCTTTCCCCTGATAAACACTGAGCCTTTGTTCTTGGTAACATGGTTAATAACGTAGTCTGAACTGCTTGTCCCCCTGTTCTTGCCCTTCTCTTCAAACACTGCACCCCGGCCTATCAGCTTAGGTCCAGCTCGACTCTGGCTTGCAAGGTCCCTAGGACCTGCTCCGTCACTGGGGTCGGGCCTTCTCCGCCTACGCTCCGAGAATCTGGAACTCCCTCCCTGTCCCAATCCGAGCCACCCCTTCCCACTCCGGCTTCAAAACGTCCCTCTGGAAATTCCTCAAAGCTGCCTCCACTTGTCTTTGTGCCAACTAGCTGCTGGCACTAGCGACTGCCTGACACCTCTCCCACTAGTAGGTTTCGGCCTCAGCCACTTCTCCTCTATAGCACTTCTCGCTCTCGCGGCCGCCCGATACCACACCCACAAGCTGTTCCTGGCCTATGCCTCTCCCCACGATAGCATTTCCCACTCTCCTCTGTCAGGCATCCCCTACCCTTCTAGCTCCCTCCCATGTGGCACCTGAAGGCCCCTCGCTATTCTTGACCTGCCCACTGGGCCTGCTACTGGATTGGGCAGTTCTCTCCTTGCAGTTCGAGCCTGACTCCGCCGTGGTGGTCCCCCAGGTTGGTTCCTCACCTTTTCCTCACCCACTAGCTCCACGCTGTCCTACTGCAATGTTCACTCTACCCCTTGCCTGTTTCCCCAACACTCACCCGGGTTGTTCGCTGATTCAGCCCCTCCCTTAGTTTACCTGTACCTGTAGTTCTCCTAACTCCTTGTTACCTTGTGGGCTTATCGTATTTGAGTTGTAGTTCTACTCATGTTTGTTAGCTCTGACTCTGTACTATGTCTATATACTGTACTCTGGCCCCATCTGTGTGTGGGTGAGTTTGTTCTCTGTCTATGCACTATGTTCATTGTACTGAATTCTCTCTGGCCCACCTGTACTGCTGGCTTGTATGCTACCATGAATATGTACCATGTTTTTTCTGTATTGTAACCTCCTGGGTCGCACCTGAAAATAGGCGCTTGTTGTCTAGTGTGCTTACCTGGTTAACAAACACAAATAAATAAATACAGAAATCAGACTACATACTCAAATTACAGAACAAGACTGTGATATTACATTTGTAAGAAAGAAGTTTTGGTTGGGTTAGATCTGGTCAAAATTACATTTCATTCATACAATCAGTTTATACAATATAAAGCTGAGCAAGGAAACACTAGCATAAACAGTAAAAGAAGGTGACAAGACTTTCTATAGAAACATTAGTGAAAGGAGAAAGTCCAGAGGGGGTATTACTAAGATCAAAGGGGATAAGGGGGCGTGTGAGGAGGAGGACCATTTGAAAGCATCTATCCTAAATAGATACTTCTGCTCAGTATTTACTGAAGAGAAGGTAGGGCAGGGCCCACAGTTCAGCACCATGGACACAGGGGGGAGGAAGGCATGCACTAGTCCCGTCACAAAAGAAAGGGTCCTACAAGAGCTCGATAAGCTCAGGGTGCACAAGGCAATGGGATCTGATGGCATACATCCCAGGGTACTATAGGAGCTAATGGTGGAACTACCAGAGCCATTATCAGAACTGTTTAGTGAGTCTCTGAGCACAGGAGAGGTCCCGGAAGACTGGAGAAGGGCTCATGTGATCCTGCTCCACGAAAGTGATAGCAGGGAGGAGGCAGGGAACTACAGACCAGTCAGTCTTACCTCAGTAGTGGGCAAGATTATGGAGGCACTCCTTAAGGAAAGGATAGTGCAACACCTGGAATCCATAGGAGCACAGGATCCAAGACAGCATGGGTTTACAACAGGAAGGTCTTGTCAAACTAATCTCATAGATTTCTTTGACTGGGTAACCAGAGTGTTGGACCAAGGGGGAGCAGCTGATACCACCTACCTTGACTTCAGAAAAGCTTTCGATACTGTTCCACATAGAAGATTGATTAATAAGCTGGGTAGGCTTAGGGTAGGTCAGAAGTTGGTCAACTGGGTGGCAAACTGGTTGACAGGCAGAAAACAGAGAGTGGTGGTAAATGGTATACAGTCAGAAGAGATGCAAGTCACAAGTGGGGTACCTCAGGGATCAGTCCTGGGGCCAGTCCTCTTCAATATCTTCATCAGTGACATTGCAGATGGACTGGAGGGTAAGGTTTGTCTGTTTGCAGATGACACCAAGATCTGCAACAGAGTAGATGATCCAGATGGGGTGGGCAAAATGAGAAGAGATCTGGATAAAGTGACAAAATGGTCGGAAGGGTGGCAATTGGGGTTTAATGCAAAGAAGTGCAAGATCTTGCACATAGGGAAGAGAAACCATGACGCCACCTATAGGCTGGGAGGGGAGTTGTTGGCAGTCACAAGGGAAGAAAAAGACTTGGGTATCATCATCAAAGATGACCTGAAATCATCCAAGCAGACCACTCAAGCAGTAGGTAAGGCTAGGGGGATGTTGGGGTGTATTAGTAGGGGTATCACAAGTCATAAGAGGGAGGTAATAATCCCTCTTTACAAGACACTGGTTAGGCTCCATCTGGAGTACTGTGTGCAGTACTGTAGGCCACACCTTCGCAAGGACATTAACCAAATTGAGGCAGTCCAGAGAAGGGCAACCAAAATGGTGCAGGGACTGCATCAGAAAACATATGAGGACAGATTAACGGAGATCAATATGTATGCCCTAGAGTAAAGGAGGGAGAGAGGTGATATGATCAAAACATTCAAACACTTTAAGGGCATTAACAAGGTGAAAGAGTCTAACATGTTTCAATATAAGAAAACTAGCAGGACAAGAGGACATAGCATGAGAGTAGAGGGAGGCCGATTAAGGGGTAATGTGAGGAAGTTCTTTTTCACAGAAAGGGTGGTGGATGCATGGAACGGCCTACCTCAGGAAGTGGTGGATATGAATACAGTGCAGGGCTTCAAACAGGCATGGGATAGGCATAAGGGAGCAATACAGATGAGTATGAATAGATAGGCCATTGACAGAGCAAAGGTCAATGGCACATTCATAAGGCAGAAAAAGAAATGGGCAGACAGGATGGGCCTTGCAGTCCTTATCTGCCGTCAACTTCTATGTTTTTATGTTTCAATGTTTCCAGGTGGGAAACATGTACATGCACTTGTGTATTTCCATGTTTCAACTTTCTTGTAGGCATTCATTTCATTTTTATGTTTGCTTGCACGCATGTACAAGAAACATAATGCCATCATCGGAGTTTTCGCAGGTGTGTCAGCCCTCTTCCAATTCAGTCAGTGTGTTTGCAGGCGCGGACGCAGTTCTCCAATGCCTGCTGGAGTTGTCTATGACAGCTCCAAAATGCAGTGGAGTACAGTTGAAAGGGAGAGCTACGCTTCAGTGAGCAGTGATAAGATATCGCCTGCTCATGCACGCCTCCACACACACACACACACACACACATATGCTGCGTGCTACCGCCCCCACGCACACACTGTATGGCAGCCGACAAGGTGCCCAATCCCCAGCTGTGCTCGCCCCCGAAACACAGTTCCATGTGCCACGCGAAGTGCCCACCCCAGTGGTTACATTATATAGCCGACGGGGTGCCCAACTCCGCCGGCTCCACTGTCTCCCTCCCCGAGCAGGTGCCACACTGGAGCCCACCCCAGCGTGGCAACAGATGCTATGGCCGACGGGGTACCCAATCTCCCATCGGCTCCATGCCCCCCCAACCAGCCATCCTTCTGCCACGCTGGGAGCCCACCCTAGTGTGGCAAACGTCCCGCGTCGTCTCAATAAAAAAAAAAAAGCCTGAAAATCAAAAACAGTTCCTCGCTGTGTCTGCCCCACCGCGCCCACCCACTGCACACCCTGCCTCCCCACACCCCCTCACCCCATACTTTACCTCCGACCAAGTGACGTATCTTCGGTAGACTGGGAACACGCCTGCACTCTTTCAAAGCCACTATGAACTGAGGAAATGCCGTAAGCTGTATAATGGGATAGATAGGGTTTTTTCAACTTTTTGGCATATCTCAGGCATTTTTGGGAATTTTGGGCCCAAATTTTCAACATGGGGTTTTTGGGACCCCTCCTCATGAATGATTGCACTGTCATGGCATTATTTGGCCCAAAGAGACCAAGTAATGAAACAACACTGCCACTGTTCATAAGGTGGGCTCTCAAAAAGCCTATGTTGAAATTTTGGTGGAAAAATTCCTAAAAATGACTGTTTTACGAGCGTACGTTGCACAGTTCCTACACACGCTCGTAAGTTCACGAATTTTCAATATTTTCACTCCAGATTTTCAACATTGCCATTTTACCACACCTTCTTATGAGCAGTACAGCTGTCATTTTTCACATCTTGCCCAAAACGTGCTTCCACCCATGTAGCGCACAATGGCACAGTCGGTGTGCAAAATCAATGTATGGGACACATTAAGAAAATCACAGTGACACTTTTAATGAGCAGAGGTCTTAAAATGGCTATGTTCAAAATTTGGTGAAAAAATTCCTAAAAATGACTGTTTTACGAGCGCGCGTTGTGCAGTTCCTACGCACGCTCGTAGTTTCTGAATTTCAGTATTTTCATCCAGATTTTCAACATTGCCATTTTATTACACTACCTTATGAGCAGTACAGCTGTCATTTTTCACATCTTGCCCAAAACGTGTTTCCGCCCATGTAGTGCACAATGGCACAGTCGGTAAAAGCAAATCAATGTATGGGACACATTAAGAAAATCACAGTGACACTGTTCATGAGCAGAGGTCTTAAATGGCTATGTTGAAAATTTGGTGAAAATTCCTAAATGACTGTTTTACTGAGCGTGCGTTGCGCAGTTCCTACGCACACTCGTAAGTTTGCGAATTTTCTATATTTTTACACCAGATTTTCCACATTGCCATTTTATTACACTTCCTTATGAACAGTACAGCTGCCATTTTTCACATGTCTCCCAAACTGTGTTTCCGCACATGTAGCGCACAATGGTGCAGTCGGTATGCGAAAGCAATGTTTGGGACAGATTAAGAAAATCACAGTTACACTGTTCATGAGCAGAGGTTTTAAAATGGCTATGTTGAAAATTTGGTGAAAAATTCCTAAAATGATTGTTTTATGAGTGTGCGTTGCGCAGTTCCTACGCACACTCGTAAGTTTGCGAATTTTCTATATTTTCACTCCAGATTTTCCACATTGCCATTTTATTACACTTCCTTATGAACAGTACAGCTGCCATTTTTCACATGTCACCCAAAATGTGTTTCCGCACATGTAGCGCACAATGGTGCAGTCAGTGCGCGAAAGCAATGTTTGGGACAGATTAAGAAAATCACAGTTACACTGTTCATGATCAGAGGTCTTAAAATGGCTATGTTGAAAATTTGGTGACAAAAGTCCATAAAATGACTGTGTTACGAGTCAGCATTGCGCAGTTTCCACGCACCCTCGTAAGTTCATGACTTTGTAATATTTTCAGTCCAGATTTTCACCAGTGGCATTTTTCCACACTTCCTTATGAACAGTACAACTGTCATTTTTCACAACATGGCCGAAATGTGTTTTCACACTTTCAGTGCAGAGATGCATGGTCGCTGTGGGAAATCATTGTTCGGGACAGATAAAATCACAGTGACACTGTTCATGATCGGAGGTCCCAAAATGCCTGAGTTGACAATCTGCTGTAAAAATCCCACCTAATTACATTACGGGTGTGCGTTGCACAGTTTCTATGCACACTAGTGACTTCACCAGTTTTTTTAATATTTTTACTGCAGATTTGCAACATTGCCATTTTTTCCACCTCCCCATGAACAGTACAGCTGTCATTTTTCACATCCTGTTTGGAATGTGTTTTTGCACCTGTGGTGCTAAATGCCGTAGTCACTGTGCATAAGCAGCTTCGCTAACAAACTGATATTGCCACTGATCATGAGGTGGGGTCTCAAAAACATGTTGAAAATTTGGAGGAAAATACCAACGAATGCCTGAGCTATTAGGGTTTCCAACCATAACGCCCCCACCCTGTAGAGAATGACCGCATCAGGGTGTGACTTGGGACTTTGCCTGTAATGCTCATACCATTCCACACCCTGCAGCCAATGAGAGGCATCGAGGTATGCCTTGGACTCTTCGCCCCAAAGTTCACCCCATTCTCCTATACCGCACCCATCTCACCATATTTCCTGATGGAATGGGGTGCGCATAAGGGCCAAAGACCCCAAGGCACACCGTGACACTTGTCAGTGTCTGCAGGGTAGGGTGTGGTGAAATGGTGTGGCCGTTATGCCTGACGACCCATAGGCACACCCCAATGCCTGTCACTCTCTGCAGGGTGGTGGTGGGGTTGGCTTCAGTTTAATACTTCACTGCCATTCCTATTATGCAGCTCTGTAACTTCTGCACTACCAAGGCCAATGCCAGCAAGCAAACATTCGGCATTGACAAATGCTTGTTTCTACTGAGCCAATACGCAATAGTGTTACTCTGCATTGTATAAACACATGCTCAGTTGGGAAATTGAGCCTCCTGTACAGCTGCCATTAGTGGGGCCCACATTTCTTCAAATACAGAGTAAATGCCATTGGCACTGTACTAGGACACTGTTTTCAGGCATGTGAGCATATTCTGGCTCAATTGTGCTATAGTAGGGGATCCTTGTCATCCAAGATTGGGATATGGTTTTCCTGGCATTTATCAGCACCAGGTTCCATAGGTTTTTGGATCCTTGAGGCATACTGGGGTAATCTTTGGCTCCCAGAAGGAATTCAAGAGGGGAACTGGGAAGAGGATGCCCCAGCACCCTCTGCATGATTCTATGCATTCCCACAGTAGCCGCTGATCTTAGGGCAGGCCAAAGACATGTGCAAAAAGTCACCATCTTCTTCTCTGCATTTAGGGGTCTGGATATCTATTAGGGTCACAGAGGTGCAGAGGTGCATACCCCTGGCATTAAAATAGGTATGATACATGATGTTAAGTTGTATCTGCCATAGGCAATTGCTTCTGGTAAAATTCTTAAGGTGTGAGGAGGCCAACTTCCACATTTTCTGTGTCATGGTTATCCTTGCTCCATTTTGTAAATAGGACATCTAGGGGGAAGGACACCCACCCTGCAGGAGTTTGTAGAGTGCAGTTAGATTCTACAGTTGGAGGGGTGTATAGTAATATTTCAGCCAGTGATTACTCTGTTATGTGCAGTCTTGATGGCCCAGTTTCTTGCATCCAGTGCCACAACCTCAGATATGCAAAAAAGGTCTGCGGGATGTAGCCTGTATTGTGTCTTAAGGCAGGTGAAGGATTTCATAACTCCACCCTTGTACAATATCCCCACCAGGCATAGGCCTCTCCTAATCCATCTTAGCAGAGCTGAGTGCAAAAATACTTTGTATTTGGGTCTACCTTTAAATGCCATAGTGATATCTGTCCATAGTGAGGTGCCTGTAGGGTGCCCAATGTATGTGTGTGTTGCAAGCCAAATTTAAAATAGAGTGGCCGTAAAGGAATTGTTCAGTGTACTGGACTTTAAACAACCCAGAGCAGGTGATAGGAGCCCTGTGCAAATGCCTGTCCCTAATTCTTCTTACTCCTCCAATGCTACCCAAGCAGGAAGCAATGACTTAGATGGAATTGATATGAAAGCTAGTTGTGCTGCCCAGTAATATGGGTGAAAGACTGGCAAGGCACAGCCCCCTTCATCCACTGGCAACTATAAACTGACATGCTTTATCCTGGCTGGTTTCCCATTCCATAAGAATCTATGCACAAAGATGTGTAGAGTTGTAAAAAGAGGATGTTTGCAGTTTGACCCATAGGGTCTAGAAGAGGTATAGACATTTTGGGAGTGTGCACATTTTTATTACATTTGTTCTGCTCATAAAGGTGAAGGTTGGGGTTTGCCACCTCTCCAGCTCACCTTTGTTTAATTGCAATAGGGGCTTGTAATTATTTTTATATAGGGCCACCAATGTACCTGCAAGGCAAACCCCCTAAATATTTGATTGAGTCTACCACTAACAGACCCAGTGGATTATTGGCCAGAAAGTCTCCGTTCAATCTGCCTACCTGGAACAGCTCACTTTTGCCTCAGTTGACCTTGTGTCCTGAATGCAATCCATACTCTTTTAGTAGCTTGTGGACTGCCAGCAGGCTCTCTGTGGGATTCAGCAGGAACATGACAATGTGAGGGATGTCAAGGCAGCAAAGGAGCTACAGATTGCATGCAGGATTGCATGCAGGATTAAATCAGGGGAAAAGAATTTCTTCCGCTATATCAAATAGAAAAGGAAGTGGGAGGGGATTGTAAGGTTAAAGGTTGAGGATGAACTGCTTGAGGAGAACAGGCAAAAAGCTGAAGACCTCAATGAATACTTTTGCTCAGTATTCATTAGAGAGGAACAGAGCCCGCTGCAAGACAGTGGTATCAGGGCCACAGCCAGGGGATCCAGAGAATGTACATCCAGAAGTTCACTACTGAGAGGGTCAGGAAGGACCTTTCAGACATCAGACCTGACAAGGCCCCAGGCCATGACTGTTTGCACCCCAGGGTGCTGAGGGAGCTGGCAGAGGAGCTAGCAGCTCCTCTCATGCTCCTACTCAACAGGTCACTTACATCCGGGACTGTACCAAGGGACTGGAGGGTGGAGGATATGCTATCACTCCGCAAGAGTGGAGATGAGGAGACAGGTAATAATAGGCCAGTCAGCCTCACATCAATAGTGCGCAAGCTGATGAAGACACTTATTAAACAAGATCTGGTAGAATACCTTGAAGAAAATCACCTCCAGAATGATAAACAGTATGGGTTTGTGGTGGGAAGGTCATGTCAAATGAACCTTATTACTTTCTTTGATCACGTGTCCAGGGAATTGGTTAGGGGCCATGCAGTGGACCTGCTTTACTTTGACTTTAGTAAGGCATTTGACACAGTCACGCACAGACAATGAACAGAGTTATTATGGCTAATACTTGTATTTGCTTGCTTGTTATTCTATTTCTGTATTGCACCATACTGTCCTCTTTGTTTTCACCTGTACTGACGTGGAACCTTTGAAAATGAGTCTCTGACTCAAAGGTATTTTCTGAATCCTCAATAAATAAATAAATAAAAATAAAGAAGTTGGATGACCTGGTAGCAGCAGAACAGATAGTAAGGTGGGTGCAAAATTGGCTGGAAGACAGGAAACAAAGGGTAGTAGCAGATGGGGTGGGATCTACTGAAAGGCATGTCACTAGTGGGGTGCCTCAGGGGTTAGTCCTGGGCTGATCCTTTTCAACATATTCATCAGTGACATCAGCAAGAGTATAAAGGGCAACATCGACCTGTTTACAGATGACACGAAACTTAGCAGTGTAATGCACAGCATGGAGGGAGTCAGAGAGCTTCAGGAATATCTTAAAAAATTAGAAAGGTGAACACACATATGGCAGTTGAAATTCAATGCTAAGAAGTGCAAGGTGATGCACCTGGGTAGAGATAACCCTAAGACAGAATACTGGCTAAACAGGGTCAAACTTAATTCCTCGGCTGAGGAACAAGATCTGGGTGTCATCATTAGGGATGACCTGAAGCAGCAAAACCAGTGTAATAAAGCTTACATTAATGTTAAGTACTGGGATGTATTGGATGGGACATAGATAGCAGAGACAGGGAGGTGATACCACCCCTCTACCAGTCCTTAGTGAGGCTTCACCTGGAGTATTGTGTCCAGTTCTGGAGGCCTCACCTGTCAGTGGCTCAGCAGGTTGCATACTCACCTCTGAGGCCAGCAGATCAAAAGGTTGTGGGTTCTAGCCCCACACCAGGTACTTGGGGTAAATCCCAATACTGACACTGTGGTGCATCATGGGAGGGATGCTGCACTCTGGAGGTGCAGTCTTTCAGATGAGACATTAAACCAAGGCCCCATCTTGTTGTTCAGGTGGATGTTAAAGATCCCACAGCACTTTTCAAAAAGAGTAGGGGAATTTTATTGAAAGAAAAAATATCATAGATAACATACAGGTAGTCAACTGACATCAAGAAGGGAAAAAAAAAGTACAAACTGCCATCATAATAGAAGAAAATAATCCTGTACAACAAACAAAAAATAACTTCAACATCAGTTTTTCTACTTTTGTCCTTCTCTTTTTTTTCCCACTGTCCTATCCTGCCTGTCAGTACACTGCTGACATTTTAAACTAACTTATTTATATTTAATGAAAAAAGGAAATCCTTTCCACCTCTTAGATACCTTGGATAAAGGATGACGGCCTACATCTTTGTTATATGCTGATAACATAGGCAATTCACATTGTATGCTAAAGGTTTCATGTGTCATCATTTTTTGCCTTAACACCCACTGGCATCTTGCTTGTCAAAGAAAGAACTTCAAGCAGCAAAAAAATATTTTGAGGCTTTCTCTACAGAATGTCTTTGGAAGAGAAGAATAATCCCCTAAAACCAATATAGTATAGGGTAAGGTATTTACCAAATTATGTTCCATTTTATGGCTAAATAATTCCAAAGGTTTTATATACGGATACATTGTAGCAAGAAGTGCTCCATAGTTTCCTCAATTGCCCAACAGGTAGTGTAGGGGCAATATCTTTCCTCTTGGGCCTTATGCTTGCTGTTGCCTTTAACATTAAGCCTCCCATAAGAAGATAACCATAATATTTCCCACATATGAGGAGGGATCCTAGTAGTATTGAGTTGGGCTAGAACTCTCTTATGCAGATGTGGGGAGCAGTTTTAGAATTCAGCTTCTGTGGGGTGGCAGATTCCCATAATTGTATTATACAGGCTAGAAGTGGAGTTCTTGGTTATTTGAGATTTAGACAAATTCCATTTTTATATCTTCAAGGCAGTGGATTTAAAAAAATGGGAACTTTAAAATGTGGGATAAGTTTAGGAGCTTTATCCTTTCAGGCCAAGAGATGAGAACTGAGATTATTATTTATCCAACGATACAGAGGAAAATTTGTAGGTGCAAAAGCTGTTTTCAGGGTTTGTGATAAGAAACAGAATGAAAAAAAGAATTGTGTCTAACATATCAAGACTACCTTTGGGCCTAGGTAGGTAATTAAAGGTCCTTTTAATGGGTCTGAGTCTACTCCCCCACAACATTTGAAAAAACAACAACTATAAATTCTAGTTTCCAGGTTCACGGGGGGGAGGGGGGATCATAGCTACATACAGGAAGCTAGGCACTAAAAATGTTTTGATAATTTGGATTCTTTTTAATTTGGATAGTTTCCAACCCTTCCATCTGTGTACTTTAAATTCACAGCTTTTTAAGGTATTTTTCCAATTCCATAGAGACATGTTTTGGTACCCAAACTGAATCTCAAGCATCTTTACAGGTTCTGAGGAGAAGGGAATGCCATAAATGGTGGTGGCTGGTTGAGTGCCTAGACCAAGGAATAAACCTGAACTTCTTTCTAAGCTTAGTTTGGCATTTGACACCACAGAATATTACTGAATATCTTTTAGGATACAAGGAATACAATCAGTGTTAGCCGGAAAGACACAAAGGTCATCAGCATATGCTAATACTTTGACTTATCTGTGGTAGTAGTACTGGTCAGGCCTTTCCATTCAGAGTTACTTTCTAAATTCCTAATTAGGGGGTCTAGGGAAAAAATGTAAAGGAGAGGGCTGATTGGACATCCCTGCCGGACCCCCACAGTGAGTTTTATCTTTTGGGTGAGGTTACCCATGATGATGGGCTGTACCACAGCTGAGGAGTATAATGTATACAGCCATTGAACAAACTTAGGGGAAATGCCATAGGCTAAGAGTGTATTCAATAAAAAGGAATCGTAAACCTTATTAAATGCCTTGCTCTGATCTACAGATAATATCAATTCAGCTTTCTGCTTAGCATTATGGTGTTGCACAATTTCTCTGATAAGCATGTAGATGAGGAAAAAGACCTAGGCATCTTGGTAACAAAGGATCTTCATTTTTCCACACATTGTTAAAATGTTGCCAAAAAGGCAAATGGGATATTAAATTGCATATTGAGAAATATCTCAAGCAGGGACAACAAAGTGTTATTGCCCATGCATTCCACTCTGGTTAGGCCCCTTATGGAATATGATGCCCAGGTTTGATCACCCTATTTAAGGGGAGATGTAGATAGACTGGAGGGGGTACAGAAAAGGGCAACACGAGTGATGAGGGGGATGCAGGGTAAAAACTAAACAGCAAGGCTAAATTCATTAAATCTGTTTTCCTTAGAATACAGAAGATTAAGAGGGGATATGTGCTTGTTGTTTAAAGCTATAACTGAAGAGGAACTCTGGAGTAAAAAAGCCTAAAGTTTAGAATTATAAATCATAATACTGTACTAGAGCACGCCCCTATCGGTTATACGGTGAACAATGTACAACTTGGCATAGAAAAAGGTGGTATAACCAAAGAGTTGTTCCTATATGGAACTCACTGCCATTGGAGGTGGTGGAAAGTAATACAATGGAGGTATTCAAACAGCATTTAGATGGGTTACATCAATTGGGTAAACTCTAGGAATGCATTTTGGTGAGCACTATGGACATTAATGTCCCCTTAGCTCTGATTTACCTATGATAGATATGATCATAAGTGGGTGTGAATTTTTCATTCAGGGAGGCCACAAAACTGATGGGGGTGAATGAGGATATTAGCTATATTTCTTAAACAGATATTCAACAGTTGGGTTAAGATTTTATAATCAGAATTTAAGATACTTACAGGTCTCCAGTTTTGTATCTGGTGCTAGTCACCTGATTTATATAAAAAGGTTATAAGGCCTATAAAGAAATCCACAGGAGAGAGGTCTTGTTGCAAGATAGAAGTGAAGATTTTTTCCAAACAAACAGAATTTCCGAAAAGGTTTTATAAAATTCATATGGCAAGCCATCTATTCCAGGGGAGGTACCCAGTTTTTGTTTTTTAATGACCATCTCAATTTCAGCTGCTGTAGTAGGGGCGTCTAACACCTTGGTGTCGCAAGGAGGGATTACATTTTTTATTTTATCTAGATAAGTGGTTATTTCTAAACTGGGAGAGGGAGAAGTAAAGCTGCTGAGATGTTCAGTGTTAATATTATGAAGCTGGTTAGTGGAGGACAACAAAGTACCATTTTTGTCTTTTAAACAAGAGAAGGTGGTATTTTCTCTCCTTTGTTTAAGCACTTCATGTGGGTCTCCTATGGGTTTTTTTGAGTGCCATAACTAAGTTCTGCATTTATTGTGTGAGCTCTGTCGTACTGATACTGTCTCATTTGTATTTTAATATTATTGATTTGATCTGAGTAGTCATAGCTGGAAGTTGACACTACAGAATAAAAATATTGTAGCTGAGAACGAAGCTTAAGATAATGAAAACATGTTTCTCTTTCCTTCTTCCTGTCAAACTTCTGAAACCACAGCCTAAGATCTTTCTTGGTGTCATCCCACCAAGCCCCAACCTTTTTGTACAAATCAAATACAGAAGTTCTTGCCCGTAATAGGTTATTTTTGCTATGAATAATGAATCTGACAAAACTGAGGCATTAAGTCTCCATCTGTTTTGCTTTCCAATATTGTTAAGGGAAAGTTGAAATTGTATTTCCCAAATTAAATGATCTGACAATTCGGTGGGTAAAACAGAAAATGAGGAAATCTGCATATTTTTGGATGTGAAGATATGATTTATTGTTGTAACAAATTTACCTCTTTTATAGGTGAATTTAGGGCCTGATGTTTGGAAATCCACAGTATTCTGAAGATCTGCTATGTGAATGCATTTTTCTAGGGCATTCGAGTCACAATATTTCTTTCTTCCTATGTTTGTCATAGCTGTATTGTGAAACCCACAGTAAAAAAATTTGCCTGGATGTAACCAAGTAAGGTTGCAGGGAGGTCAAAAGGTCATCTCTGTCAGCTTTTAATTGAGGGCCATAAACTACTATAAAACTGGAAGGGGTACTATACCAGTTCCCATCTATAATTAGTAACCTACCCGGGATAACATCTATAAGTTTGGAAAGATGGAAAGAAGAGCCCTGAAATAGAATGCCTACCCATCAACCTTATCTAGCCCGAAAGACCAGAAGGAGGGACCCGAGACCCATTTTGATGTAAATAAACGGACCTGATCAGATGAAAACATCCAGGTTTCTTGTAAAAAATGACAGAAACATGAGAATCATGAAAAAAATGAAATATGGCATGATGTTTTTTGTAGTTTAGTAAACTACAATCATTTAAAGATACTAGCCCTAATTTAGGCATCTAAACAAGTAAGTAAGGAAACCATATCATGAAATGTTATTTTTTCTTTTCTTTTTCTTCCCTTTATAATCAGTAATGTCTGATTGGGGACCTGAAGTCCCTAGAGGGTTGGGTGCAGGGTCAGGTTCCTCAATATCCACGTCTGTCTCTTCCCAGTTGGTTTTGGCCAATGCAGAAAAGGGGTTTTCCTGAACCACTTGTTGCACAGCAGGATCCAGTTTAGAATTTCTGGTAGACCTTCTTCTTCCTGTAACAGTAGATCATTGATGTGGTGGAGGCATATCTGAAGTTCCCCATTGTTTGGGGTCAACAGGCTGCTTTGAGGGGGGATCCTCATAGCAAACAGGTTGAAGGGACGATGGTATGTCCTTTGTTAATATGTCCAAAGTTACAGAGGGGGGCCCCCATCCTTAGGTGATATCTCCTTAACTTCACTTTCTGTTTCCACAAGGGGAGACTCCTGCTCGGTTAATGCTGTGTCTGGGTCCAGGTCTTCTAGGATTGTAACCGCATCTTGAGCTTTTTGAATAAGAGAGTCTGGGTTAAAAGTGCTTGCTTTGTTCCTTGCCGCCCAGGGGCATTCAGAAAAGTTATGGCCATACTCCTCACAGAGGTCGCAGCAGGAATGATTTGCACACTGGTAGAAGATGTGCCCAGTCTCCCCACAGTTGTCACATCTAGGATGATCTCAGACACTGGAGAGGTGTGTGCATGCACCGCATTTATAACATGCTCAGGGTTGGCCTGCATAAAAGCAGACCCCCCCATCTCTCCCCCAGTAAGAATGTATTAGGAATGTGACAAATACCTTTTGTGGATTGATGTAACTTAACCTTGAACTTCCACCCCCCACAGTCCAAAACACTTCATCCAATATAGACTCGGAGGCGCTGAGTACATCGCACTTCTGGTTTAACCAACACATAATGTCATCCATGTGAACCCCCTCATTCCAAAACATTATTGTTATGAATTTTATCAGGGGCTTGGTTAGCAGGATGACCAAGAAGGGGGACCATAGTGGTAAAAATTTCACCCTATTTTATCTTTACTAAACAAACCCCAATGCTTGGGGGGACCTGAAACTTATGTCATAATTGTCTCCTGCCAAGACAGTAATGAAGGCAAAGACCTCTGCTGGTGTAAAGTGGAGAGAGTCCTTGAGTAGAGTTTTGCCCACATACCACCTCTCAGGCCTTTGATCCATTCCCCCTTTGTTGTGAATGCGGACTGCATTCCTGGGGGCGGGCTTCTTTTTTGTATTTTGCAAATAAATCAGATAATAGAGGTTGAGTTATTGGGTCAGGATTCCCTAAATTCAGGCTTTTGGGCTGATCAGGCTCTTGAACTCCTTCAACGGGTTGCTCAGAAGGGGGAAGGGTACCTGTACTAACTTGCTTATGATCTATGTTAGTGGTATTTTCAGTTTACACCACTGATGTAGTAATAGCATTGGCCATTATGGGAGTATTGTGTAAGGGTGTGGTTCGTGGCATTGTCTAACCCACCCTGCTGTATATTTATATTGTCTTTTGCCTCCTGCTGCACATTATCAATTTCTTTTGCTCCCTTAAGAATAGCTGCACCAATGCTATTAGTAGAAGAAGGAGGCTCTTCCTTATTGTTCTCAGTCAGTTTCCAACAAATGGAATATGCTGGGATAATTTTGTTGTGTCCCATGTAGGGTCAGGAATCCAGGGGCCGTCTGTGGCTTGCTTCCACCCTGACTCCCACAGGGCACTTTCGGGTGTCCATGAAGTGTCAATTGCCTGAACAGAGGAAATCGCAAAGGCAGATTTTACAGCTACTGCTGCTGTTTGCAGCAGTTTAGGAGCTTCAATAGAAGTAGCACTTGTATTCAGAGCGATCTCAGTTGCAGACTCTTCGTCTGAGGTCATCTGGTTCAGTAAGATATTTCTTTTACCAAAAATTAAAGAAGTACATTTAAATTTAACATTTTCTTTCTGTACTGTTTTGTTGGGAGGTGCCTTCGTAGTAAAGGAGAACATAGTAGCAATAGATTGTTCACCAGCATTAGTTTGGTAGATAATCCAGGGAGCGGTCATCTCAGGACCTGAGAATGACATCCTGGGTATCTGGCGGTGATCTGTCTACATTACTACCAAGGCAGGCTGTAGTATCCAAAGGGCCTGAAGCCACAAACACAATGTTTTTAGCATTTTGCAATTTTAAAAGTGCTTCTGTTACCTCTTTTTGTCTGGCTGCCAAGCGCTGAACCTCAAGCTGTAGGTCTACTTGGGAAAATGAACTTGTCATCATAGAATCCGTAGAAACTGGAGTACTCACAGAACTTGGAGTTTTTATCAAGCAGTTAGGGGAAGCAGTATCCACAGGATCCAAAACGTCATTTTTCTCTTCTGTATCCGCATCTACATCAAAAAATTCTTCAGTCTCCAACAAAGCTGAGACTGGGGAGGAGACTGGTTCCCCAGCCTCCTGAACACCCATACCCTCCAGAGGATCACCCACACTGGCCATCCTGAACCCGGACAGCAGCTCCCCCTACTGACAAGTAGGGGAATTTCCCTAGTGTCCTTGCCAAATTTCCCCCACTCATTAAAAATATCACCAACAGCTTAATCTGGTTCAATTTCAGTTGGATACCATCTGTAGCCCCCCCACACCCCTCGGTTATCCCTGAAAAAGAGACTTCTCGTCTCAGTGGGCCTACCCGGTCAACGAAACTCAATAAATAAATAAACAACCTTAGAAAGGATATTAATAGGTTGGAGGTGGTCCAGAGAAGGACAACAAAGATGATATATGGCCATCAGGGAGTCACCTATGAGGAGAGGCTAGGGCCTTTGAACATGTACTCATTGGAAACTAGGAGGGGCAGGAGGAATATGATCAAAGCCTTCAAGTTCCTAAGAGGCACAAACAAAGTGCTGCACACTGTGCTTTTCAACAGGAACACCAGTTCTACAATACAAGGGCATGAGTGGAAATTAAAAGGTGGGAATTTCAGGAGGGATATCAGAAAGTATTACTTCTCCGAAAGGGTGGTGGAGCCGAGGAATAGATTGCCGCCCGAGGTAGTGACTGCAAAATCAGTGTTGAGTTTCAAGTGCATGTGGGACAAGGCTTTGGCACAATCACACAGTACTGGAGAAGGCTAGGCTGGACATCTTGAAGGACAGGACCCCAATGGGATAATAGGTCCCAAGAAATCATGTTTTGGAAGACTCAATGGACCACAGGTCCCTTTCTGCCATCATTTACTATGTTTCTATGTTTCATCGGCAAACAGTGATAATTTGTGTTCCTCCTTATTTTGACTTATCAGCTCTTTAATTAGGGGTTTGGCCCTTATAGCTACAGCAAGGGGTTCAAAAGATAATATGTATAACAATGGGGAACAAGGGCATCCCTGTCTGGTTTCCATGGTCAATGAGAAGGGAGCTGTCAATCCACCATTTATTAAGATTTGGGCCTCTGGGACCTGGTACAGAGCCCTCAGATGATGGAGCAGCTGCCCTCCAAATCCCAAACCTGCTGTGGTTCTTGATCATGAACACTCACTTCATGCAGTTGAAAGATTTTTCCATGTCCATGGGGGGGGGGGGGCATGTGAAATGGGTGAATAAAAATGGAGAGCTCAAAATTCAGCGAGGCATTTCAGTTAGGACAAAATGGTGACAAATGTTTTGCCCCCTCCCTAAGGTACTACAACCAAGGAGTTGATTATTTAAGTAAGTTGGGTGCAGGGAAGCAAAGCCCCCTGCAACAGAGGGTGCAGGGTGGTGGAGTCCCCCGCAAAATAACACTTATCACCATTTCTGTCCTGGCTGACATACTGTCACGATTATGGGCTTGCTGTTTTGCATTCCCCCATTTCACATAAAACCTGTCCAGTGTAAGGACCATCACTTCTTGTTATGAAGTATTCTTGGACCATCTACAGATAATATTAAGGGTGCACCACACATTAATTTAACCTTGCCTACCTTTTATAAAGCCAGATTGGTCAGGGTGGATCAGATCCGGGAAGACTGTCTCTAGCTTACTTGTCATGACTTTGGCTCCTATTTTATAATTGGCTGTGAGATATAGGTCTATATGATGCACAGAGGGTGTGGTCCTTTCCTGGCTTTTGAAACACTGTAATGGTTGTGGACTGCATAAGAGGGTAGGGCACTAGTCTCCAAGCTCTCCCGAACCATATTGTATAAGGATACCTGGTATCCTGCAAAAAGACTTTATAAAAATCAGTGGGTATGCCATCTGGTCTGACTCCTTACCACCCCTCAGGGATGTTATTGCTCTTTTGACTTCCTCTTCTGTGAGGGGGGTGTCTAGTAATGTTTTATGGGAGTCCCTGATTTGAGCAGTAGGATCTTTCTCAAAACATTCCTGATACCGGTTAGTAGTAATTGTTAGCTTCCTAGTGTATAAGGACCTTAAGAATGAGCAGAGAGCGTGCCCTATCTTCTCTCTCTTTGAGGTAAGGACACCGGCCAAGTCCCTGACCCAAACAATTTGTCTGGCAGCCTCAAGACTCTTTAGCTGCCATGCCAGAAGCTTACCTCACCTGTCTCAATCATAGTAATGACCAGCTGTGGAGTGGGAGAAATGGCAGGAGGAGGGATCAAGGCAGGGTGTTTAGGTGCTGCAAATGAGCAAATCAAAGCAGGGGGAGGGTAGACAAGAGAGTGGGCTGAATGGGACAGTGGGGGGAATCAGATAGGGATGAGAAGCAGATGGGAGGAGTAGTGTAGAAGGTAGAGGGGATCAGAAAGGCAAGGGAGGAGCTCAGGGGATAGTCGGGGGGGCAGGAGAGGGGAAGGGTCATAATAATGGTGAACTCAGTAGTTAAGGGTATTCACTGGGAGACCAAAGGGGACCCGCATATGGAGAGGAAGGTGATATACATGCCGGGGATGACAGCAGAGAGGGTGTGCCCAAGGATTGATGAACTAGTTTAGGGGGTTGGGGGGAACCTCATGTGATAATCCATAGAGGTATGAACAACCTAACTGGAGAGGACATGAAGGTGGTGCAGAAAAGGTTCAGGAGATTGGGGATGATCTGTAGGGGGAGTAGCCAGTCAGTAGCATTCTCAAAGGTGTTGCCAGTGCCAAGTGTCAGCACTGTCAGGAAGAAAAGGACAGAGGAGTTTAATGGCTAGTTGCAGGATGGGTGCAAGGAGGAAGGTCATGGCTACATTGGTGGCTGGGAGGACACCTGGTCAGACAAATCCCTTTATGCACCAGACAGGCTGCACCTCAGTAGAGGGGGTTCAAGTGTCCTCCGAGACAAATTGTGGGGGAACAGTACATATCTGGGTACTTATTTTAAACTGATGGGGGGGGGGCAGAGTGGCCCTTCCAGCCTGAGTCTCCAGGAACAGGAGGTTAGCAGGCCTTTCCCCCATACCAGGCAGGAAGAATTGGAGGTTAGATATGCAGCGATATGCAGTGAGAGTAATAGGGGAGGTAGAGGTTGGAGGGAAGTAGACAAAGAGGAGCATGAAGCAGGACAAAAGGGCTGGGGGGGGTGGGACAGGAGGCTCAAACTCTATGTGGAAGTGGAAAGTGATGTCCCTGAATGCAAGAAGTTTTGAAATGAAGATAGATGACCTGCAGGCATTGTTGGCAGAGGGAAGTGTAGACACTGCAGTGGGGCTACCCCTAATCCCGACTGGGACCACTAGATCCCTGGGTACAAACTATATAGGAGGGACAGAGCAGTAGGAAAATGTGGGAGGGTTGTGGTTTATATAAGAGAAGTATAACATGTCCAAGGGAGGAATCAGAAGAGGGAAATTCAGAGGTGATGTGGGTGCAGTTACTGTTCAATAATGGGAAGAAGGGGTAGTATTTTGAAATCTAGAAACTGGATGTCCCAAGTTTCATTGCACCAAGTCTGGCGGACTGAAACATGATTGCCCGACATGGAAATTTTGCCCGTGGTGGAGTTATATCTCAAAATAAGGGGGATGGGGGGGCAAAGCCCCCTGAAACATGAAAAAACTCCACCGCGGGATGTTGGACAACCATATTTTGGTCTAACGGACTTGGGGCAGTGAAACTCGGTATATTGAGCTTCCAGATTTCATAGTATGTCTGAGGAAGGTCAGACTGGGGGTGGTCTACAGAATGCTCTACCAAGAGGAGGAAAGGGACAGTGAACTGGGTTTGGTGATAAGAGCAGCTGCAGGAAAGAGAGAGGTGGTAATTGGGGGGGACTTAAACCTCCATAATATAGAATGGAAGATCCCTATTATGAGCTGTGCCAGGAGACAGGTAATCCTAAATGCAGTGCAGATTTGATTGCTGTCCCAGGGTGTCACAGTACCTACTAGGGAGGAGGCAATCCTTGATCTGGTATTGACAAACAGGGATCACGTTTAGGACATCCAAGTGGAGAAGCCCTTGGGTGGGAGTGACCACTGTGCAGTGTGGTTTCAGTTGGACATGGGTACAGAGAAAGTACCCACAAAGACCAAAGAACTAGACCTCAGAAAGGATGACTTCAGAAGGATAGGGAAGCTGCCAAGGAGGTGCCTAGAGGACATAAATGAAGAAATGCAGTTGGACCAGAAGTGGACCATGATTAAGGAGGGAATAGTGGCAGCAACAAAGGAGTGTGTTAGTCTCAAAGGGAAACGCTTGAGGGTCAAAACACCCAGCTGGCTTAGTTAGGAGGTTGCCCAGGCAGTCAGTGATTAGAGGACTGCCTTTAGGAAGTTCAGGAGGACCCAGAAGGAGGAGGACAGGAAGGATGATCTGAAGAAGGCTAGTGAGGCAAGAAAGGTAGTCCAGTGGCCTAAAGCTCCAAAAGAACTGCAGCTACTGTAGCTGAAGGAATTATAAAAGGAGAAACGCCTTTTTATGTTTATCAGTGAGAAAAAGGATAAAAAGGATGCAATAGAATGGTTCAGAAAATGAGAAAGATGGGTGGAAGTGAATGGGGATAAGTCAGAAGTACTGAACAAGTACTTCTGTTTGGTCTTCACTAAGAAGAGAGATGGTCCAGTGCCAGAAGAGGTGAGTAGGGGAGGAGGGTGTTGGAAAGCAAGCAGGAATGGATTGATTGAGGTTGATAGGATAAGGGCAGGGTTCATAGCTCGGAAGCTGAACAAATCCAAGGCCCTGACAGCATCCATCCAAGAGTGCCAAGGGAGCTGGCAGAGGAACTTGCAGGCCCCCTAGCTGACCTGTTCAATAGTTTTCTGGAGTCAATGTGGCACCTCAGGACTGGAAAATGGCACATTTAGTACCATTCTATAAAAGCAGCCCCAGAGATGACCCAGGTAGCTATAGACTGATCAGCCTGACCTCAATCTTGTGCAAGCTTATGGAGGCCATACTTAAGGAGAGGCTAGTAGGATATCTGGATGAGAATGGCCTCCAGGATGAGCAGTAGCACAGATTTATGGCAAGGAGATAGTGCCAAACAAACTTGATTGACTTCTTTGACTAGGTCACTAAAACAGTAGACAGAGGCCAGATGGTGGATGTCCTGTAGTTGTACTTGTTCTTCAGCAAAGCCTTTGATTCTGTGCCTCACAAGAAATTGATCAAGAAGCTGGTGGATCTCAGGGCAGGAGAGAAACTGACTGGGTGGGTAGCTAGCTGTCAGAAAGACAGGATATAGGGGATGAGGGGCCTTCCAGCTGCTAGGGATGTCACCAGTGGGGTCCCACAGGGCTTGATGTTTGATCTGGTGCTTTTTGTATGATATTATGCAAGATCCATATTTACTAGTGTAAACCCCCTGTAAAAGAGGGGCTTATGTTCCCATCTTAGACATCTCTTTCCCCCTCCTACCCCCCCCCAGAGCTGGGGAATGTGTCAGTGCTCTGGGAGAAATTGCTGTTGAATGCCTCAAGGTGGCAGCAGAGAGTGGGTTTTTAGGGATATAAAAAGGGACAGACAGGAAGTATCGGCACTTTCCAGCCTGGGCATTAGGCCTGGGGATGGAGGGGGGAGGCTGGAAGTGTAATGCTAGGAGTAGATTAGGTGGGCAAATGAAGGAACTTGGCAGTCCCGGAGGGCCAGTGGGGAAACTCCCCCCAAAGGAGTACAGTCAGTTCAGTTTTTCTATGCTCCAGGGTCGACGAGGAGTTGGGGGATGGAGCTCTGTGGGGAATATATAGCCAGGTCTTGAATCACTGAGGGCAGGGACAAGAGGTGCCTTTGTTAGGCCAGGACAGTGTAAGAGCCCTTAGCAACCCCTAGCAGGTGTACCCCAGGTCATCAGGGCTGGGAAGACAGTGGCAGGGCCCCCTCAGAAGGGGAGCCAGTGGCAAAGACTTTCCTCGCTCCCAGTGTGGCAGGGTGGCCTCAGGGGTTAGAGGGAGACAGGGGGCCTTTTACCCAATTTGAGGGGCCTGCTTTGGAGGTCCTGGGGTGCTGGTACATTGAGGTCTGGGTGGGTCACAGGCCATGTGGCAGACCTTGGAGGGTAGCCCTGTGCTGGAGCTTAATTCAAGCCCAGGAGAAGTAAAGGGGACTGGTTGGTACCCCAAGAAAGTGTAACAGCAGAAGCTGGAGTGTTTGGGCCTTCAGTATGAGGTATTTCAGCCCATAGCATGGGGACGGTATTGCAGTGGGGCTGGTTTTGGGGCTACTGTACCAGTGGACTGCCAAAGAGTGGCTGAGCCGTGTAAAGGTGGCAGGTGCTGAAGTAGCACTGGGTACAGTGCCAACCATGGAAAGAGGGTTGGGGCCTGGTCATCAATAAAATTCCTGGAGCCCCTGAGACATGGGCCAGCACCCAGGGGTCCAGGTGGGGAAGGCAGCTCACTTTCCCGCACCAGATTGAGGGGAAGGCTACCAGTGCCAGGGTGTGTGCCCTGGGTGAGAAGGGAAAAAACAAAGTGTTGGCTTACTAGATCAGTAGAAGCCAGGAGATTGCAGGGATCTGAGATCGAGTAGGTTTCAGGTAGAGCATCTGAGGTAGAAAGAGGAAAACGAAATCCTTGCTTGTGACTGCCTGTATCCATCATTCTGCTTCCTTAGAATGTCCACCCAGTTGTAAAAAGTTAAATAGCCCCACGGAGCTGTCTTTTCTATTCAAAGATGACGTATGTGACCCCTGTATTGCTGGAAATCATTTGCTTTACAGGTACAAAATAAAAGCCATTTTGGGGAGGAAATAGTGGTCATGTGCATTGTTTAACTGAGAAGGGAATGTAAATAAAATGAAATCATTCTTGTCCTTTTTATCTTCAGTTTTATTAGTTTTCTGTGAGTTACATTCCAGTTGCAGTGATCATTCCAGCCTGGGTGAGACCATAAGGGCTCATGAGATAGCAAGGTACAGAACAGAGGTCCTGGTCCAGTAGGCAGCTTAGGAGGAGGAAATCAAATGCTGAGAAAGAAGGTAAAATGCATGAGTATTGAAGGTGACAGAGAGGTAGGAATATGATTTTCCTTGCCTTACTGGAAGTGCATTTGTCTCGATGTTAGCGCTTGAGAGTACCCTCTTTCTATTGCCCCGGAACACCTGCAAAAGAAAGTTATACCCCTAGATGGGGGCATGGAGGCAGGTTTACACTGTGGGAGTTCATCCGGGATGATCCCCGAACTCTAAAATCACCGCCGGACCTTGAGCCTTGTGGTCTGCTGCAGTGCCAGGCTTTTTCCCAGCCTAGTTGGGCCCTGTTGCACAGTAAAGAATGCTGTGGGAGTAGGCCTGGAGCTGACATAGGCCTTGGCCTGCTGGCGTGAATGTGCGCGCATGACTGGTTGGTCACGTGACCCTCAGGCAAGGTTCTGATCAAAAGATGGCAGGAAAGGAGTTGCATCAGCTGCAAGCAGAGGCACCATCTAAGGGAGAATGGAGTGAGTGGAGCTGAGGGAGTGGCAACCAGCAGTAGCAGTAAGAATAATGAAGTCTTCAGAAGACTTAACGATGTCACCTATCTAAGGGAGACTAAGATAGCGGCTGTGCTGAGACAGCTATCAGGAGCTTCTCGTTTGTAAAGCTTTTGTCTGCATGTTATTTATTTTATTTGTTTCTTTTTCTCCATTTTTACTTCGTTTTTATTTTGCTTTGTTTCCCAGTTTACACTATGTTAATGTGCGTTTGATCACGGCATTTTTTCCTGAGTCTTCGGCATCTGGAGCTTTGCACTTGTGGACTTGTGGACAACCCCGAGGGATGGCTCATTTGGGAGCTTTGTGGTCGAACTCCAAGTTTACTAAATGTTCAGGGTTACTGCTGTCTGAGGCATGTAGCAGACTGTTGGAGACATCTTGCTGGGCCTGGTGGCTGAGAGTTTTATCGGACCGGCTGAACTATCACAGCCCATTGCTACAGTTCTCATTGTGGCTTTGAACCTGCCTGAGGAACTGCAGAACTGTGAGTGACATCAACAGACTGCCTGATAGGTGTGTGGGTATTGCTCTGTGTACTGGATGTCAGCTGGACCTGGGACTGGAGGAGCAGCATGGTCTGGGAGCTGTGTTGGGAGGGGGGGTCTCCTCTGTGTGCCTTGGTCTAGTACTCCAAGAAGCACAAAGCTCAGGATCTAGAACAAAAAATAGAGATCTTGTGGTACATGAAGAATGGCGAATCTCCACCAAGCTTGCCGCTGAGTTCAGCCTCCCAAAGTTCACGGTGAGTGGATTGAAAAACCAGGAGAAAAAGTTACAAAACTTTGGTGCCAAATGCTGTGAGCAAAATGGACTGCAGCATAAAACAAGTTCTGCAGACCGACTATGGTTTAAAAACCAGTGGGAGGAAGCATGCGCTTATCTAAAGGAGCTCCTGCAGCCCTACACCCCATCTCACTCTCTCAGGTTGGCTAGAGAGGCCCTCCTGGAGGTCTCCCAGACAAGGTTGAAATCTTCGGAGACCAGGTGTTTGAACTGGCAGCCTCAGTCCTCTGGAATTCTTTGCCGAGGTCCTTCTGGGAGGTACCTTCTGTAGAGATCTTCAAAAAATGTTTGAAGACCTTCTTGTTTGAGCAGGCCATTGGGACCTGATATAGCTATTGGGGTCATTAGACAGTTCAGAAATCAGTCTGTTTTTAGACTTTTAGCGGGTTTATGGAAATTTTATGTATTTTATGCATTGTTTTGTATGTTTGCACTTTTGGCTGTGATGGTGCCCTGAGCCTGTGGGGAAGGGCATCCTATATAAATAAACTCTACTACTACTACTACTTGTCAAGGTAATCCTTCATGAGAAGACTGATTCATTTGCCAAAGCCCTGTAAGAACAGGATACTAGTTTCAAATAAAGTCCAGAGTGGCTGTGGTGCTTTTAGAAGTGCAACAGGATATGATGATGATTGCAGCGGAACAGCGTTCTTCTGACACAGCAGCTATAATTGCTCTCATGCCACAGCTCACCACAGGCTATGATATGGACACACTTTAGAATGTGGAAGAAACCAGACTTTTATATAAGTGCTTCACTGAATGGACTTTGGCAGCTCGCTCAGAAACTGATGCCTTCAAGGGCTGCAGATTGTTTAAGGATTGCCTTACCCTTCCAGTCTGTACCAGTGCTAATGGTGAACATAAACTGAAGCCACTATGAATCAGTATATAAATATGGAACCCCCCCCCATTGTTTACATTATATTTACCATAAAGCTCTCCCCCTCCAGTACACCCATTCCAGAAATGCATGGATGACCAGGGACACTTCCAGGTCATGGTTCCACAGTGATTTCATTCCCACTGTCAGGTGCTATCTGAGGAGAAAGGGGAAAATTCCAAAAACTTTGTTACTGCTGGATCAGTGTCCAGCTCACCTGAGTGCTGACAAACACTGCTCCAGGAATGGAAAAATCGCTGTGCTGTACTTACCGGCAAACACAACTTCATGTATACATTTGATAGACACTAAGGCAGCTCTTGAGGGAGACTATCTTGAGAGACACTGGATCTGAACTTGTTAGCTTCCTTAAAAGTTATAGCATTAAGGATACATTCTGTTTTTTTTTTATTTTAAATTTGATAACCAGGAAAAGCACCAATGAGCTGAGGCTCATTTCCAGGTGTGACTCGGGAAAAGGGTAACATAGGGAAATAACTATAACAATGAGACATGACATTACATGTAGGCAAGAACATGGGTCAACAGTTACAGGACCCAAAGCAGCAGTTATACAACCAAATGCACTTCTGAATTTGGTTGTATGTCATAGTGTTAGCATTGGAACAGGTCCTACCTCAGAAAATACACAATTGCTGGAAGGATGCCCATGGTCCACTTTTTACACCTCCAGGGTATTCCACTATCAAGAGGGATTCAATTAGTTGAACCTGACAAAAGTGGCTGAGTCGAGTAACAGATTTTACAGCTGACATGCGATATGAGGCTGATAATGGACATGGAGCAACTGAATGAATGGTCCCATGTGATGACAGCTGATGACAGAGCTGCTTACTGAGGAGGACATCATTGCTCAAATCTAGAGTGAAAGGAGAGCCATGTAGCTGGACTATGAGCCAGACAAGGAGGAGGAAACAGAACCACAGATATCATCAGACTGAGGTCTGGCAGGACTCAAATCAGGGCTGAAATTTCTTGAACGCCATCCATACGTCTCATCACTTCACCTCTTGTGATTTAAAAAAAATCGTCTCACAAGCTAAATCAGAGGAAACCAGTAGCAAAAAAAGTTCAATCAACATTGGACAGTTTGTTAAAAAATAAACACAGATGAATGCAGTAAACTAATTAAAAATGTTTTTAATGTCAGTGTGTAAAACACTTTTTAGCCTAAAATACCATTGAGCATAAGTACACTGTTGCCTGCTTTTAGTTTCAGATGTCTCAAATTTGTTTCACTGTTTTCATCTACAAGGAACTACCCTTATAACAAACTAAATTGATGACTCCAGAGGCATTCATTATAATGTGTGACCACTGTACAACAGTAAAGTAAATTACACAGAATCACTCTCAGTATCTGAATCATGGCAGAGTCTCTGTCTCCCCTTAGCCCCACTTCACCTCAGCTGAGCCACTGTTTGTAGACACCACTGCATCTAGGGTCCCCTCTTTTTAAACTACACTGACTCCACCTCTGTGGAATGACAGCACATTACCTTTGCCTTCCTGGCTCAAATAAGCTTAAGGGACGTGGGTCAATGACTCCTTTGGAGATTTGATACCCAATGATGGTGAGATAAAGTTCAGATGTAAATTACATGGTGTCTCCACCCAGTGAAAGATTAAGTGGGCAAGGTAATACGCTAGTACTAACCCCTGGGAAACAATACCAACCCACTAAGATTTCCGCTGTCAAGGTAATCCTTCATGAGAAGACTGATTCATTTGCCAAAGCCCTGTAAGAACAGGATACTAGTTTCAAATAAAGTCCAGAGTGGCTGTGGTGCTTTTAGAAGTGCAACAGGATATGATGATGATTGCAGGGGAACAGCGTTCTTCTGACGTCTAACTTCCACAAAATGTGATCAACTATATGACCCCACAACAGTAACTTAACATTCTATAAATAATAAGCCAGAGAGTCCGTAATTCAAACACATATGAATGGAGTTTCTTGTTGACCAGGAACAAGGCTCAAGGGAAAGAAAGGATTAATGGAAAATTGAAGTATTTATATACTGTAGGCAGCAGTGGCTACTCCTTGGCTGTACTTCCAGTGCTCTTGGCACAGCCAAGCAAATATTATTCAGTCCACCCACATGACCAGCACAATGCCCTACCCAATTATACTGTCTGGGCACTACACCCTGGCATCAATAACTACACCCCTAGCTCTAGAAAGCTTCAGGAGAAGCCTGGATACCCAGGTGTTGAATTGGTGTAGGCCCGTCACAATTGCACACAGTTGGCCAGCACTGGTGCACTTGAATGATGTATAATTGGTAGTAAATCCCCAGATTTGTAATCCTGACTGGATGGCCTAGTCCAACAAAATTAGAGTTTCCTGGGGCTTTATAGAACTACAGTATGTACAAGATTTGTATCCCAGGACCTGTGGGCACTGATTGGTTACCCTGAGGTTGGCAAGCCTCTGTCTCTGGCTTCAGCACTGGCTTTATGTACTCACTCTGTTCAGCAGTCCAATGTCATGCAGTTCCTTTAGTAGTTCCCTCAGATCTCCTCTGCCAGTCTCTCTATCAGGCCCCTCACAGAGGTTCATCTGGGCTGTCACTCTTTGTTGGTCTCTCAGGATGGTTCTGAGGATCCCAAACCTCTGCAGCCCACCAATGTACACCTCAAGGCAACATACAATCTGTGGGCTGTCCCCTGTGGTGAAGCTCAGCCTTGTGACTTTAGGCCTTTCTAGCTGTGATGCAGTTGCAGACCCACCCAGTTTGAGCAGGGAAACAAGTCTCTCAGGCTGCAGGCTTAGGTTCAGCTGCAAGGTGGCTTACTCTTACAGGGTGAAATTATTTAGATGCAGTTTCAGTCTCTCCCAGTGCTACGAGCATCAGTCTCACACAATTCTCCCACCACAATATCTGCGCAACTCCTGTCTCTGGCAGACAAGAGGACTGCTTTCCTCTACACACCACAGCAGACTCAGAATATGCTAAAAGATTCCTCAGTGAAAACTCAGACAGCCTGCCTCCCAATTGGCCAAGGCTTCCTACCTTTCTCCTGGGAGGGTCTGTCTGGCTGTCACTCGTTACCTGATTAATCATCAAATTCTGATGTGAATTAATGAGTCTTTCAGTGTCTCTAGAGCCCTCTTGTGTCTCTGGATCAGTCTTCCAAGCATAATTGACTGTTATGTTGGCATCTGACCCCAATATCATGGTAAGAGGGGTCCAAGGGTGAACAAGATAGTTTCCCATTTTGTAGTCTGAGGGCACTGTCTCCAAAGCCTTTATTTAGCCGGGCTCCTGCCCTTAAAAAATGTATTGTGTGTCCCCAGAGGTGTTAACATGTGTATGTGTTTTGGTGTCCGGTCCAGCTGGGGTTGGCGTTGGGGAATCCCCACTTTCATCTTGAAGACTAATGCATTTCTCAGCAGCAGTTGTGCAGCAGCACAACTGTCTTTAATGTATGGCAGGGAGTCACAGCTCTAATGGCACAGAAAGCACCAACGATTGAGACATTCCTCTTCACTCTCCCCTGTCCTCCCAACTCAGTCCAAGTCCTCAGGGGTAGGAAGGAAGATGGATGTCGGTGTCAGTGGAAGGGCTCAGTGGAGGCAAATGTAAGCACCTGCACATGGGGGGTTACAGTAAAAACTGCATTTGCTTGGAAATTGATCAAAAATGGCTCTCCCAGCTCAAGAATTTCTTCTCAGAATTAGAGAAATCTTTTCTTCCAATACATGGTAGTAACTGAAACATTAGGAAAGATAAGAAAATGAACATTTTAGAAAATAATACATCCTTAACCTTTGCCATGTTAACATTCTTAGGCCGGATTGTCAACGACATTAATGTAGCCTCACCTCCTGATTTTGAGTTAAGACTGCTTCATGTGAAATACGCCAAAATGCTTTTAATCCTTTAGGCACTGTGATGTTATAACCAAAGGCATTGTGAGGTTAGTAGTGGACAGGCAAATGCTTTTCATAAAGTCTGCTTTTACAGGCTACCAAGATATGTTACAAACCCTGGAGAGAAAGACTGAAAATTTAAAAAAGGATCCTCTAGTAAATTCTAACAGCTGAAACATTATGTTTATGAAAGTACAGTATATACTGCAGTGCATAGCTGCTCTTTAATGTTGACATTTACATATTTACTTAATATGATGAATATTAGTCATAACACACCATTTTATGCAGTGTGTTAATGTTACTACATCATGTTAAGATTATGCAACACAAAATCATTAGTCTTATCATGTTATTCTTAAGAAAACCCATACAAAAAAACCTTAAAGCTAAGGAAAACTTTATTTATTTATTCAATTTTGGTGGGTAGGCCCACTGAGCCCTGAAGGTCCCCTTTTCAGGGGCGACCCGGAGTTAGTTGCAGAGATAAGGCATTCATAGTGGTTTACAGGAATATTAAACAATACTTATTTACAGGAGTACAGATATAAGGCATACATAGTGGTATAAAAGGAATGTTTAGCAATGCATAAGAACAGGGATACAGAATATTTGATTAGTGTACAAGACATAAATGCACCATATGTTGACAGTAGGTGGTACAGTGGTCAGATCAAGTGCAGTAGCAGGAACAGGTACTAGCATCGAGCAAGTGGGCCCTGAGCCTGGTTCGGAAAGTTTCAAGGGAGGGGGCTTCCTGTACAAAGTGAGGGAGTTTGTTCCACAGCAGAGGGGCAGAGAAAACAAAGGATTTACTGCCCGCCTTGGTCCGCGCCCTGGGTTCTTCCAGGAGGATTCATCCTGTTGTACACAGATTTTGGCTGGAGTGCGTGGGGACCAGGAGCCCTGCAAGGCTAGCCAGAGGGGAAGTGCGGAAGAACTTATGTGCATTGTAGAGCGGGGGCACTGAAGGTGAGAGTCAAGGGATGACCAATTTAGGGAAGCCAAGGCTTCGCAGTGGTGGCGTCTTGCATGAGACTGAGAGGCAAAGTGAGCCACATTGTTGCACAGCACGTGCAGTCTGTTATTCTCCAGTTTTGCCATGCCCTACGTAAATGGAGCAGCATAGGTCAGGGTGGGGAGCAGGACACTTGTAGCAATGGTTATCCTGGCCTCGGGGATGAGTTGGTCATTTAGGCGGTAGAGCATTCCTAGTTTGCAGTGGATAGTTTTTGTTACATGGTCGACATGGTTCTTTAGGGTAAAGCCCTGATTCGCGTTAGACCCAAGTATTTAAGAGAGCCCACCACCTCAATGCAGTTGCCAGATGAGGAGGTAAGAAGGAGTGATGGGGTTCTGTCTTGGCCCAGGGATCTAGGTCCAAATAGCATAGCCTTGGTTTTGCTTGTGTTGAGGACCAACCTGTTCTCTGTTAGCCAGGCCTCCAGCTTAACAAAGAGCCTGTAGTTGAAGGCCAAGGTCAGCTAGGTTGTCCAGGGATCTGTACATGACAGAATTGTCTGTGTACTGGACAACTAAGTTACCACAATGGCTACTTAGGTCATTGACGAACAGGGAAAAGAGAAGTGGGGCCATTATGGAACCTTGTGGTACCCCCCTCCTTCAGGGGAAGTGGGTCAGATGTTACTCCTTTCCACTTAACTGAGTTTGGCAAGAGAGGTGGCTGTCAAACCAAGTGATAGAGTGAGGGTTTAGACCAATCCTGCCCAATTTAGTTAGCAGGAGTTGGTGGTTGACAAGGTCAAAGGCCTTGGACAAGTCTATGAAGACCACTCCTGTAGGGGTTCCTTTGTTCATGGCTTCAAGTACATCAGCCGAGAATTTTATCAGGGCAGTGTCAGTTCTATGGTTTTGTTACATGTTATATAATATTAGGATAGCACCAACACATAATATTTTGAAATAATGCAATAATGTTTATTGCATTACTGTAATCCCCCCATTGGGGGCTTACCTATGTCCCCCTCTTGGGCTGCCCCAGTCTCCAATTCCCCCTCTGGTCCTCCTGCTGGCCTGAGTCCCCCACTGTGTCCCCGCTGCTGGGCTGAACCCACTAATAGTCCTCGCTTGTCACTGAAGCCTCCATCCTGCTCTGCATTTGCATTTTAATTAGAAGGGGGGGGGCGGAGGAGCAAAGCACTAGCCACTGACCTGTTTTTGTGCTACGATGCAAGTGTGCTGTTTGGCTGCACCAGGATTTGAAACTGGAACATTGTGAGGAATGCAGTTAAACTGTTTACAGCAACAGCCATATCTGCAGCTATGTGAGCTCCATTCAGCCAATTGAAGGGCTAAGATTTTGGAAAGTACTTCTGGGTGAGTGAAGTTTGCAGTTCAGCTGAAAGAGAGCTGCAGGGTTCTGCAAATGGCTGCTGCAGAAAGGAGCTACACCACAACAGTGAAGGTTTGGCTCAGAGGTTCCAGAGAAGAAAAAGGTTGTCTGGAATTTCAAGGAGATAGAGATCTTCTTGGAGGACTGGGAGCCCTTCATGCAAGGAAAGGTTGAATTCTGTCTACACCACAGTGGTGAGAAACCAGGTTAAAAGGTTCATGAAATGGAAAAGGTTCTATTTGTACCCGGGTGGACTTAACGTCACAGGAAAGGGGAAGGACATTTTTGGCCAAAGGTTTATGGAAAAAGGTCTATGGAAACATGGTATGGGAATCTCTCTGCATGCGTAGGATTGGCCAGTAAAACCAAATAGTCTGCATTGGAGAAGAGAGAGCTTTTTCTGGGTATTTAGCACCTGGACGATGAAGAAAAGAGATTTTAAGTATCAGGGGACTGGTCGAGTGAAAGAAAGTGTTTCGGTCAGTGCCAAGTTCAGGGTCCTTGGAGGACTCCATTTGAGTTTGCTCAAGTCTCACTGAGACTGTGTGCTTGGTGAGAATCCAGAGACTATGATCTGTGTGAAAAGGGCCATGGCTGCCACAATGGTAGTGTGACTGAAGGATGTTTTCTTAAACTTCTAAATATTGAACTTTCCAACCTGAGCTGAGCTAAAGAGACTGACAATTTGCTAATTTTCAATCTGCAGCCAGGTAGGGAACCGGCTAAACCCTATCAAGTGGGGCTGACAGGCCCACAGGGAGCCACGGGCATCTGCCTGAGTGATAGGGCACTCTAGATCCAGTGGGGAGCTGGATCATGGGGTTACTCCTGAGTCTGGGCTCTTTGTGGCCTGGAAAGCCTTGCATCATGCCCTGCATCCGTCCTAGAAGCAGGCTGAAGGGGACAAGCTGCAAGACCTTCAATCAAATCAGGCAATCCCAAAGACAGAGTGCCTGCTCCATTTCTCAAGTCTCTTCAAATCCAAATCTCTGAGTTCTGCTGTTTTAACTTCCCCAGAGGTGCAGTCACCGTGCTCCAGAGACTGTCAGTGGACCATGAGTAAAGGCAGAAATTGTCCTGCACCTGGGAGATGTATATACTTGTTCAAGTTATTCCCAATGGCATGTTGAAAGTTTAAAGAAGTCAAAGAGACAGGTAAAAACAGCTTTAAGGGTAAAGTACACCAACACCGGCCAACCAGTTGCACCACAGGCCTGCAACATGTAGCAAGGGGTACCCAGCTAGGACTTCAGGGGTCAAAAACTGATACCAGTTGGGGCTGTGTATTTGTTTAATCTGCAGCAGTTAGCTAGTCATGTGGTTGGTTGCTGAAAGTAATAAACTACTCCCCCACAACAAACTCCTGTCCTTCCAAAGGTTTGACTGCCAGGACCCACAGCTGGTCCTCAGAGATATTAGGGCGATAAATTGGTCTGCCCTCTTCTGTTACAGTAACATCGATGATGCAGTCACCTTCTTTATCTCCACCCTCTCTCACATACAGGATACCTACTTCCCCCTCATGACTAGAAGGGTAAGAGGCAGCTCCACATGCTGGATATCCAGGGAACTCCTGGCTTTAATGAAAGACTGGGATTGCAAATGGAATGCTTACAAAGCATCCCCCTCCCGCCTACTCTGGAATTCCTACTGGCAGCTGAGAAATTCCTGTAAACAGACCGCCAAGAAGCTCAAGCACCAATTTTACCTAAATCAACAAAGCAACAACCTTGCTAACTTGCGTACTTTTGGGGCTACCATTGGATCTCTTCTAAATCCCAAGAACAACAGGCAGATAACACAACTTGCATCCCACACTGGTCCCATCTCAGACCCCACCGAAATTGTTAATACTTTCAACTTAATATTCACTAACCTATCCCCCTACCTTAGCAAGCTCCCTCCCCAGGCCTCCACTTCTTGAACCCCAGCCAAACAACTCTCCTTCTCCTCCAACACCACCCTGCCCCCACCGTTCCATTTCAGGGCCATTAGCCACAGTTACACCATCAAGCTACTAAAGTCCCTAGGCTAAAGAAAGTCCTGGCAGTGATGGGCTATAAAGTTCCAGTCTCTGAGAAACCTCAGAATGTCCCACAGGAAATGAGCCTCTCATAGTCTCTAAGTGCTGCCACCCTGATATGAATGCCAAAACGATAAAGTTCTCCAGTAGCGAAATAGGGCGCAATGATAGCAGACAGCTTGAACATGTGGTCGTTCACACACCTCATTCACCATGGTAACATATTCCACGCTTCACCCATATGTGTAGAGCCCAGGAGATTGTCTGCTGCTCAGGATATGGAAGTTTATTGACGTGTCTTAGGCTCATCAAACTCCGTTTTAAACACTTATTTCTTTGTTATTTTCAATGTTATACTAGGCATATAGCTTAATATCCTTCAGTGATTTTCTGGTTGAAATCTACCCAAGACGCTGAGTTGAAAGCATGAGAGTAGCAACTCAGCGTCTTGGGTAGATTTCAACAACAAATCCACTAAATGATCATTAAGGCCACATGCCTAAATATAAACATTGAAAATAATGTGGAAAGGAAGATGTTTAAAAACAGGGTTTGATGAACTGCAAAAAGAATTGTTGGACACATCAATAGGCTTCCATATTTTGAGCAGTGAAAGGCATCTCCTAAAGAAGTCTACAAATGTAGGTGATACGTAGAGATTGTTTGCTGTGAAAATTGATTAAATTATTGTGAACATTTTTCTATATTCAAGCTGTCTGCTGTATATTCATTTGTGCCCCCTGCACATTTCCGCTACTGGAGAACTTTATGGTGATGGGCTATATCCTGCTTTCCTAAGTCTCATCTCGCCTGCAATTGTTAAACCCCTTAATGATGTATTCAATCTTACCCTCACCACAACTACTGCACCCGAATCCTGGAAGCATGCCAATGTTGTGCCAATCTTCAAAGTTGGTGACTCCCTCTCTCCAGACAATCATAGGCCCATCTCCCTCCTCCCCCACCTAAGCAAACTGCTTGAAAAAATTGTGCATGCCCAGCAGTCAGAGCACCTAGATAAACATAACATCCTCTATCCCCTTCAACATGGTTTCCACAAGCAACATAGTACTTCATCTGCTCTGGCCATCTTCACCAATCACATACTGAGGAACATGGACCAGGGCAAACCCACTGGTGTGGTCTTCGCTTGATCTGTCAAAAGCATTTGACCTGGTTGACCACCACCTCCTCCACTCAACCCTGTTATGTTTTGGCTGCTCCCTTGGACCTGCTGCTTGGTTCCACAGCTACCTACCAAATAGGTCTCAGTCAGTTATCATTGGGAAAGCTTTCTTCCACTTCGTGCCACCGGTGTCACCAGGGCTCCATACTTGGGCCTCTGCTCTTCTCTATGTTCATTAACACATTCCCCAGGGACAGCCTTAGCTGTAATGCCCTTCTGTAGGCCAACAAACTAGTCATCTATCACAGAGACAAATCGGTCGACTCCATCTCCTCTACACTCGCACACAACTATGGCTCCACCCACCAATGGTTCCTCTTCAACAAACTTCTTGTGAACAAAAAAAAGACAAAGTCTATGATCTTTGGCTCTAAACCTTTCCTAACCAAGGCCACCAAAGCTAAATCCTCCCTCCTGGTGCTCACCCCAGCAGGTCCTCCCCTTGACAATGTGACATCATTTAAATACTTAGGAGTCACCCTCGACCCCTTCCTCACTTTCTCTGAACATGTCAATCTAACCACATGAAGTATCCACCAAAAGCTAGGTGTGGCATATTGACACAAATATTACCTATTTGCAGAAGCATGCCTTTCCATTGCATGTAGAAACCTTCTGCCCCTCCTCGACTACTGCTCCCCTGTATATGTCAGTGTCAGTGGCTCAGCACGTAGCACACTCACCTCTGAGGCTGGGAGATCAGAGGGCTGTGGGTTCAGTTCCCACATCTGGCACTTGGGTTAATATCCCATTACTGACACTGTAGTGCAGCATGAGAGGGGTGCTGCACTTTTGAGGTGCCATCTTTCGGATGAGACGTTAAACCGAGGTCCCATCTGCCTGGACTGGTGGTAGTTCAGGTGGATGTTAAAAATCACATGGCACTTATCGAAAAGAGTAGGAGAATTTCCCCAGTGTCCAGGCCAAATTTCTCTCATTCACTAAAAATACCACCAACAGCCTAATCTGGTTCAAGGTCAGTTGGCATTCATCTGTATCCCCCTCCCCCGGGTCATGCCTGAAAATAGGCAGGATTTGTCTAGTGTACTTACCTGGTCAACAAAAACTAAATAAATAAATAAAATACTCACACCTATCCTCTGCCCTACTTTCATGGCTAAATACAACCTACAACTCTATACGTTGATTTGTCCTTCTATCTCCTTTATGCTCCCATCACTGTTCTCTCTACCAGACCCTAGGATGACTCCCACTACCAGGTCGCTTTGACTATGTCTTGGGCTGTCTGGTGGACAACTCACTCTGAAACTGGTACCTTTCCCCATATTCACCCCTACTGACAGATAGAGTGGTCTCAAGGAATTTCAGGGCCTCCTCAGTCCCCCCGCTAGAAGAATCCCATGTCACAACCACTATGGGAAATTGTGCTTTCTTGATGACAGCTCCCTCACTATGGAAAAACATGCCCTGTTTGTTCACTTGTCTGCCACCCACCATGCTTTTTTTTTCACTTTATCTTTTTATTGAAGTTTTCAAGAAAAGAGTACAATCAATATGGTTGAAAGAAGACAAACATCTTCCATATGAAGTGTAATTCTGCCTTGTACACATTGTTATATAAACTTGTAGAAAATGAACTCAAGGCAAAGTCTGAGCACATTCTAGGGTTACAGATATTTAAACCAGTAAAGATAATATAATTATGCAATTATTGGCACAAACATGAGAAACAATATTAGAGAGAGTGCTATAGAGATATTATAATTAACATGTTAACACTGTGTATAACAAGTAATATATAATGACTCAGATGTAGTTTGTTATATAGGAAGGTACACATACTTGTACTGTATAATAGAGAGCAGGGAACAACAAGACAGAGAGAAATAATAGAAATAGAGAATTAGAAGAGAAAAGGAAAAAAGAGTGATGTCTATCTATGTGTAAACGTGTGTGATATATAAAGAATGACGATAGGCAAAAATCAAGGATTATGTATGTCAAATTCTGGAATTACCAGAAGTATTAATATATGAGAAATAGTCCTGCCAACATTTATCATATACAGTGAGTTGGTCAGAAGAGACATGGGGTAGTCGGTCCAAGAAGGCGTATTGAGAAAGGTTTTGAAGAATGTCTGAAAGAGACGGGACAATATGGGATTTCCAATTCATGAGGATGAGATGCTTAACAAGGAGGAATAATATATTCAGCCATCTAAAATGGGCATGAGATAGAGTAGCATTATTTGAGGTAGGGATACCTAGCAGGAAGAATTTAGGATCAAGGGTAAATTGTAAACCAATCACTTTGGTGACGAATGAATGGACTTTATGCCATAGCTTGTTAATAGGTGTACAGGACCACAAAATGTGAAGTAAATCTGCATTAGGTAAATTGCAGCACCAATAGTTATTGTTGTTTACAAGACCCATACGCTGTAGTACAGAAGGGGTTCTGTACCATAAATGTAAAACTTGTATTTGTATTAAGGAGCTACACATGTCTTTAAATGTGCAATAAGATAGACGTCAACAGTTATACCACTGTGTGTCAGTGATGTTATAGTTAAGGAGGTAGGGATTGGACAGGTAAGTTATCCATATGTCTTTATAAATAGCTCTGTTCCATTTTGCAGATAATTGGATCCAGTGCGAAATATGTTGATCGTATAGAGTGTGCTTATGTACATAGTGAGAGAGGGAGTTATAAGCAGCTCAAAGTTGTAGATATTTCCAGAAGTCATGGTTTGGTAGACCCCATTTTAACTGCAAGTTTGAGAAGGATTCTAAGTTTAAGGAGTTCTGTTCAAGAATATCTCTCATGAAGAATATGCCTTTGTTCCTCCAAGTACGGCAGAAAATAGGTTGTTTCTCCAGAGATAACAGTGGGTTACCCCAAAGTGGGGCATATAGGAATGGAGTGGGGATGGAATTAGTTTCCAATAGAGAACGGAAGATAAGACAATCGGATGAAATTTTTAACTTTGGGGGGAGAGCATTATAGATAAAGGATGTAGGGATTCCACCACAGCATAATGTAGATTTCATCACAACCCATAGTGGAGTTTGAGGAGAGGGTTTACAAAACTATTTAATGGTTTGCAAAGCCCAGAAGGCCCATTGATATGTTTTGAACCAAGGAAGACCGAACACTCCCATTTTCCAATGTGTACGAAGTTTAAAGTGACTAAATCTCGGTGTCTTGTTCTCCCATATGAAGTTACCAATTAGTTTGTCAAGTTTGGATAGAAAAATAGAGGGTAGAGCTAAAGGAATGTTAGTGAACAAATAAGGTATCTTGGGCGAGATGGTCATCTTAATGGTGGCTATTTTCCCCATAAAAGAAAGGTTAAGAAGTTTCCATCTTTCTAAGGTCATCGTAATGATGGCTAGTAAAGGATTGAAATTTATGTCACAATTTTTTTCTAAGTTATGAGTTACCTTAATGCCTAAATATGTAATGCCTTGTGGTACCCGCCAAAATCCAAGAAGTAGATTCATGAGAGATTTGCATAGATCATTGAGGGGGAGTGTTTCAGATTTCCCATAGTTTAAGATGAGACCAGAAATCTCAGTAAATTTGTTGAGTAACTTAAATAAGGGTGGTCCAGCCTCACTTAAGTTTTCCAGCAAGATTAACAAATCATTCGCATAAGAAAGAGATATGTATCTGGAGTTACAGACCGGGATACCTTTAATATCACTAGCCTGATGTAAGCTAGCAGTTAAGGGTTCCATGGCCAAGATGAACAACAATGGCAATAAAGGACACCCTTGTCTGGTTCCTCTCGCAAGTTGAAATGATGGGGAAAGTGTAGAATTGGTGAGAATTTTTGCCGAAGGTGAGGTATATAATAATTTTATCCAGAAACAAAAATTTGAAGAGAAACCAAAGTGGGATAAAACCTGATATAAATAATTCCAGTTTAAGGAATCAAAAGCCTTTTCAAAGTCAATGACTGTGGCGGCAGTGGGTGATTTAAGGAATTTGGCCTTATGTATTAAATTAAACAAGGAGCGTAAGTGATCTGAGCCAGATCTATTCTTAATAAATCCAGTTTGTGAGCAGGTGAATTAGTTTGGGGAGTAGGGGCTCTAATGGTGGCAGCTCTGGGAAGTGGAGGGGGTGCGATTTCAATATAAAGGCTGCCTTCTACACAGCGGCAGCATCAAAGCGGCAGCAGCTAAGTGGGACGGCAAAGTGAAGAGAGGAGTCTGACCGGAGTGTGGCAGGTTCTGTGACTGGCTATTTCCTCTTATCTTTTGCTGATAACACTCTATCTGTCAGTGTTGCCATCTGTGAGTTACCAATGACTGCTGTGAATTATAATTTCACAGCCTGCAAGCCTGTGAGTGAAACCTGAATTGCTGTGTTTGACCTGTTTTACCCTCCCCTTAACTCGAGAACTGATTTTAACTTTAATCACATTGAAGCTGCTACAGGACCTGAAGTGTGCTGCATAGACTGCTGTTTGAGTCTGCACATGAGTCATCTGTTGTTGAGAATTGTATATGCAAAGTTCTGTGGAGCTGTGACTGACTTGGGTTGCTAGGTAATAGCACAGTACCTGACCTGCTTGCAGCATTATTGCCATCACCTGCTTTCATTGAATTCTGTTCTGGTCTCCATATTTTCCAGATGGTGGCAGCTCTGGGAAGTGGAGGGGTGCGATTTCAATATAAAGGCTGCCTTCTACACAGCAGCATCAAAGCGGCAGCAGCTAAGTGGGACGGCAAAGTGAAGAGAGGAGTCTGACCGAGTGTGGCAGGTTCTGTGACTGGCTATTTCTCTTATCTTTTGCTGATAACACTCTATCTGTCAGTGTTGCCATCTGTGAGTTACCAATGACTGCTGTGAATTACAATTTCACAGCCTGCAAGCCTGTGAGTGAAACCTGAATTGCTGTGTTTGACCTGTTTTACCCCTCCCTTAACTCGTAGGACTGATTTTAACTTTAATCACATTGAAGCTGCTACAGGACCTGAAGTGTGCTGCATAGACTGCTGTTTGAGTCTGCACATGAGTCATCTGTTGTTGAGAATTGTATATGCTAAAGTTCTGTGGAGCTGTGACTGACTTGGGTTGCTAGGTAATAGCACAGTACCTGACCTGCTTGCAGCATTATTGCCATCACCTGCTTTCATTGAATTCTGTTCTGGTCTCCATATTTTTCCAGATGGTGGCAGCTCTGGGAAGTGGAGGGCGATTTCAATATAAAGGCTGCCTTCTACACAGCAGCATCAAGCGGCAGCAGCTAAGTGGAGGCAAAAAGTGAAGAGAGGAGTCTGACCAGGTGTGGCAGGTTCTGTGACTGGCTATTTCCTCTTATCTTTTGCTGATAACACTTCTATCTGTCAGTGTTGCCATCTGTGAGTTACCAATGACTGCTGTGAATTACAATTTCACAGCCTGCAAGCCTATGAGTGAAACCTGAATTGCTGTGTTTGACCTGTTTACCCCTCCCTTAACTCGTAGACTGATTTTAACTTTAATCACATTGAAGCTGCTACAGGACCTGAAGTGTGCTGCATAGACTGCTGTTTGAGTCTGCACATGAGTCATCTGTTGTTGAGAATTGTATATGCTAAAGTTCTGTGGAGCTGTGACTGACTTGGGTTGCTAGGTAATAGCACAGTACCTGACCTGCTTGCAGCATTATTGCCATCACCTGCTTTCATTGAATTCTGTTCTGGTCTCCATATTTTTCCAGATGGTGGCAGCTCTGGGAAGTGGAGGGGGGGCGATTTCAATATAAAGGCTGCCTTCTACACAGCGGCAGCATCAAAGCGGCAGCAGCTAAGTGGGACGGCAAAGTGAAGAGAGGAGTCTGACCGGAGTGTGGCAGGTTCTGTGACTGGCTATTTCCTCTTATCTTTGCTGATAACACTCTATCTGTCAGTGTTGCCATCTGTGAGTTACCAATGACTGCTGTGATTACAATTTCACAGCCTGCAAGCCTGTGAGTGAAACCTGAATTGCTGTGTTTGACCTGTTTTACCCCCTCCCCTTAACTCGTAGACTGATTTTAACTTTAATCACATTGAAGCTGCTACAGGACCTGAAGTGTGCTGCAAGACTGCTGTTTGAGTCTGCACATGAGTCATCTGTTGTTGAGAATTGTATATGCTAAAGTTCTGTGGAGCTGTGACTGACTTGGGTTGCTAGGTAATAGCACAGTACCTGACCTGCTTGCAGCATTATTGCCATCACCTGCTTTCATTGAATTCTGTTCTGGTCTCCACATTTTTCCAGATGGTGGCAGCTCTGGGAAGTGGAGGGGGTGATTTCAATATAAAGGCTGCCTTCTACACAGCGGCAGCATCAAAGCGGCAGCAGCTAAGTGGGACGGCAAAGTGAAGAGAGGAGTCTGACCGGAGTGTGGCAGGTTCTGTGACTGGCTATTTCTCTTATCTTTTGCTGATAACACTCTATCTGTCAGTGTTGCCATCTGTGAGTTACCAATGACTGCTGTGAATTAAATTTCACAGCCTGCAAGCCTGTGAGTGAAACCTGAATTGCTGTGTTTGACCTGTTTTACCCTCCCCTTAACTCGTAGACTGATTTTAACTTTAATCACATTGAAGCTGCTACAGGACCTGAAGTGTGCTGCATAGACTGCTGTTTGAGTCTGCACATGAGTCATCTGTTGTTGAGAATTGTATATGCTAAAGTTCTGTGGAGCTGTGACTGACTTGGGTTGCTAGGTAATAGCACAGTACCTGACCTGCTTGCAGCATTATTGCCATCACCTGCTTTCATTGAATTCTGTTCTGGTCTCCACATTTTCCAGATGGTGGCAGCTCTGGGAAGTGGAGGGGGTGATTCAATATAAAGGCTGCCTTCTACACAGCGGCAGCATCAAGGGCAGCAGCTAAGTGGGACGGCAAAGTGAAGAGAGGAGTCTGACCGAGTGTGGCAGGTTCTGTGACTGGCTATTTCTCTTATCTTTTGCTGATAACACTCTATCTGTCAGTGTTGCCATCTGTGAGTTACCAATGACTGCTGTGAATTACAATTTCACAGCCTGCAAGCTCATGTGAGTGAAACCTGAATTGCTGTGTTTGACCTGTTTTACCCTCCCCTTAACTCGTAGACTGATTTTAACTTTAATCACATTGAAGCTGCTACAGGACCTGAAGTGTGCTGCATAGACTGCTGTTTGAGTCTGCACATGAGTCATCTGTTGTTGAGAATTGTATATGCTAAAGTTCTGTGGAGCTGTGACTGACTTGGGTTGCTAGGTAATAGCACAGTACCTGACCTGCTTGCAGCATTATTGCCATCACCTGCTTTCATTGAATTCTGTTCTGGTCTCCACATTTTTCCAGATGGTGGCAGCTCTGGGAAGTGGAGGGGGGGTGATTTCAATATAAAGGCTGCCTTCTACACAGCGGCAGCATCAAAGCGGCAGCAGCTAAGTGGGAAGGCAAAGTGAAGAGAGGAGTCTGACCGGAGTCAGACCGGGGACGGACTGGGCTACTAGAGTTTGTAATATCTTGCTTAGAGTTAATCATTTCTTTTGGGTTTGTACCTATAGATTAGTTATGATTAACAGAGGGATATTGTTGTGTGTAGTCTATACACTTTGTGTTTTGTGTACTGATGGGTTATTTTGTTCTATGTGTTAATAATGACTTTAGAATGTATGAAAATAATCAGATTCTGGAGTTCCAGACTCAACTGTTTATTCCTAATTATAGTCATTTATTTGGTGTAAAGGTTAAATACATGTGTTATAACTTGGGTTACAGTGTTAGGAAATATAAGACACGGAAATGTATTCTGCCTGTTTGCATAAGAACCTGGTTACATTGCTTTCTCTTGCTAATTCGATCTGGCAATAGTTGAAAGCAACCCTGGTCCTTTAGCAAGCGATATGGCAGATAGTGATTTTTTGCAGCATTCATATGGCCTCAAAATTATGCATTTTAATGTATTAAGCTTAACATCTAAATTTCATGAGGTGGAGTCATGGATTAGTTTATATAATCCGATGTTCTGGCACTGACTGAAACCTGGTTAACCTTACCTTTGTTCTTGATACTGAACTTTGTATACCTGCTTATAAACTTTTTAGAAAGCATCGTGCCACTGGTAGAGGGTGGGGTTTGTTTTATGTTAAGGAATATTTAATGGTAAATGAGACCACTATATTTAACAGTAATTTGGAATATTGTGAACATATTACTATTCAGTTATTGTTGGGATTTGTCAAAAATTAACTATTTGTTGTGTATATCTTCCACCTAATGGTAGCAAATCAGGCTTACAAGAACTTGTAAATGCTTTGAATACTGGGGTTTCTACAGAGTTAATACTACTGGGGATTTTAATTTAAATTGGATGGGTTCAGATATAACAAAGTTAAATACGGTCTTGTCTCAGTCTGGTTTACAACAGATTATTACTTTGCCCACTCGACACAATAATAGATCAGGAAATCACACATTGCTGGACTGGATATTAACAAATAGACCTATTAATATGATAAAATGTGGTTTGACCTCTGATTCGTTAAGTGATCATCATCCAGTCTTCTGTATTTGGAAGCATGGGGGACTGAAGAAGTCTAAGCCAATTATAAGGATTTCGAGATCTTTTTCTAAATTTGATGTACATTCTTTTTGTACAGAGTTGGGTAAAATAGATTGGTCTTTTTTATATTCTATCCCTGATGTGGATTCTGCATTGCATTTTTTCATTACTGAGTTTACACATGTTTTGGACCAGTTAGCTCCCCTTGTTAAAAGAAGGGTCCGAGGGAAAACTTATGGGTGGTTAACACCTCCTTTGATTAAACTTATGAGACAACGAGACAAGGCCTGAAAGCGTATAAAATGAACCATTCTGCTTCTGGTTTATCATCGTATAGGACTTTAAGGAACCAATGTAAGGCTAAGATAAGGAAGGCTAAAACAGACTATATTAGTCATAAACAATGTGAAGGGTTATCTAACGCTACTACTTTTTGAAAACAATTAATAATTTCATAAGGCCTAATGTTTGTCAACCAGGTTCAATGAGGTTGAATGGTGACTTGTTGTCTTGTCCACTGAAGATAGCTAACGAGTTTAATTTGAAATTTACTACATTGTCTGATTCCTTTAGTGACCAGTCCAAGGTGAACTACTTGGGACTGACTGAAGATTTACAGTTAATCTAAACTGTACTTAGGACTACTACTCCGAAGGAGGTAGAGAGTTGTTGCGTTGTATTAAGAGGGACAGCTCAGCTGGTTCTGATGGCTTATGTCCTAGTTTATTGGCGGATGCTGCCTCGGTTATAGCACTTCCAGTTAGTATTATTTTCAACTTGTCTTTGTTACAGGTACTATACCTAATATATGGAAACATACTTTGGTCACCCTATATTTAAATCTGGTTCACAACATGAGTTTTGTAACTACAGACCTATTTCTATCTTGTCTGCTTTAGCTAAAGTTCAGGAAAGAATAGTTTATAATCAGTTGATTGGGTATGTGGATCGTTTTGGATTATTGTCTCAGAACCAACATGGTTTTAGAAGGAAGGAGTACTGAGACTGCCTTGGTGAGTTCAAGCAGCGGTGCCTAATGGCATGGATAAAGGGTGTCTGGCGGGTGCCGTGTTACGTGGACTTGACCAAGGCATTGACTCAGTTGATCACCAATTGTTGATTTCTAGACTTGGGTCATTGGGAGTTGGTGAGTCTTTCTTGGACTGGACGAGGGATTATTTAACAAATAGGTTTCAAAGGGTTAAATATAGGGTGCTGTATCAGACTCTGTAATGGTTAAGTGTGGGGTTCCACAAGGTTCTACTTTGGGGCCACTTTTGTTTTCTTTGTTTTGATCAACTAGTAAGTGTGATTAATAATGCTTCTTTAACACTTTACGCTTGACGATGCAGTAATTTATCATGAGGGTTTGTCATTTGGAGATCTAGGTGTTTCTTTAACAGAGGAAATGTGCAATTTTCAGTCTTCACTTATGGCCTGTAAATTACTCTTAAACAAATCTAAGACAAAGGTGATGGTTATTGGTACCCCACCTAGACTGAGATCTGAGGTTGGTACTTTGGAAGTTAAATCTCTTGAGGGATTACTGTTTGACTATGTTGATACATTTCAATATCTTGGGGTATTACTAGATTCTCATCTAAGTTATGAATCTCATTTTTTGAGGGTTACCTCAAGAATACATTGTAGATTAGGTTCTTTGTACAGAATCCGTTCATTTCTTATTCCTGAGTCTAGGCTGGTTATTTCAAATTGCTGCTTACTTCCTATTGTGAACTATGCAGCTATGATTACTGACACTGCTTCTTCGACAGTGATTTCAAAGAAATCGACTTTACTTCACTTGATAGCTAAGTTTGCTTTAAATTGTTCTAAGTCATCTCATCATTGTGTGATTTTGAAAGAAATTGGCTGGTTACCGGTTTCATTAAATTTCCAGTACTGTGTGGCCAAGTTCATATATAAAGTTATGGACTCTGGAATTCCACATAGTATTTCAAAATTTTTGAGACCATATATTGATGGTCATTATTCTAGACATATAGGTCAGACAGTAGGTTTCTCGAGATTCCTTTTATGAAATCTAAAAGTGGACAAAGATCCTTTGCTTATATTGCTCCATTCATTTGGAATGAAATTCCTCAAGATATTAGGTGGTTGTGTTCTGTCAAAAGTTTGCCGATGCATTAAGGATGTATTTCGAATCTCAATTTAATTGTAACTGTTTTTTATGAATTTTTTTTATGAATTTTATACGTAACAAAGACATTTTTGTCTGCAATTTGCTGCATTGTATATGTATGTTTGATTATGTATTGTCTGTATGCAATATATGTGGGTCGCACCTGTAAAAGGAACTTGTTTCCAGTGTGCTTACCCGTTAAGTGAATAAACAAACAAACAAACAAATAAGAAGTTAGAAGTTTAGCTAATATTCTCCCATGAGTATTGAGCAGCAAAATTGGTCTATAGCTAGCTGGGAAGGAGGGGTCCTTATTTTTTTTTGGGAATTAGAGCAATAACTGCTTCAGTACAAGTAGGAGGAAGTTTGTATTTCTCAGTGGCTTCCGGAAAGGCATTAAAAAGCAGGGGACAGAGAGTATCAGAAAACAATTTGTAAAAGTCTACGGGGAATCCATCTCCTCCCAGGGATTTACCTGATTTTAGGGAGGATAAGGCTTTCTGAATTTCCTGTAGGGTGAAGGGTTCATCCAAAATGTTCTTTTCAGAGATGGAAAGATGGGGTAGATGCAAGTTATTTAGGAACTGTTGTATATGAAGATTAGGTGAATAATTTGCATTTGAGTATAATTTTTGATAAAAAGATCTCATAATGAGATTTATAGTGGGGTTATCGGTATAAATTTTACCCTATGGATCTTTGAGACTTATGATGTGATGCTCCATTTGTTGTACTTTGAGTTGATAAGAGAAAAGTTTCCCACCTTTTTCACCTTGCTCCTAGTACTTGTGTTTAAGTCTAAACAGGGCTGGTTCAGTTTTACATGAAATAAGGTCATTTTTCTTTTGTCCTTAATTGCAGAAACTCCAAATGAAGCTGAAAGTCAGGATTGTGTTTATTAATTTTAAAATATAAGTTTTCTTTAGATTTAAGAGTTTTTTCTAGATCTGCTTGTTGTTGCTCTGTTGATTTTTTCCTATGAGCTGCAAAGCTGATTATTTTCCCACAAATTGTGGCTTTTAAAGTTTCCCAGACATTACACATAGATGTAACCACAGGGTCATTGTAGGAAAGGAAATCTTGAATTTGAGATTTTACACAAGGTAAGAAATCAGGGTCCCTGAGAAGAAGAGGATCAAGGTGCCAGGAAGGAGATTTGGAGGGAGACGTACCCCACAGAAGTTGCAGTTTGACTGGAGAATGGTCAGAGATTATTATTAGGAGGATAGAGGTGTCAATAGTTTTTTCTGTTATGGGGGAAGTAAACCAGTAGTCAATTCAACTATATGTTTTATGAAGAGTTGAGTAAAAGATAAAATCCTGATCACGAAGATGAAACAGTCGCCAGATGTCGGAGTGTCCAAAATCTTTCAATAATAGTGAGGGAGCTTTAATACCTCTGGGGTGAGCATCTGTAGATATATTACTTCTATCCATACAAGCTTCCAAGGCTAGGTTGAGGTCATCTCCAAGTATTATGGGAATATTGCTCATATTGTTGGACAGTATTTGTTGGGCTAGATAATGGAAAAATTTGGGAGAGTCAAAATTAGGGGCATATACGTTAATACGCATAAGGGGACCAGATGGAGTATTTAATATAGCTATTACCCATCTGCTTTCTGTATCTGAAATAGACTTTATGAGAGACCAATTGTTTTTTTATGGATCAATATAGCTACCCCTCTTTTTTTAGAAGAAAGGAAAATTCATAGCTTTGACCTGCCCAGTCTTTTTTGAGTCTGTTGATATCCTCTGCTATTAATTTTGTTTCTTGTAGGAAAGCAATATGCGCTTTGTGTTTTTACAGCTGCAGTAGGCGGATCCTGCAGATGTTTTGCATGTACAAAAGGGCTGATGCAATTTTTTCTGTCCATGGAACTGGCTGAAGGTGTAAATAGTCTCCTCCGCCTTACCCTCCTCCAAGAAATGCTTTCTGCCCTCAAATAAATATGCTTTCATGTTAGTCAATGGTTGCAGGGCACTATTTTCTTTCTTAAATGGGAGGTACAAGAACTGGAACCTGAGTCGTGGGAGGCAGCATTAGTTTTTTGGGGGGTAAGATTCACCCCCACCTCCAACTGAGAAGCTCCTAAAGATCCACCTCTACCTTTTTTTTGTTCATGTGGGAGGGGCATGAGGTAGATCTATCATGTTGGAACAACTGACTATCAGAGCTGCCTGGGGCATCAGAGCTTAAGGTTCCGAAGGAAAGAAAAAGTAATTAAGGAGTGCCTGAAACTGCATCCTTAAATTACAGCACTTGAGGAAAGTAAGCACTTGCAACACAAGAATGACAATTAAGAGGTCACATGATGCAGGCAACCTAGTGGAAGCAGGGTTACAGGACACCTAACCCCAACCTCACATCATCGGCTTTTACATCTAGATTTCTACTGGTATCTCATCAATAAGACAAATTATGAAGAGAGGGCATCTCCAGCATCAGATATTACTGCAACTTTCGTCGCTATTGGGAGAATTTCTTCCGTGATGGATGCGGATATGAAGATGGCCCAGTTTAAACATACGCCTCCTCCCTTGCCTGAAAAGCTGCCTAAAAAATCCAGGCCTCAAGGGGGAACCTCCAACTCCAAAAGCCTAGCATCTATACAACCATTTCCACTTACTGAAGATTGGTTTCTACAGGAACTGTTGCCTTTCAGAGAAACATTGCTTGAAATTTCTACAGAGATTAAATCTTTTAGACATGATATGGCAGATTTAAATAAAAGAATGGGAGACACAGAAGCCAGATCCTCCTCACTGGAATGCTGGAGAGATAAAGTAGACCCAGAAGTAGCTTAAGCAGCAAATACACAAACTACAGTTGAAAACCGAGGATTTAGAAGGTAGGAGTAGGAGGAATAATATTCTGATAATGGGTCTCCCTGAGATTGAGGAGAATCCCAACATCATAGCCTTTGTCCAGAAGCTTTTGCTGAAAATAGTGGGCCCTTCTCCACTCGGAAGCAACTGCCAAATCGAAAGAGCTCACCGATCATTACAGCCTCATCCCCAGCCTGGATCTCACCCAAGACCCCTATTTTTAAAATTCCTCAGCTATTTGGAGTGACAACACATGCTAAATAAAGTAAAAGAACTCCAAACAATATTGTGGGAAGGCACCAAGCTCCGTATTACAGAGGATCTACCATGTGAAGTACGTCAGAAGCGAGCAGCCTTCCATGCCATTGTTACCAAAATCATTGCTGCAAGAATTCCTTTTAAAATGCTATATCCTGCCAAACTACAGGTCTCAGTATCTGGATCCTGGATATTCTATGACTCGCCCTCACAAGCGATGGCTGATCTAAAGATCAAGCTCCCAGAATTTTTCAAGAATGACTGAAGTCTCTGACTGCAATTAGTTCTGTATGAGAATTTACTCTCTATGCACAAGATTTAATGAGAGATGAGGATTCACCTACCCACCTCCAAACTTTTCAGATATCCAGGTCTGGGATTAATTTGTGGATGGGCCTGATCTCACCAGTTGCAGTGCTAGATTTCCAACACAGAGGGCAGCCTGCTGCACAGTTTCATTCTCTGGGGAAGGAACTGATTAATCCGGGTGAGGGTAGGGGGGATTGTTTTTCTCCTGGGACTGAAATTGGTCCGGCTACCATTAGCTTTCCCTCTCTAATTTCCTTACCCCTTCAACATCGACAGGACAGGACTCCAACACTGAAGTACTATACCAATTTTAATTTCTTTGTTGTTTTCTAGCAATCGGTTGTAGCTGGTCAAGAGGTTTTTCTTCCTTAGTTGTTTTCTGAAGTTTCTGAAATTGGGGAGGGGATCTTATCCCCTCATCTCATGTAACCTTATAATGTGGGAGATGAAGCCTGAATCAAGGGTTATTGATTCGCTAGGCCTCCAGATACTCCCAGGAGAGACAAAATCTTGCATATTAGGTGGAAACTTATATTTGGGTTAAGAGGAGCAGGTTCTAATCTACCTAGGAGCATTATGGACCTCCAGAATGTTTACTTTGCTCTGAATATGTTGGTGCCTAACCATATCAAAATAATATAGTGTTAACAAGATTTATGATCCAGATGATGATGTGGGGGGTGGGGGGGTGCCCTGACTCGAGCAAGCTCGGGGCTAACTGCATAACAAACTAGTTTATGGGGGGTTTAGCTCCTACACATTCCCTACAAAGGGACATTGCTGGTGCTGATATCTTTGGCTGCAGTTTTTTTGCTTAGTACAGTACCGTCAGACCATACCAATCTTCTGTCTCCTATTTTTCTGGGATTTGTGGCTAGGAGCTGTATGGGATAGTCTCCCTCACTGGGACCTGTTTGTCAAGAACTTTAACTGTTTCTTTTTTTCAAAGGAGACAAATGTATATAGTTGCTGGGGTTATGAAGGGAGGGACAGAGGGTCTACTGCTTTATACTTATTATGGTTTCCTCTTGCTGGATTAGTTCTGTATTTTGAAAATATCATAATTTTGGAGAGTGGAAACTATAACTCCTGGGCAATTGGGGTGGGGAATGGGGCAAACTTATCGATTCGCTTGCTGTACTTTGGAATGGTTTCCCCTTTACTTAAATCATCCCTGTTATTACAAATTTGCAAGCTTAATATTGTTGAAGGGCTCAGAGAAGGGGGCGAGGAGGGCAGGGATTGGATTGTGCCTTATGATCATTTCTGGTTTCATAATGATTTGTCCTCTAGAAAAATTATGTGGTTTATTATTTGGTGTGGCTATTAACACATGTAAAATAGTGACCTGGATGTCAGAGGAGTCAGGGAACCTACAAAGAAATATCAAGTATTAAAACATTGTGCCCTACTTAATGCAGACATAATCTTGCTACAGGAAATGCATCTGTTGACAAGAGAAGACATTTGGTTACACAGACTGGGGATTTCTCAAGTCTTCACCGCTGGGATTTCTTCATCAAGTAAAGGGGTAGTCATTTTAATCAAAATTACGATCCCATTCCAGGCTGACTCCACAGTAACTGATCCCAATGGCAGATATATTCTCATTAAAGGTACCCTCTTGGGCTCCACAATAGTTTTAGGCTCTATATATGGACCACCGGGTGGTGATCCATCATTTTTTGTGGAACTTGCCAGCAAAATTGCACCATTTCTTCCCATCTCCTTAATTCTAGGAGGTGATTGGACTGCCCCCCCCACACAGGATATAGATAGGACCCATTGACCCTTAAGATCCCCTACCCCATCACAAAGAGCCCTACAGGACTTGATGGATACACTAGGACTTTGTGATCCATGGTGTTTACTTAACCCATCACATCAAATGTTCTCCTTTTATTCTAATGTGCACCAATCCTGGTCCAGATTGGATTATATCTTAATTGTATTCCTTTGTTAACCGGTTTACATCAAACAGGCATCAAGCCTATAGTAATCGCTGATCATTCACTGGTATGGGTGGCCCTATCTTCTTCCCCTGACAGTCCCAAAGATAGATCATGGAGGCTGAATACTCAACTTTTAAAAGACAAAACTATCATCTCTAAAATTCGAACCTCCATTCAAACCTTCATAGATACTAATATAGGTACGATTCAAAGAGATGATTTATTATGGTATACTCTCAAATGCTATATTCATGGGGGAATTCATTAAATTAGCTACCAGAAGAAAGAAAATAAGAGAAAAAGAAACCTTATCCTTATTAACTCAAATAAGAGTGGCCGAGCTTTCTCTCTCATCCTCAACAAACCCTGACTTCACAACCGAGCTCTTAGAGAAAAAGCAGAGTATGCTGTCTTAAAAACTAAATCCACTTACATAGATCAGGGAGAAAAAGCAGGCAAACTCCTAGCTCTTAGACTCCGCAAATTGGAAAGCTCAAGACTTATACCTTTCCTTCAGGCTCTGGATGGGACTATTAAAACCAATCCCAGAGACATTGCTCTAATATTTGAGAACTTGTATTGTTCCCTCTATGGGGAAAGATCCATACCCACTCCTACCCAAAAGATATACTCTTATCTGGATTCCTTAACTCTTGCCTCCTTACCCGAACACCTCCTACTTTCCTTGATCTCTCCTATCACCCCTGAAGAAGTGATAGAAACAATTAAAGACATAACACATGATAAAGCTCCAGGCGCAGACGGCTTCCCCACTAATTTTTACAAATCCTTTGCAAAGGAGCTGGCTCCACATCTGCTCAAACTATACCAATATATGCTCTCAGCTAAAACTTTGGATCCTACTTTATTAGAAGTGACCATATCTCTTCTATTAAAACCCAACAAGTCCCACCTGCTCCTGGAGAGTTATCGTCTGATCTCCCTCTTAAATTGTGATATCAAGATCTTAACTAAAATCCTAGCTTTACACATTTGAAAAGTACGGTCTCATCTTCTAAGTCCAGAACAGGTGGGATTTGTCCCTGGTAGATCCTCCACAGATCACCTTCAAAAGCTTTCCCATATTTTCAATGCAGCAAGATTATTTCAAACCCCGATGGCCCTAATTTCATTGGATGCCAAGAAGGCCTTTGACAGAGTGGACTGGGACTTCCTCTGGCTGACTTTAAGTAAGATGGGCTTCCCTTCCCTCTTCATCCAGTGGATTCAGGCCATATATTCTTCCCCTTCAGCAAAGATCCATTGCAATGGGGTATTCTGTTCTTGATTTCCCCTTTACTCTGGTACAAGGCAGGGTTGCCCCTCTCACCTTTCCCATTTAATCTTTATTTAGAACCCCTGATTCATTATATTAAACAGTCTTCCCAAATACAGGGAATTCCAATACTCAATCACAACCTCATCCTCTCTGCATATGCGGATGATATCCTCCTCCATTTAGAGAATCCTGATAAATCCCTAAGACAAGTAGTGGAGGTAATATCCCAATTTAGCTCACTATCCAATTATAAACTAAATCTGAACAAATCAGAAATCTTTCCCCTAAATCATTTCACTCACAAAGCTGACTTCAATGGTTTTGACCTAAAATGGTCTCCTCATTCACTTAAGTATCTGGGCATTCATCTAACCACGGATCCTCTTCGGACCAAGAAACTCAATCTCAATGACCTAGGGACAATCCTTCAACTTGATCTTCAAAAGATGGGAATCTCTTCCATTATCTCTTTGGGGATGCATAAACATAATTAAAATGAATGTCCTGCCTAGACTTTATTATCCATTACATATACTGAACATGTGGCTCCCACTATCTTTCTTCCAGAAGGTACACTGTCTCATCTCTGGCTTTATATGGCTACATAAACAACACAGAAAATATTTTGTTAAGCTGAGTCTCCCCAAAGCAACAGGGGTCTCCGCCTCCCTAATTTTCTTCTTTATTATTGGGTGAGCCAATCCTCTAGGATTGAGAAATGGCTTATGGATCCCATAGATGAAGCCTCTCCTATTTGGCTGCAAATAGAAACCCAGATCTTAGAACAACACCACTTGCTTTTCCCTGCCATTTACTATATTCCCCTGAAAAAGTTACCAGACCCAATTGGCCACTCAGTAATTGGGACCTCCCTGAAAGTTTTTTCTCAATATTGCTCCTCTTACAAATTTTCACCTCGTCAAGACTTCGCACAACCTCTCATCTTCAACCCCAACATTAAGATAGGTGGCACTCTCCTCACACACACTTGGTTACTTCCTCTACAAAATGCTAAAGTAACAGATCTCTACTCCTCCTAGTCTCTTCTCTCCTTTTCCAAAATCTGACATAAATTTGGCCTAAATGCTTCTCATAATTTTAAAATGTTCCGGTTGAGACACCTAATAACACAAGTATTTGGTACTGCTTCCCTAGAATCTAAGCTTCAACCTATATTGGAAGGCTTCCATGATCTATCTTCCAAGCCACACTGCTTGTCCCTCTTATACAACTATATCCTCTCCATTGGGCACACTGATCCTGTACCCAGTTCCAAAATCTGGTCCTCTCTCCTTCCAGGAACAGTCATTGAATGGTCAAAAGTCTGGCAAGATTTATATACATACATCTCCCAAGATAAACCTACGACTTACCCAATACCATAAACTACATAACCCTATATTACACACCAGTAAAATTAGCAAAATTCGCACTGCCACCTGTAATTGCTCAGATCACGGTAAAAGGTGAAGGAAATTAATACATATATTCTGGGACTGTGCTAAAATTGCCCTCTTGTGGCTGTTGATTCAATCCAAATTGGACCCAATACTTGGTCTAGGGGACCTCTTCACTGTGGAGATCTGTATCCTAGGGATTTACACCACTATTTAGATTAAAGAACAGAAATATCACATGGCACTAACTTATTTATTTATTTATTGAAAATGTTTCACCAGGAAAGGCACACTGAGCAAAAAGATGCTCATCTCATGGTGCGACCTGGGGGGGTACAAGAGAGGAGGATACATACAACAGTCAGTAGTTTGAACTTGGAGTAGATCAATACAAACAATTGTTACATAATTGAGTGAGATTAATTACGAACTTGTTACATGAAGAGAACGGTACATACATGAGCCTCTGAGAAAGTGGCATATATAATTGAATGCACATCTAGGACTATGTGATTACATAAGTGTCAGTAGTAGAGATTAGAATTGAAGCTTGATGCCTAAGTTGGCAGAGGAAATGGAAGTCTGAGAGTTGGGGAAGGGAGGTGGCAGGACTGTATAGTACTAGAGTAGTGGGGGAGTTAACTTAGGAAAACAGTGGGGGAATGAGAAGGAAGATAGCAGAAGTGAATGAGACAGTAAGTACATTGGTTGTTTAGGGCAATGATATGCTTGTGACCATTAGGCGCAAGGCCGAGCTGGGCCAGGCAGGTGCATGAAGGGAGGGGGATCAAGGAGGGGAAGAGAACTAATCGGGGTGGGAGTTCAGGGGCAGTACAATTTGGTGCAAGGAAGTTAGTGAGGGCAGAGGATAGAGAGTGTTTGGATGAAGATGGCGGATTTGGGCCGGCAGGCCATTCCAGAGCTTAGTAAAGAGGTAAGAGAAAGCCGATTGGTCTGCAGAGGTCCTTCAGTGAGGGATTACTAATAGCCTGGAGTCAGTAGACCTGAGGGTGAGGGCGGGGGTAGGCGGGGAAGATAGGGAGGATACGAGGTAGGGAGGAAGGGAACCCAAGCTTGTAAAGTTAGGAAACAAATTTGGCACTGGAAGTAGGCACTGGTTACCAGGGATGGAAAAGCGCCAGTGAATGGAAGAGCTCTACAGTGATGGTGTAGGGGGCTATCGAGGGACAGTGGAGAAAGCATTAAAGAGGGTCCAGTCTGGCTAAGGTGGACTTAGAGGCAGAGCTTGAACAACATCGTACGAAGTCAAAGGGGGGTAGAATCATTTTCTGGACTATTTCATGTCTCTCAGGAAGCGGGAGACTAGTGCGGTTTCTATAGAGGGCACCAAGCTTTGGGCGCAGTTTTGATAGGATGGCATCCACATGTGTGAAAAAGGAGAGGTGGCGATCAAGCCAAACCCCCAGGTACCTAAAGGAGGGCATGTCTTCAAGAATTGTGTTATTTAGGGTACGGAAGATCAGGAGGGATGTAAATCTGGATAGTCTCTGTCTAGTGCTGAAAGACATGGAGACTGTTTTCTTGGCATTTAGGGAGAGTTGGCTGGAGTTGAACCAGTGTTGTACTTTGTTGAAGTCTGTCTGAAGAATAGAAGAGGCTTCTTCGTAGGTATGGGCGGAAGTAAAGAGGACGTGTCATCAGCATACATGTGTATTGAGGTAGTGGAGCAAGACTTTGGCAGATCATTTAGTAGGATGGAGAAGAGGGATGGGGCTGAGGACTGAGCCCTGGAGAACGCCGTGGTAATAGGGAGTGGGGGAGGTGTAGTCAGCTATTTTGTGGATTGGGATCCATTTTGTAGGTAGGCACTGAACCAATTTGTTGCAGATGCGATGGCCCAGCCCCCACAGGTGGATAGTAGGAGGAGTGGATATCATTGAATGCTTTAGCTAGGTCGGTGAAAATAGTGGCGGTAATTTGCTTTGTCCATCCATGAGAGAGGATGGAGTCCGTGAGTCTTAGTAGGAGGTGGTGGTAGAGTGTTTTCTAAACCAGACTGGAATGGAGTGAAGAAGTTAGTTTCTGAGAGAAAGTGGGAGAGTTTGAGATAGTACTAGGTGTTCCTGGATTTTTGACGAGAGTGGGAGGAGGAGGGAGTGGGATGGTAGATTGGTTGCAGAGAGTAGGATTACACTCCTTTTGGAAGGGGTAGGACAGTGGTATGCTTCCACTCAGTGGGAAGTGACTCAGTGGTGAATGAGAGATTTAGCAGGGCTGTGAGGGGGGTAGCGATGGCAAGGGCAGATAAGAAGAGGAGTCTGTTGTCGAGACCATCGGAGGATTTACCTTTGGTGGGGGTTCAGGCAGTGAAGGGCATCTAGGGTTTTGATGGGGGAGATGTGTCTGAAGGAGAAGTGGTTCTGGCCAGGTTGTGGAGGGGTAGCTGTCTGGGGAGTGGGTGTGGTTACAGGAGGAGAGTGAATCTAGGAGGGTCGCTAGCACAAGTAGTGAAGTAGAAATTAAAACTCGAGGCTGCCTTCCAGGGTGTCGGACAGTAGAGTCCCTTGTGTGAGAAGGAGAAGGGGGGATTTGTTATTGGAGGGGAGAAAAGGGAATTGATGACTTTCCAGAATTTAGAAGGCCTCCCAAGATTTGTGTTTAGGGTGTTGTTAAAATATTCGGCCTTAGCTAGGCAGATGGCCTTTGTACACTTGTTGCGGAGCATGCGGTAGGTGATATTGTCACCTGGGAGGAGCGTGGATTTGTAAATGCGCCAGACCTTGTCACAGGTTTGTTGGCAAGCTATCAGCTCGGGTGATATCCAGGGAAGGTGAGACCCCCGGAACCTAGCATGGCGCAAGGGGGCATGTTTGTCCCAGGCAGTAAGGAAGGTGTTCCAGAAGTGCATAAGGGCAGTGTCCATGTTAGAGCAGCTTAAGATTGGGTCCCAGTTTGAGTGAGCTAGCTCTTCCAGGAGAGGGGAGAAGTTTAGGGATTTATATGACTGTTGGAATATAAATTTGGGAGGGGATTTAACTCGATGGATTTTGCGGACCATAGAAACATAGAAACATAGAAACATAGAAGACTTGGTTTGCTGGCCAAGGCACCTAGCTTCACCTGAGCTCTTTCCTTCTAAGACTGCTTGAAAGGCAGAGTAGAGAAACTTACCAGAGCAAGGGAGAAGGATTAAGACTTAGTTTGGCTAAGCAGATTTACTGTGTGGTGGTGTTTTTTATTTTTTCTCACAGGGTTTGTACTGTTTGTTGCTAACATTTCATTGCTTTATTTTTCTCTCTGATTCAAATTGTTGTTGCTGGTATACCTTCTTCTGCATTATTTTACAAGGTGTGCCTACAGGTGCTAACAGATTACTGCTAGAATCTTCTGATTCAAATTGTCTTTTGCAAGGTATATCTTCTGTTACTGCTTTATTTTCTTTCTGGAGCAAAGTGTTTTTACAGGTATATCTTCTGAAATTACATGTATTACAGGTGGAGCTTACATTTTGTGACTTTTTATCATTGGGCTAAGCAAAATTACTGTTTGACACTGTGTTTTATTTTATTCTTGTTTGTTGAAAAGGTTTGTTGTCTCAGAAGTGTTTCAGTCTCCTTCTCACATTGAAGGAGCTAATTGCTTTTCCTCCCACAGCTCTTCCAAAGGATTAGGTGTGTATGTGGGGTGGAGCTGGCAAACACTGTCAGTAATTTCCAACAGAAAGAAGGGTTAAAAGTCAGGTTAGTTGATATATTGAGGTAGAAGACTTGGTTTGCTGGCCAAGGCACTTTGGCTTCACCTGAGCTCTTCCTTCTAAGACTGCTTGAAAGGCAGAGTAGAGAAACTTACCTTAGTAAGGGAGAAGGATTAAGACTTAGTTTGGCTAAGCAGATTTACTGTGTGGTGGTGTTTTTTATTTTTACTCACAGGGATTGCTACTGTTTGTTGCTACATTTCATTGCTTTATTTTTCTCTGATTCAAATTGTTGCTTGCTGGTATACCTTCTTCTGCATTATTACAAGGTGTGCCTACAGGTGATGCTAACAGATTACTGCTGTAATCTTCTGATTCAAATTGTCTTTGCAAGGTATATCTTCTGTTACTGCTTTATTTTCTTCTGAGCAAAGTGTTTCTTACAGGGTATATCTTCTCTGAAATTACTGTATTACAGGAGGAGCTTACATTTTTGTGACTTTTATCATTGGGCTAAGTAAAAATTACTGTTTGACACTGTGTTTTATTTTATTCTTGTTTGTTGAAAAGGTTTGTTGTCTCAGAAGTGTTTCAGTGCTCTTCTCACATTGAAGGAGCTAACTGCTTTTCCTCCCACAGCTCTTCCAAAGGATTAGTGTGTATGTGGGGTGGAGCTGGCAAACTGTCAGTAATTTCCAACAGAAAGAAGGGTTAAAAAGTCAGGTTAGTTGATATATTGGAGGAAGACTTGGTTTGCTGGCAATAAGGCACTTAGCTTCACCTGAGCTCTTTCCTTCTAAGACTGCTTGAAAGGCAGAGTAGAAACTTACCAGAGCAAGGAGAAGGATTAAGACTTAGTTTGGCTAAAGATTTACTGTGTGGTGGTGTTTTTATTTTTTACTCACAGGATTGCTACTGTTTGTTGCTAACATTTCATTGCTTTATTTTTTCTCTGATTCAAATTGTTGTTGCTGGTATACCTTCTTCTGCATTATTACAAGGTGTGCCTACAGGTGTGTGCTAACAGATTACTGCTGTAATCTTCTGATTCAAATTGTCTTTAAGGTATATCTTCTGTTACTGCTTTATTTTTTCTGGAGCAAAGTGTTTCTTACAGGGTTATCTTCTCTGAAATTATTACAGGTGGTGCTTTACAGGTTTTACAGTTGTATCTAACATTAGGATAAGCTTTCAGGTTACTGCATTTGTTGTTGACTGATTGTTTCTGCTCTTACCTCTTGTTCTCTCGTCCGTGGGTTCTTCTTTTAGGCAGGGGAGGGCCCAGCCACCCACCCCATCCCCAACCCACTCCACGCTACACTCCTTTTTATAGGGTACCACAGTTGTGACATTTCCTGGCAGAGCAGGAAGGGGCGGATCAGTGGGGCCTCCACAAGGTGATCTCTATTTATAGGGCACTAGTAATTTAACTTGTTATAACAAGTTAAACAAAGCACAATTAAACCATTACTTGCATTTTTTTTTTTTCCTTCTAATTACTTCTGACTAGAGTGTACAAACCCAGCAACTTATTTGGAATGGATTTCATTAACTGCAGGTACTGTGGAACAATTTCAGAAGGATAGTCTTACAGGATTTAGGACACTGTCCTACATGCTGGCCTTTGGAGATCTTAGGTCTCAGCTCCGGCAGCATGGGCAGAGATTGCACACCTCAAATTTCATATTGAAGAGGAAATACATTATAAGAAATCCACCTGCCATTTCCCCAGCATCCAACAGAAAAACCTCAACCGAGAGGGTAGTTAGGTCCAGGAGGTTGGCAGGTGGTTAGGAGGAGCAAATCAGGTGCCCCATCACTTCTGCTCTCCAACACATTACCTCCAAAAACCATATAAACACTACAAACAGGTATCTGCCTCTCATCTCTGAAATCAAATAAAGAGGCAGAAGACACTGCAAAGCAGGGACACTGTGGCACAGGAGCTAGCACAACAATACTCACCCAAATCAGGAACCAAAACTAAACAAGCACAAAGGAAATCCAAAAACTTGATCATAGGAGACCCCATGATTCGGAGTTGATACCATCTCCGAGTAGGTGATGGTCAGATGTCTCTAGGTACATCAGCATGGAGAGACACTGACCACGCATTACAAAATTGTTCACAAAGCAGGAGAAAACATTGATGTCCTAGTACACATAGGGACTATCGATCTTGCCAGGCGGTCATGGTGGAGGCCAAGAACACCTGACTAGGCTGGGTGACAAACTATCATCTATTTCATCTGCATCTCCTTCTGAGATCCTGCCAGTCTGGGAGAAGGAGCAGATGGACGGAAGGTCAGAGAAGGGGAGATAGGGAGCTAAACACGTGGCTCAAGGACTGGTGCCAGGAAAAGGACACAGATTTGTAGGGAACTGGCAACAGTTCTGGGAGCGAAAGTTCTTTAAATTTGATGGACTGCATCTGACTAAAGAGGGAGTCAGTGCATTGGGGCAGAAGTTTGATGTCTTTGCAGAATATTTAAACTAGCAAATCGGGAGAGGGGTGCAGCACCCCAAACGTCGAATGGGAAGAACACCCCTCCCCCCTCAGCTAGTGGTCAAACAGGAATTCAGCATGTTTGTCGTTCATTTGCATCACCAGGTAAGAAAAAAGGTTTGTCTCCCCATACGATGCACAGGGGTAATGCCAAACTTCACCCAACAACCAACACACCAAAATCTTGCCAATGGAAAATCATGTACACAAATGCTCACAGCCTGGGAAATAAGATCCCAGACCTGCAGGCACAATGTCAGAGGCTAGCTGGACATAGTACAATTAGTGAGACGTGGTTTACCAGTAACCACACTTGGGAGACTTCAGTACCTGGCTAGTATTGTTCAGAAGAGACCGAGACAAAAAGGGGGGAGGAGGGCCCTATGTTAATGGAAAATATCAAAGCACAGAAATTCAGAATACATAAGGAGCCAGAAGAACTGTGGGTCACCCTGAAACAGGAAATGGGACAGCCATAAGAACTGGGATTGTCTACAGGCCCCAGACCAGAGGGAGGACATAGACACATTACTGTTAGAAGATATACAAAACATGACAGCTAAAGGGGAGGTTCGATAATGGGAGACTTCAACATGCTAGATACAGACTGTGCAATACCAGTAGGAACATCTGCCAGAACTAGACTCATAGTGGATTCTGCAGGGAGGGGGCCTCAAACAACTGGGTACAGCAACCCACAAGAGACAGGGCTATCCTAGATCTAGTACTGACTAACAAAGAAGGGATCACAGATCTCCAGGTAGAAGGTCACCTGGAGCCAGTGACCATCACATGGTATGGTTCAATTTGGCTACTACATCTAAATCATCCCATTCCAAGGCAAAAATATGGGACTTCAGAGAGCTGACTTTGATAAGATGGGCAACAGAGTTAAGCTAGCCCTGGCAAAAAGAAACACAGGTGAGGAGGTATAGGCAAAGTGGGCAAGCATTAAGGATACAATACTTGAAGCAACATCCCATTGTGTTAGACAGAAAAGGAAGTGCAAAAGAAGAAGGAAACCACTTTGGTTCTCATACAGTAGCAAAAAGGTCAGAGCCAAAAGGCTGGCCTTCAGAAAATATAAGGGAACACAGCGGAGATGAAGACATGGAGGTATACCAAACTGCCCTAAGGGAATCTAGGTAAGGCAGTAAGGCAGGCAAAGTCCCAAACTGAGGAAACACTACACTAACAGTAAAAGAAGGTGACAAGACTTTCTATAGATACATTAGTGAAAGGAGAAAGTCTAGAGGGGGTATTGCTGATTTAATGGAAAAAGGGAGCATGGTGAGGAGGAGGACCCTGTGAAGGCATCTATCCTAAATAGATACTTTTGCTCCAGTATTTACTGAAGAGAAGGTAGGCAGGGCCCACAGCTCAGCATCATGGACACATGGGGAGGGAGGTGAGCACTCCCTTCACAAAAGAAAGGGTCCTACAAGAGCTTGCTCTCAGGGTGGATAAGGCAATGGGACCTGATGGCATACATCCCAGGGTACTTAAGGAGCTAAAGGAGGAACCAGCAGAGCCATCAGCAGAATTGTTTAGTGAGTCTCTGAGCACAGGAGAGTCCCAGAAGACTGGAGAAGGGCTCATGTGATCCCACTCCACAAGAGTGGTAGCAGGGAGGAGGCGGGAACTACAGACTCGTCAGTCTTACCTCAGTAGTGGGTAAGATTATGGAGGCACCCTTAAGGAAAGGATAGTGCAAACACCTGGAATCCATAGGGGCACAGGATCCAAGACAGCATGGGTTTACAAAAGGAAGGTCCTGTCAAACTAACTCTATAGATTTCTTTGACTGGGCAACCAGAGTGGTGGACCAAGGGGAGCAGTTGATGTCGCCTACCTTGACTTCAGCAAAGCTTTGACACTGTTCCACATAGAAGATTGATAAATAAGCTGTAGGCTCAGGGTGGGTCTGGGAAGTTGGTCAATTGGGTGGCAAACTGGTTGGATTGGCAGAAAACAGAGAGTGGTGGTAAATGGTATACAGTCAGAAGAGATGCAAGTCAAGTGGGTACTTCAGGATCAGTCCTGGGCCAGTCCTATTCAACATCTTCATTAGTGACCTCAGAGATGGACTAGAGGGTAAGGCTTGTCTGTTTGCAGATGACACCAAGATCTGCAACAGAGTAGATGATCCAGATGGGTGGGCAGAATGAGAAGAGATCTGATAAACTAGCAGAATGGTCAGAAGAGTGGCAACTGGGATTTAATGCAAAGAAGTGCAAAATCATGCACATAGGGAAGAGAAACCCCTGAGCCACTTATAGGCTGGGAGGAGTTGCTAGCAGTCACAAAGGAAGAAAGAGACTTGGGCATCATCACTGATGACCTAAAATCATCCAAGCAGACCCCAAAGCAGTAGGTAAGGTTAGGAGTTAGGGTGTATAGTAGGGGCATCACAAGTCGTGAGAGAGGCACAATCCCTCTGTACAAGACATTGGTTAGGCCCCATCTGGAGTGTCATGCAGTATTGGAGGCCACACCTTCACAAGGACATTAACTAAATTGAGGCAGTCCAGAGAAGGGCTAACCAAAATGGTGCAGGGACTGCATCAGAAGACATATGAGGACAGATTAACGGAGCTCAATATGTATACCTTGAGCAAAGGAGGGAGAGAGGTGATATGATCGAGACATTTAAAACCCTTAAGGGCATAAACAAGGTGAAAGAGTCTAAAATGTTTAAATATAAGAAAAATAGCAGGACAAGAGGACACAGCATGAGATTAGAGGGAGGCCGATTGGAGGGGAATGAGGAAATTTTTTTCACAGAAAGGGTGGTAGATGCATGAATGGCTTACCAAAGAAGTGGTGGCTATGAATACAGTGCAGGGCTTCAAACAGGCATGGATAGGCATAAGGGAGCAACTACAAATGACTATGAATAGATAGGTCACTGACAGAGCAAAGGTACGATGGCACATTTATAAGGTAGAAAAGAAATGGCAGACTGGATGGGCCTTGCGGTCCTTATCTGCCGTCAACTTCTATGTTTCTATGTATGTTGAGAGCAGATATCTCGGTTCGGCTATTGTTAAAAGTGGGGGCTAGCCAGTTGTGGTTAAAGTCACCCGTGACATATAGTTCACCCGACTGGGCAAGAGACGTGAGTTGGCTCAGAAGGTCAGTGACTGTTGTGGTTGGAGTGCCAGGGCAGCAATGAATACCAGCCACAAAGATGGGTAATGAGGAGGAAGGGGACAATTTCACCATAAGTAGCTCATAAGCTTTGGGTTCAGCTTTGAGAGAGACAGAAAAATGTAGGGCTGAGCTGGTGTAGATAGCCACCCCTCTACCTCTGGTGGGTCAGTCTTGCCAAGTGATGGTGAACCCTTGAATAGTGATGGTTTGGTCTGGGAGGTTTGGGTTTAGCCAGGTCTTGGATAGGATGATTATGTCAGGGGCATGGTGGGCGGCTAGAACCGGGAGCTGATCGAGCCTGGGGGCTAGGCTACAAATGTTTAGATGGAGTAGGCGTAATCCTTGGGGAAGGGAGCCAGAGTGAGTGCCAGTGGTGGGCTTGGCTGAGGGGTTAGGCATGGGGTAGCTGGGACCAGGAGTTGGTGATGGGCCGGGATTAGGGTGTATATCCCCTGTAGCCAGCAGTAGTAGGGCAAGGGTTAAGTGGTGGCGTAGTATGTGGAGGCACCAAGATTAGGGCAAGTGCCGTTCGGGAGAGGCAGTAGGGCAGGCGGTGTGGAGAAAGTGGGCTCTGCTTTGGTAGAGGGAGACCAGGAGGCAGCCAAAGGAATAGAGCAAGGAGGTGGGGCTCGTATGGAAACAGGACCAGATGGTAGCTGGGAAAGATGCTGTGGACTTATGGGGGGGCATTTGTACGATGAGTCAGTTCAGCGGGGGGGGATGCAGGGTAGCAACTTAAAGGGAGAGTTAGAAGGGGTAGGAAAAGTAGGATGGAGAAGATTAGAAATAAGTGAGTTATTGTTTGTGCCATTTTTCCAAGTGTACAGGAGGCACAAGTAGAGAGTGAGGAGAGGTACACTCTAATGTGGGGCACTGTAGAGGGAGGGAGAAGAGGAGCAGTTGCGAGAAGCACTAGGTAGATAGCTAGGTGGTGGAAGAGGGGAGGGGTAGTAATTTGTAGGAAAGGGATTGGAGTGGGTAGAAAGGGGCAAAGGGCAAGAGTATTTATTAGGTGGCCTGGGAGGTGGTGGGGGGGAAAAAATAGCTCAGCAGAAAGAAAAGCATAGACCCAGGCTAGTGGCTGCTCCAGCAATCCGGCTGGAGGGCTCCACGGGTCGGGTAGCAGCTTGGCTGGCTCTGCAGAAAAGGCGCTCCAATCGGAAGGAGAGGGCTGATCTCCAGTTCAATCAGGGGCAGCCAAAGCGGTAGGCACACCAATCGGAGAAGGCGCTAGAAGCTGGGTGGCTGAGGGTGTTTAGCGGTGATTACCTTGTGGTGGATCCGGGAGGCGGGACCAGGAGGGTGGGAGGGAAGCGTCGGTTTGGTTTGGTGTTGGCGGCACTGATGCCGCCGGGCTCCATGGGTGCCACTCGGGGCATGGAAAGATCCTGGGAGGGAAGCAAGGAGAAATTGATCAATAAGTAGTTGTAGGGAACAAAGGAAGGCAGGAGACAGGCTGGAACTTAAAGAGGGGTGGGATGGAACAAGGGACAAAGGACAGGAATTAGCAATTCAGGAGGTAGAGATTTAAGAAGGCAGAAGTTAGATGGGTGGGGAGGGCAGGCTACTAAAATAGAGCTTAGTGCAGGAGCAAGGGAGGGAAAAAAGGCAGAGAATAAGTGACACCAAGGAGCGCAGAAACAGGGATTTGGAGATTAGGCAGAGGGAAAATGGCAGGCTTGTTTGAAGGGTAGAGGAGAGTACACAGCAGGAGTAGAAAACAACACAGAGTAAGGCAGGAGTGATTAAATAGCTAGTTAGCTAGGCTTGCAATAGTGAGGGATGCAACTGGCTATAATGTCTGCACAAAAAGGCTGTATCACTTCAACTTAAGATGTAAGGTAGCAGAGAATATAAGCAGATATAACACGAGCAAGGATTACAATTACAGGCCTTTTATGCTAAGTAGTATGGCATCAACATTGATTATTATATAGTCCAAAATAGCTCAGCAGAAAGAAGAGCGTAGACCCAGGCTAGCGGCCACTCCGGCAATCCGGCTGGAGGGCTCCACAGGTCGGGTAGCAGCTTGGCTGGCTCGGCAGAAAAGGCGCTCCAATCAGAAGGAGAGGGCTGATCTCTGGTCCAATCAGGGGCCGCCAAAGCGGTAGGTGCACCAATCGGAGGAGGCACTAGAAGCTGGGTGGCTGAGGGTGTTTAGCGGTGATTACCTTGTGGTGGATCTGGGAGGCAGGACCAGGAGGGTGGGAGAGAAGCGTCAGTTTGGTGGTGGTGGCGCTGATTCCACCAGGCTCAGAGGGCGCCTCTCGGGGCGTGGAAAGATCCTTGTGGTGGATCCAGGAGGCAGGACCAAAAGGGTGGGAGGGAAGCATCGGTTTGGTTCGGTGGTGGTGGTGCTGATGCCGCCGGGCTCCGTGGGCACCGCTTGGGGCACAGAAAGATCCTTGTGGTGGATCCGGGAGGCAGAACGAGGAGGGTGGGAGGGAAGCATCGGTTTGGTTCGGTGGTGGCAGCGCTGATGCCGCCGGGCTCCGTGGGTGCTGCTCAGGGCGCGGAAAGATCCTTGTGGGGGATCCAGGAGGCAGAACCAGGAGGGCGGGAGGGAAGCGTCAGTTTGGTTCGGTGGTGGCGGTGCTGATTTCCATGGTGGTAAAGAAACTAGTGCTTAAACACTGGTTGGATCAATTACCTATTTCCCATAATGAATGGCTAAATGGCCTCTCTGCCTACTTCAGGATAGAGCGCTTGATTGCTGGCTCCTGTAATAATCTGGCATCATTTGATGAAAAATGGGGCAAATTGTACACCTTATATCTGCACTGAGGTTATTAACATTTAATTTTTCCAGGTCCATCTCTAGATGTTTCTATGTACCAAATATTTATTTCAAGTATTGTACTATATGTATTGGCACACTCCAGGGGGGTTCGGGAGGGAGGAGAATGGGATGGGGGAAGGGGTTTCCTTTCTCTTTTTCATCGACTTTCCATAATATATGCTAAGTGGATGGTTGCATCTATGTATCATTCCTGTTATGAATACTACTATGTTTATAATTTAAAATGAATAAAGAAGCAGAATTGAAAAAAAAATATGACAATTAAGGTATAAGCCCACAAAGGAGTAAAATATGTCACCCAAAGAAGACTATCCCATATTGGATACTAGAGTGTCCATTTCTTAAAAGCTTTTTATACCCCCCCCCCACACACACAGCTGAAGCACCCACCCAAATAGCTAGGGAAAGCTCTACATTATTATCTGTCTGGGACCTGAAGTTTAGCAGTAATGTGTGAAGAGAATAAAGTCTTGTGTTTTATGCATTTGAATAGCTTTAGTGCTTTGAAGTTAAAAGATATAAATATATATACATAGTGTCATGGGCACCTGAAAAGGAAGGAGATACCTACTGAAATAAATGTTATTCTGATGATTTACTTATTTATGTGTAAGATTTTAAGTGTAGTTCTGCCTTGGTCACAGACACACAAACTATAAAAAGTACATTTAAGGATGGATGTATTAGTCAACGCTTGTAGTAGTAAAATACAGCAAGAAAAATAATATATTGTGTTTTTTTTCTTTCAATTGTTTAACCAGGAGTGGCACACTAAGCTGAAAGCTTGTTTACAGGGGCAACCTGGGAGCACAGGGAAGTTAAGTGGCTTTCTCAGGGTCACCCAGTATGTAAGTGGGAGCTGTGAGATTCAAACCCAGATCTCCAGATTTGCAGCTCAGAGCCTTAAACCACTGTGCTATACTGCCTCCCTAGTTATGGCAGTCATCTGTTTTATGGTTCATGATGTTGGTGTAGTAAGCAGCAGTACATTGCATAGCAGGTGTTAAATGTCAATAAGTAGGTCATGCAATAGATGTGCTGAGCAGTTACTGAAGCAAGAAATGTATTTACGATAGTAAAATATTCCTGTTAGAAAACTGATAAATGTGTGACATTTGCATCTCAATTTCAAGGAGGCTCGTATGGGGTGTCAATGTACTGTACAATATAAAGTAGTTACAGTTTTAAAGTTGTCTGGGTAATTGCTTTGTACTACCACTGTTACTTAATTGAAAAATTATTATATGAAGAAAAATTAAGTTTATGTAACTGTCTGTAAATGTATTAAAAACATTTACTCGTCCTTATAATGTAATGCATTAAATGCTGTTGCTAGGTTAAGAAGTCACATAACAACGCCCAGGGCATTAGGGTTTCTGACCATAACACCCTGCCCTGTAGGGACTGAGAGGCATCAGGGGTGTGACTTGGGATTGCCAACAGTAATGCTCATACCATTCCACCCCCATCCCCACCCTGCAGCCAGTGACAGGTATCAAGGTGTGCCATTCACGCTTCAGCACCAAAGTTCATTCCATTTTCTTATACAGTACTGTACTGATTTCAAAATATTTCCTTATGGAACAGGGTGAGTGTAAAGCTTGAACACCCCAAGGCACACCTTGACACTTGTCTGTGTCTGCAGGGTAGGGTGAGGTGAAATGGCATGAACGTTATGGGCAATGACCCAAAGGCACACCCCAATGCCTGTCCATCTCTGAATGGTGGGAGTGGGGTTAGCATCACTTCAGTGCTTCACTGCCATTCCTATTCTGCCTGTCCATCTGTCTGTGTGTGTGTAGGTCTCTCTATCTATTTGTCTATGTAATTATCTCTTTCTATCAATTGCATGTATCGCTATTTTTACCTATTTCTAAAACAAACCTGCATATCACATTTGCCTGCATGCTGAACACGTACTTATGAAACTATGCATATTTGTAAGCCACTTCTGCATAGACCTCATACTTTCCTAATATTCCCATTATTACAAGCATAACTACCTCACCCTTATCAAAAGCGACCCCCTCTGAAAGTTACTGTCACATTTTCTCTGCTAACTGTCATTACACCTGACTTCCTGACATCAACACATTGCTTAAATATAACTAACATCACCTCATGGACAAGAACCCTGTTTCTTTAAAATTAAAAAAAAACTGTGTAAATAATCCCAAGGCTGAACATATGCCAGCCATTACTTTTTCATGTACTGCCACCTTCTGTACCATCATGGGGATTTGCATATGTTTCCCATGATGCTTTGCATTATTAGGGTATGTGCAATTGTGTTTTCTTTAAAATTTGGCTCTCTGGCCAATGTTATCTGGGATAACACATACCTCAGTAGCATTTGCTCTGGGGTTCTTTTGTAAACCTATATTGCTTCCTATTCATTCCATTAAAATGTACACCTCCATATATTTTTCTAATAATGTGTATGCCTTCCTTAGAACAGAAACTAAAACAAATCTTACTACTTACAAATCATTGTCTTGTTTCTCCATACCTCCTTAACAATTCCACCCAACTTCACTAACTTCATTATGCAGCCGTGGTGGATGAGAGCTGGTTTTGTTTAAGGTGTTAAAGGATTTGCTTCCGTTTACATGGAAGAGTTAAGTCCCTTCACATTCCATGAATATAATAGTAGGTCACTCATGGTGTCAGTATAAAGGGAAGTTAACAATTACTGGACTAGTGAGGGACTTTAACTTCAAGCAGAGGGTATCCCAGAAACAAAATAGAGGGTATATGTATATGTAGAGGGTGGCAGGATCCTTCAAGTACACATAATAAAGTATGTAAGGTGATAAAGACTTAGGTATCTATCTGAACATACATAGAATAGAAAGGAGGAGGAAAGACATTAACAATAATATCTAACACTATAACTATGAAGGAAAAAACTCCTTGCATGTGCGGAGAGATTAGAGTCAGTAAACAATACAGGAGGACTCTCTCACCACACAACTGGGCATGTTTAAGTGGAAAAAAGACCTAGGAAGACCAACTAAGAAGCAAGTCAGAGTCCTAGGGCCTAAACCTTATAAACAGTAGTATTAACAGTTGTACAAATAGAACTTTAGCAATACACAAGTTATACCAAATAGAGAAAAGGGGACCAGAAATGTAACCTCATTCATAATAAGATAGAGCAATATAAGAGAGAGTAAGGGGAGTTACCAGACCTTGTTAATTAGAACTTGGAAAAATAATATTGATGGGTGTGTCAACCTATTACAGTATAAAAAACTGTGTTATATATATACAGTATATTGAGGGCCAGAGTTGCCTAAAGAGAAGGCTCAAGGGAACCAGGTATTAAGTTAGATATATTATATATAAGGGAGAAATCTGAGGGTGCCACATTTAACAATCCCTCTGCATAGGTGCCTTAGAAGAGTATTATAGGCATAATGAATTAAGATACATTAGAGTGAATGTTTGTGAATATGATGTTAATTATTGGAGTAATTGATAACACTCCTTCAAAATCCAAAGAGGAACAGATGGGAAGCGAACATGAGCTGGCATCGGTAGTAACTGGGGACAATAGAGAAGTCTGTAATTAGAAATAGTGTCCCCTACTGAAACATTGCCTACATAGAATGGGTAATGGAGTGACTAGGTCTAAATAATAAGTCCAGTGAGCCCTGAAACCAGAGGAGGAGTCAGTGATAGAAAACTCCCTTCAGTTATAGGCTTCAAGTAAATAGGGTATATGTTGAAAAGTTAACAGAATGTCTGTTGCCCCAGAACACTAAAAATAACCAGTAGCAGATATTTATATGGATAGTATATTCTGTATATGCAATATTTTTCTAGAGAGTACACAGGGATAAGCATGGGAATAAGTAAACCAGGGGAGGGTCACAAAAAGGGGTATTCGGGTTGAATCAAATTAGCATCACAGCATAGATAGTATAAGCCTATGAGGATTATTTATAAGGCTATTTAACAAATTTCCACAAATTAGACTGAGGAGTTATGGTAGAAATTCTAATGCATCTTAAAGCTACTGTGTAATATATGTAGATTGGGAATAAGCAGATATATTGTCAAATGATGCCTTAGATCAATATAAAGAGCAAATAATTATAGAAGAATGGAAATACCAGAGTTCCTTTGATAATAAAGAAGATAGGTTAAATAATAATATTTGCATTAATTAGAGCCAACTGCGATGTATAGCCTTTCAATGTCACAACCTGCTGGGAGCGATATTATCTGAGTTGTGAAAGCTGTACATCGTGAGGTGAGGCAACCAAAAGGCTGGTCTTCAATAACACAGGGTCCTGGGAATAACTCATCGTGAGGAGAAGAGTAAATGGCACTATGTCAGATCAATAAAGGTCAGGTCACCATTGATTTAGGAACATTGCTTGTGACATTAGTGTTTTTGTTTTTCGTTTTTGCTTTCCGTGTCTTTTTGGGTGGCTCGAGGAGCTTAAGGGGGGAACTAGCAACAGCCTCCACCCATGAAGAATCCACCAAAACATTGCCCTGAAGTGCTGCACATAAGGTAGCAGTTTGATCATTGGTGACCTGAGAGTGCAGATCTTCATGCGAGGAGTGAAGTTCTTCTGTCAGAAGGGTGAATTTGTTGCTTAGAGGTATGGAGGGATTGATAAAGGTATGTGAATCCAAATCAGGAGATGGTCTAGGAAGTTCAGTGGAAGGCAGGCATGGGTGATTTAGTGCATGAGTACCAAGTGAGGACTTTTCTTTGATCCTGCTAGATTGTCTGATAGGTGGAACTTCAGTTGCGGTAATGATAGGGGCCACAAGTTCAGCAGCACATCCTCCACTGTCCTGTGCTATAATCGATGTCATTCTGTGTGCGCTCCACTTTGCTACTGAAGTGACCCATATCTGCAGAGCCAGCCAAGGAAGAATCATTGGGGGAGATGTTCAGGAAAGTAGTGAGGGCTTCGGGGGTACTGAAATCTTTAAAGGATGACCCCAGGAAGAGGCGTATTGTGGGTAACACAGGGCAAATCTTATCCCCCTCTGATGCAGTGTATGTTTAAGGGGGTTGTATGCCTTTCTTTTGACTGAAAGATCTTTTGAAAAGTCCCAGTAGATAGATATCCTAAAATTCTGCCACACTAGCACACCTATTTCTCTTGCCCTTTTTAAAATCAACTCAGTGTGGGCATAATTCAGAAATCTGGCCACTATAGGTCTAGGCTGTTTTTCTTGGCTTGGCCTGGGACCTAGAGTGTGAAGCAAGCGCTCAATTGTTAGTTGTTGCTTAGGGGGTAATTTCAACATCGTGGGTAGTACGTGGGTTAGTAGTGCAGTTGTGTCGCCAAGCTCTAAGCCCTCGGGGAAACCAAAGAAGCACAGATTGTTTCTGCGGTTTTGATTCTCGATGTCATTGAGCTTGAACTGCAGTGTTTTAATGGTGCAGTCTTGGCTTCTTATGGTGGCCTGAATATCTTGAATGGAGCTTGTGTTTTGCATAGTTTTGGCTTCGGAGGAGGTAATCCATTGGTCAAATGATTCTAGTGTTGCAGCATTGTGTTGTGTGCAGATTTCCAGGTCATTTATGTCTGCAACAAGTTGTGAGAACATAGCTTCTACCCTGGCAAGTGAGTTTGATTGCAGGTGGGGATCGGCCATATTGCAACTTGTGTAGGCCTAGCTCAGAGCAAAGTTAAATTGCTGGGTTTTAAATGATCAAAAGTTAAAAATGACTTACAGCTTACCTGCAGGAGATTATTTGAAGTTAGATCCCCAAGGATGACACACAAAATGGTCTGTAATGTGATGGATGAGGTTTGATTCTTGAATTCCCCTTAGAGAGCCAGATCTATGCTGCCTTCTTCTGCTCAGGCAGGACACGCCCCCCCACCCACCATGGTTTTAAACAAAACCTGAAATCTTGGCTTCTCAGGGCTGCAGCCTGTCTCTGCACTGTGCAAAAAATGTTAAAGCCAACTTACTAGTTATGCTTTTCGATGAGCATGATGCACTTACCTCCACTCCATATGTCTGTCCCTCTTTCCTCACCTCTGTCCTTCCCTTGATGCCAATACCGCACTGAACCTTTGTAATCATAATGCTATTATGGCGTGCAGCCTGTATTGCTGCACTAACTGTATGAAACCGGAACAACTGCAATTATATACTGTTATTACTTGTAACCTGTACCATCTATTTTATTGCATATTAATTGTTTATGTTAAATAGTTAACCTCTTGTACACCTTTCCTGCCCCTACCGGGTCATAATGTTGCACGCTTAATAGCGCACAACATTATGGCTAACCCGGTATAGCGTAGGATGCTAGCGCTACTGGTGCAATACCACGTATACTGCTTTATGTGGTATTGCACCAGTAGCGCTTTCCCAGGCAGAGGATAAGATCTCTGCTGGGAGCGGGTTCCGTCGAGCAGCTGCCGTGGCTCGCAGGACTGAGCCACAGCAGTAGGAACCCAGGCGCTGCGTTTGGGACCGGATTTGATTCCCGGTCCAAGAAACTTTTATTTTTTTCATCTTGTGCGCCCTTGAGTTGAACCCTCCGGAGTTGAGAATCTTGGTGGGGGTTCAGAGGCAGCACCCTGTAACGGGGGCTTCGGGAGGAGCCCACCACAGAAAAAGATTTACTGTATGCCTCATGGCAGAAATCGTGCTGTATTGGCAGTGCGATTTTGCCATAAGGCATAATGTCTTGTGACATTATGACCCCATGCCTTTCCCGCCACCTCAAGGGGGTTTGCATTGTACTGTGCCTTGTATGTACTGTTTATATATGTACTGTTTTTGCCACTGTGTGACCTGGGTCATGACTGAAAACTGTCCTCTGGATCAGTGAACCTACCCAGTTACCAAAGACATAAATAAATAAATAAACAAGTAAGTGAGTAAATAAATAAATGAAAGCTGTTTGGGGATTTAAAGGGGAAATGATGGTTCTGAAAAGGCTGACTCATAAATGCAAATTGCCAAAAATACAAAAATCTAACTTGTGCTTTGCTCATATTCCCACTACCCCTCCCTAACCCTCCCCATGTGAATAAAAGGTGTTTGACTGCTTTAGAAAATTTCTGACTTGTGAGCATGTTGTTAGTGAGCTTATTATTAACTTAAGTCATTAAATCAAAGTCTTCAGTTTGGAGGTGTTGATTATGGTAAACCCATGTTTTGGGATGCCTGTGTGGGGAGGTGGGTTAGTGGGGTTGTACAGTACAGTTAAATATCTGCCTACATAAAATGTACTCTGGGTGAAGGCACCCCACTACCTTGTCCTATCTTGGGAAAGAACCCATGTTAACAGCTAAATGGGAACCCAGGTCTCTCAACCTTGTACCATCTGGCAAGGTAGGGGTAGTAGCCCTGTGTAGATACAGTACCAGGGGTACACAAATGGAGGCACCGCTGAGATCTCCTGTTCCGGTCATGCCCAGCATGGACCGCTACCCACCCCCCGGCTCACTAAAATGGTGGTGACCCTTGGACATGGTTACAACCAATGAAAAGTACTAGGTTGCTCATTGCTGGTCGATGAGGTTTAGGGGAGTGATCACCCATAGTGGCCAAAGGGGGAAATAGTAATAATATTTGTGCCACCCAAAACGTTTTTATGCCAAGGGTCCCTGGGGAGTGGTAACACCTTTTAAAGCTTTGAATCCATTTAGGAAAATGTTTTATTAATGTATAGATAGATGGTAATTTTCTAGATTAGGTTCTGTGTGGTCATTTATACTAACCAAGGAGATTATGTGTCTAGTTCAGGATGTTAAATGTTTGAAAATGTGTTTAAATGCTGTTGACGGAATGCTGGGCAATGTCATAGGCTTGGCATGGATTACAAGTGTTTAAGAGAAGGTGGTGTGTAACCCCCGTTAGGGGCTTACCTGTTTGCCCCTCTTGGGCTGCCCTGGTCTCCCTTTTCCCCCATCTGGTCTCCCTTCTGGCCTAAGTCACCTGTTGTGTCCCCGCTGTTGGTCTGAGACCCCAAATAGTTCCCGCTTGCCACTGAAGCCTCTGTCTGGCCCTGCATTTATTTTTTAATCAGAAGGGGGCAAGAGGAGCAAAGCACGGAGCTGCTGAACTATTTTTGCACTACAGTACAGTTGGACAGCTTGTACATGTGCAGCAGCACTTCTTGTTTTTTGCGGCCATTGTCACAGCCAAACCAACGCCTCTCCAGCAGTCTAGATCCTGCTGTTCAGCTAATCAAGGATCGGAGACCTGGAAAAAGAGGAGGAGGAGGAGGAGCAGAAAAAATGTTTATCAGTGTTTAGAAAATGGGCTAGATAGTAAGAGCTTTCTGATTGGCTGAAAGGCACAGCAGGAGGGTACATTAACTTTTGATAGATGCCCGCTGCAAAAAAGTGCCAGCCCAAACCTGCCTTATGCCCCAGCCAAATATTCTTGTGCCCAGTCTGCTTGTTCATTGACTGAGGCACTCAGCACAGAATTTCAAAACGACACCATTTTTGTAAATCAGTTGGCGAGTGACTACATTCCCCCCACCACCATGAAATGCCAGTCACTGAGCCCAGCAATCACGAAGACAAGAAACAACATTTAAAAAAATAAAATCAGTTGTGGGACTCTACAGCACCGCACCACACCAATCACCAATGCTATGTCTGATGCCAGTCGTAGTCGGTCAGCTCCCCTCTCACATGCTCCTCCACTGACAGAAATCCACTACATGTAAATGATGCACATTTAACAAACAAAAAGAAAAACAAAGCACTCCAGAATTCTGAGGTTGGGGACTGAGACAAATCAGCATTTCCCCAACCGCACTTACTTTAAACAATAGCAGTCTCCTCACCCTGATCTCGCGCCCCAATCTCCAGATGCCTCTTCTCCGCTCTGCTGCTTAGGGAACAGCTCCTGCTCCAGTTCTGCCATCTGAAGACCATAAATCATTTTGTGCCACTTAGATCCCAATCTCATAAAGACTCTGGGGAAAAAACAGAATGAAGGGACGGGTTAAGGTTCATGTATCAAGGGAGGGACGTACAATACTACTAAAGCAACTGTATAATGTTGCATTGCCATCTACTGGTATCCTTTAGTACTGGTAACGAAAGGATACCTGTAGAGGAACTACTTTACTGGCAGAGCAAATATAACTTCATTTTAGTCCTTTTTCATTATATTTTTAAATTCTTAAATATTAAAAAAAATCTTTACAGATAGTCCATTTTCTAAGCGCAATATTACCCTCCAGGTTGGAGCGGTATGGGTAATACTGGACCTTACAGGGGCTATAAGGCCCTCCGCCTATGGTGTCGGGCCTCATTATACCCCTGGGTGGTCCGGTGTTGCCCAGTACCACCCACCCTGTTGGGTATTATTGCTTGCATATTAAGTAGTGCCAATAGCGCTACAGAACCAGAGGGAAAATGAATACTGGTGAGGGTGGGCTCATGAATAATAATGAGAAAGCCTGTCTGGTGCCTGGGGCATGGTATTTTGGTGCTAGTGACAGGTGGAGTGCTAAGTAAAATTAACCTAAGTGAAGATGTGAAAGGGCAGAGGGAATTCTGCAAAAACAGTGAGGCATTGAACTAATAAAAATGTTTATCGTGGCTGCAGCAGGACGTGGAAGTGGAGACTTGAGGGAACTGTATTGGGACTATGTATGGGCTGCATGGGGATAATCTAAAATGGCCATAGTGACAGGAAAAGGACTAAAGGGAAAGTGCTAGATAGTGCAGTCATTTTACAGGGCACAGGGACTGCTGCACATCTGTGAGGGCATATTAAAATTAAAGTGTTCTATTTGGCTGCACCAGGACTTGAAACTGGGACTTTGTGAGGACTGCAGTTAAACTGTTTACTGCAGCAGCCATATTTGCAGCCATGTGAGCTCCATTCAGCCAATCAGAGGACCAGGATTTTGGAAAGGACTTCTGGAACTGTTTGCCGGACTTACAGGGGAAAAAGCTGGGGAAATACTTAGTGCCCTTTCACTCGGCCAATCAGGCGCTGAAGAAGGTTCATGCATATTAATTTTTGTCAAGGACAGGTAATTTAGCCAATGGGATGCTGCCAGAGAGCTCCCAAAACCCAGAGACTGTCTGGTTCTGAGTCTGTTCAGTGGGAGCCCCTCCAGAGGGAGCAGAGGCTCCAGCCTCTATGCAGAAAATGGGTCTGCAAGGCTGGGGAAAGGCCTTCCTAGGGGTTGCCAGCTATCTGTCCCACAGGGCCTGTGGGTTTGCCTTTCCCCATTTTGAAGGAAGTTTGCGGTTCAAGGAGTGAAGTTTGCAGTTCAGCTGAAAGAGAGCTACAGGGTTCTGCAAATGGCTGCTGTGGGAAGGAGCTACACCGCAGCGGTGAAGGTTTTACTCAGAGGTTCCAGAGAGGGAAAAGGTTGTTTGGAATTTCAAGGAGATGGAGATCTTCTTGTGGGGCTGGGAGCCCTTTGTGCAAGGAAAGGTTCACTTCTGTCTACACCACAGCAGTGAGAAATCAGGTTAAAAGGTTCTTGCAAGGACAAAAGTTCTGTCTGTACCCATGTGGACTTAACATCACAGGAAAGGGGAAGGACATTTTTGGCCAAAGGTTTATGGAAAAAGGTCTATGGAAACTTGGTATGGGAGTCCCCCTGACACGCAGGAGCTTGGCCAGTAAAACCAGATAAGGTTTGTATGGGAGTCTCCCTTCATGCATAGGCTTGGCCATTAAAACCAAGTAGTCTGCATTGGAGAAGAGAGCTTTTTCTGCGTCATTAGCACCTGCACATTGAGGAGACTTTAAGTATCAGGGGACTGGTCAAGTGAAAGAAAGTGTTTCAATCAGTGCCAAGTTCAGGGTCCTTGGAGGACTCCCTTTGAGTTTGCTGAAGTCTCACTGAGACCGTGTGCTTGGTGAGAATCCAGAGACTATGACCTGTGTGAAAAGGGCCACGGCTGCCATCATGGTAGTGTGGCTGATGGATTTTTCTTAAACTTCAAAATATACAAATTTAGAAACTGAGAAGAGCTAGAGAGACTGAGAATTTGCTAATTTTCACCTGGAGCCAGGTAGGGAACCAGCCAACCCCTATCAAGTGGGGCTGACTGTGCCAGAGGGAGCCACAGGCATGTGCCTGAGTGCTAGGGCACTATAGATCCAGTGGGGTGGACCATGGGGTCACTCCTTGGTCTGGGATCTTTGTGGCCTGGAAAGTCTTACATCACGCTCTGCATCGGGCCTGGAAACAGGCTGAAAGGGACATGCTGCAAAACCTACAATCAAGTAAGAAGATCCCAATGACAGCATGCCTGCTTCACTTCTCAGGTCTCTTCAAATCCAAATCTCTGGGGTTCTGCTGTTCTGTCTTCCCAAGGGGTATAGTCACCATGCTCCAGAGACTGTCAGCAGAACCGTGAGTAAAGGCAGGAATTTTTCTGCATCTGGGGGATGTATATAGTTGTTCAAGTTATGCCCAATGGCGTGGTGAAAGTTTAAAGAAGTCAAAGAGAAAGGGAACAACTGTTTTAAGGGTAAAGTACACCAACGCCAGCCAACCAGCTATACCACAGGCCTGCAACATGTAGCAAGGGTACTCAGTTATGACTTTTAGGGTTCAAAAACTGTTACCACTTGGGGCTGGGCATTTGTTTAATCTGCAGCTGTTAGTTAGTCAGAAGGTTAGTGGCTGCAAGTAATAAAGCCTGTTTTGGGATTTAAAGGGGAAGTGATGGTTCTGAAAATGCTGACGCCTAAATGCAAATTGCCAAAAATACAAAAATGTAACTGTTGTGCTTAGCCTCTAGTCCCACTACTCCTCCCTAACCAACCTTCCACCACATGTAAATAAAAGGTGTTCTGACTGATTTGGAAAATTTCTGACTCATAAAAGCATGTTGTTAGGGAGCATGTTATTAGCTTAAGTCATTAAATCAAAATATTGAATTTGGGGGTATTGGTTATGGTAAACTCGTGTTTTGGGGTGACTGTGTGGGAAGGTGGGTTGGTATATCATCCCAGGTGGTTATACTTTTAAATATCTGCCCACTTAAAATGTACTCTGTGTGGAGGCACCCTGCTACTTTGCTTATCTTGGGAAAGACCTCCCAGTAACAGCTAAATGGGAACCCAGGCCTCTTATCCTTGTACCGGCCAGCAAGGCAGGGGTAGTAGCCCTCTGTAGATACGGCGCCAGGGCTACATTTCAAACCTAGATCATTTCAAATTTAAAATCCATAATTTTTTAATCTAATTTTTTACTTCTGTTTCATTGCTCCCCTATGAACCCCTTTTTCTTCTTCTGCCATGGGCAACCTCTCAACCCCATAATCCCTGTCTCGGTCATTCCCTTTACCACCATGACTTTCATGCCATGATTAGGCAAGAGGCATGGGATGCACCACCAGAGTTGCATCACAAACTTAGTCCAGCTCTACGGGATCATTGTCTAAGAGTGCCTAGGAGATGACCATCATTCTACAGCATCTGGCATTTTTCCTTCTGGTGTTTTACCCCAAGTGGGTACCCAGCAGAACTTTGACATGCTAGGAGCTCCAAGGCCTGCCAACATTTTTCCATCCCACAGTCTCAGCTTCACGTCCTCCTGTGGTCACCCAAGTGGCAGTGCTGCAGTAAAAAAAACAATGGTCCTCCCATCCTGAATGAGGACAGCATTCTCTGGAATGCTTGAGTCTGCTTTGCCCAGCCAGTCCTCCAGCAACTTGTCCCATTCCCAAACCATGGTTGCCAGCATCACAAGCAGCACCCTATCATTGTGCCACTGCCCTCAGATCACATTTTTCATTTTTGGCAGTCACCCATAGGGAAACTGAAGTTAACGCAGGTTTTATACAATAGATACAGAAAGAAATGAAAATCTAACAAAACCAACAGTATTTTTTTTATTATCCACTGTATATATTTGTCACAATGTGGAATGCTGTCATTTTATATACACCTAGTATTTAAATATTTACAGAAAATGTATGATCTCAGCAACACTTTTTCCTTTTTTAGGGGGGAGGGGAGTTCCCAAACACATGGACATGGATTGGGGCCTTATCTTTTTTATTCAGTGAACAGGAGGTAATAAACATTTTCGTTTGGCTAAGTTGAAGGTACAGATACAGCATGAGATGGAGCCTTTTTCTTGTTGTTTGTTTTCCTGGCTCATTTAGTTGACAATATTGACTTCCCTCCAGTGTCATATGTGTAGGGGGACTTTGGCTGCTACAAGGTGAAAAAGCAGTGGTTGCATTGTTTGTGTCAAAGTTCCTTTCTGCTGGTGCTAGTGATGTGGTCCAGGACAGAGCCTGATAGGTGAGTGATGAAGCTGGGATTGTGCCAGGTTATTAACAGGGCATGCTTCTTGATAGATCCCAGCCTTTTTTATAGCTGATCCCTAGCTATTTATTTCTTACCAAAACAAGTTCCTAGCATCTCAAACTAAATCCTATAGATGTGCAAAGTAAACTGCCAGAATAGGACAAAATGCTAGTATGTGTCTATAGGTGATCAGGCTTCCCATTCTCTACCATTCCCAACAGTTTCTATCCCCAGTGATGTTAAACACCACCAAACTCCCAAATTGATGTTTTGATACTGGGAGCCCATTTCAAGTAATATAAACATCACAGCAGCCCCCAACATGAAACTGCACCAATAAAACACTCAGCAACCCTCCCCAAAATTTAAATACAGCACTGGGAACCCATCCCCAGTGCTGAGACACACTCCATGACCAATTTCACCCTCCTTCCCTCATTTCCAGATGGCTACGGGCAGAGCCCTTCTCTTACCTCCTCATAGTGAGGAAGTGGCACTGGACACTAGAGAGTACTTGGTATGGGATGTGGAAAAGGAGACGGTGCCACTGGACACCAAAGAGTGCACAACAACAGAGAGAGAGAGAGAGATATGGGGGGGGACTCAACATCAACAGGCACTTTGCACAGAATGGTATAAGGGTGCAACTGAACAAACAGGGTAGTTGGCATGGAATGAGGAGAGATGAGTTGCCACTGGACAGCAAGGAGTGCTTGGCACATGATGAGGATAAGGAGGGATTGTCACTGGACATCAGGGTGTGCTTGGCATGGGATGTGGATAGAGAGAGGCTGCCACAGGACACCAGAGTGTGTTGAATTCTAGATGGGTAAAGAAAGGAATTGCCCCTAGAGAACAAGGAGTGCTTGTCACAGGGTGAGGTGAGATATGGGTGTCCCTAGATTCCAGGGTGCCACTGGACACTGGAGAGTGCTCAGCAGTAGACAGAGAGATGAGGTGGAGCACACACATCAATAAATACTTGGCACAGGCTAGTGTGATGGGTGTCACTGGGCAAATAGGGTGACTGGCATGAGGGAGGGGGTGCCACTGGACATCAAGGAATAATTGGTATTGGATGGGATGAGAGAAAGGGGTATCTGTGGACATCAGGGAGTGTTTAACATTCAATGGGGATAGGGAGAGGTTGCCACAGGACACCAGGGAATGTTTGGCACTGAACGAGGAGCGGGAAGTATTACCACTTGAAAACATGGACTGCTTGGCACAGTTTGAGGTGGAGGAGGGTGTTACTAGACACCACGGGATATTCTGAGTGGGATGGAGTGAAGAAGGGGGTACCACTGGACACCAAGGAATGTTTGTTGTTGGATGGGTTGAGGGAGAGGGGTGTCACTGGCCATGGACGCCAGGGAATACTTGGCCCGGGACAGGCTAAATTTCAACTGGACACCAGGGAGTGCTTGGCACTGGATGTGATGAGGGAGTGGGAGCCACTGGACACAATGGAATGCCTGGCACAGAATGGAGTGAGGGAAGAAGTGTCTCTGAACACCAGAGAATGCTCGCCAGGGGAAGAACCTATCTGCAGTTTGGACAGGCGTTGGTGGGAACAACCAACTTTGTTTTTTAGTAATATTATTCTTCTTTTATTCCCTTTAGTGTTCCCCCATTCTCTTTAATGTTTGATGTGTCTTTTATCAAAATATATGATGTAATTCAGCTTCAGAAAAACTTGGTTGTTAGAGGATGTGGATTTTAGTCTCGATGAATTAATACGTTTTTTCATAACAGCTATCAAATGTAAACACTTTGTTAGACCATTAGGAGACATCTCTACTTTTATCTCAACTATATTGACATGTACAACTGAGATGATCTGTAAACTATCACCTACTGCATATGTTTGGTTATTGAACAGATTTCTGATATGGAAATGGAACGCCCACATTCAAATAATTTATTTATTTAGTTTTTATTTACCAGGTAGGTGCACTAGACAAACACTTGCCTATTTTGAGGCACAACCTGGGAGGTTACAGCAGCGAGAACAATACAAGAAGTAACAGAGGTATTACATGCATGATTTAGGCATATACAACGCCCGCAGTACAAAGTACAATGCAATGTGAATAATAGTGCAGACAAGGAAAAGTGCACTCTGTATACTGAGCTGGGTGCAGAAACGGGGTTAACCAGACCCTTAAGCAACCGAGACAAAAATAGACAGAACTGCTTTCATTGAATTCCTCAGTAGCTCTCACTGAACTTTTGTGAGAAAAGAAACCAAGTTCCAAAATAGCTGAATAGTCTCTTCAGTAATATTTATTTCAGGTTATCTATTCAATATGCCCTTACTTTTCTAAACAAAATTGTTTTCTTGTGGACTTTTTGAATTAATGTGTTACTCTTGTTGTTTTTCTATATGTTGTTTATGTGAATTTTGTATAAGATTTACTTAAACTTTATGTCACTTTGCACTTTACACAGGTAGTACATTTTAATTGATACTCCACCAGGTACCAGTATGTAATTAACACTGACCAATTAGGACACTTGTCCTTAATGATGTGCAGTATGGTATAAATGTGGGGTAGCTGTTATCACTAGCAAGCTCCGTAATGAAGTTCTAACTAGCAAAGTGCAGGGGCTAGTGGTTCGCTGCATGGACTGAGGGTTCATTTGTCTCACTGACTCTCACAATAAAACAACATTTTCAGCTATTAACCCCTTTGGAACTTGGTTTCATTTCTAGCAAAAGTTCAGTGAGAGCTACTGAGGAATTCCATGAGTGCAGTACTGTCTTTTTGTCTTGATGTGGATAATAGAATAAAGATAATGAAATGTATGCACCAGGTTCAAGCTACATAATAAATTGCCAATTAACAAATGCAAAGAACATATGGTGACAAAACATAAGGGCTCAGATATTCAAAGTTTTGTGCCTGTTGCAAAGTGTTTGCTCTTGCACTGCACATGCATTTGCCCTTGTTCCTCATATGGAAAGGACTGCGCTGTACATGTTATTTGCTTTAGCTCTCTAGTGCAGAGCTAATGTATATCCAAGACCTTGGAAAGGTTTGAAAGCTTCATTAGCACACCATAACATCCATGAATAGCACCTTCACCATAATGTCAATGCTTCACATCACACTGACACTTTTTCAAGACATCTTGAAAAAGCATCAGTGTGACATGGAATGTTGATGTCAGGCGAGGGTGCCATTCACAGATGTTATGGTATGCTAATAAAGCTTTTAAACCTTTACAAGGTTTTGGATATATTTCCAGTTGCATCAGGCAGCCAAGTTCCTCCAGTTTACAGGTGCTGACTTTTTATGTTGGCGTGCTTGCGCAGCCAACATCATGTGAGTAGTGCAGATTTGGAGGCACGGTCACTGTTGGGTGAATGCAGGGCACGCACCAGTAGGTGTGTCCTGCATTCCCTAATCAGCCAGCAGCAGGGGCCGACACCCTGCCTAGCTAATCAGATGAAGACATCACGGAAAAGGTCCGCTGCAATGAGAGCGAAGCTCTCATGCAGCGTGACCACAACATGCCTCTCCCTATGTGCAGGCAACATGGTGGAAGTGACTGCCGCTGTTGCCTGTCAACCCCACTTCCTTTATTGTGTGCTGATGGGGGTGCCCAATCCCTGTCGGCATCATGTAATCCCCCTTTCTTTGATTTCCGAGGGGGTGCCCAATCCCCCTCGGTATCATGTACCCCCCAACAGTTTTTCTTTGCCGATGGGGGCCCAATCCCCATCGGTACGTATCCCTCCCTCCCCTTGAATTTTGCAGATTGGGGAGCCCACTCCCCATTGGCATATTGTGTTCCCCACCCTTTTTTTGCTTGCCGAGGGGGTGCCCAATCCCCCTCAGCTCCTGTGCTCCCCCTTTACTTGTTTGCTGATGGGGGAGCCCAATCCACCATTGGCTAAAGCACCCACCCACCCATACACACACACACAGGTGACACGCTGGGAGCCTGGCCCAGCGTGCCAAAGCACCTATTAAAGTGAAAATGGTCCCCCGATGTCTTTTATTTTTATTTTTTTACCTATAAAGCAAAAACGGTCCCTCGTAGTCGCCAACCCTCCCCCAACCTGCACCCACCACCGCACACCCTGCCTCCCCACACCCCCCACCCCTTACTTACCTCCGGAGTCTGGCACAATGATCTTCGGTGGACCAGGAACACGCTGCACTCTTCAAAGCCAACTGAGAACTGAGAAAATGCTGGTAAGCTGTATAATGGAATAAATAGGGGGTTTTCAACTTTAATGCATATCTTGGGCATTTTTACACCAAATTTTCAACATGGAGTTTTTGGGACCCCATCTCATGAATTCTGTCACTGTCATATCGTTAATCGGTCCTGAAAGGTGATTTTGCAGTCACTGCATGGAATCACCTTTTGGGACCCAGTAACGAGATGGCAGTGGCTCTGAAAAAGCTTATGTTGCAAATTTGCTGGAAAAAATCCAAAAAATGGCTGTTCTACTAGCGTGCGTTGCGCAGCTGCTACACAGGCTTATAACTTTGCGAATTCACAATATTTTCAAACCAGATTTTCTACATTTTCATTTTTGTACACCTCCTTGTGAATAGTACAGCTGTCATTTTTCACATCCTGGCCGAAATGTGTTTCCTCACTTCCAGCGCACAATAGCACAGTCGTATGGGAAATCAGTGTTTGGGCCAGATTATGAAAATGACAGTGACACTGTTCATGAGCAGAGGTACTAAAATGCCTATGTTGAAAATTTGGTGACAATACTCCATAAAATGACTGTGTTACGAGCGTGCGTTGGCAGATTGCACACACGCTCGTAACGTAGTGCATTTGTAATATTTTCACTCTGGATTTTCACCATTGGCATTTTTCTACACCTCTTGATGAACAGTACAGCTGTCATTTCACATATCCTGCCCAAAATGTGTTTTTGCACGTCCGGCGCAAAATAGCGCGGTCGCTGTTCGAAATCACTTTTTGGGACAGTTGAGGAAATAGCAGTGACACTGTACATGAGCAGAGGTGCTAAAATGCCTATGTCAAAAATTTGGTGCTGAATGTCTAAAGAAGGACTATGTTACAAGCTGCATATGCATTTCTATATCTCTTGTAAATTTCGCAAATTTGCAATATTTACATGCCATATTTCAACATTGGCATTTTTTTCACCTCCTTATGAACTGTACAGCTGTCAATTTTTCACATCCTGCCCAAAATGTTTTTCCACGCTGCACTACCAAAGCCAATGCCAGCACGACAACATTTGCCATTGACAAATGCTTGCTTCTACTTGGCTTCCACTGAGGACCTGAGACACCTTCTCTTTTGTCATGTTTCATAGTAAAATACAAATTCAGTAGGCAATTAAGCCTTTTGATGAATTCAGCACCCAGGACTGTTATGGGTGGAAATCAAATTTTTTGTTTCCCATTTAGTGGTCTAACCTTAGTTTGAAAGTAGTTTGGTTTTTACTTTCAACTATCTGTTGTGATAAGGTGTTCCAAACTGACATTATTCTCTGTGTAAAAAATGTACCTTTTTTTGTTATTTTTTTGGTCTATTAATTTGTGCTTATGTGCTCTAATTACTAGTTATGTTAGTATTGTATGGTACAAGCCCTAATGTTTCAGTAATAAGGTCATCTTGGATTGCCTTGTAAGTCAAACAGAAACCCTCTTTCAGTTGTCTGTATTTTGCTGAATACAGACCCAGAGTGTTTAATCTCTCAGTATAGGTATGTTTTTCCATATTACTTATTTTTTTGGTTACTTTCCTCTGTATTCCTTCAATTAGTTTTGAGCTTCTCTGGGTATGAAGTTGTCAAAACTGTAAGCAATATTCAGGATGGGGGTGCACCAAACCTGTAAACAGAGGAATAATCACTTCTTTTTTCCTACTTCTAATGTTTTGTAAGATACAGTTTACAATTCTTTAACATTTTTTAACTGTTATCATACAATGTTTATCAAAAGAAAAATCATCTGTTATCCATATTCCAAGATCTTTTTCTTTTGTTGTGCTTTTGAGTGCAGTGTTATTCAGTTTGTATTGTAGTTGCAGATTCTTTGGCCCTAGATGCATTAATTTGCTTTTTTTTCATTAAACTTCATTTTATTTTTTAGCACCCACTCCGATATTTGATCTAGATTATTCTGAAACTGTTTACTATCAGATGTATTTTGTACAATTCCTCCTAATTTACAGTTGTCTGCATACTTGCAGAGCCATACATTATTAGGTATTTGGAGTATCACCACCAGTATGTTAAATAAGGTGGGACCCAGAACTCGCCCCTGGGGGACTCCACTTATAACTGTTGACCATTCTTATAGATGTTCCTTGATGGCCACCTTTTGCAGACGGGATTCTAACCAGGAGTTTATCCAGTTGATCATATTTGGATGTAAGTGAATATTACTCAGTAACTGGAGTAGGGTTGAATGTGAAACTTTATCGAAAGCTTTGGGGAAATCTAGGAAAATAATTCTGTTAGCACCCTTTGCAAACTGTGTGAGAGGCCTTTTGGCACCATGCAATTCTACTTAAAGTTGGACCAGCATAACATTCTGTGGTGATTTGCATATGCAGCCCATGATGCTTTGCATTGTAGGGGCATGTGTGATTTTGTATTTTCTTGAAACTTGGCTTCCCAGCCAAATGCCCTTTGGGGTAACCCTTGCCTCAGTGTTTCCCAGCCAAATGCCCTTTGGGGTAACCCTTGCCTCCGTGTTTACGCACAGAGGTTCTTTGTCTTTTAAATAGTTTTTTATTTTAATGGGTTCACCACAATATATCCCAGGCACACTGCCTTAGGGGTAGCTGATCCATTCCACTGGGGTGTCAAACAGACAAGGCATACTGATGAGTCCTGGTAGGACGAAACACGTGTCTATGTCTTCTGTTAGCACCCTTTGCAAACTGTGTGAGAGGCCTTTTGGCACCATGCAATTCTACTTAAAGTTGGACCAGCATAACATTCTGTGGTGATTTGCATATGCAGCCCATGATGCTTTGCATTGTGGGGGCATGTGTGATTTTGTATTTTCTTAACAATGGGAATACCTTTATCCAGAGCAGCACTTACTGGCTCAAAAAAGTTGATAAAATTAGAAAGGCATGACCTACTCATGGTGAACCCATGTTGTGTGGGGTCGCTCAGACCAAAATTATTTATATGATCTAATATGTAACTCTGAAGTAATTTTGCCATTAATTTCCCGACCACTGACATCAGACTTATTGGCCTGTAGTTGTTTACATCAGCAAGTGTGCCACCCTTATGTATAGGGGTGACTACAGCCTCTTTCCATTCTGGAATTGTTTTACCCTCTTAAATTGATCTATTAAAAAGGCATGTCAATGGGCCAACTACTGTAGTTCTTCTCTAAGCTCCTTTAAGAATCCTGGGGTGATCCCATCCAGCCCTTCGGAGCTGTTAGTTTTTTGCAAAGATACTGCTTTATTTACTTCTTCTGGGGAAATGAATGGGGTGTCAGTCTTGTTATTATTTTGACATTTAGTGAAATTTTCTTTAGGTTCAAAAACACTTACAAAATACTAATTTAGTTTACCTGCTATTTCCTTTTCATCAGTTATAATGCCAGTTGCAGTTTTTATTGAGCCTGTAACTTTTTGTTTACCTTTAAGGGAAGCCAATGTAATTACACATTTTTTTTGTTATCTTTCACTTTTGTTACCAGGTTGAATTCTAATCTTGCTTCAAGTGTGCTTATCATGTTTTTTGTTTTTATGGCACTTATTTTAAATTTTGTCCAGTTATCCAGTGATTTTTTTTTTAATTTCTTGTATTGTCTCTTTTCTTTGTCAATTAGTTTCCTGATATTATTGTTCCACCAGGGTGGAGTGCATTGGCTATTTTTATATTTAATTCTGGTTGGTAACCATGTATTCACACAATAGTTGATATTTTGGTTGATTTTGTACCATATATTTGTTGGATCCTGATTTGCTAAATCTTTTTGCCAGTCCCAAGTCCTTAAATAGTTTTTCATGTTACTGTAATCTGCCTTATTGTCGTTTTTTACAGTTGTTACACCTTTTGTACTGTTTATAATACTACTGAGTTCAAGAAGTATCATTCTATGGTCACTATTGCCCAGTGGGGGTAGTATTTTGATGTCATATATATCTTCACAGGTGTTTGTAAAAATAAGATCAAGTATGGTATTATTTCTAGTTGGCATGGTTACAAGTTGTTCTAGGTTGTGAAATAATGTAATGTCCACAAACATATTTTCCATGGCATTTATCCCTTATACATTTTCCAATTGATTGCCGGGAAATTAAAATCTCCTATTAAGATAAAATCACCTTGTAGGTTTTCGTTGTCTATTTCATGTAGAAATTCATTACACTTTTCTGTTTTCAAACTCAGTGCTCTGTATGCCAGTCCAGTAGTCTTAGTTTTATCAGTGGATTTGACTTGTACCCATATAATTTCATTATTGGTTGTCATAATGTCTTTTATTTCATATGCCATGTATTTTTCATTTATATAGAAGGCTATGCCTCCTCCCTTTTTGTCCTTCCTGTTTTTTTTTTAAAGTTGATAACCAGGTATTTCAATGTTCCAGTCACCTTCTTTAAACCATGTTTTGGTCACCCCACAGCATGATATTTTATTTTTATGTAAAATAATTGCAAGCTCATTGACTTTATGACTTAAACTTCGAGCATTTAATAAAAGTATTTTGAAATTATTAGTGCAACCACTAATAGGTACTGATGTTTTTGTATAAAATGCTGTTGTGTTAATGCTAGTTTTTATTATACATTTTTTCCTTTGTTACTATTTCCAGAGAGTTTTTGGTATCTAAACTCTCCCCCTTTTCACTTAGTTTAAATGGTTAAGTAGGCACTTGTTATACTGTATACCCAGGAGTCTACTTCCTCTTCTGCTGAGATGCAGTCCATTACAGCAGAAGAGTTCAGGACTGATTGGAAAATCTTCCCAGTGCTTGATACAGTGAATTTCTTGTTTAAGGCACCAGCCTCTTAGCCAATTATTTATTTATTTGATTTTTTGCTGTTGTTTACCATTGGCTTTAGATATTGGGAAAATTTCAGACCTCACTATCTCATAATTGTGCTCGATTAGTTTGTTTACTAAAGATACATAGTCCTGTTAAATTTTATTTGTTGTTTCATGAAAAATATTATTAGCTCCTACATGTACTATAACTAATGGGCTTTCAGGGTGACTCCGGATGATAGTACCTATCATGCTAGTAATGTCACTTATTCTGGCTCCTCTATAGCTACTAAGGGTTCTTCTGGCTTAGTCAGGATTTCAAATCATGCTATCCAAGTATTTGATAATAGAGTCTCCCAGAACAATTACCTCTCTACTGGGAGATTGTATATCCATTTCCTGTGTTTCACCTGTTGGCATAGTTTCCAAAATATATAATAGGGGATTCTGGGTCATTGCCATATTATGGCTCAAAGTCAATGTATTTTCTGATGTGACGTTAGTACAGCCAGACCTGGTTAATCCATGCCTTTTTAGTATGTATACCTGATTATCTGAACAGGAAACCTCTGAAACAGAATTTTTGCCATGTTAATTGCCAGTTTAATATGGAAACTGCTGTTTCTGAATCTGAACCCTGTGTTCAGTGTACAGAGACCATTATCGCCATTCATTTTAACTTGGATAATCAATGGCAGGTGTTAATGAATGTGCTAATGGCAGTCTTCCTAATCCTTCTTAATCCCCTCTGTCATGTAAAAGGTGATAGGAAATGAGTTTTAAATATTTAACAGCCCTCCCATTTTCCTTTCCATGCCAGTATATGTTCTGATATGCTTTAACCAATTTTTGATAAATAAATAACCTAGCTTTGGAGTGCACTCACCTCCACCTCAAGTTACACTCTCTTCACCAGCTCTTTCTTTTCATATTCCTAAACATTCCATAGAATCAGTGACACCACTCCAAGCTATTCATATGAATGGCTTGGAATTGTGTTATTAATGTAATAGAATGTCCAGGCAGTTGAAAAGAGAGAACAGCAACTGCTGAGGAGAAAGGGATTCACTGTAGTTAGGCAGGAAATAAATTATTAATTTATCAAAAAAGTCAAAACATAGAGACTAGAATATTTTAGCTACTCAGCACTGTATTACCAAATTTCCTTAGCACTGTATTACCAAATTTCCAATTTTCTAATGAAGTAAACAACAACAAAAAAATCCTTTGGTCATTGTCTTATTGCTACGTATATTTTCATTACGTAACAACATGGTCAAAACAAATGTTTATGGATTAACCAGGTCTGACTGTAGTTTGTCCTATTGTAGCCGAATTTGGTATTGTATTAGAACTAGATGTCTGATCTTGAACTGGAGTGTTACAGTTGTTTTTAATGCTTGTACCTCCCCTTGTAACGTGGTTAGGGTTAGAATAGTCTATGTCATCTGGTAATGTGATATCAAGCAGTGGGTCAAAAGGATTAAGTAGGGGTATTTGAAAATGTTGTGCTTTATGTCCCCTTTTAGATATCTTTGTGCTCTGGACTGTATACCATTCATTTTCAGTATCATCACAATCCTCCTGTTCTCTATTTCTATTTTTGTTATTGACACTAGTTTGATTGTCAAGTTTGTTTGGGTTCAAAGAGGTGGTTCTTATCTCCTCCTGCACTGTAATCTTCTGTGTTTCCCCATAATTTAGAGTTTTCAAGTTAGGTAGATTTTCTGTATCTGCAACTGATATCCTGAGTCTGTTGGTTATTTCATTTTGACTGGTCTCTAGTGCTAATAGTCTACTATTGAATAAGTTAATTTCTATGCTCATTTCAAGATTTTGTTCACACTTCTTACAAGTAAATAGTTTGTCATTACTAAGTTGGTTTACGATAGGTACATGTTACATTGTATACATTTTATAGCATACTCCCCTCCTCGGGTCCTGATACTAGCTGCCATTTTAATAAATATAATAGTAACTATGTAGGTGTGGTTTAAGTACCAGTTTTGTGTAGTTTTTTTACCTCTTCCCTGCTAGCTGCTCTAGACATGCAAGACACACAAGACACACATGCAGAGGTGCATGTGTCTTTGTGGACGTCTTCGCATGTGATGATACGTACTACATTACACTCACCCTGCTTGCAGAAGGCCTTCCTGACATAGCATGGCATAACCTGGAAGTACAGATCCAGAGGTCATGCTAAAAAAAAAACACTGCTTGTTTTAAATGTTTAAAAGCAGTTATAATTTGGGTGAAGATCTCTAATTCAAGATCCTGTCATGCAGTCTCATGCTATAGTGCTCCAAATAAAATAAAATAAAATAAGCCCAATTCCCTGAGCTGCAGTTCATGTGAGACACACAAAAAAAACTACATGCCCCTCTTCCTGCTTCCTGAATTGAGCAGGGCTCAAATAAAAATACTCTCACAAGAGCAAGTAATAAAATACAGTTTTAAGTTTGCACTTGTATACAAATGACTAGCAGTACAAATATATTGACTCCTGCAGTGCTTAAACAAATTTAGAAAGAAAACTGCTCTAAGCAGGCCTTCCTGAAATGGCCTGGCATAACCCAGAAGTACAGATCTAGAGGTCAAGTTTGAAACAACCACTATTTGTTTTAAATGTTTAAAATCAGTTATAAACATGTCCAGAGGAGGGCAACCAAAATGGTGCAGGGTCTGCACCAAAAGACATATGAAGAAAGGCTTAAGGAGCTTAATATGTATAGCCTCAAGGAAAGGGAAGGGGGTACATGATAGAAACTTTCAAGTACCTCTAGAGAATCAACAAAGTCCAAGAGGGTAGCATAGTCCAGAAAAAGAGATGTGTAAGAACAAGGGGACACAATTTGAAGATGGGGGGACAGCTCAGAGGTAACATGAGGAAGTATTTCTTCATGAAGAGGGTTGTAGATGCATGGAACAGCCTTCCTGAGGAGGTCATGAGGTCAAAAACAGTGAGGGGGATTCAAGAATACATGGGGCAGACATAAGGCAAGTCTAGTGGTGGGTAGGAGGAAGTAAGCTGTTGGTTAACTAGGATCTGCAGCTTATCCACTAGGTAGGGAAATGGGCAGACTAGGTGGGCCAGGCAGTCCGTATCTGCCAAAAAATTCTATGTTTCTATGTTTGTATGTTAATTCAGGTGAAAATCTCTCATTTGAGATCCTGACATGCAGTATTATGCTATAGTGCCCCAAATGTGCAGACTTAATATGTGCAGTGCAGTAAATGGGGGGGCAGTGACCTGTATACCATGTACAGTGTGATATTAAAAGACATAGCACTGAACTAATGGAATTGTGCAGCACAATAATGCTGCACAAATGCCACCTATAACAAACTCTGGCCAGAGCCGATAAGGCTGCATCAAAGGAATTTGGGGTAAACATATTGAAAACTTGTTTTTTTATTATTTTTACACCAAATGTTCAACATATCCTTATTATGATCCTGCCTCATAAAGAAGGGAAGAGAAAATGTTTAACTCCTGGCCCAATGGTGACTTCATGCAGGGACTGTGAAATCAACTTTCAAGATGCAAAATCACAATTTGGGCAGGAGCTGAATATTTACAGGTGTCACATTCATGAGGTGCTATAAAGAAATGGCTATGTTCAAAATTTGGGATATAAATATTGAATATTACCAAAGTTATGAACCTGCATTTGCAGAAATCAACATAGCCTCATAACTTATTTTTTTTTTAATATTTTTACACCAAATTTAAAACATGGCCTTCTTATGATCCTATCTCATGAATAAGATCAAAGAAAATTTTCAACTCCTGTCCGAAAGGTGACTTCATGCAGGGACTGTGAAATCACCTTTAGAAATATTAAAAACACACATTTTGGTTAGGATTTGAAAAATGACAGCTGTCACACTCATGAAGTGCTGTAAAAATGTGACTATGTTGAAAATGTGTTGTAAAAATATTAAAATTACCAAAGTTATGCATCTGCATTCACAGAATTCAATGTAGGCTCATAACTTTATTGTTTTTTAATATTTGTGCATCAAATGTTCAGCAAGCATTATTATGACCCTACCTCATGAACATGGGCAGAGAAAATGTTCAACTCCTGCCTGAAAGATGGTTTTGCACAGGGACTGCAAAATCACCTTTTGGGACAGATTTGCCTAATGTCAGTGCAATTGTTCATGAAGCAGGGTCCCAAAAAAGGCATGTTAAAACTTTGTGCCAAAAATATACAACAATGTCCAGTTTATGCCACTAAATTCTAAATCCCATTGAAATACATTGAACTGCATACCTGTTTCTTCAGTTCATGGTACAGCTTTGAAGAGTGAATATGTGTCTGCAGTCCAGTAAGGATGATGGTGTTGGACCCCTGATAGGTAAGTAAGGGCTTGGAGGGTGCAGGGTGGTGGGTGCTGAGGGAGGGTTGGGTGGGAGGTTAGGAACAGCTGCAAAAGACATTGATGGATGGTTTTTTTACGGTGATAAAAAACAAGGATTTCTGATCATGATTGGGCACCCCAGTGTCACTGTTATGTTTCTGGGGGTTGTGGGGTGGTGGTTGCTGAGAGGGAGGGTTGGGTGGGGGAGAAAACATCTATATAAAAAGGAACATCGTGGCGGAACACGATTGCTATACTACGGGACTGGGCACCACCACTGTCATTGTAATGTTTCTGGGGGGGCTGAGAGTGAAGGTCAGGTGGGAAGATAACCATAATTAAAAAAAACAAATTGACGGTCATAGCGAAACACGGCACACTCTGCCATGTCCAAAATGGCCACAGCTCTCTACTGCACCAATAGTTGTGCATGTGCAATACAGTTTAGCAGCCATCTTGGGAATAGCAGAGTGTGCTGTGTTCCACCGTGACTGCTGGCAGAGTTAAAATAGAGCAGTGTGACTGCCAATGGAGATAGTGAGTGGAGCGATCACAGATGTGGAGGTGACTGTGTTACATCTCCAACATGTTGTTTGGTTGGAAGGAATGTGCTGAGTCCTTTTCTGATAGCAAGGTTGTATGCAGGGCTATGCCCACTGCTGCCCTAAAAAGCAGAGTCCAAGCAGGAACTTCTAATTACATTTTTTGAAAGCATGGGAGAAGTAAAATAGGTACAGGGACTTGATATAGTCCCAACTCATCCTACTTTTCACCAGACTATTCTAGTGGTGCTTGTCTTTTTTGGTGGTTGTTTTATGCTCTATGCTACAGTGAGCTCACTCATGTAGGGTTGAGCTGCTGCTGTTTGTTTCTCAGTTTGGGGGTAGGACCCAAAGTGGTAAACTGGGTACTGAACTGGTTGACAGACAGGTGATGAGGGTGGTGCTAAATAGCACTCAGTCTAATGAGGGAACAGTGACCAGTGCAGTGCCTCAGAATTCAGTACTGACACCAGTCCTCTTCAGTGTCTCTATAGGCAGCATTACAGAACAGATGATGATGATGATCAGAAATCCTTGCAGATGACACCAAAATCTCCAATAGGTCAGATGTTCCAGAGAGGGTAGAGAGAATGAGGGGTTCTATGCAATATGAGTGACTGCAAAATAGTGATGTACAAATGGGAGAGTGAACATCGCTGAATTCAATAATGGTGATGTGCACTACACCCAATACATTAACAGCGATGGTCTGAAGTAGTCTCAATGGGGCGATATGCAGTAAGATTTTTATGTGGGGAGCTATGCCTCACCCCGCACTTCCTATTATTTTTATAATCAACTCCATTGGGGGGGCCTGACACTGAGGTAGTAGAGAAAGTTCAGGAGGGTGCTATTCTGGGAGGTCACATTCAGAAGGCTGGGGGAGTATAGGGCACACATTTGAGAGGTCAGGGAAGACAAAAACAAAATAAAAACACAAGTACCCAAACTTCAAAATAAAATAACATTCCCACCCACCTAGCTCTGAAACCCAGGTCCTCCTGCACCAGCAGCTGTCACGCCTTCCACTAGACAAAATGACCCGCTGAGAACTGCCTGGCCAAACAACCCATCATATTCCCATTCACAATACCTCTGTAACACAGTCACTGTACTTTTCTTGTTGCTATTCTTGTACCATAAGAGTCGATCACACCGCCCCTTGCTATTCTTTCACACTTGCTGTTCTGACAAGTAAACAAATTGAATCACTTGATTTGACTCACCCATATCACTGGATGCTGAGAATGAGTAGGGACCTTAGACAGCTCAAGGAGTGGGCAGTGGTATGGCATCTAGGTTTCAGTGTGAAAAAGGGCAAAATCATGCACCAAGGGGACAGAAACCCAGAGGCAATATATAAAATGGGGGGGAAGGTACTGATGGTCACGTAACAGATAACTAATCTTGGGATTATTATATCGGATGACGTCAAGGTTGCGAGGCAGTGTGACATGGCAGTAGGCAGGGCCAGCGGGATGCAGGGGTGCATAGGAAGAAGAATCACCAGCAGAAGGAAAGAGGTGGTGTTATCTGTTACAACTGTAGCAGTCATTTGTGATTCCTCACATGGAATACTGTATCCAGTTCTGGAGACCACATCTCAGGAAGGACATAAACATGGTAGAGGCTGTTCAGAGGAGGGCAATAAAACTGGTGCAGGGGCTGCATCATATGCCCTGTAGAAGAGACTGAGTGATCTCAATATGTACCCCATGAAGGGGGGGTCATGATAGATACCTGTAAGTCCCTCACAAGGGTGAATAAGGTACAGAAGGGGAGTATTTTTCAGGAGAGAAGGTGCATAAGAACAAGGAGGCAGGCAATGTAGCTGGAAGGGGACAAATTAAGAAGGGATGTGAGGCAGTATTTCTTCATTGAAAAAGTGGTGGACATGGAGACATGTGATGCTCCAGACTGAGTAGCTGCTCTTCAGATCAGCTCTTACCCCTTCTCCTAAAATCAGCAATTATTTCTACTTACCTGCCAGTTTTTTGGACTCTGGAACACTGGGGGCTATACCTTGTTCTTCTTGATTTGGGTTTGGTGCACTGGACTTGATTAAATGGATGCAGAAATGCATGCAGCTCCACCAAAGCATAACCCTCTGACTACACCAGATAAATTCACCAAGAGATCCAAGGCCCAAGGGACGGGTCCAGGTTGAGCTTCTACTCCAGCACTGATGACATCACCATTGATGGAGGAGCACTTTCTAATGGAATTTGCTCCATTTAAAGAATCTCTCCAAGAATTGACTTATGAGCTTAAATCTTTGCGGATAGCTGTAAGTGATCTCAGTCAGTGGGTGCATGACACAAAAGCCAGGGCTCACTCTTTGGAACATTGGAGAGATAAGATAGAGTTCAACTTTAATGCCCTTAAGCAAAAATCAGCCTGGTTGGAGGACAAGTTAGAAGATTTAGATGGTCAGAGTCGCAGGAATAATGTAGTGATTTTTGGGCTCCTTGAAGCAGCAGAAAGCTCCAACCCTGTTTTATTCACCCAAAAATGTTGTGCAGAGGTTGATGAACCATCCTCAAATGGGCCATCTTATATAATTGAACAGGCCCATTGTTCTCTGTGCCATATGCCCCCCCAGGGCTCACCCTGAGACCCTTTATTTTCAAATTCCTTAATTTTTTGGATAAGCAATATCTTCTGAAGAAGGTTCGTGAACTGAGGGAGGTAACTTTGAAGGGGGTGAAACTGCATGTGGTCCAAGATCTACCCAGTACAGTGCATCAAAAAAGAGCTGCATATCACCCAGCTGTAACTAGATTAATAGCAGCAGGCATATGTTTTAAAATTATTTATCCAGCAAGATTACAGTTATCGGTGCATGGAACATGGAAGTTCTTTGATTCCGCAAATTGGGCTACATCTGAATTGAAGGAGTTATTCCTGAGCTGTTTAAAGATCATTGACCCAGGCACACCTCTATCTGGTATAGGTATTTGGTTAACTCGATTGCTCTGTCTGCTTGGACCTTTCTGGAGCTGAGATCTGTTCGGTAAGATTATGCTTATTTGTATTACCTGCCCTGCTGACCTGAAAGGAAGGACTTACTCTCTATATCCTATTACTATCACCGACAGAGTTTGCCTTGGATATACACTTTACTATGTTTGGACTGACTTGTTTCAAGGTATAGTAACATATATATAATGTATGTTAGAACGCTGTTAACCTTAGGAAATCATCATTTCCTAAGGTTGTTAACCTATCGATGTGATTGAGTTGTTAACCTACGATCCCACGCCACATCGATAGGTTAACAACAGCGAGTGGTCTGCGCATGTGCACGCTTTTTTTTCGACACGGAAACCGACTGAAGGGAAACCGACGGGGAAGGACTGAAGGGCCGCGGTGGTGACTTTTTAAAAACGTAAGCCCTTTTTTTTTTGATAGTGGGACCATACACTATAAGGTATAGGGTCCTCTGACGGCAACCGTCGATGACTCGTTCGAGGTCTGTTATGGCGACGAAACCTCTCGAAGCCGCCTCCCAGGTTTACATGGTCACCCTGGCAACCTCTCGACTGTTAACTGACCGGTTAACGATAGAGGACCATACATTATCCTCTATATGGATCGTGCTTTAATGCTTTATTATCAAATCAGAGCATGGAAGTATTATAAATCTGTTGATGCTCCTGTGTTGGACTTGGACCCCCGAGCACCCGATTTGGTGTTTCTATTTTTCCTTTTCTTTTTCAGATAGATCTGTGGCTTGGCATCTTTAATTGTGACTTGGAATAGGATCGTATCCTTGGTTCTGCAAGATTTAAGTTGGTACTGTATTCATTTATAGTCCCATAGACTTTGTGTTTTTTTCTTTTAACTAAGTTGGATTCAAGCTTTCTGTAGAATCAGGATTTGGCATTATCGCTGTAATGTTTTTGAATATCTTATTTATATCTATACATGGAACATATATACTTTGTTTGGATCATGTTTTGAGGATTCTTTATTTAATTGGACCATGAAGAGATTGCAAGACTGCTGGTCTCCATGAGCTGAATTTGGAACTCAGACTGGGATCCCATTCCTAGTCTCACCAGAAGTACTCTCACCCATCCCTTGTTTATTTTTTATACTTGTTATTATTCTTTCCAGAAGTACAGATTCAATACATTGTATTAGTGGTTTACAATTAAAGGTTTCTTGTAACACATTGATGTAAGGTATTCTTCTTCTGTATACATGTTCACCTCTTAATACAGAATTATTCTTCTTGATATATCTTTACTACTAGACGAGAGCATGCACTTCCTAGTAGATAAAACATTGTATCATAGGTAATTGCAAATTTAACAGAACATAAAAGAGGGAAGGGGAAAAGAGAAATAAAGGAACTTGGGCCACAATGACTAGGTAGAATATCATTATTAATTAATACAGTCAGAGATATAATTTCATTTCTGCATTTCTCCTTCTAGTTGAAATAAATATGTCTTTTGATGGGGTTCAACAAAGGCTTATATATGGTTGAGAATGTTACAGAAAGGAAAGCCAATACAGGATGAAGCTTATATTTGTTGCTGATATAGTTCCCATCTGGTCCATCTTTGGACATAAATTGCAGTTTATTTTGTAGAGATAGAGAGAGAGAGCGACAATTGTTCACTGTGCTGGATATACTTCACTATCTCTTTCAAATTTGATGTAGTAGGTGGGGTTTCCTGAAGCCATCATTTAGTGAAGGATTTATAGGCAGCACAGAGAAGGATTGCCCATAGGTAGTGTGCATCTTTACCTCAGATTGTTTTAGGGGGAATACCCAACAAGAGACGGAGCGGAGAAAGGGGGCAGGAAAGGTAAAAAATAGTTGTTAGGTGGCAGGATAGGTTAGTCCAGAAATGAAGCAACTTGGGTCATTCAAAAAATATGTGAGCCTGAGAGGCATTCTGGGAGACTCGTTCCTTGTTTAAGAGCTCTCTTTGGTCACATATGAAGTCTGTCTCAGCCTGTAACTGTCCATAGACTGCCTGGTATCTCCTACCCAACTTGATGTGCACCATCTATAACCTTGATCCCTAGGCCCCTACTCCTCTGATCTATGAAAAGGGACCATTAGCCCTTACTCGCCCTCGTGCCTAAGCACTTATCATTCTTAAATTGCGGTAACCACACCATCCCCCACCTAAATGCTCTTGCATTCTTTCACAGAATGTATTTTACCCTTTACTGTTTGATTTTCCTTGCCTTTATGCATATGCTTATCAGTTCATTATGTACCTGTTTATTTGTTCACACTGCCCACTGCCTGTATATCGCTTCTTTCTAATATTGCTATACTGTTTGCTTGATATTCTTTCACACTGTTCACTGCCTGTATATCACTTCATTGTAATAGTTGTCATACTGTTTATAAAATTTACCCTTGTAATCTCCTAGGTCACTCCTGAAAATAGGCATTCCTTGTTTAGTATGCTTACCCGGTAAACAAAAGCTAATAAATAAATAAATAGTTTTAAACACTCTCAGTTTGCTTTTTGTTTATTAGTAGTCACAGAGACACTGTTTCCCATTTAGTTGTCCTAGATCTGAGTTTTTCTGTAGTAATTGGAGCTGACTTTATACTGCAGCTTTTTTGGCAGACATCGTTTATATTTATACATGGAATTTTGTACTAGATATATCTTTTTTGTGCTATGGAGGGTTAGCAGTTCACTGCAGTATTGTTTTGTGAAAACATTTATTTTGTTATTATTTTTATCAGTCATCTAGTCTCCATTTATGCAATAATAGACTTATTTTTTCTTATAGGATAATTAAAAGTAATTATTAATGAACGTTTGCATGGTTAGTCTGCTTTCTTGATAGTATTTCTGTTAGTATCTAGTAGTTAAAGTTAGACAGGTTACTTAGAATGTTATATATAATCTTATTGCTGATTGTTTGTGTATAATGGAGTTGTTTTTTGTGGAAAGAGGGGCAGGAGGATTTAGAGAGGAACAGTTCCATGTGCTGGGGACCATAATGCACAAGGAGATTTGTGTGAGTGTGTGGGGGGGGGGTCTGGGGTATTGTTTGTTATTTATGATGGGGCTTTTTTGAGGTTATCTATTGGCTATTGTTATCTGTTGTTGTCCCATACTATTCTTGGTATTGTTATGGGCTAATGCATTGATGTGGTGCATAATCTTTGTGGTATTCAGTGGCTTTGAGGGGTATGGGTCAGCCTTAGTTAAATAGTGGGGCATGGGGGTGGGAGTGGAGAGAGGGAGGGAGGTTTCATTTATGTATGGGGATTTGGAGTTTATATTTATTTTGGGATGGGGGGTGTACTCCGGAGTAGGTCTTCCTTATGTTTTTTCATTTTCAGATAGTTATGATATACCATGGGAAGGATGTGTCAGGTTTTACAGTCGATGTGTAAGGTATAATGTTTCAATGGTATTACTTTTGTTCTCGGAATGTTAAAGGTGCCCAGTCCCCAGTTAAATGTTCTAAATTATTAATTCATTTGAATAGGCTGCAAGTCGACATTGCTATGCTTAAGGAAACTCAATTGCCCTTGGCTCAACTTTCTTATTATGGAGACCCTGGGTGAGGTAAGTTTTTGGTGCGGGTACGGGTACTCACAGGTGGGGGAGCAGCCATACTGGTAGTGCAGAGGGTCCCCTTCCATGTGTTGCAAGAGATTACTGACCCACAAGGTAGATCTATTTTGCTTAGAGCTCTGTTGGGGCATAAAGAGATAGTTTTGGGAGCTATTTATGGCCACACAGTTGACGATCCCAGCTTTTTTGTGACTGTATTGAATTTTTTGCTACCTTGGGTATCCCTTCCAATCCTACTTGTAGGGGATTGGAATATGGTTGTTTGTAATAAATTAGATAAGTTTGGGTCGTGGTGACAAAGCCTGATGTCAGGCCAGCTAGCAATACAGAGCTGATGGACTCTCTAGGGCTAGTGTACCCATGAAGGGTTTTGAATCCATCTCACTGGGAATATTCCTTCCATTCTGTTCCACACAATTCTTTTTCCCAGATAGTCTTTTTCTTACTGGAGGCTTGAGCACCTTCCTAGCATTCTCTTATATTCCTATTATGCAAAACATATATCAGACCACCACTTAGTTATTATTCAGTTAAGTTTTTCTTTGTCTACTGATTTAGATAAATCGTGGAGATTTAATAATCAGCTTTTGAAGTCCCCAGAGATCCTAGACCATATTAATAAATTTATCACTTCATTTTTGGAGATTAATTCTCCTTCTATGCCTCGATTGGGTATGTTGTGGGGTGCACTGAAATGTGCTCTTTGGGGAGAAATCATATGTATCTCCTCAAAGCATAAAAAGCAAAGAATGCAGGAAGTGGCAGCTTTGTTAGGCCAGATCAGGGAGCTTGACCACCAACTCTCACCATCTTCTCCCATAAATGCCTGGGAATGGTTAGAATCTTTCCAGGCTAAATATAATGATCTTTTGAGTAAGAAGGTAGAACATATGTTATTAAGAACCAGAGTTCAATACCTTGATCAGGATGAGAGCATGGGCAAGCTCCTTGCTTTGTGCTTGAGGACCAAAATTACAGATCATATCATTCCCTCCATTCGTCTGGAGTCCGGCCAGTTGGTTACCTCACCCTGAGATATTGTGGCCCAGTTCAGTGAATACTATCAAGCTTTAGAAAATGGGCTTTTTATTTGGAGGCATCTGATTGGCTAGTACCCATTCCACAGGGGTACATTAACTTTCAGTAGATGCCCACCAGATAAAAAGTCCCTGCCCAAACCTGCCTCATGACCACCTAAGTATCCCTCTGCTCAGCCTGCTTAATCATTGGCTTAAAGCACCCTATTCAAACAGAAAATGTCACCATTTTTTTCTCTCACTTAGTGAGAGATACTGCCCAACCAATGCTCCCACAAGAAACCACACACCACTGTCTGCTGTGCTCACTCGTTGCAACATGAAAAAAATGACACCGAAGCAACACATTTCAGATGGAATTATTAAGTGGTCACCATGATCATCAGCTTCCCATAACTGTAGTGGGACTAGCAGTACCTTTGTTTTTAAACCACAGCACGCACCTCTCCCTATATGAATACTACTACCACTACCACTTCCAAGACACTGGCGATCTCAGACAAACTACTCCAAAGTGCTACAGTTAGATATGTACAGTTTTCTATTTTTTAGATGTAAATCCTCTTCTCCTAACTTAAAGCAGTTACATTTCTACATTATGTCCACGTCTTCGATTGCAACGAGATCGTGGTGCTGCGTTCCAACAGCCAAACCTTAACCTGGTACTCTGTCACCACTCACCAGACATTTTCCTTTATGTCTGCTGCTCAACCCCTTAAAAAACAATCCCTGATAGCGATCCTCTTCGTGGCATGTCTGTGGTAATGGGCAAGTGAAAAACACATTTGCAATGCTGCCCTGCCTCATTGTATGTGTTGCTTTGCACTTCCTGGTTTACATAGCAAGTGAAATAACGGCACACATCTAACAGCTGCAACTTAAAAGTGCAAAAAACAAACAAATAAACAAAACACTCCCTCTGGTCGGGCAGAAAACCGGTTTTGTGGTGGTTATTAATTTTTAAGGGGAGGGGGGATTGTAGTTTTTTTTTTCAGACTGCTCCTGAGAAAAACTTAATGCAAAGTCCTGTTGCAGTGGGGGGAGGATAAATACCAGAATGGCACTGTAGGGGAAGTGGAAACAAGAGATGGAATGGCACAGAAAGGAAGGGACTACTTTACAAGCAAAACATTTAAAATTCACTCTCACTATGTTTTTCTAAATTTTTCTTTAATTTTGTAAAAACCCACACAAAACTGATACCAGTAACCCATTTTCTAAGCGCAATAATACCCTCCCAGATGGGCGGTGTTGGCAATATCGGACCTTCCAGGGGCTATAAGGCCCTCCGCCTGCAGTGTCGGGCCTCATTACACCTCTGGGCAGTCTGATATTGCCAATACCGCCAACCCTGTTGGGTATTATCGCTTACGTATATACCCCTGATTCAGTACTACCCTTCCATTCTCAGTTTGAAGAATTCTTTCAAGTATTGAAATACCAAGTTTAATGGAGAACCAGGATGAGTATTTGAAATCCTCATTAACTCTACAGGAAGTAGGGGTTGCTACTGACTCTTTGTCTCTGGACAAGGCACCGGGACCGGATGGCTATACACCCAATTTTTATAAGAAGTTTAGAAATCTTTTAGCCCCGTACTGCTGAACATTTTTAAGTATATCTATTTGCATGGTACTTCAGATCTTTCTTTAACTGAGGCCCTTACTGTAGTCTTGCTGAAACCTGGGAGGGATCTTTTAAAAGTCAGTAGTTTTAGGCCCATCTCACTTATTAATTTTGATTATTAGATACTTCCTAAAATCCTGGCCACTCAGTTAACTAAGGTGTGGATCTCTTTAGTGAGTAGAGAGCAGGTTGTATTTGTGCCAGGATGACTCTCTGCAGATCATCTTTGGAAATTAATGTATCTTATCTCTGTATCCAGGGAGTCCTCTGCCCCTGCAGTGCTGGTCTCCTTGGGTGCAGAGAAAGCTCTTGATACAGTCTCCTGAGACTATTTGTTTAGGATCCTTCTTAGGCATCCTATACAACCTGAATTTATACAATGGATTAAGGTTTTATATTCCCATCCATCTGCTCGTGTTCTGTGTAATGGAGTCTGATCAGAACAGCTGTATCTTCAGCAGGGTACCAGGCAGGGATGTACTTTGTCCCCACTCCTCTTTAATCTTTTTTCTGGAGCCTTTAGTTAGGAAAATGAATAGCACCCCGCAGATTCAAGGTATCTATGTGGGACCACAACAATACAAGTTGCCGGTCTATGCAGATGATACCCTGATGCATTTACTCCATTCTGGTACATCCTTGGCCACTGCCCTGGAGATAATCAAACAGTTCAGCAAGCTTTCTAATCATAAGTTAAATCTAGATAAAACTGAAATTATGCAGTTAAATGCCAGGACAACCAAGGAGGACCTGGCACATTTAGGATTGGTGTGGGTAAAGGATAAACTTAAATATCTAGGTATATATATCAGTGTTTTTTCTACTAAAAATGAAACATTATAACTTAGATTTGTTAACTCATTGTCTCCTAGCAGACACCTGTAGGCATCAGTAAAAGACACCGGTGTGTCCTGAGGACGCCTACGGAAGTCAGCTACTGACTTCCTGGGTGCCCTGGCAATGTCTGGAGAAGTCACTTATATATTTTAATATATAATGTAACAGAATATAATATATATTTGACTGCATAGCACCGTTGGAAAGGTAATTTTGTGCTGAACAATTTTGTCACTGATATTCTGTGTATATCATGTATACTTCAGGAGTTATTCGTATTTGTTTATGGTATGGTGTGTATGGCTTATGTTGCCTGTTTTAGTGAAAAAAATATTTTTTTTTTGCTGTTTCAACCAGCATAGAAAAAAAACAAAATTACATATTATTCTTTGCATACCACCACTGGAAAGGTAATTTTGTGCTGAATAACTTTGCCACTCGTACGTTGTGTCTAGCACTTACGGTTCTTGAGCTATTAGGATTTGTTTGTGGCATGCTGACTATAGCTTGATTTTGCTTAGAAAGGCCCAGGATTTACTATTAACAGTATACAGGAGACAAGAGGTGTAACTTCACAGAGTTCCTGTGGAGGCAATGAGTTAATTGACCAAATTAAACATGATTTGAATTGTTTGGCCCTTCTTCCTATGTCCTTCTGGGGGTAGATCAATATAATAAAGATGAATGTGTTACCCCATGTTTTATACCCCCTTATTATGCTTAACCAAGTTATTCCACAATTTTGGTTTACTAGTTTATATAAGATTCTGTCTAATTCCTATGACAAGGTAAACCACCCAGAAGAATGTCTGCTAAATTGGTGGCATCTAAGTTGGAGGGGGGGGCCTTCGTATTCCTAATTTTTATCTATATCATTTGGCTATACATAGTACTCATTATCTCCAAAGGTATTGTAGTTCTTTAGAAGATGCTGTATCTGATTATATACACCTCAGTTTTTAGACAGTGAATGGTATCAGTGTGCCCAACTGAAATTAAATATCTTAGCTTTGTTACATGTACCATGTATCAGTTTTCTTCGGTTATTACAAGACACACTGACAGCTATATCAGTTCATGCTCATAAGCAGTTGTGTGCTCTTCTCCGTCTTCTCCATCTTGATCCCATAAAAGATATTTCACAACCTTTGTTAGGGAATCTAGACTTGGGATTGCAGGACAACCCCTTACTTTAGCTTTTTGGCCTTATCCAGAGATTAGATTAGCTGAGCACCTTCTTAGAGATGGAATTTTGTTAAAGTTTCAGGAGGTTCAACAAAAATTTCAGATTCCTACCAAGCACTGTTTCAAATATTTCCAACTTTCTCATTTGTTACTTCATCATTTTGGTCCGGGACCTTGGTCTAATGCATATGGTCAAAAATTACTCAGTCTGGCCCCCAAGGTATCCTTGCCCCATGCTTTTCCTCTTTTTTTTATCAATTTTATGAGATACTTCCTACCAAGCTGGTGGGAACTCCCATATATTGGGATCAAGCTATTCTTACTACTGGGATACCTTATGACTGACCCCATTTGTAGAAAAACCTATATAAATAACTTAAATGAGATAGGTATCACTACATGCAATTTCAAATATTTCATAACCTCTATTATACACCTGTTAAATTATGTAAAATGGGTAAAGCACTGAACAATTTATGTGCTCTTTGTGGTAAAGTGCAGGGCACTTTGATTCACATTTTGTGGGAATGTGAAAAGGTGGTATCTTTTGGGGCTCCAACCATCAACATTTAGACCTTCTTTTGGGGTTAGAGTCTGCATTTCTTCTGGAAGTGTGCTTACTGGTGTGATTTGATGATATCCTGATTGGTAATCAGAGAAATCAGATGGTCTTGATTTCAGCTTGTGTGAAAAAGTCATTTTATGACATTGGTGTGACCAAGCTATTCCTACTTATCTGGAATGGTATAAATACATTTTATTTGCACTACAAGCTAAAAAAATGATTGCAAGTATGGCAGACTGTTTGGCAACTTATAAGAATGTTTGGGAACCATTATATGTATTATTCTCTTTGCGTGATGTTTAGAAAGTATTTTTTAATCTGATGGAGCGGTCTAAAAATATGGTATGGAGCCCCTTTACGTTATTTACAGTTTTATTTTGCTAGTTTTTTACTTTGGTATAATTATATCCTTCCCACCTATCTTTTCTCATTTAATCTTCTGAATGTCTCTTGTTTATATTGATTTTATTATAGGAAGTACTTACTCCAGAGTAGAGAGGGGGTGGGGTAATTGGGAGGAGGATAATTGTTTTGTGTTTTGTCTGTTCGGTAGTTGTGTTACTATATGATGTATTTATTGTTGGCTTTAAACTTTATAAGTCTGTATACTGAAAAGGTTAATAAAGTATATTCAATTTAAAAAAAAAGAAAAAGTGGTGGACTCCTGGAGCAATCTTGCAGTAGATGGGGGTGAAAACAGTGGTGGGCATTAAGCATGTATGGGATAGAAAAAATTGAATCCTGGTAGGAAAGGTGTGGGAGGTGGGTAACCCAAGATCAGTTAGGGTCTGTGGTGTCAGTATAGGCAGGGACAAAATGATCAGACTGGGTGAGTCAAGCAGTCCTTATCTGCCAACAAATTCTAAGTTTCTATGTTTCTAAAATGCAACAGCTGCTATTTTCAAATTAGAAATGTATCCAGACCTGTTAATTAGATGGCCTAACAGCATCCAAAGTTCACAGCCAAAAACAGATGTATGTGCATCCAAACTGGTTGCAGCTCACAACTGCATCTGCCGCAAATAATGACTTTTTGTGTACCTTCTGAAGAAAGCAGGGCTACCTGGACACAAGTGGGTTGATGCAAATGCAGGGAGCATGCATTTGCATCCTTGTCTATCCCTTTTGAAGTCCCCCTCCATGAACTCTAAAGAGAAAATATCCTGTTTTAATGAACAGGTCTTTAGTGATAAAAAATAGAAGGTCCTGAAATTTTCAAGAAGGGAAGTTTTAAGTAATTAATTTCAGTTTTTTTTTTCAAATTGTGACTTTTTTTGCTGGAATCCAGAATTGAGAAATTTCAAGTTCATTATACATAGCTAAAAGTTATTAATAGACAGCATTTAAAATATATGTCTGGTGTTTTGTTCTATACATACAACACATCAGTGCCATTCTGAATGTATGATGTGATACCAAAGCTATTCACATCAGTGTCGGCTGAAGCACTAAAATGCCGTAAGGATAGGTACTGTAGGCACATTTCTGACTCTGAGATACTGCTTTAAGTTCTCAGTCAGAATACTCTGACTAAATTACTCAGTCATTATAAAACTTTCATACATTAGATTTGTTTTGTTTTGAAAATTGATTAAAACAGCAGTACATATTACATCAAAAATGTTTGAACTTATACTTAACTTGCCCCTTATTTATTGAATGACGCACCATTTCCCCATTTCTGAATCTCTTTTACCACATCTTTATAGTTGAAATAATTAAAGGAGTGCACTATTTAACATGGCTCTGTTAAGGTTTTTTTTTTAATCAGTATTCCAAGCTGTGTTAAACACTTATTGTTGAACATCACTATTCTTCTGACTAAAATAAACTAGCATGCAGCAGAGTGTATGTATTTTCACTTGCACGTCCTATATTCGATACCACCCTTCCCCCATCGCTCAGAAGACATCTGGAAATGAGCTGTTACAAGCTCAGTATATTTTTCCTGATAAAACCTGAAAATAACTACAATAAATAAATAAATACAGTGCTCCTCACCTTATTTGACAATCACAGTAGATGTACAGAAACAGCTGAGAATGCTGATAAAAACCTACTAGAACCATATTAAAATGAACACTCATTTTAACATTTAAGGTATAAAAACAGTGCTAAAGCCACTCTCAAAATGGGTAAAAAAGGTTAATGTGCAAGACAGTAGGTAAGGAGCAATCTAAAATTGAATAAAACAAATATAGGTTAAAAAGTTCACTGTAACATGCGCTACTGATTTAAACTATAGTTCTGATGAGGTTGACATTCTGGTTCTTAGTGCTGCCATCTTACATCCAGGACACAATTATTTTCTGTTTCTTACTAACAGGAAGCGCAAGGATCATACAATAAGCCCTAGGGCACCAGTAGCAAAGATTTCAGACGTACTTCCCTCAAGAGAATAGCATTGTTTAACAAGCAAATCATGCAGAAGCCAGAAATAAATTGTAATAGAACCCTCAGTTAGATTATCTTATCTACAGTATGAGAGCATATTTTAAGTATGACTATATAAGGACTAAAAAACAGCATATATAGAAATTTCCACTGGCCACCCCCTCCCCATCCATTGCCTTTTGCTTTTCATCCAAGACCACTGAAAAAGTATGTGACCAATAGGCTACCAAGACTCCAGAATCACCAAAAATTGCTATGTCTGCTGTACTGTGATTTCATCAAAGGGAGAAAATTCCCTACCCAAAAGGAAGTTGTGTCACTTATTCTTGTAGACAGCTCTGAGTATTAAAGTCAAAAGTAGAAATAAGATACATGAACACCATCTTGAAAAATGTGAAGAATGCCTCACATTACTAACATTATGAAGCATTTTAAAAAGTGCTTAATACACTGATTCTAGCACATGTTAATTGTTGGCGCAGACCGGTGAATGAGCTCCAACAAGTATCAATAGTAGCAAAGGTACATTTCAGGCTCATTATAAATAAAAATAATACAATGATGGCTCCAGAGATAGTGTCACCTTCTGCTTGTTTCTCAAGGTATTGTGATGAAAATAGTAATTATATCAAGAAATTGTCCACATAACATTCAAATATATAATAGTAAACAGCATAACACTGCACACAATGCATTTAGCACATACAGAATACCTACTACTACTAGTGCTAGTAAATATGTACTTAACATGCTGTAGTATCAAAACTTTCAGCAGCATAAAGCTGAAATTACAAAAAAAGCTCCTTTTTGCTATATGTAATCTGAAACTTCATATTAACAAAAACAAACAAGCAAACAAAAAAGGATGTGTATGGATGTGCAGTAGGCTGGTGACACAGCAGCACACAGGCACATGCATGTTATGATTTATTTATATGCCACAAGTCCCAAGCCATACAGTTGGGTTACAATTCTTCCACTTATCAGGAAAAGAGTGATACCACCAACAACATGGAACACACACTGCAATATGTAACTGTGGAAGTGCTCACCAGTGCAAGAACCCTGTCTGTGGCAGGACTCTCTTCTCTAGTACCATACAGAGTCCCTATAAAAAGTACACTGGAAAGTTGATCAACAAAAATACTAATGCAACACTTCAGGTGCTTCAGGTGTTGCAAGCACCACACACTCTTCACTGCTCTGGCTCACCAATTCCTCAATTACCCAGCCTTCCTCTATTCTTCTCCACCCTCCAGTTCACCAATCACCTGGTCACCCTCCATGAAGTTGCTTCCCTCAGGCTGCAAAGGTCAAGTTGAACAATCTAGGAGGCAAACAGAAGCAGCTTCTTTCAGGTATCACAAGCACCCCAGCACTCACAAGTCCAGATTGCTTTGGTTCTCCAATTCACTGACACTTCAGCCATCCTCCGTCCTTCTCCATCCTCCAGTTCACTGATCCTCCAGTCATCCTCCATGAAGCCACTTCCCTCAGACTGCATGGGTCAAGCCAAAGGATTTAGAAGGAAACAGAAGTTTCTTCTTTCAAGGTAACAAAATGAAACTGTGACCATATGAAAGACGTAAGTGCAATGTAGATGGAAAGGATAGCTTAAATATTCTAGAAAATAAAAACACACATAATTATAAGTAGTGCTGTGCTTTTAAATGTCATAGTCTTTACAGAGAATGCAAATTGCATGGTTGAAGCCTCCGTAAAGAAAATAAGTTATGTCAGTAAGTTCAAAACACCATTGAAATACATTGAATCACATACTTATTTGTTTAGTTTGCAATTTGGCTTTGAAGAGTGAAGATATCTCTATGGTCCAGAGAGGATTATGGCATTTGTCCCCTGATGGGTAACTAATGGCTTGGGTTGGGTGTGGGGTGGTGGGTGCTGAGTGGTAGGGTTGGGTGGAGGGAGTACAATGGCCACAAAAGACATCAATGGACTTTTTTTTTTTTTACAGGATTTAAAAAAAAGAGGATTCCTGCACTGGGGGATTGGGCACCCACAGTGCCACTGTTACATTTCTGGGGCAGAGAGGGAGGGAGGGTTGGTAGGGAGGAAAGTAAAAACAAAATAACCATGCATACATGATTGTGGATGGGGGGATGTGGCAGTGAGAGGAGTTGTGATCAAGACACTGGGGGATTGGGCACCCCCAGTGTTACTATTATGTTTCTGGGGGATGGGTGCTGAGATGGAGGGTTGGGGGTTATATATTTCAGCAGTCACAGACCGTCGAAAAGGATAAAAAATAGTGTGAGCACGGAGTGTTCAAAAGATGCAGAGATGACTTTTTTTGTCACTCCAACATGTGCGATAGCAAGGAATGCAGGAGCCCTTTTATCAAAGCAAGAGGTCTGCAAAGCTCTGCCCACTGCAGCCCTAAAAAGCAGGTCTTAACCTGCAACAAACCCCAGAAGTGAGGAAAGGCATAGCAAAGCACAAACATACACCCAGCTGAAAGCAAAATGGCTCACATTGTGTACCTAATACAGCTGGACATGCAAGATGAGGAGAGGGCCAATGCCACTGCTGGATCCAGGCATAGGTCCTGGAGGTACTATGCTACAAACAGACAGTACCGTCCATGAGTCACATTCAAAGTCCTCAGTGATGAACAAATCATGGGCTGGTACATGCTCAACAGGTCCACGATCATGTAGCTGCGTGATTGCTGCATGACCAGCTCGAGGCAGACACCAGGCACAGCCACGTGATGTTCATAGAGCTCAAGGTGACAGCTGTACTGTGCTTCCTGGCCATCTGAGCCTTCCAGACACCAGTGGGGACACCACCGCTATCTTGCAATCTGTTACCTCATGGCTATTTTGCCAGTTCTTAGATGCCCTGTTGGCCCATGCTGGGGAGTTCATCATATTCCCCATCACAGCAGTAGAGTGAACAGTAACCATGCAACAGTTTTCTTCAGCTGCACACTTACCATCAGTACTAGTTGCCACTGACTGCACCCATGTTGTCATCCAGGCATCCACCAGTGATGGAGGGGAGCCATACGTGAACAGAAAGGGGTATCACTCCATCAAGTGTCAGATGGTATGTGATGCAACAGAGTGTATCATCAATGTCATGGAATGATTCCCCAGCACTGCCCATGATCCCTTTTCCTGGAAAAATTCCATCCTGTGCCAGAGGTTCGAAGGTGGGTACATCGATAGTGGTCACCTCATCAGTCAATAAGTAAGTAAAGTATTTTATTGATCAATCATGATGGGTAAATACCATGATTTTTACAATTAATACTAACATATATTACAATTAAAATCAACTTTACAAACCATAACATGCAACATGCAGTATGATGAACACAGTAGAGCAGGCAATGACAAGTGAAGAACACAATACATTATTTGACAAATACATCTCAATTTTCTGGACCCATTATATATGCATATTTAAATTGCTAATTTATACTCCTGTAAACTTTTTTCTTATTCTTAATTACTGAGGTAAAAAAGCTGGCAGTGACTACTGCCTCTTTATTTATTTAAGAGATTTACCAGGAAAGGCATACTGAGCAGAGTACCGCTCAATTCCAGATGTGCCCTGGGGGTAGGGGTTACAAGGGTTTAGTACATAAATACATACAGCACAAAATAGAAACAAACATAAGTTGTAGATATCCAGCAAAAGCAAAAAGGGATGGGAGAAGTTGCTGAGATGCATGTAGAGTTATACAAATTTGAGAGTAGTTACAGGCAGTAATACAGGCAGTGAATACAGTAGCAGTATTTGCAGGCAGTGATACAGTGGCAATAACAGCAATTACATAATGAGATTTGATATACCTCCTCGAATGGGTAGGTGAGAATCGCAAACAGTAGCAGAGGAGGGTCAAAACAAAAATGACGTATGGTACTGATTTAGTCATGGAGACCAGGATAGCTGATAGGATTGAGCAGGGAGTTTAGCAATGGGGAAGGCATAAGAAGTTGGTGCCGAAATGCGATTTAAGGAGGGCATTTCGGTCTGGGGTGCTTGTGGTGTGTCTGATGTCGGCTGCTAGGGAGTTCCATAATTTGGGGAGACTGAAGCTGAAAGCAACTTGGCCTGATTGGGTGGATCTGTGAGGGATGTGAAGAAGTCTAGAGTCAGAGTTCCTGAGATCATACGTAGGTGGGGGGGTGGCGGTTAGGGATGTCGATAGGTAGGAGGGCAGCGTATGCGACCAGAATTTAGCAGTGATTCTAGTGCAGTGCAACAATCGCCGATTTTAGAGTGATGGGAGGTCAAGTGATTTGTAGAGGTCGCAGTTCATCAGTTCTAGGGTGCATTATTTTAAAAACTACATCATAGTTTAGGTCCGTGTAAGTAGAGAGTATGTGAGCAAGATATTGATTTCTTGCTTTGGAATAAAGAGGGCAGTTTGTAATAATATGTCTTACATCCTCATGAAATCCCTATTTTACATGGGCATACATGTTTATCCTGAACTAGTGTACTATTAGAGATATACAGTATCTATTGAAATAGATGTATTTGGCCATGGTCAGTTCAAATCTTGCCCAAGTTATGTTTTTTCACGGTTCCAGAGAAATACGATAAATTAAATATTCTTCTAGAAAATGACCTATTTTATTTTGTTTATACCACAAGGCACACTTTTGATTTTTTATGATTGCCAAATTGCATTCTTGTGCATACAAAAATTTTTTTTATAAGAGCGTTATATTGAGATGCTATAATAATTTTTCTTTTTACATCATTCCATAAATGTTGCAAATTAAGTTTGCTATCATATTCTGTAAAGATGAACGCCAATTTGACTTAATCCCATTATTATCCCAGCTCATTTCTTGTCCTCTAGACATATTTTTGGAAGTTTATTATCAGCATCTATTACTTTTATCCAGTAGTTTATTAACCATAGTTCTTTAATGCTATTTATCTGAATTTTACCCAGTTCTGCCCAAATCATTGCATTCGAAGTAGAATTTAGGACCCTTAATAATGCTTTATAATAATACATGAAAGGAATTTCCAATACATTATTTTTATCAGGCCCTCACACTTCTGCTCCATACAATAATACTGGGTTTATTGTAGCTTCATCAGCTTTAAGAGCTGGTGCTATGGTGTTCCCTCCATATTGATTATTCAATTTCAATAATGCTTTAACTATTATTTTGGCTTTAATGCTGTGTTCTTTCAGATGTTTAGCCCATTTAGCATTTGATGTCATTTTTATTCATATATATATATATATATATATATATATATATATATATATGTATCTGTATATATATATATATATATATATATATACACACACACACACACACACACACACATATATAAATAATTAATTTACAACTTCCACTAATTGATTGGCTATATAGATTTTACCGTTATACTTACCGTGGGTTTGGCACCCATCACCATTACTTTAGTTTTATTTAAGTTCATTTTCAATTCCAGTTGTCTGCATTTTTGACTAAAAATGTAAATTTTTCTTTGTAAGCCTGTCCTGGATAAGGAAAAAAAGAATAAAATCATCAGTATAGGACAGTGAGTGAATTAATTGTTTATACTTGGAGCATCTAATTTGTCCACCTCCTCATAGTCTAGTTGGGAGTTAATATAAATATTAAATAAAGATGGAGCCAATAGGCAACCCTGTTTAACCCCTCTGCTAGAGGGGGAAATTCAGTTAAATCCCCATTATTATTGTATCTAACTGATGTATGCATATTGGAATACAACGGATAGATAGGGAGCAGAAGTGAAGGGGAGATATTCTTTTTCAGAAGAATCTCCCAAAGAATATTTCAATTGATGGAATCAAAGACATTAGAAAAATCCATATACACAATATATAGTTTCGTCTTCTGTATACGTATGTACTTTTTAACTAAATGAGCCAGGCAGAAAATATTATCAATTGTGGAAAAACTCTCTCTAAAACCTGCTTGAAATGGTGATATAATTGAACTAGTTTTTATCCTCTGGGTAAGTTTGTTTAATATAACTCTTGAGAATATTTTTGAGGAAATGTCTAGCAAACTGATAGATCTAAAATTTTTTGTGTCGTATACTGAACCCTTTTTATAGATGGGCACTATTATACTGTTACTCCAATCTCTAGCAATGTATTTATAAGTCAAACGTAAGTTAAAAATGCATGTGAGTATAGGAATCCAGAAATCAGTATCATTTTTTACAAATTTCAGGAGGAATAAGATAATGGCCAGGAGCTTTACTATTTTTTAATTTAACAATAGCTGTTTCAGAATCTTGCTCAGATAAAATCAGTGGACCATATATACCATCCATGATGTTTTTAATAGTAGGATGAATTATTTTCAGTGATTTCTTACTATTAAAAATCTCCCTAAAGTATTTAACCCAATCCTTCTTAGAACCATGCACTGTAAGAGACAGCTGATAAGAGTTACATCCCTTTGCTACCAGTTTCCTGAATCTGGTGTTATCATTTGCCTAGATTACCTTAAACATCTCATTCCATTGATTATTTGTGCTTCTGTTCTTTTTGATTGCAAAAAATTTAGTATATGACTTTCTGGCTTCATTAAGGTTAGAAAAATTTGTTCGAAATGGATGTTTTTTGTCCATCTTATGAGTTCATTAAGTTCCCTTTTGGCTTCATAACAAGAATGGTCAAACCAATAATTCTTGTTTATCGAATTGTTTATATTCTGTTCTGTGTATCATATGTGAATTATATTTGCATTTAATAGGCACAGCCTTTGTTCTAACAGGTCAGGATGCACTGAATTAATATTAATTTCCTCATTTAGTTTCTCTTCCCAGAGATCAAAAACAGTACCAATTTCACTAGTTTTTAGTTTTGATTGAAAAAGTACTTTCTTACCAGATATGACCATGATTGTTAGTGTGTTGCCAAGGTCATCAGGGCTATTAATCTCCCCATCAATATCTACAGTAAGTTTCCAAAGAGGCATGGTCACTTTCAGCTCTAGTTGAAATGATTAATGTTTTAAAAAAATTATAATTTTCAGGGCTGCAAAGAATGCAATCAATTAAACTTTGGCCATTATGAGAAAAGTAAGTTGTATTTCCAGATAAATCTCCTGGTAATCTACCATTGAGAATTAGTAAAGCATTCTCCTCAATCAGTCTCTATAGTTCCAAACCATTATTATTTTTACATCTATCCATACTATTCATTCATTTAAGTTCATTTGAGTTTCCAGAATGTTAAAATTATCATAATTGGCTATCCGGGCATTAGTCTCCAGCAGCAATGATGATACTCTGAGGATACTTCTCGAAAGAAGCATCATTATCTTTAGATAAGTTTGTCCAAATCTTTTTCAAATCACATTTTAATTTAGATGGGGGAATATAAACATTAATTATGTTATATAGATTTTTTACCCCATTCCAGAAATATAATTATAAAATGTGGGTCTACTGTATTTTGAAGATTTCCTTTACTGCAATATTTTTTCCAGCTTTAATGTAAGTAGTTAAGCCACTCATGGGTCTACCTATTTTTTTAATTTTAACTGTTTGCACATGGAATGCCCGAAGGCCATTTATATTTACCAGTTCTTTAACCCAGGTCTTTTGAAATAAAATGACATCCAATTTACTTAATAACTGCACCCATTCATTAGCAACCGACTTTCCAAATATACCAGCAATATTCAATGAGAGAAAATTTGCATCAACCTTAAGCATTTTACTAGTATCAATTATACTTGAAATTCAGATGGAACTACTTTCTAGTCATTCATTATGTTTATCTTGCCTCATTGATGTTTCATCATTTTTCAAGTCATTCATATCTATTAACAGAAAATCTGCCCTATCCAATTGTTCTGCCCCTTGAAGTAATCTTTTTGCTAATTGGTCAGAGGTGCAGGTTATATTAATTTGAGATCCCATCCCTTTATGGAAGGGTCTTTCAACATTCTGTATATAGTGTTCCTCGATTTCAAGTTCCATGACACTTTCTAGCAAAGCTAAGACTTTAGCATAACATTATTTTATCATGCAATTCATTAATCCAAAAAGTGTTATAATATAGGCATCATTTACTTTTTCTAGCCCTCCTGTTATATTTTGAGTGAAATTCCGTTTTAACTGTGTTAGTTTTGTAGCAAGAATTTAATAGAAACATAGAAACATAGACTTTGACGGCAGATAAGGACCACTTGGCCCACCCAGTCTGCCCATTTCCCTACCTACTGGATAAGCTGCAGATTCTAGTTAACCAACAGCCTGCTTCCTGCAACCCCCCACTATAATTGCTTTGTGTCTGTCCCATGCATGTTTGAATTCCCCCACTGTTTTAGACCCAACGACCTCCTCAGGAAGGCTGTTCCATGTATCCACCACTCTCTCCGTGAAAAGAATTTTCTCACATTACCCTGAGCCATCTCCCCCTATCTTTAAACTGTGCCCCTTGTTCTTACACATCTTTTCTGAAAGATGCTACCCTTCTGGACTTTGTTGATTCCCTTGAGGTACTTGAACATTTCTATCATGTCCCCTGTCCCTCCTTTCATCAAGGGTATACATATTAAGCTCTCTCAGTCTTTCTTCATATGATTTCTGATGTAGACCCTGCACCATTTTAGTTGCCCTCCTCTGGACTGCTTCTATCCTGTCTATGTCCTTGCGTAGATGAGGTCTCCAAACTGCACACAGTACTTCGGATGGGGTCTCACCAACTGTCTGTACAGAGGGATAACCACTTCCTTTTTCTACTTGTGATGCCCTTCCTATGCATCCCAGTATCCCCTGGCTCTTCTTACTGACTTTTCACATTGCTTACCCACCTTTAGGTCATCTGATATGACTACTCCCAGGTTCCTTTCCATTTTGTTGTTGTTATTACCTCCCTGCTATTGTGTACTCTTCTCCTGGGTTTTGTTTCCCAGGTGCATTACTTTGCACTTCTTTGCATTGAATCTAAGTTGCCATATGTCTGACCATTCCTCCAACCTTGCCAAGTCCTTCTCATCTTTTCTACCCCTCTTGTGTATCAACTCTGTTACAGATCTTTGTGTCATCTGCAAAGAGGCATACCTTTCCTCAGACCCTCTGCAATGTCACTTATAAAGATGTTAAAGAGATTGGACCCAGTACTGAGCCCTGAGGTACTCCACTAGTAACCCCTTTCTTGGAATCGTTCCATTCACTGTTACCTTCTGTGTCCTGTTGTGCAGCCAGTTTGCTACCAGGCTACCACCCTGGGACCCACTCCCAGGCTGGCTAACTGATTATTAATCTTTTGTGGGACTGTGTCAAATGCCTTGCTAAAGTCTAGGTAGGCCATATCCACAGCCCCTCCCGGTCTATTACTTTGGTCACCCAGTCAAAGAAATCAATTAGATTAGTCTGACATGACCTTCCTGCTGTAAATCCATGTTGCTTTGGGTCCTGTGCCCCGCTGGCCTCTAGGTACTCAACAATTCTTTCTTTCAGAAGTGATTCCATCATTTTCCCTACCACTGAGGTCAAACTTACAGGTCTGTAGTTTCCTGCTTCTGCCTTGCTCCCACTTTTGTAAAGGGGAATCACATCTGCCCTCCTCCAGTCCTCAGGTACCACCCCATCCTGCCATGATTTGTTAAAAAGTGTGGTCAGTGGTGTCACTAGGTCCCCCCTTAGTTCTTTTAGGATTCTGGGGTGAATCCCGTCAGGCCCCATTGCTTTGTCCACCTTGAGTTTTAGGAGTTCTTTCAGGACTCTTTCTTCTGTGAATGGATTGGTATCAACCCCCCTACCCAGAGTGATTCTATTGTCTGGTTTAGGTAACTGCTTCTCATATTCTTTTGTGAATACTGAGCAAAAGTATTCATTTAGTATCTCTGCCTTTTCACTGTCTCCCTCTGCCCACCTCCCCTCTCCTTTATTAATCTTCACTATCCCTCCCTTAACCTTTCTATGCTCCCTAATGTACCTATAAAAGGTTTTATCCTCCTTTTTGACTGAGTTGGCAATTTTTTCCTTGGTTTGTGCCTTTGCTATTCTGACTGCCTTTCCTACTTCTTTCTGCTTTAATTGATACAGTTCCCTGTCGTGCTCCCTCTGTGATTCCTTATACTTTTTGAATGCAGCCTTTTTCTCCTTAACCTTCCCTGCCACCTCTTTTGAGAACCATAGTGTTTTTTTACTCCGCTTTGTTTTCTTTATTTGTTTTACACAAAGACTTGTTGCCTCTATGATGGCAGTTTTGATTTTTCTCCATTGTTCTTCTACCCCTCCTATTTGGCCATTTGCTAGTGTATTCTTCAGGTGTTCACCCATTTTGCCAAAGTCAACCCTTCTAATGAGAAATCTCTCCCATTATTTGTCCTTCTGTTATAGTTTTACCTTGGACTGTTTGCCATGTTACAGGGGGTTGTATATCAAGACCTAAAGTGTACAATCTTTGTTGTTTAGACTGCACTTTTGTTTTGCCAATTCCATGTTTGTTACCAAAACATATACTGGAAATGCCACATCTTGGACATTTCTATATACTAGAATTATATCATCTGCATTTGTTTTAATCCCTAGTTCTACATTAAAGGGATGCCCAATCATCTCTTTTAAAGTTTCCCCTGTTTCATACCTTTTCTGATATAGTCCCTTAATCCATATTGTTACTTCTTTCCCTGATAGTTTCCACTTGGACTGTGCATTGCTGTGGGACACAGTCACAATGAAGTTTTCATTACTCTTTTCAATAGGATTTTGCACAGTCTTGATTTTATTTTGCTTATCTTATATGGGAGATAAAAAATACATTTTCCACCATTGAATATAATGGTGGTGAGTTCATTTATGGGCTAACACATTTTGAACTTGTATCAAACTATGAAACTATGAAATTATCTGGGTTAGTTTCAATAAAATATATGAAAGGGAAAAGGAAAGGGGAAGGGAAAGGAAAAAAGTCCACAGGGAATGAACAGTTCTTATGAAGAATGTTTGTTCTTGTCCCAAGCAGCCTGTACTGATGTATTTGTAAATAAGGATGGTTCCTCTGTCTCAGAGCAAAAAAAGTGGTAAGGCGCTGTAGAAATAAGAATGCAGACAAAATTGTCCCATTTTCGTAACTTCTCTCTTTATTGTATAAAAATGGCAGTAAACTCAACGTTTCACCTACTGTGTAGGCTTTCTCGAGAGTTGCGTTTAAAGAATGATTCAAATATCTTTCATCAGTAACAGGATCCTCTAGGGAGACATTTTTCAAACTGTCCCACACATATCCTTTGTCTCAGAAATATAAACTTGTCTCAATTTCATGATGGTCCTCCAAACTGTTTGTTTGTTTCATAAATTTTGTTGTCCCTAAGGTTCCATGCTTTGGGATTTTTGTGATGCGAGAGACTGATTCTAGCACAATTTGTGATTCTAAGGGAGGAGGCACTAGACTAGGTGCTGTTTCTTCTATCACTTCTCCCTGTTTTGAGGACATTTTTTTTTTGATATTTTTTCTTCCTCTTATTATTTTTTTATTCTTTCTCTTGCTCTGTGATTTTTTCTTCTTTCATTATTTTTAAACTTTCTGTTGGTGTATTTGGAATAAGCACTGAGGAAAAAGATGATATCTGTCTACCTATTTGATGGTCCAGATCACCCATTTTGCTCTCCAGTTTTTCCAAATGAGCAAGTATTAAATTGGTAAATCAATAAAATTTACCTCTAATATAATTAGGGGCCTCAAGTAGAATGATATTTGCCATAACTGGGAGTGCTAGAGCCTCTATTGTATATTTTGACAGTGTATCTAGGCATTGTGCTAGAAATTCAGGTTCCAGATTTATTTGCTCAACTTCGTTGTCCAAATTATGAAATACAGTATTTGGAGACCCAGCCAATATAGAGATATCATTAGGAGAATTTCCAGATGTATCTAAGATAACAGAATTTCCTGATATATCTAATGGACTAAATGGACCCATTCCAGTATCTTCTTTATTTAAGTTTTCTTGGTTATCTTCATCCTGCTTGAGTTTCATTTGGCTAATTTCACTTTTGTCCATTTGTTTTACTTTTTCTATTTTTTCTGTGTTTATTAGTGTTATTTGTTTTGCATTTCCTACCTTACTAGGTCCTTTCTTAGGGAAAAAATCTGACAACACTTTTTGAGGGGTTTTGTGGATAGGGCAACTAATTAAGTTATTTTTTCTTTCCTTTTTGTTAATATCTTCATCCACTAAGATGTCATAGGTTCCTATCTCTTTAATATTTTTACTTTGAGTTTGCTGTATGGTAGGCTGACTACAATTTCCCCCTCCATCCTTACTATCCTTCCTACTAAACTTCTGGTTTATTCCTTTATTCTTTGCTTGTATTTTAAAATTTTCAGGTTTATCATTAATTTTTTCTGAATACTTTTTATTTGTACTTTTTGTTTTAGTTTCTATTTCATAAGTTACTTGTTTTTTTCTATTGGTGTAGAAGTTGTAATTTCTATATTTCCCTTGAACACACATCCCTTCTTAGATTGTCCTTCTTTCTGTGGAAAATATATCATTCTACTACTTCTGGTGTTCATCCTGGTTTCCTAATATACCTAATATACCCAAATAGACCACAACTGAATTGGACTATGTAACGTGGGACTAACCTTTTCCCAATAGACCAAAATATATAGTACACATTTCACAAAAAAAATTCACCAAACAACAGTCACTCTGCATTCTTCTTTGTTCTTCTCAATGGTGAAATATTTATTCTTTCCTTTTCTTTTTTTTTTGTTGCTGAGTGTTTCTTATACAGTACTAGTGCCAGACAAAACAGACTGTACCAGGTTTACTGAAGTTAAATTTTTGGAGTAGTCACCAAGCAAGAATCAGATGGATAACGTTTTTGGTATTTCCACCCATTCTTTGATGGCACAAGTTGAGTAAAACTCCTGCAAAAGCTCTCACCTCTCTCACTTCTCCCAGAGATGATCTGTGCAAGCTGTAGAGTTACAGGAGATAGACATGGAAGTAAAATGGAAATGGCAAAAAGTGCCCTTCCCTCCCAATCCTCATTCTGCAAACAACCCTTTTAACAAAGAGGTGTATACTACTTTTCAAACTTTTTACAACTTTAATAATGTCAAAGATTTAACTGTAACTTTCATTTGAACTGCATTCCTATCAATGTTTCAGACTGTTTCAGTAAGGAACCTATAAGCAGAGTACATGCTTTCTAACAGCACAAGATCAATAGAATTATAATGTCCTAAGCAATACCTAAAACAGGCCTTTGACAATAACGCACCTTTGAACAAATCACAATATTATATTATATAAGAGTTTTACGTGTATGTGAGATTTATGGCAAATTTACATACAATAAAATATTATAAATATTATAAATACCTGCATTTTTGACCAATAAAAAAACTTCTGAAGTCCCACAATACCGATAAATCTACCGGAATAACTTCAATAGCCCATGGCTACCACACCAGACTAACCAAAGTTATAGACTTGTGAAATTGGGTTTTCAGAATGCTATTTAAAATAGCAGTTGCTCTCTAGCTGTCACACAGAAAACTGTTCAGCACTCAGTATTCAGCATTTTTACAACTACAAAAAGCTCCACAACTTTTACTACTTGAGGAGACTGAAATGCTGTGTTATCATAGCTGAACCTGTTGAACTCTCAAAACCAAAGTTTAAAATAATGCTAGACAGAGCTAAACTGCTTTCAAAAGTAACTGTCAGCTGCAGCAGGCACCATAATAATAACCAAGCAAGCTTGTCCATTTGCACTGTCCAAAAGAACAAGGAGCACAAGAGTACTTGGCTCCCCTGTGCTTAAGTTAAATAGCTTTGCTTAAATTACATATCCTTAATAATGTGGAGTTTGAATTTCCATCTGGCCAATCAGATCTCATAGATGGGAGTCACTCATTATCCAGAGTCAGCTGTTTTAATTAATTCAATTTTCTCCCTAAATGAGTTTCCAATTAGATTAATTAAACTAGGAGCTTAAAGAGCTTAGTCTCTATTTCAGGTGGAAGAAGGGGGGTTGCACAATTTTATACAACACTGCTTAGCACAGTTCACTCATATTTGGCCTAATAGTTTACTAATTTGCTAACATGTATACCTGCTTCAAGCCCAATAGCTCAATATTTCAACACTTCTGAGCACTAAAATCAGAACTCCCCCTTAAAAAACAGTGGGGGGAATTTTCAAAGGAGGTGCACTGATGCATCTCCCAAGAATTGTGCTGTAGTGCAATATTGAAAGGGTGGCGATGCATCGCATATCTCCAACTGTGCCCAAGTGTTGCCATAATGTATGTGGCACATTTTTATGGGGCGTGCCCATGAATATGCAGCACATCCCCATATTCATCCTGTAGCCCAGAAACCAGCTCTGGGGTAAATAAATCAGATTTTTGTATGTCTACGGTGTCAGCCAAAGAACAACCACACAAGCAGAAGTAATAATGATAATTTATTACTATACTCATGCCAAGCATGTGACAGAGAAAATCGCAAGGCAGTTGGGTTCTCAACAGTCTCCAGAAGAATGCACAAAATCTCAGAGAGGAGCTGGCTTACACAAGGTTATATACAGTACCATAGATAACAGCATGGTAACAGAGATAACATTATAGTTACGGATATGAGAAACATAATGTGTTGGTTCTAAATTATAAACAAGGTATATACAAGACATTCTCCCTTGTATAATTACTTAAGAGACAGAATTACTAATGAGTATAACATGAGACAAAGAATATGTCTCTGTCAGCATGAGGCTTAGACAATGAAAAATGCTGAATAACCAAAAATACACGTGGCGTGCTAACCTAAGTATAAAACATACATTACATATGATTATATGAGAATTTATGTATATAAGTGAATACAGTAATCACTGGCAATCAATAAGAGTCACCTTATCAGTAATTAGGTAGGTTATATATAGAATATATATCAAAGACAAACATAATGCATTATAATGAGGTATAATAGACCATGCATGATATAATCCTATAAAGATGTAAATATTAGCATATATTGGCAGCAAAGCACATTCCTGGCACTCATGCTTGTATGATAGGTGCCTAAATCTACATATTCCTGCAAAATAGCAGTATCACAGTATAATAGAACAGGAATACAGTGTAAGGTGTATGTGGGATGATGGGGGCTTAACCCAGGCACAACAAGCTGAGATGTGTGGCGCATCTGCCCACACATCTCGGAGATGTGCTGCACATAGTTAGGCATGGTAGAAATGTGCCTAACTCCCAGCTACCCACAGGTAGACTGCTGTACTGCACACAGCAGCACAGCAACCACCAGCCCCTGCAGCCTTGTGGCACCTCCCATCCCCGAACCTCGATCATGGTGGAAACTGTAAAATTAAATGTCCCTAGTCCCTGGTAGTCTAGTGGCATCCCCTCCCATCCCCAAACCCTGTTCCCCATAGCTGTACCCATGCCCCACTGTCCATATTGTAGGGACCCCCCTCCCGTCCCAACCCCCATATGAATTAAAATAAACTTAGTGCCCCTGTCCTGGTTCCATATAGTGTAAGAACCCCTCCCATCCAATCCCCATTTGAAATAAAAATAATTTAATCACCTGCTCATTTTCCATAGTGTAGCCCCATCCCCCCACCTCAGACACCCACATCCCACCCGCTCCCCTGTCCCAGCAGCCAGTCAGCCAGTCAGCTGACAAGCAGCACAGCCCTCTGCATACCTCCACAGCAGAAAGCCAACTGAACTGTCAATGAATGATGGCTTACTGTAAGCACTCGAGCCCATTTTGTTGACATTGTCAATCAATGGGCTTGCAGTGGTATTGTACGTCATTCACAACTTTGTTATTTTTCACAAAGTTGTGAATGACAGCCTACAGTACACTCTGCAAGCCCATTGGTTGACAGTGCAGACTGCAAGCCCATTGGTCAACAATGTCAACCAATGGGCTTGTAGTGCTTACAGTAAGTTGCCATTTATTGGAAGTTCAGTCAGCAGGAAGCCGTGGAGGTGTGTGGAGGGCTGTGCTGCTCGCTGGCTGACTGGCTGACAGGCCATACTGAGAAAGGGGGAGTGGGGTGAGATGTAGTTGTCTGAGTGGGTGGGGAACCACTACACTATGGAAAAGAGGGCTGGGGCATTGTGTTTTATTATGTCAAACAGGGATTGGGTCAGGGAGGGGGGACACTACACTATGGAATAGTGGGCAGGGGATTAAATACTTTTTATTTTGAATGGGGATCAGGACAGGGAGAAGAGACACTACACTATGGAAAAAGGGATTGGGCTGTATTTTTTTTTAATTTCATCAGGGATCAGGATGGGAGGGGGGTCCCTACACTATGGATACGAGAACAGGGGAACTAAAGTTTTGTTTATTCAAATGGGGATTGGGACAGGGAGGGGGGCCACTACACTATAAAAGATGGGCTGGGGGGTTTACTGTTTATTTGAAAGGGAATCAGTTCAGGTGGGGGTCCCTGCACTATGGAACAGGGGTAGAATTAGGCTGTGTACAATAGGGGACTGGGTCGGGGTTGCAGACCACCCAGCATATCCTGCCAGGTGCATCCCTGCAGAAGGCAAGCAAATGTGGCCATAATGACATGCAAATGGCCCATTTGCACCTTGCATGCCTAATGGCCACATTTGCATGTTTTGGGCTGAATATCTGGAATTTGGGCACAGCGCATCGAAGGATGTGCTGTGCATCCCCATTCCAGGTATTCAGGCCATCCAGAAGGATGCGCTGGCACATTGTCAGTGGCTCCCATTTGCACTACCTGCTAGAATTGCAATATTCAGATGAGATGCATGATCATACATCTCATATGAATATAGCATTTATTTGTGCCAGCCCATTTATTTGGGTGACACATCTAGATGCACCAGTCATCCCTGGGCTTTGAAAATGGGGGCCTATATCTTTTGGATCTTGTTCAGTACTGTGTAAAATTAAGGTCCAGGTAAGCAAACACTCCTCACAGTTCTCACAAAGATGTTTAAGTGTATCATATATAAAGTATATAAAATACAACAAATGAGTATCAAATGTGTATCAAACATGCCAGGCATTTCATTTCACTGTGGCTAATTAAAAACAAAATTGTACAGATTTACAGATTAAGCATATACCTGTACATAGTGCAGCATAATGCAACATGAGTTTTCTCAAATATCTACATCATCTAAAGACATCTAAAAATATTTAAACATCTGGTTTAAAACTTGATGAGAACTTTTAAAATTTAGGGTTACACTTGAAACTAATGAAAAGGTCTGACAATGAAAAGAAGCAGCTTATTATACAACCTGTATGCTTCTAAACTTTTAAAACACTGAAAGTTCCACAAGACGACCAGCCCTCCACAGGGCTACCCCTGTTTCCCTACTCCAGAACGGGCTTCACCACCATACCAATTCAAGGGGAACAATTTCAGCAAAACACTGCATCACAGGAAGGCCCAGAAAGCACTCTGAGAAATAAGCTGAAGTATAGACACAGCTTCCATTCTCAATTCTGGCAATGGTAGTATACCTCTCCTCAAGAACTGGTAAGTCACTCAGAGCCAGAAACAAAAAGAATGGTGCTAGAGACAAGGCAGCAGTGCAGGTTGAAGACTAGCAACCCTGTAGGTCAGAAACCAAGAAACCAAAGAAACCTGCACAATGGAGTTAGTCAGTGAGGTACAAAAATGTCAAATCCAAAAGATGATGTGAAATAAATTTCAATTTATTTGAAGTAGACCTCATAATCACAACATAGAGGCTGTTTCCACGACACACTGCCCCAGCACTTCGCTAAGTAGAGCTTCATCAGGGGGTCTTGTGATTGTGAGGTCTACATCAAATAATTCAAAATTTATTTCACATCATCTGCTCAAGATGCAGTGGTGCCTTAAAATGTACACCTAATAAGGTCAGTGACATATTTCTAGCTCGTTACATACTACACAACATGGCACTCGACCAAGGGATAGGCCTTATGGCCTCCAGAGGAATACCCTGCAGTGGATGCTGAGCCAGAGGACCAGGGGATGCAAGAGCACCTTGACAGGTATGACCCAGAATGGCCAAGAGGTCACAGGACTAGACAGCCCACCTCATCACATACCTCTTTAGACTCAGAAGGTGATTAAAGACCACACAGAACACTGTAATGTGTTTTGAAAATGTATTCTGTGAATAACATACATATAACAGAAATATAAGGATGTATAGGTGGGGCAACTATGTGTGTGAAAGGGGGATAGAAAGAAATAACATGCTATCCATGCATGTGGGGTCAAAGGGGGAATAAAAATAAATGATATGCCATCCCAGTGGGAGGGGGGTTCAAACGGGGAATAAAAAGAAGTGATATGCAATCTCAGTGGAGGGGGAGGTTCAAAGTGGGTATTCAAAGAAATGGGTTGCTATTCTGGTGAGGGGCTATGGATGCTTTTGGCCAGTTTTGTGGGGGTGGTGAAACATGGGTAATATGAAGGGGGATTGAGGTGGCATATGTGGGATGGGGCAAGGCAAGATGCACCCTAGGTGTGTCCCCTATCACATTAGCGCTCTAGCCTGGAGGGTGGGGGGGTCCTCATTCATGCAATGGGGATGAGTAAGGGGACATTGTTAACCATCCATGGTCATGACCTTGCAGGGTACTGGCCCCACTGAAGAGCAAGCCATGGCAGGGGTGCATGGTGTCCTGGGCATCCAGGATGGGTGAGCATCCTGGGCATCTGGGTGCCAGCACTACATGGTGTGCTGGTAAGTCAAGGTGTCCACCATGGGGTTACACTCTTCCTACTGGACTGGCCAAGACTCTAGCCATCACTGGACATCACCCATGGTGCCTGCCACTGTAGCTGCAGCATCATGCACAATAGCACACCAGCTACCTATGTTCTGCCACAGTTCATGAATGGCCACCATGTGCTCTGCATGACATGCCTCTGACTACTGCTTGGCAAGCTGCATGTTGATATGTTTGCTCGCCTGTGCTCCCATGACTGACTGCAGCAGCTGCAGTTGGCTGTCACTCCAGACAGTCCATTGTGATGGGGTTGGGTTGCACCCTTGGCCAGTGAGTGGCTAAGGTCTGCACCACAGTCCTTGCTGTGTTTCATTGTGACCAGTGTGGCACAGCAGTGGCTGGGCTAATGGGATTGGCCTGGGTGGCAGGGTGGTGGCTATGCTGGTGGCAGGGTCCTGGGGCAGTATAGCATTGGCTACACCAGTGGGATTGGCCTGGGGAGGCAGGGCATAGGCTGTGCCATGTGTGAAGCTATGGGGTAGCATAACTGTGGCTGTGCCAAGGACAGGAGGCCCCCTGAGGAAGCTCTACTGAACAAAGCACTGAGGTTTCTGGGAAAGCAGTACCAGCTCCTACATTTTGTTTGTGCTCCAGTTGAACTTGTGTGACTTAAACATAAATAAACTTCATCTTGTGGAAGCAATAACCTGCCTCTGGATTTTACTTTGGGAGCACATTATAGTTTCAGGAGTGCAACTGGCTCTATGGTTGTTTGTTGCTCAACACTCCCTGCTGTGCTAGGTTGTTTCTCAGCTACTCTGCTCAGTTCATTCAGTCAGATCTGCTCAATTCATTCAGTATTGGTATTCAGTGTGCTCTGCTCAATTCATTCAGTGTTTGCTCAATCAGGCAGCTACTACTCCAAGTTTCAATTTTGTGTTGCTATAGTACAATATATTCATGTCACTGTATTGACACAACTTACAGCTGCAGGCATTATAGCAGTATGTTTCTGAATTTAATTATTCTGAACCTTTCAGTCATTATTTTGCTTTCACTGTTCACATTACTCTGGCAGCTTGCAATCATACAGCTCTGTTCTCAACTAGGATCTTGCCTAAAAAAGCACCTCTATTTTTCTTTGGGTGGGGGTCCTTCCCTACCAACTTTACAGTTGCTGTTTGGTCACATGGTGATCAGCTTGTGGCTTCCCTGTTACTCACACAGTGGAGAACTGTGATGTCTCAGTGGGGCATCGTGGCTCCAAGTAGCAGGAGCATGCTTTATGTAAGTTATATGATTTGCCTTGCTCCTTTGCCTACATGACTTTGGTAGCCCGTGTATTCAGCGACGCAATTGAATGCTTTCAAAAAGGGTGACTCAATCACAGTGTTTTTATATAGGGCAACTGGGTAGGGAGGGTGACAGAATAGGGGGTTTGACAATTGTAGCAACAGGATGTCGCTATATGTACCCGTGTATGGGGGGGAGGGACCATGCTGTGTGATGGGCGGAAGGGGAAGGAAAGTTTGTGGGGCACAGTGTAGTGATGGTCTGCCAAGCTGGCCATGTGGCATGGTGGGTTGGTGGCAGGCAAGGGCTGGGAGGGTGTCGGGTTCGGTTTTGGGTGTGCACTCATTTTTTTTGCACCAGTCTGGGAAATTAAATTTTTGTCTTTTTGCACTCTCCCTGATGTACACCCCCTGGAGCTGAAAATCCTTTAGTAGGGGGTGTGGGGGGCAAAAAAGAGAAATCCAAGTGTCTGATGCCCTTTTCCTGTGTGCCACGAGTCTACATTGCCGAAATTCATTTTCGTCGATGTAGACTCACCCAAACGGTGATCACTATTACACAGTCGCCGTTATAACATCGAACCCATGACTTTTCAATTATCCATGCATATATACATTTACCTTGCAGCCTATGTGGTTTTCAAGATATTCATGGCATTTCATTACTTTGTTGCAAATACTTATTGCCTTGCAAATGTACCTTACTGGAATAACCTAACTCTGCCACAATGGCATTTCAGGTATTCATGCCAATCATATTAATTTACTGTTCATGCTGAAACCATAGCAATTATCTGCTAAACTCAATAATTCTTTTAAGTTAAACCTCATTGATTCAGTCACTGGTATCATAGCCTCTAACTACCTAAACACCTACCTTCTATGTCACCATTAATTTGGCTTCCTTAGTGGAATTGGTTGGCTTGTATTCTGCTGGCTGCTACTACTATCAAATGCCTTGAACTGCATCCTCCTACCTCTCTCAGGCCACTGGCTTCTCCATGCTTCCTCGTCACTAACCTGCTATCTAATCTATAGCCGCTGGCTTCACCCAGCCTCTTTATCAATAACTTGTTACTTAATCTACAGCTGCTGGCTCCATCCGGCCTCCTCCTACAGTATCTGGCACATCGAAGTTGATTTATGCTCTCGCTCATAAATTGGAGGCATGCCAACCATGACCATTACCTTTTCTGGCTCAGGGTTTGCCCTGCAGCTAACAGTCTTACTCTGCACCCATGAAGTCTGCATCTTGGACATGTGAAACTCGGGGTGTAGTCCTTCTCATCTAGCCCATAGTGGGAAAGCCCTCAAGCCGTGGGGAGCTTCAGTTATCCAACTCATTGGTGGTACCTTCTGATGTATGATTTAAGACTTCAGTTGTGAGGGGTGGAGCTTCTTCAGTTCATCAGTCAGGGGACCTTTTAGCTAGCTGAGTGAGTTTGGAGACACCTTCTAAGCTATTCTCCCTGCAATGACTTCTGGTTCACCTATTTTTTTCTTAGATCAGTAGGTCAGCTGAGTGCCTCTGTGGTTGTCACTCTCCTCCTCCTTCCTTGAAGGTGAAACCACATCATGTATCCCATGTTGCAATGGTATCTCACAACCCTGCAAGGTGTTCCCATTGGAGGGATAAAGAGTTGCCCCCCAGACTGGAATATTTTCCACCCCTGGATTAGCCTTCTAAATTGCAGCAGCAGAGCCATCAATAGCCAAAATACCCTAAAGCCTAGAGGGAAGGCAACCTAGGCCTTGGATCCCCAGAGGTTTCCTCCTTTAAAAGGTTTTTTTTCCTCTCCTCTGTGCCAAGAGTCATAACGTGTAGTTAGTTGTTAATAGTATATTCCCTAGTTTTCTTAGGTAGGTTCCAATGTTGGATGGAGAAGGATGGCGGCCCTGCTTGCCATTCCCTCCCTCCATAGGAAGCCCTTATGTCATCAATGCAATTCATTTTAATCAGCACAGTCCTGAGAATCTGCATATCTTATTTGTCTTTCTTCAGCTGTATCATTGCTGTCAATCTGCTTCTCAACCTCGTAGTCAAAGTTTACTGCTTAAAACTCTCTTTGGGGCTCCTTCCTTAGGTACCTTAAGCCAAGGGAATCTCTCCTGTATCATCACTAGGGGTGGAACCCTCTTTGAGGGTTCCTTGCTTTCAGTACCCCTAAAGGGTGGTAATTCTGTGTTGAAAAGAGAGTGTGAACAGCCAAACAGTTATCACAGTTGCACAAGCATAACAGTATTCTGGTTGTGTAGGCCCATGAATACTCTATTTCATTAGACAAATTATGGTAGATGCAAGGAGCTGTAGTGGGTAACAGGTGACCATGAACAAAGCAGAGGAGGTGTAGGTAATATCAGGACATCTTTATGTGCCAGTCAAACAGTGCACACATGTACACCATTACAGGCAGGGCATGCAACAGTGATGGCCCATGTGCGTGGTGTACCACGGATCAAATAGTATGCTTGTATAGGGCTACACAGATCTGTGGAGTACCCATGTGCCTGCATAGTTTGCTTGTCCAGCCGTGGTTCATGTCACCAGCCCCCCCCACATGGAAAATACAACACTGTTGCATGGGTCCACACAGGCTCAGTGGGATGGGTCTGACACAATCACTCACATGGCTGTGACGGGCCAAACTAGCTGTCATAGCTGCCACCTAGTATGCCAGTCACCTGTACTGGGTTCACTGTTAATGCCATTAGTACCTCTGCAGGAACTAGAGGCACTGCAGTACTTAGTCCACCACCTATGGCCTGTGGTTGGCCCTCACCTGGACTATGATGTTCTTCATCAACTTATTCAGGACCTCACTCTGCCACCCCCAGCATTCATTGCCTTGGTGATCATGTCCATTGCTTTGCTGATTTGGGACCTGGTCTCCCTCTTTCTGCTGACCAGGTCCTCATGGTCCAGATATGCCTGAGCAAAAGAAAGAGAACCTCCTCATTGGAAAACTTTTTTTCCTTTGGTGCCAGCATTTGTGACCCATCTTTCTACCTGTTTGAACTATGGAGGACAGAAGCACTGAGCACTGCATACACACAGCTGAGCACAGAGCTAAGGTTTAATTGCCTTTTTCCCCTGGCTAGGACTCAAACATGTTCCTATACGTCGGGTCAAACACACATCTAGCTGCCTGCCATTCACTGCACCCGACCATGTGCAGATACAGCAATAACCTACAGCATACACACAGTGCTCGGATCACCCATGTCTTTATTGTGGGCCATTCCATAAAAGACTTACCTGTAACCACTTGCAGTTCTACTGTGGAATCATGGTGGTGCACTTTGCTCCTTTTATATACTCCAGGTATAATTAAATATGCTAATGAATGAATACATTCCAGTAATGACATGATAATGTGGAATTTGCCTTTAGAATGATCCAGAAGCAGATAATTTGATACCTTTTAATGGACCAACATAGATGTAACAACATACTACTTTTGTCATACTCAGTATTTCCTTTAGAATGAGAAATTAGCTCCTTTGAATACTCTGAACACTGAAGTTTTGCTACACGCACTATCATAATTGTGCTAGTGCAACGTCCATATGTGGTGATGACATGATATCTTATGTTGTGGATGATGTCATCATACAGTACAGGCATGTGCACTATGCCATTATGCAATGGCATTATGCAAATCTACACAGGAGTGCACATGTGCACACTAGGCATGTGCCATCCCATGCCTACTGTGTGCTGAAGCACCAACCCCCCACTGGAAGTACACATTGTGCTGCACAAAAAGACATTAGCGCAGTGCTAAAAGTGAAAAGTGACACAAATAGAAATACCACACCCAGACAGCCAGGACACTGCTGTTACTGCTGTGGTGCTGCTGCCAAACTCTACAACAAACAACATAGGCACATAGGAAGAGGTCTGTCCTACCAAGGAACACCAGATGATCTTCTGCTGAGCTGGAAAACCTGGTAAAACTGGAGGTTGCCAGGGAGGACCATTTGCTAGGCAAGATGGACACTGACTGACCCAGAAGGGAAATATGGGGATTTGTAGGTGGGAGGCTCACCTGCAGGACCAGTATACAGGTGACCAATGTCATCACAGGTACAATGGCATGTCCAGGAGGGAACATCGCCTGCAGCAGCTCAGGGCAGGCGTGAAGAGTGGCACGGTACCCAGGTCAGGTGAGTACAGAGTTCTCTATCCATATTTTTGGTGATGCCCAATGTGCAGTACTGTTTTGAGGGTAATATACCTCCTGGGTCATCTGCATGAGGGATTGGAAAGGACCATTGTGTCCCTGTTTTGTCCCCTCTGTCCTATGGGACCATTTGAGCTGTACAGCCTGATCCTACCAATGTTGCTGTGTGGAAACAGTGTCCCAATGGATATCCACAGTGCCATGTACATTACAGGACACACTGTGGATCCCTGAGGCGTGCATCTGCAGTGGCAGCATGGTTATGGGCTACCACAGTGACATGGCTGCAGTGTCAGTGCGGATGACTGGGTACTGTATGTATTCATCTTATGTGGGTTTTGTTTACCAGATAAGATACACTAGACAAGCAGATGCCTATTGTCAGGTATGACCCAGGAGGATGTAATATGTGTTTTACATGTAGCTGTGCTGGTATGTGCACCCAACAGCACTTTGGATGTGGCCACCGTCTCTTGTGTGCACTGTCCATGTTATGCAGCATCGGTGTCAGTATGCATGTGCCAGGTAATATGTGGTGTACTATTATTTCACAGGATGTGTCACTTCTGTACCAACCACTGTATTGGCCTACACCTACAGTACCATGTCTTCCCCTACTATTGCATAGGTAAGCTTCTTGTGCCCCTGTTGTGAGACCTGGTGCTCCACACATCCTATAGTATACTATGAAGTATATCTGGCCTGTTGCTGGCAAGTATGGGTATGTTGGATAGGGGTGGGGAGGAAGGCTGGATATGGGCACTACACAGACTGGTGTACAATGTGCTAGGCCATACCAACAACAGTGGGATGTAATATTCCATCGTTGACTGGGTCATGGCACACCTGTTTATGTGTGGTACCACAGCTGTTCATAATGGTAGGACATGGACCTGCATGGTCCTGTCCCTCCACACCATGTACATGTGACAGCTGGTACACAGTGCTGGCATATGGATGTGCATACTGTTCAGAGTTTATGGTATTGTGCAATTGAGCACTTCTCCTTTTTTCTCCTCCACAGACCTCAGCAGCCAGCAGGGCCAGGCTAGGGCCTAGGAACAGCAACAACGCCCCCAGGACAGGTTGCAAGACACCCCAGGCCATGAAGTGGCCCAACAGAGCTAGCTGGCAGAAATGTGTCCATGTAAGTACCTTGCACTATGTGCTTCACACCCTGGATTGCATATCTACACTATGCTTGATGCTTCTGGGGTTGGGGATAGATGTCCATGTGTGCCTTGCCATGCTGCATGCATGCCTTTGGGGGCAGCACCTATGCAGTTATTGTTGAGTACAATCACCCTGAATTTTGGGGCATTTTCCAACCACTGACACTGGTGTGTCAAGGTCTGTGGAGTCTACTGTTGTGCACATCCTTGCAGCAGGCATGCTGCTGCTTTGTGTGTGTGTGTGTGTGTGTGTGTGTGTGTCTGTGTGTCTGTGTGTGTACTGTGCCGTGGCATGCCTTACACCGGTGCAGTGGTATGTTCCCTCTGCCACCAATGTGGTGCACCAGGGAGTTAGCAGTAATGCTCACAGTCCTGGTTCTTACTCCCATCATTGTTGATTGAGTCTGTTGTGCCACATGATCAGGATTATGTATGCATATTTTTCTGGCAGAGGTAGGCACAGGCCAATATCATAAAAGTACACCACTGTGTCATGCCGTGTGCATCATACAGCACCCGTGGCAGTCTGCCTGCAGTGGTACCATCTCCAGTGCCATATGCACTGGGTGTCATGCCATTCAACAGAGCTGGGTTTATGTGGCATGGGATCAGTGGCAGGGTGGACATTGGCAGGCATAGCATGTACTTTACCATATGTGACCAACATTGTGATATACTGTATAGTTGATAGTGTCTAACCAACACAGATATGACAAGAGTACACTTATTCCACTGTACATGGGCAGAGCAATGCATACTTTCGGACACAACTGTGTCGTTGCTGGGCCCACTTCTTGCAGTGGCTCTGTATGTGTGGGAACCTTGTAACTAGGGTGGAGCTAGCAGTTGCTAGGTCAGGATGTGCCTTCAGATGGCCCTACATCACACACTGACATTGTTAGCTGACCACAGTGCAGTCTGTAAAGTGCCCACCTACATACACTACCGATGCACACAAGTGTTACCCTGGCAGCTGTACATAGTGCTGCACGAAAGTCCCATCTACTGTATATATAGCTGTTTTGTATGAGACACATTTTTGCCTGGGCCTGCCCCTTCAGGTAAAACAGGGTGGTTCATGGATATTTGTTGTTCTTCACACCTGTATTGGCCTGTGTGGTAGATGGCTTGTCTGCAGGGTGCTGGGTGTATGTGTGTCACTCCAAGCCACTTGGGCCATCACACTGCCTATCAGACTCTGGTTTGGCACTGTGTTACTTGTGCTGCATTCCTTCATCTGGCATGCCTGCCATTGTTGTGAGTCCCTTGCACATTGCAAGCATGCTCCATTGCAACGCAGCTGTTGGGATCCACAGTGCTGTCTCTGGTATGCCACATGTGTTCTATTGTGGCTGTATGCATCTCTCTACCTATGTGTGGCATGGTGGCCCATGTGCCTACTGATTGTACTTCTGTTATGCACATTATGCCATTCCTGTGTCCCTCTTCTTGTGTGTACAGCTGGCTAAGTACAGTGTATTTCATTCTATAGGTGCCCAGAGAGCTGCAGGATGGAGGCAGGACACTGTGGACTGTGAGGGCAGGAATGAGCGGCTCTGGTCCCAGGTCTGTATCCTTGAGATGCTGGTGAGGAGGCTGGAAGATAATTCATAGCCATTAGAAACCTCCTGCCTGCAATACAGCACCAACTGGAGCAACAACATGCACCACCACCACCACCTGCAACCCATTTGAACATTTGTGCTGCTGATGGGTGGGACCCCTTTTTTATGTTGTATTTAATAGGTGGGTGCCCTTTTTTGCTTTGTTTTTAATGGGAAGGTACCCTTTTTATGTTCACTTTTATGCTTGCGCAAAATGAACATGTTGGTATGATATTGGATTTTGAGAGGTGTGTCACTGTTAGTCCAATCAGTCCAGTGTAGTGCAGTCTGTAAAGGGCTGGACAGTGTCAGACCAATCATCAGCCAGGCTGATCATGATGGTCTTCTGGGCTTTCTGGACAGAAACTTTATGTAGCTCAAAGAAAAGAACCAACTGTCTTTTGATCTGCATAAGCCGCCCGGCAAGCAGAGCTGCTTAATGACAAGATCAGCCTACTGTGGTCCTCCTCAACAATGTAAAGACAATACTTTCCACCCTTTGCAGAGTGTTTCTCCCACCTCTCAGCTTACTTGTTAGGGGGATTATGGTTGGTGCTCAGTTATGAATTTTTTGTGATTTTAATCTAACCTTTTGGATTTAAAATTCCAAGATGTTTTAATATTTTTCATGGTGCATGGCTCTGATACCTTGTATTTGATAGCATCTAGTATAGACTTGCTGCAATTTATAGAGTTGTTACACCACTCTCTTTTGAATGTGCCAGTTCTTTTCACTCACAGTGATGTCTTGATATAATTAAAGGCACAGTTTTGTGTTATATCCCAGTTTGGCTTTCCAGTTATTTTTTGTGGCTCTCCTGTGCTACCACTGAGCCATCATACAGCACCTTTTATTAAGCGCGAGTCCATGCTTTAATTTTTCCCAGCTTACTCAAGGGGTATTTTTTATTTGGTGCTCAGTTACAAATTTTATGTGATTTAGTACTAATCAATTTGATTTAATCCTTCACTGTGCTTTAGAATTGTTTATGGAATATGGCTGTGATTTCTTGAACCAGTATAAGATTGTTACATTTTCAAAGAGCTGCCACATAGTGTATTTTTTAATGCACCAGCTTTCTCCACTTCCAGTGGTTTGCTTTGAGGGACTAGGCAAATGCACCTTTAAACTATTCCCTTTAACATTTTTGCTTCTTTTTTATGTATGATGTTAGCAACATGTAGACTCAGAAATGTTCTCACATTATTGGTTCCACTCAATATGAAATAGAATTGATTCTGTATAGAGTACCTTACTGTCCAATATTTCATTTATTGTGTGTTCTGCATTAGATGAATTGTATTTTACTCATATTTTGTGTTTTTTATACACATTTTTGTGGGGCTTGGAGTAAGGTGATGAATGTTCATGAATGAATGGTATTTAAGTGTGACATTCTTCCTGTATGCCATGTCCCCGAAGAAGAGTCGGTTGACTCGAAGTGCCAGGGATATTGTGGCTGGCAGCATCTTCACAATTACATTTGTGTGTTTTTCATTTGGGTGAAATTTCTATGTGAGCATAATACAGAGGATTTTAAACACACAAGCAATTTTCACCTTTTATTATGGAGCTCTGTTCAAGTGCACGGAATTCTATGTTGCTATGACTGTTTGGGCTGGCCACCCTTTTTCCTTGGGAACCCTGCACCGTGGTCTTTTGTGGATCTAACTACTGGAATTTGTGCACAGGGCACCTTTGCAGAACTCTCGCCTGTCTATACAGATTTTACATCCCCGTAATAAAATAAATGAATGCACAGTGCATGCACAGTTACAGTGCATTTGATCCTGTGACATGCAACATTATGGGTCTTTTCTTGTACTCTGACAGCTAAACAGCAGGTCGTAGGCTAACTATGACATACAGCTAAACTACGTAGCAATTTGTGCTGTGGGGTTAATGCTGGATATAGCAATATTATATGGACAATCACATATGAAATTGTATATTCTATCACTGTAATACACACCAGTGCAATTTTCTATATCACAATCATCTGACTTGGGGTTCAAACTTTATTTTATGCACAAATAGAAGTATAGTAGTGTGAAACTTGATGTCACTCTGCCATTCAAAAGCAGGGGTGCAGCAAGGAATTTTAAACTTGTACTCAAGAGTTGACAAAACAGTTGCCCCCCCCCAGTAAACACAAACTAAATATATGCTGCCCCATCACAGAAAGATTGCCCCATCCCCATTTCAGTCAATAACATGTAGCAAGCCAATGATCCCTAATACATTCACATTTTATTTTATCTAAAACACACACTGCCAATCAGACAGGAGTTGGCTGGCTTTTACTTACTATGTTTAAGATACATTAAAAGCCTCTGTACCTTATCAAGGTAGCCAGCCTTACAGAAGTTCATTCACAGCAGTACTCATGCATACACTGTTGATTGGGTCACTCATATAATCACGGTCTTTAAGTTTAGCACCCACACATCTTCCAAAGATCATTCACAAACTCACACTAAAGCATTCAAGGAGGAGGAAACTGTTCTACATGTACATCAGACTCAGTTTGTTGCCCTAACCCTGCTGCCCCTGGTTTTCCAGATTTTACTGTACTCAGCAAAGTACACTGAGTAAGCTTGCTGACACCCATGTTTAAAAGAAGACAAATGTACTCTGGAATATAAACACCATCACTGAGTAACATATTCAAGACTAAAATCCAGAAGTAGCAACTTCATAGAAGGAGAGCTTGTGATAAATTAAGAACAAACCAAATCATTATTTTGACCATTGCTATAAATAGGCATATTTACTATGACATGGTCTAATACATTCAGAGTTAGAAGACTTTTGGAAATGGGGACATTTCAATCACTTGTTATGGCTGCATAGCAAAGCTATGAATGATGTACTACTATGACGTAGAAGAGAGAAGGGTCTGTGGAAGCACATGACTGGATAACTCCACTGTGTACTTCCACAGTGGAGCTGAAGCACATGTGGCCCAGTCCACTGACCACATTGCTGTTCCTTTGTTTCCCCACCACCCCTCCCTGCTGCTAGGCACACTATTTTATTGCTCCCTTCACTTCCTGGTCACTTCCAGTTCCCAGCTTGTTTGGATATTCCTCCCCATCAGAGTGCATGTTTTGTTCCTCCTTTTGCCCCACTACCTATGGCATATTTAGTTGTTTACAACCCAGTGCATTTACACAGTCCTTAGTTAAGGCCCATGAACAGAAATGCAATGTTCATTTGAAAAAAATGTGCTCTAGATCCCATCCCAAAGTAATATAACAATCTACTTGCAAGACTCCTACTCTCCATGCCTGAAGTTCATCAGCACAAGTAATTTTTCACTAAGAAACATAGCAGACATTGATATGATGGCATTTATTTCTGATACAAATATTACATTTTTTAATGGAAGATTTCTTATATCCTTTTTTTAACATAACACTGGTAATATCTGCTTAAATCCAAGTACTTTTGTAACTCGCAGTGCTTCTTTTACAGTAATTCCACCGGCTTCAGCATTCACCACAAACTGATAGAACTGCAAACTCTCTCAGGCTTTCCAGCAGCTGCCCTCTGCTGTGTCTCATTCTGCCCAGGTGTCTCTTTACAGCAGTATAGCAACCATGTTGACTCTGACCAGAGTTTGTTGTTTTTGTTGTCTCCCCATTTTTATGGGTGGTTGTCCTTTTTGTTTTTGCTGTTTCCCCCCATTTTTACAGGTTTTTGCCATTTTTATTTTTGTCCTCCCCCTTTTATGGGCAGTTGCCCTTATTGCTTTTGTTGTCCCCTCCATTTTTACAGGCGGTTACCCTTTCTGTTTTTGTTTCCCCCCATTTTATGAGCGGGTGCCCTTGTTGTTTTGTTTCTCCCCTCCACCTCATCAGCAGTTGCCCTTTCTCTTTTATTTATTCACCACCCTTCTGTTGTTCTTGTTTTTTTTAATATGGCCTGTTGCCATTTTTACACAGCAAAGTTTAGTTGTTACCTAGGCTGCTATGTTGTGTGGCTTTCATTGGTGCTCCCTGTGTTCAGCGCTATCCTCAGTGTTATATTCAGTGCTGTGCAAATGCATTGTGCTGTACTACACTATAGTGTATGGTGGAATATTGTTCTCATTAAAAATTCCACCATACCGAAACGCTGTTCATCCACAGAGTCAAAAATGAATGGAACGCTGTACCGACTGTAAGTGCAAAAGAGCGGTTCCATTCATTTGGAATGAGAGACTCAATCTTGAAATGTAAACCACGCAGCACAAGGAACCGCCATTAATCATGCAATGTTCTAGTTAAAAATGCCACCATACACTATAAAAAATACTGGCTTCTCAATCTTGCTGAACCAGTTTATTTTCAGCCACCTCGGGGTTTATGATTCCTTTGGACCTCTCGAGCTTCACTCTCGAGTTTGCATGGAATTGGGTTTATGATTGCTTTGGACCTCTCGAGCTTCACTCTCGAGGTTGCATGGAATCATAAACCCCTCTGTGGCTGAACACACTGGTTCAGCATGATTGCCCAGCCAGTATTCTCTGTGTTCACACTGCATTATCACAATGCATTTGCACAGTGTGCAGTCCAATATTCAAATATATTAGTGCCAAGGCAATGCCTTTGAATATAGTTCTTGGGTAGAGGTGAGTGAAGTGGCCAAAATTCGCTCCACGAAGCAATTCACGGAGTAATGCAGAATCCATGAAGTAATCCGCAACATGAAGCAGGGTACTTTGCATCATAATGAGGAACATGAAGTCCATTGATAACAATGACTTTGTGTTACTTTTCCTTCCCCCAACTACTTCTGTACCAATTGTAATGCTATGTACATAGAAATCAATGTACTTCGCATCACTTCGCATTGTTATTGAGCTTCTAGGCAAATTTTGCAGTGATTCATGGGATTGCAGGTCACAAGGGCTTTAGATTGTTCTGCACAGCCTCATTTCTTTAGTGGTAGCTGGAGACAGTTTGCTGTCAGAGCTCTGCGATTCAAACCCTCTAAAAGCTGTTAAAAAGCCTTTTTGAGCCATTTTTTTGGCTCAAAATTTAGTACATCGATCGTAGGAAACCCTCCTGTGCTCATATCATCTAGTGTTTACTGTTTGTGTGTGAATTTTGAATGTTAAGTTAGAGCATTCAATATATGCACTGACAGACACTTGAAGTGTGCTTTGGGGGAGGGGTGTATCTGTGGTGGAGGTAGATTAACTGGGAGAAAAAGAGTCTTTCTGTCTTGATCAAATGTTTCTTGTATAACTATGTTAATGTACACACAGTAATATTTTCAGTAATTCTTGGCATTTTTTTGCTGATTGTTGTGGTGCAGCAGTGCATAATTTCAGTTTGTTTAAAAGAGTTGGTTATATTACTAAATTTTCAATTTGCTATGCATTACTTTTGGTGTGTGTGTGAGTGTGTGTGTGATGTGTGCCATCAAATCAGACACATTTTATTGTGCCACAGAGTACTTACAGCACTGTGAACCTGCTATCCACCGCACCTGCATGATTTTGTACTGCTTTGTGGTATTTTGGTTTTGGACTGTTACTGCAGTGCTCTACACCCTCCCCCCAAAAAGCAAAAGGTATTTTTTTCCAGACTGGATTGTGACTTGTGAGCACTGGTTAAGCTGTTGTTGTGACTGTGCATCTGCATCTCTTCTTGACTGTGCAGTGCAATCTTAATCTGTCTGTGCTTTTGTATCTGTTTAGTGCCCAATCTCTATCTGCAAGCCACAGTTGTTTTTTTTTTTTTTTGGCTTCACATCCACTGGCCCAGACTGAAAGTTCAGAAATCTAAATTTGTTTAGAATTGAAGGGCGCAAGCCCGTAATTATGTGGGGGAAGAGCTCCTCCCCCACATCCTACATGTACCAAGCAGCAGACTCCCACTCTGCTCAGAGCGAGTTGCATTCACTGTGCTCGCTCCGTGCTGTGCGCTGCAGCTGGATTCCCCTCGTACCCCTTTCTGCTATGCCCCCTTTGTGTTTTCCCTCCACTGCTTCTTTTTCTGTTCCTGCCTTCTGTTTGTTTCTTTTGGGGGGGAGTTCTCTAGCCTCATGTCGCAGCATCGCTCAGTTCATCGGCTGGTGTTCAGTCCTCGCTACTTCCTGGGATCTGTCAATCATTACCTCTCCATACCTTACCTACAGCCGTGCTCCACTTTGCGTTCCAGCCTTCTGGACTGCCTGCTTTGTTCGGTATCCTCCTGCCCATTTACCATTTACCTCAGTTTGTGCAGCCTTGGAACCCATGGAACACCATTATTCCACTCAGAGCCTTCCCTTCAGAACACCATTGCCCCGAGTTCTGTGCTACTGCTGCCGCTGGCTTATTAGTGGCCCATACCCTTTCCTCACCTGCCTTATGAGCCACGTCACTATATTACTTTACGCTTTCTGATCCAAGGTGGACAGTTTGGCAGGGCCAGTCTGTAAACCGCTCCCTATTCTCAGCCGTTGACATTTACCAAATTTCTTTTTGCTTCAGCCTTCAGACCAGGACCTTTTGCTTACTTGATTGTCATGTAATGGAATAATAATGCCTCGGCCCTGAATTCCCTCTGCCTCCTGCATCTCTATGGTCAAGTTCAGCTATCATGCAGTGTGTTCAGATCTTTACAGCCAACACCGAGCTGGACTCCTGCTTGTAGCTGTACTCATTGCTTCTGAATCCCCCTTGTCAGTGTTTCCAGTGCCACATGCTGACCCTACTACAATCACATCACCTGCTTATGGCCCTGCCATCTGCGGAGTTTCTGACATCCACTGCTTGCCATACCTGATGGCTTGCCTCAGCTCCTACTCTTCCTTTGTGCTGTTGTTTTTCCTAGTGCAGGCCATTCCACTACCGATTCAGCATCATCTGCTACTTGTACTTCATGCTAATCACATCGATGTAATGGACTCAAACAGTGGTTCCTGCATCACGGCTTAAAAGAACGAAGTTAAAACTGTTCACCTCAATAAGGCAGTATTCTCAGACCTACTACCGGAGTTCTGCAAGACACAGAAGCATAACTACAATTGAGGCCATGTTCTGTAGGCTTGTTGTTGTTCAAAATCACTAAGATCTTGTTTCCTATTATGGCTTCTTCTATTATTGCTGCTTGGTTGTCCATAAATTACCTTAGGGAGGATCAGACTCCTTGCCTGCCATTCCAGTTCCATCGGGCCCTGCTATGTACCATTGTATTATTTAGTACCACTTCATGCTGCCTCACCTGCATTAGTGTGCTCCACCGGCTACTACTACTTCTACTACTACTACCGGACCACCTCTTGCCTACCATGCTCATTGCCCCTTTCAGTTTCTGCCTGGACTACCTGTTGCTTACAGCTGGCCTGCCAAGCTCTGGACTATTCACATCTAGGCTGCACTCTGGGGCTGAGGGTTTACCTACTAATCGCCTGCTTCTATGACCTGCCTTCTCCTATTGGGCTGGGGAGTTTACCTGCTAATCGCCTACTTCTACAACCTGCCTTCGCCCATTGGGCTTGGAGGTTTACCTACTAATAGCCTGCTTCTATGACCTGCCTTCACCCATCACGCTGGGAGGTCTACCTACTTCTGCTCCTCTTCTGCATCGCCCAGCTCGGGGCCTGGAGATTCACACATTCTACTATACACCTACCTGCTGCCGTGTTGGCCAGCTGGAAGCTCCTTTACTGGATTCGCATCTGGACGTCTCTTCATTCATCATCTATTCTTGGATGCTTTGCCCTGCTTCAAGTTCATTTCAACCATGGATGCCACTCCATTTCCTCTGGCCTGCTCATGGACTCTCAAAATTGGGGTTTACTGGATGGATGGATGCTTGCTCTATTCACCTGACATATCACAATTCCATACGTCTTCAGTTCTCCATTTTTTCTGGACTGGGTTCTACATTTTGGAGTTCAGATTAGCCGATTAGATTATTTAGGATTACTCTCCTTTAATATGCTCAGAAGGATGGACAGGTCAGTAGCCATGGGTCCTCAGAGGTTCCCCCAAGGGGTTTTTCTTCTCCTGTGTGCTACTGGTCACAGTCTCCGGAGCTGGAGGAGGTGATCATCTACTCATATTATTAGGGGTGTATTCCTGCTTGACTTCTTCATCAGTCAGATACAGAACAATCGTTTATATAGTTTTCTTTTGGGGGGTCTCATAATACTAGACAAAGCTTCCTCCCTACAAGTGGGATACAGAGAAAAGCCAAAACCATCAAATAATAACAAACGATTCTCAGTTCAAGCATCCAATCTCATTGCTCATACCATCTGAGTCATATGTACTATAATCATTGACTTGATTATGTTCATGCTGAAGTATCCAAGCACAAATCATTCCATGCTAGTACCTATCAACCATTGTCTACCTAACAGCTGGCCTCTGTATCCAACAACCATCTACATCATCCAGCTACAATATGTAACATAAGCACTGAGCTATGAACCACACATAATTGAAGGGCGCAAGCCTGTGGTTATGTGGGGGAAGAGCTCCTCCCCCACATCCTACATATACCAAGCAGCAGACTCCCACTCTGCTTAGAGCGAGTCGCACTCACCCACCATCCTCCCCTGACACCTCTTCCTTCTGCAGCACTCTTATCCCACTGGGGGGGTCTCATAATACTAGACAAAGCTTCCTCCCTACAGGTGGGATACAGAGAAAAGCCAAAACCCTCAAATAATAACAAACGATTCTCAGTTCAAGCATCCAAGCTCATTGCTCATACCATCCGATTCATATGTACTATAATCATTGACTTGATCATGTTCATGCTGAAGTACCTAAGTACAAATCATTCCATGCTAGTACCTAGCAACCATTGTCTACCTAACAGCTGGCCTCTGTATCCAACAACCATCTACATCATCCAGCTACAGTATGTAACATAAGCACTGAGCTATGAACCACACATAATTTTCTTGGTGATCCCCCAAAATGCCTGCAAAGAGACATGCAAGCAAAGCTGTTTCTGGTCATGGCACTGCTGCCAGTGGCAAGATTGTCTGTGGGCATGGCAGTACACAGAAGTGCATAGCTGTCAGTAAAGGGATTTCTCCATCACTGTTTTTTACAGTGCAATCTGTAGCTTCACTCATAGTTGGAGGAGATGATGTTGCCCCAGCTGGTGGTGTTAGTGCAGTTTCTGCTGGCATGAGTATTGCTGTCTCAAGTTCCACTTCTGACCAGTTAAAGAATTCAAAAAATATAGTTGAGTCTAAAGCTGTGACTGACAGTGTAGATGATGTCATGCTCCCCATGGTAATTGAACATGATTCTGATCCTGGTGACGATAACTCATAATGTCACATTTCTTCCAGCGCTGTTGAGGACATGCCTTTGTCATCCAATGATTCAAAGTGTGGTACAAAAACATTGGGTGATGATGATGATGATGATGCTGTGGTTGGAACATGTTGGCCACATGACAGCATCCAAGTTGAAAATGTGGATGCGGATGATGTTGATGAATATGATAATGATGTCAGTGACCCCTGTTGGTAACCAGAGAAAAAGAAAGTCAAGGTGGCTGTGTCTGGGTCTGTTGGTGTTAAATTCCCCCCCTCCTCAAAAAAGTTGTGATTTAGCAGTTCCTGTTGATGATAATGATGATGACCCAGTAATAATCATAGGTAGTCATGGTGGACAGTTGGAGTCCAAGTATATCCAGCCTGAAAAATCATGTAGCACACTCCCCATTTCAGGAATTAAAAACTGGAGTCCAATAAGCAGCATCAGGGACATGTTAAAAGTAGGGGATCACAATCCCTTGTTTGGGATTTTTTTGTCCAAGATGCAAATGATGAGTCAGTTGCAATATGCCAGTTTTGTCATATGCGTGTGAGTTGAGGTAAAAAGGGGAGTCATCTGGGCATAGGGGGCCAGCATATGCATCATAAGAACAGGCACATGGCACTGTGGACCCAGCACCAGATGGCAGCTAATGCCATAATGGGGAGTTCACCCTCGTCATCAACCTTACTGAGCATGTTATCCCCTTCTATGAGTGTAAGACCAAGTAGGAGTGTCTTCAGTAGCAATGAAATAGCACCAGAGGATTACTATAGGCATGATGAGGGGGAGGATTATGATTTAGAAATCTTGTCAAGTGGTAGTCAGAGTAGCAGTGGTGCTGGTGGTGGTCAATGCAGTATGTCTTGTGCAAGTGGTACATCAACCCCTGTACATAAAACAGGGAACATAACTTCATTTGTGGACTTGTCACCTGTGCAGCACTCTTCATCACACGTCCACACCCCATCCCTGGCCATTCGCAGACCACAGTCATTTGTCACACCCCATGAAAAATGTGTAAGTCAGCCCATGCTGGAGAGCGTTCTTGCCTGTAGCCTCCTGCCTGCCTGCATGAAACATGTAACCTACACTGTGTAAGCCATGTGATGTGTGTGGGCTGCCTGTGAATTCTCACTCCGCCTTAAAGCAGGATCAGGCGGAGTGCACAAAACGAAGTCGTAATCACAATGTGAAGTGGTGAAATGAGGGTTTAAAATGGGCACTTTGTATAGTGGAATACTAATGTGAAGTGGCCACTTTGCAACCACTTTGCGGGTGGAATTTTACTTCACTGCATCTCTACTCTTGGGTACTGTGCTAGTGCTAGCAAAGTGCAAGTGCAAGTGCAGTGCTTGTGCAAATGTCTAATATGGGGTCCAATGACAACCACGTTTCAGAGAAAACCATACAAATGGATACCAGCTATGGGCAAGAGCACACTGACAATTTGTATAGGAAGGTACAGTAGCAACTATGGAAAGCCAGGGCTGAATGCCATTGTTGAACCTTAACCAGAATAGAATTCCAGAGTTTAGGGGCAAAATAGGAGGAGACAATCTCACCTAGTTTTGTTCTTGTCTTGGGTATGAACAAAGGGTCAAGAGCTGAGGAGCTTTAAGAATAGGTTGTTCTACAAGACAGAATATGTGAGGTAAGAGGCAAAGACAACTGCTTCTGCACAATATTATAGATGACACCTTCCAAGGTGAGGTCATATAGAGCTGATGAGGTGAGCCATCCAGATTTAAAGTACAATGTGCAGTGGTGGATGTGTCAGTTGGAGGCCAGGGCAAAATGAAAGATGTCCTTATTTGCAAAGTCCCACTTATGTAAAATGGTTTTTGTGGCTGCTGAGAAAACAGATATCGCACAGAGGAGTTTTGGGAGTAAGATACCATAGCTTATGGTAATGAGGGGTTTAGTGGTGAGGTTTTTGACAAATCCTGAATGAAAGCCCCAGCTGGAATTTATTGCCTTACAAACTGAGGCCACAGAAATCCAGGGATGGGTCTATTGTGACACCTGATTAGTCAAAGGAAGAATGGAGGTGAGGGAGGTTCCATCAGTGGACATGACTGATAGAGGAAATGGACATCTATTTAGCATAAGGGCTGATCCACATTGCATAGCCTGTGTCCTTGTGGTATTTAGGGGAAGGTTGTTGGAGTGGAGCCGTCTTTGGACAGCCTGGAAGTCAGAAGACAGATGCCTATAATGATGTCAACAATGTTACTGGATCTCAGCAAGAAGACAAGGTCATCTGTACAGAGGATGGGCATGCTATACAAGATGCATTGGTGGATGGATATAATTTGAAGGCAGAAGAGGAGAGGCCCAAGTATTGGACCTTGTTGGACTCCTAACATGGTAGGGCTGGTTATGAGAGAGAGGATCAAAACCTAACATGCTGATACCCATTGAGCAGGTAGTTTTTGAATCAAGGGAGCACTGTGTAGGAGATACCCAGGTCATCAAGTTTCATTAAAAGCAAGGAATGGTCTACAAAGTTGAAAGCCTTTGTAAGGCCAATGAAAACAGTGCTTGTTAGATCACTCCTATCCATTGCAGTGGCAATGTTTATAGAGCGTGACTGGGGGCAGTAGTAGTGCTATGACCCTTGTGGAAGTCATGCTGTGCAGAAGATAAGACATCATGACTGATTAAGTACTCAGTGAGTTGTATTTGTAGTTTTGTATTTATTTATTTATTTTACCAGTAAAAAACCTCCATTGAGCAAAGCTCATTTACAAGGAGGTTCTGAGTAGGACAGATAACATGCAATGGGTTATAGTGCAATTTCATAGAGTACAGAGAACTTAGGAATGTCTTAAGTACTGGCTAACAAGTATAATGTAATACAAAGATGAGAATAGCAGGAGTATTGCTAAACAGGACTCACAGCAAAGACTATACATACAAAGTGTTACCATAAGTCCAGAAATTGCAATATACAGCAATACATAAGATGCATGTTTTTTTTCTCAATGGTATTCACATTTATCAACACATAACTGACCAAAAAGCATCTTAAAATAAGAGGGGCTAGCAAACAAACACATTTTGAGTAAGTCTGCAAGGACTTCCAAAAAGTAGGAGCTATCCAGCTAAAAGTAATTTTACAAATTTTGAATGATGCCCTGAGACATCAAGCAGGATGATATTGTGCTTTCTTAGATTATATGACCCCGTAGATTTCTCAAGTAGGTTTGATAAATTAGACAGCAGCAAATTCCGCATTTCCTTTAGGGGCCACATACAGTATGTAGGTTTCCTAGTCTTCTAATAGTAAGTGTCACCGTGATCTGTTCTAGCTTACAAGCCAGAAATAGATCAGAGTGCTGTATGGTACAGTACATCTACTGTAGTTCAGATAGGTGAAAAAGTGAAGCACTCCTTTGACATCACCATAGTCTAACAGTGGAAGGAAGGTCAACTAAGCAAGCCTTTTTCTGGTCACAGGGCTAAAACAGGCTTTGTTCCAGTAACAGAACCCAAGTCTCTGGTGTAGCTTTTTACAGAGACTGTCAATATGTGTACTAAAGGATAGCTTGCTATCTAGCCATGTGCTTAAGTATTTGAAGGAGTCTACCAGCTCTAGTCTATTTCTTGTTAAAATTGTAATGCCTGCTGTTGGGGGAGACAGAAGGGGCTCAGGCAAGAAAACCATATAATTGGTTTCTGAAGCATTTAACAGGAGCTTCGATGTGCACAGGCTAATTTGAAGCTTATCAAGCTCCTCCTGTAGTAAATTCATAGCCATAACTGGAGCAGGACTAGAGATGTACAGAACCCTGTCATCAACATAAAGGTGTAGTTTTGCTTTTAGAATGTTAGAAACAAGATCACTAGTATAGATTGTGAATAAAAGTGGTCCTAATATGAACCCTTGTGGTACTCCTTTGCAAATGCGGGCACCGGATGATGATAACCCTTCCATCTTTAGCTGTTGTTGTCTGCCAGTGAGACACATTTACATCTTGAATTAGGCCAATATACATTGAAAACAATGGCACTGGACAGAAGCTTAATCTTCATGCTGAAATTATTCAGTCTTCCTGGATACAGACTCCCTATATGGTGTATTGAGGAGAAAATTCAGTATGCTTCTAGAGGCTTCAAATTTCCAACTATACAACTAATTCAGAAAGAATTATATCCATTAGAACTGGGTTCTTTTCTCTATGAGATGTCTATTAGACCTTTCTCAGAAATTACTCTTCACATTAAAAAAAGATTAAGGGACATATTAATAAATAAGGATATTTCACTACTATCAACTCTAAAAAACTTTAGGTAGTATAAAAGAATTAAAATAACTTATTTGTTACATCTTACAGATCCTAATGCAAGGAGAGTAATAATTAGATATAGGATGGAATTATACTCAGTAAATGATATACTTGGGGGGGGGGGATTCACAAAACAATCTGAAGGTGCAAAACCTTCCCTAAGACCTCAAAAGTTCCATAGCTATGGAAAAGGGGAAATTGCTCTGAGTGCTATACACAAAACTCCCACAGCTGCAGAAAAAATACATTATGGAGTGTGGAAAAAAGTGCAGCTGCAGAAGTTCCTGAGGATAAAAAAAGGCATTTGTAAGTATGGCACATCCCCTTAAAGGCTATTCTCAGCCAGTGTTTTTCCGCAGTCATGGAAAAATTGTTGCACACATGAGAGTGAGGTGCAACACTCCCTGAGCAAAATGCAGTCCCCCAACAATTGGAATACAATTACAGTGGAGGTCAGGCACAAGTATTAGCAAACCAGTGGGTGTATATCAGTGGCAGTTGTTACAGCAACACTAGCATACATTGTCACTGAAAAACAACAAACAACAACCACCAGACCCAGTGTAGTCCATGAAGGAGCCCCACAGACAATAGAGGCTGAACAGTCACCTGCAGTGAGTGCTGCTGCAACAGGCAACAGAAACACTCCAGGGATAGACAGGACCATTAGTTACAGACAGCCACTGTGATGCATGGTTTTGCCGGTACCAGTGGTGCTGCAGTGGTCCCAGTTGAGGGAATGGTTGCTGGTCTCTTTGCGGGTACTTTTAGCTACATCTATGGCAAGACTGTCAAAGTCTGCTGCTCCAGCTAATATGGTTCACCTGTTGTTGTACCTCCTAAGCCTTTTCCTCAGTTGTGGATTTTCAGCACTTGCAGGAGATCCACAGCTGCTGAATTTCTGCAACTGCTGTTTTTTTTATGGATTTCTGCACGTGTACAATTTTTCTTTCAGAATATTCCGCACCAGTGTTTCCACAGTGCTGTAGGCCTTTTTCCCACAACTGCAGGATTTTTGGCTGTCTTTGTGAATCCACCCATATATTCAGAAAAGGCCGGGGGAGTCACAAAACAATCTAAGGTTGCAAAACCTTCCCTAAGTCCCCAAAAGTTCCATAGCTCTGCAAACAAAAGGGGACATTGCTCTGAGTCCTATACACAAAACTTCCACAGCTGCAGAAACAATACATTACGGACTGTGGAACAAAGTGTAGCTATGGATGTTCCTGAGGGAAAAAGTCATTGATAAGTATGGCACATCCCCTTAATGGTTATTCACAGCCAATGTTTTTCTGCAATTGTGGAAAAAATGTTGCACACATGAAAGTGAAATGTAACACTCCCTGAGCAAAATGTAGTGCCCCAGCAATTGAAATACAATTATAGTGGAAGTCAGGCACAAGTAATATCAAACCAGTGGTTGTATATCAGTGGCAGTTGTTACAGCAACACTAGCACACATTGTCATTGAAAGACAACAAACAACCACCACCAGATCCAGTGTAGCCCATGAAGGAACCCCACAGGCAGTAGAGGCTGAGTAGCCTGCAGTGAGTGCTGCTGCAGCAGGCAACAGAAACACTCCAGGGAGAGACATGATCATCAGTTATGGACAGCCACTGTGGTGCATGGTTTTGCTGGTACCAGTGGTGCTGCAGTGGTCCCAGTTGAGGGAATGGTTGCTGGTCTCTTTGCGGGTACTCTTAGCTACATCTATAGCAGGACTGTCAAAGTCTGCTGCTCCAGCTAATGTGGCTCACCTGTTGTTGTACCTCCTAAGCCTTTTCCTCAGTTGTGGATTTTCAGCACTTGCAGGAGATCCTCAGCTGCTGAATTTCTGCAACTGCTGTTTTTAATTTTTTATGGATTTCCGTACGTGTGCAATTTTTCTTTCAGAATATCTCTCACCAGTGTTTCTGCAGCGCTGTAGGCCTTTTTCCTGCAGCTGCAGGGTTTTGGACTGTCTTTGTGAATCCAGCCCCAGGTGTCCTGAGCCCACATTGCAAATGTGATCATCACTGTGAGGATGACCTAAAATGCATTTTGTTGGTCTGCCCACTCTATGCTAAGAAAAGAGGAGCGTGGTTATCTGTAATTTTACAATAAATTGAATTTTCATCTGATTATATAGTAACTTATTTAATTATGTATATATTCAAATTATCCAGAAACTGGTTGGCTATTTGTCTTCCATTCATTTACAGTAATGGAAATTTTTAACATATGATTTCTGGAGGTGCAAATAAGCCACACATTCTGCACCACACACACTATGTGCCCCTTTTAACATTATATACTATATATGGTGCCTTTTAAATTAACCATTGTTACCCAAATATTTAACCTGACTTCTGGTATGCTAATCCTCTGAACTGACCTGCACAGAACTGCACTAGGCCACTCTCCATTGACATTGCTACCAATTGTATAGGACTAACTGTATAGGACATCTTTGCTGCTGATCTCTGTCTCTGCTATATGAGAATGCCCTTGAGGCTGCACCCACACTGTAACTATATCTCCTGTACTAATACCAATTAGCTACTAAATGTGTAGGTCAACAGCCACCCAGGCTATTATATGTAAATACTTTGCTTAAACTGTGTTGTCTCACTAATGTATTGATCACTATTCCTAATAAACAACAATGCCCCAGAGGCTGCACTTGCTCTATAATTGTTCCTCTGTAATAATATCAATACCCTAGCTACCGTCTTTCAGATGAGACGTTAAACCGAGGTCCCATCTGCCTGAATTGTTGGCAGTTCAGGTGTATGTTAAATATCCCATGGCACTTATCGAAAAGAGCCGGGGAATTTCCCCAGTGTCCTGGCCAAATTTCCCTCATTCACTAAAATATACCACCAACAGCTTAATCTGGGTCAAGGTCAGTTGGCATTCATCTGTATCCCCCTCACCCGGGTTGTGCCTGAAAATAGGCAGGATTTGTCTAAGCACTTACCGGTCAACAAAACTAAATAAATAAAAAAATAAAATACTACGGGCTGGATATTCAAACTGCGCTATTTTGTGGAGCAAGCCCTTACGCTGCACAAAATAGTTGTGCAGGGGTGTGGCCGGGGCGATATTCAAAAGAGTTGAACTATTGAGCAACTCCTTTGAATATCACCCCCCGGCTACAGCCACTGTGCATGTCACAGTGGAACTTGCGCCACCGCAAGTGGTCAGAGTGGAGCATTCAAGTTGCAGTGGTGCAAGTACCATTGCGCCATGCACAAATTTCCCATATTCAAAAGGTGACATGCAAATGGGGCCATAATTCATGCAGGTGTGCTGATCCCTGAGGACTTGTGCCTGGCGCCCTGCCAGGCAGCAGCCATGGGGGACCGACGCCCCCTGCAGCCCGATCATGTGCAAAAGTGTAAAAATCCCCCACTCCCCGACTGGCCCGATCACGGGCAGCAAAGTGTCAACCCCCAAGGACATATCCCTGGTGGTCAGTGGACTGCTAAACCCGATCGCAGCACCAAAGTGTTTAAACCTCCCCAAAGACAATATCCTGGTGATCTAGTGTCCCCCACCCCACCCACCCACTAAGCCCCACCACCGCTCCCTCCCCCAGCAGCCTGCGGGAGCATATCCACCGCCTGCCGCCCTGCAGCCCGCCAACTGACTGCCGGTAGAGCTGCATGCCCATTGGTGCAGAGCAAGAGCCAATGGGCATGAACCCATACCTTGTAAGGCAGTCCAGATAGTGAATGAATTCACATATCTGGACTGCCTTATGTAACATGACTGCATGCCCGTGGCTCTTGCTCCTGTCGGCATCTGCTTTCCGAACAATCAGGTATCCAGTGGGCAGCGGGGGCGCGCAAGCTGGTGGGGTACTACCGCCCGCCCGGCTGCGGGCCGAGATGATGAGCTAAATAGTGAGTGGAAATGAGTGAGACACTGAATACCAGTGTGTGGGGGGTTCGCTGCACGGTGCAGCGATCAACCAGGTGCACTGAACCACCAGTATTCTTGAGGAAATAGGCTGTTGCAGCCCGTCGAACTGTGACTCACTGGACCACCAGGGATATGGTCTTGGTGGGGGTTGAACACTTTGGTGCCATGTCGGGCTGGTGGAGTGGAGTTTATTTTTCACTTTTGCCCCAGTCGGGCCAGTCGGGAGGTGGGGGCTGTTTTACACATATGCCCACGATCGGGCCAGTTGAGGGAGGGGTTACTATATGCCCGCATTGGGCTGCAGGGGGTACAGGGAGTAGGTTGAGGGCCACCCACAGGTGGCAGCTGCTGTGTTGCGCCTTGCAATGCGGCAGCTCACCTGTGGGTGGTCCTCAACTTACCCCTTTTTTTTTTGGCTCAAAGTTGTGCAGGCGCGGGTTGGGGGTTGCTCCTGCACAACTCTGCACAGCCCACTGAATATCGGGCTGTGCAGTTTATGCATGGTTCCTCCCCCTCCAGTTCAGCATGCATTCATTTGAATTGCACTGTTGCTCAGCTTGACTTGGGGGGCGCAACTGCCTCCTGCTGAATATGGCAGAATGACGCAATTTCGGACTTGCGCAGGTGCAACCCTATTGCGCATGGTGCAAGCCTTTTGAATATCCAGCCCTACATGTATAGATGTTCAGTCACCTTGGCTATTATATGTAAATACTTGAAATGTAATATGCCACTAATGTACTATCTCTGAATGTATGACTATGCTGATGCAGAGCCTTTGTAAATGAATCTATGACTCAAAGGTTGTAATTCCAATGACTGACTAAATAAATAAATAACATTTTGACAAAACTTACTCTTTATTATATAGAAGGGAGAAATATCTTTAACTTTTTTACAGACCTCTGGTCTGCTTTTCCAAATGGATTTGAGTTTTCAGGTTAAATTACACTTTTTGGGTGTGTACTGTAGGTAAACAGACCTGAACACTCTGACGTCATGATTAAATTTCGATCACACAAAATTAGCTAAAAGCAATGGCTATCTTTTCCCATCTTAAAAGAAATAGAGGATGTATTCAGAAATAAGAATTTCACTCTGAAGAATGATGATATGCAGATGTTGGAAAGGCTATTTTTATTGTCATATATAGACTTAAAACTAAAACATGATATTAATATACTTTTTAACAAATTCTATTTATGGTGTTATTATTTGTATAGTATCCCAGGTCATCTATGCACATGAGATTTCTTTTTGTTATACAAATTGTAGAGACTTCTAATTTTAAACAATAAACCTTGAACCTGGACCGGCCCTGTGGCACTGAGGGTTGAGGCGCTGGACGCCACACCTCATGCCACGCTGGCGACCCAGGTTTGGGAATGAGCCAGAGCCACTGGGGGTTGGCAGGGGAGGGACAGAGATTGAGCATCTGCCGACTGCTCTCTTTTCCCGGGGGTGGGTACGGGAAGCGCTCGCTTTTGGAGCAACCTCTGGTGGTGGCTGGAAGATTGCCAGTGTAGCAGTGCAGCGTAATGCCTGGGAGTGGAACCATGGCACTACATTGCCTTGCTGGCCGGGCTCCGCGGAGAAGGAGGGGGGAGGGTAATAACAAGCAGAAATACCTACCGCTCATTGGTGAGATGACAGTGGCCCCAGGGAATTTTTCCCACATCCCATCTGCTGGCTCAACGCGCCCCAGATCTTCCTCCAAGACAACCCGATGACATCAAGGTAGGCACTTCATACTTAGGAGGTTACCACCATGGGAGGGTGGAATCAGCCCCGGGGATGGTACCAGGGATTGAGCCTGCCTGGGGTCATTCGGGGGAGGAGATCGAGGGGGAGATGCGAGTGTTCAGGCTGGGAGTAGGGTGGACTCCATGTGGGCACTCCTGAAGGATGCCCGGGGAGTGGATGCAAAAAAAAAATAAAAAACCTTGAACTTGAACCAGTGAGATACTCTTTATGCCATGCTACTGTATTTAGGCTTATACCAATATTCTTGAGTTTATTCAGAAGAATATCATTGTCCAGAGTATCAAATGCTTTACTGAAGTCCAGGAAAATTGCCACATTGGTAAGTTTTTGATCAAGGGCATTATAAAAATCATTAGCAATTTCAACTACCACAGTTAATGTGCTATGTTTAGTGTGAACACCTGATTGCATGGGGAAATAACACTGAGTTTTTCAAGATGTTCTCTTATCTGAGCATTCACTAATTTTAGCCATAACCGGAAGAATGGAGATAGGTTGGTAATTACTTACTGGGGCCTTAGCTTCAGATTTAAATGATGGAATACTTTCAGCAGTTTTCTACAGAAGCAGGATTTCACAATTTGCTACTGACAAATTAAAACAATGGGTTATGGGAGCTGCAAGGATGGAATAGCCCATTTTTAGAAATACAGGCTCAATGTTATCAGCACCAGGGCTTTGTTTAGGGTCCAAGTTCTAGAGAAGCTGCTCTACCTGCAGAAAGGAGAATGGCTGTTAATGGAATAGGTCAGAGCTGGCAACTGTCAGACCGCATAATTTGTAGTCAGATATAGGGATGCTGGTTAGGGGAGAGTTATCGAAAGCCATCCCAGCAGATGCAAAGTGCCAGTTTAATTCCTCCACTATTATTTGCTTCCTTGTAATTTTTTTTGAATATTTAGTTGTCTGGGTAGGCTTGATATGGGAGCCCCTCCTTCCATAGCTTTTCCGGCTTTCCGGCTCTGGAGTGATCAGACTTGTTTTCATCCAGCACAGCTAGATAGTAGTTTGCCTTAACCAAATGGATTAATTTGGTACATTGACTTATCTTTTGGCTGGAAGTAGTCCATTCCTGTGCATTCTGAATCATTCTGTCTTTAGCCCACAGCAGATCTTGGTGCCTCACAGCATGTTTTAATCTACTGGAAACCAAGGGGAGCTTTTCGTTTTTGTTCTATGTTTGGTAATAAGGGCAAACTGTTTTATGATTTTTAGTACTTGTTTAGTACAAATCTCATATGCAATATGTACTGAGGGTGCTAGGTAAAATTCCTGCCAATTTATAGCTGTCAAATGGTGGAGACATTTTTCTGTAGTAAAATGAGTAAATCAGCATTTATAAATGAATGAGGGCTAACTACATGACTTTTTAGTTCCCCTAACACAAGCCACTACACTGTGGTCACTAAGACTATTATCAAAGACAGATGTGACTATACTCTTCTTGTGGCAAAAACATTTTTCCAGATTTTTTTTAAGCACAGGAATAATAACAGTAGGTCTGTAATTGCTAATGACTGCTGTTTCTCTTCGTTAAAACAGGTCCAACATGTGGAATCTTCATTGGTCAGGTACAATTTTGGAGGTTAAGAACAAGTTAAAAATTCTGGTGATTAGAGAAGTGAGTTTATTGGCAGTTGCATTGAGAAGCTTGGGCTTAGTCCCATCAGAGCCAACAGATTTGGCTTCAGGAATCCGCTTTAGGTTTTTACGCACATCAGAGACCCTAATGGCATTGAAATAAATAGGAGATGTTGCAGCAGATCAGTACCAGAAACAAAGAGAGGGAGGCCAGATTCGGGGTGGGGGGGGGAGGTGAGGAAGGGGACCTAGCATATGCAATGAGATCAGCAAAGTGATGATTAAAGGTGTTTGCTACTATGAACTGGTTGTTTCAGTTGATGCCACTGATGTCTATATCCGTTGGAGTAAAATTGCCAGTTTGGCCCAGAGTCTGCATTATACATCTCCAGAACAGGTGTGGGTTCCAAGTGTTGGGAGTCAAGAAGCATTTTACAATGCATAGTTCTGTTCCACCAATTGGCCCTTTTACATTAATTTCTGAGTACTCTATAGTTTACTACTACCAATTCCCAATAAATATAGACTCGCTCATCAAGGAATTTTTAAATTATTTATTTTGACCAGTTGGTACCAGTACTGCATATAATGCCAACATTCTGAAGATACATTCCTATTCTTCACAATAATACAGCTACTAAAAAATAAAGTCTGCATAATAAATTATAAGGTAAAAATTATCTAACATGTTCCTGCATAACCACAGCTTCTTTCTTAATTTACATATTCTTCAGGACCCCTTATACTAATTAATTTATTATGTGTTTATATTCATACCAATAGTAAATAACTATATAAATAAACAAGAGGAATGTTCTAATGATATACACACAATGCTGAACTCAGCTATGATGTAAGTAGTAACAGAACTCAAAACAAAACTGGTTAAAGTACAACCTACCTGAACTCAATGATTCTGTTATATTCCACCACACTATGTCTTAGTTCAGTAACTCTTTTTATTAAGTATGCTTTATTAAGACAATGTACAATATACTGACAGAACAAAACAATGTAAGTTCAGTCATTTTTCTACAAATAAAAAGTAACATACTTCAAGAATCTGTGCTTAGGAATTATCAAGCTCCTGCTGTACCTTCACATATTTATATGTATTCAACATTATGGGACCAGGTATTCAAAACTTTGCACTCTGCGTAAACCATTTGTGCTTGGTTTGTGTGGGCCCGCCATATTCAAAAGGCCAAACAGTGCAGGCAAACTGCATTAGCGCAGGGCAAAAGTATAATGTATGCACGTGGCAAAAAGAGGGGGCGTGTATATGAATACAGGTGCAGTGCTATAGTCAGTGCATTACTGCTGCACAAAGTGTTTTTGCAGGTCTTAACATGACACTTTGTGTGGTGCAAATTACCGCCCAGGAAAAGGTAGTCTTAACCCTGTGCAAACCAGCTTTGCATGACTTTGTGGCTTTGCACAGCTTTGCATGACTTTGCATGACATAGAACCATGGTTTATTGATCTCTGTAATTCACAAGTGTGAATTTTGGAGATTGTGAGAGTCTGCCAGCGGTGGTTTATTGACCATAACCAGTAAATATTAAACATAGAAAGAAACCATAGAAGACACATGCTGCACGTGGATGGCACCTCCTATGATGCCATCATCTGCCACTGGTCTCAGCCATGCCAGGCATTAAGTGGTGACCCAGTGCCCAGTGGACACCATGGCAGTGTGTCCATACAGCACACACTTGCAGACTTCCCTTCGGTGGACACCAACAGAATCCAGCACAGACATGCAGCACTGGGGTCATGGAGGGTGTAGAAGGGAGGGTGTACAGGTGGCCAGGCTGTACTACATATTGGGTACTGCCACAAGGCTGGGACAATCCTCGCAGTGCAAATGGTCCAGTGTAGGGAACACCACAACACCACTGTCCCTGTCTGATGGTATGTGCCCCCCCAGCCACATACCGCACATCAGTACAGCCACCACAGCACACACAGCCAGCCATGTACAATGCTTGCTACAGTAAAGTTGATCAACACCATGCTACCATGCAAATTGTGCAGTAGCGGTATACATGTTAGTCAATGGCTACCGCAATTGTGCAACACTCTGTATACTGTGCTATGTTACTGTAGCAAGCATTGTATATATCACTGTGAGTGTCCTATGCCAGTGGTATAGCATCTGTGGGTCGCACAACATCGTAAAAGTAATTTCCACTGTCAGTACACACCTGCAAGATGGGCCTGTCACTGTGCAAAGTGCAGCAGTCATTGATGCCCTACACAACATAGGCTTTGCTGTGTCCCTCACACTACTGTCCCTCTTGTTACTGCAGTGTCTGCTGTGCACTGTAGCAGGGGCTACAGTATGACTATTGCATGCAGCACCAACACCTGTGCCTGTGCTGTGTAGTCCCCTGAGGCAAATATTCTATGCAGTTCTGTGCAAATGTAGCCTGCAGCTACCACCATGCACTTCCAGACCGACCCACAGGTGGAACTGTGGGCAGCCTCAGCCAGCCCCTGTACTTCCAGACTTACCTACAGGTGGAGCTGTGGGACCCTGCAATAGCACTGGGCAAACTGCATGCAAATCAGGACATAATGAGATGCTAATCTGGATGTTTGTCCACAGACTGTATAAGTAGGCTCATTTGCATGGCACTTTTGAATATATCAAAATTTTGCCTCAGGCAAATGTGATAGCACAGGGCAAACGTCTTAGCTCCATGCAAAACCTGTGCAAATGTGTCTGCGCCATGCAAACAATTCAGAAACATGGTACATTTCTGCAGAATTTCACATGCACTGGTGCTTGCAGCTTTAATGAATCCACTCCTTTGCTAGCACACACTTTGGCAAAATTGTTTATCTTTACCTTCCTTAATGCTGCTGCGCACTGGGCTTCTCTTGTGGTTTGCACTTCCCTGGGTGCTATATTCAGAACTGTCTTTTTCCAGGGCTATTTTGCACTGCACTCCAGCCAGTTGCCCGGCTTCCATGGCAAACTATATTCAGCAGGTTGCACCAAGGCTATCCCTTTTGAATATAGCGGCCTATTGGTTCCGGGCTAATTTAGCATGCTGGGCAGTGCTAATTTAGCCTTGGGGCAAAGTTTTGAATATCTGGCCCTATGTCTATTATAACACTTTTTAAATGAGATCTGCTAGCCTGAAATCTGCTATTGTCTCACATTCATCAAGAGGGGGGATATTTATCATGAAACTGTAATCATACCCTAAACATACTCCATTTAAACTATCTTTATTTACATGTTCACTTTGTATTCATTTGCATATTATAATTATTTTTCCTATTACATATAACAATACATTAAAGAGCAAATAATAACATATCTGCTTTGTGCTAGACTTATATCCTTGATGGCATGTTCCGGGAGAACCTCTAATTTTAGTAATCCTATACCTGAAACAACAGGCTACCAAAATGGCAATACCACAACTGCTAAGTTCAGTGTGGGTTACTCCTACTTCTTTTTTATAGTTGCAGTGATGTATTGCACTCCCAACATCAGAAATTAAGAAGGCACCTACTCTGTCTCTGCAAGGGAATGCATAGTGCCTTGTCTGACAACTGACAAGGATGCCAGCAGTTCAAATTGCATTTGTTTTATACTCTGTTGTGTTCCTTGTTAGCTGCTCTGACTGCTTGAGTGCGGACATCATGACGCTGGACTTTGTGATGTCATCAATGTGGTGATGTCACAATGCACACTCACCAGTGCCAGGCCCCCACTGGATGGCTGAGCACCACCTCATGTAGAACGTCCTAGATTCACATAAGTAAATGCAAATCATTTAAGGGGACTAACACCTCCAATGATACACCTGTAACTTTTTTACAAATATGTTTACCACTTGTATAATCAAGGACTGCATAGGGGCTATAGCTTGCGTTCATTCCATGCCTGTAACTCATAAGAGATGGGTGTGATTTGTACGTAGCATTAGACAAAACTGAAGATAAGGACAAAGCTGAGGGGATAACTCATGATGTATGGGGAGGTTGACATAGGGAAGGAAAAATAACACAAATCACATGAGTATTATGGAATGATGTTCGTGCAGTAATGAAACACATAATGGACAACAGAATATTATGTGGACAAAGCAATTATCAACTTTGACAGTGATTGTAATATATATATATATATATATAAAACATAACCTGTCATAAGTCCACTCCCATAGGGTGGGATTCTCTGCATCATGGTGAATCCCTCTTGTGATGGGGGGGGTGTTGGGGTCAGGGATACCCTTCTCCATGTGATGGGATACAAATACAGTCTTGAGTCTGTGTTCATGGGGTAGAACTCTTTCAGCCACTGCACCATGAACAAGAAAGTCACAGGTAGGTATAGGCTTCTGGGGGCCCTATACACCCTATTACTGTATCTTTCTCCTAGAAATTCAGCATTTGGTTCAACCCCCCCCCCCACAGGCTCCTCTTGAGACCCTTCGTATTTCCTCCCCTTCTTTTGTCATGAAGTCCCTAGTAACGTTTCACTTTTGGTAGTGTCAGGCCTTAACACAGTCGCTCAGGTGTGGTATTGTTTGAACAACTGTTACCAAGGCAACCCACACAACAGACATAGGCAGAATTATTTTTAAAATAAGCCAAAAGCTTTACTAGTTAAATTAATGAATGCAGTAAATAACATAAAGACAAATAATTTTAGACACTGTTTATAAAATATTGAAAATAAAATGGAAAATATACATAAAAACCTACACTTTAAAACTCTGAGATTTGAAGTCTAACTCAAGTCCTTTGTGGTTGAATTTTTAAGTGCAAAGTGCTTAGAAGTGGCAGTTGAAGATTTTGTTTCTTGGTAGTCCAGGACAATGTTCTTGAAAATAAATTGTCTCTGTTTTGCTAAGCAGACAGACTGGCAGGGTCCCAAAATGCAAAAGGCTACAAGCTTGAAAACTAAAAAGTCTTAGATGCCCCTGTGCATCCAAGTTTTAAAGGGTTTCAAAAGAGCAGGTCCAGTGAATAGTGGTTTGACCTGTGATTGGTTAGCATTTTGTTTTGATGGCTATGTAACCAATCATATTTCAGTATTTTATTACAAAACACAGATATGCAGTTCTGAATATGTAAGAATAAAAAACTCAGGGGTCAACCAGTTGGAACCAGTATTCTGGGGGGAACATCCCAGCCTTCCTGCTGGGAGATAGCTGTTGTTAATCAACACTACATGCAGCTATCTACATAAATAGTATCCCATTCAACTGGTAGCAAGATTAGCTAAGGTAGCCCTCTGAAAACAAAAGAAAGGTAGACGAGAAGGCACCAGATGTACTGAGGTCCATTGAAACACAAATGGACCTGCCAACTGGCCAGCTCTGCTTAATTATTTCTTTTGCTTCCTTTTAAATAATTTAATTAACGTTAGCCTCTACTAGCAGAAAACAATTTTGTTTCTGTAGTAACCAGAAAATCACATCAGTCTACAGGGCCCATGGTCTTTACCCATGATCTCTTGCACTTACATTGGGCAACCCTGGCATCTGATGCATTTCTCACATAAAAATGTATAAAACATGCTGAAAATATTAAGGTATGGCCTTATCTTGCACACTCCTCCCCCCTTAACAGAACATGGGGAGAACAAGATCCCTTTTAGTAAGAGGTTCCATCAGTTCTGCCTCTTACTCCAACTGGTGGGATAGGCCATCTGCATTGGCATTAGCAGATCTATGTTACATGTCCCACATGTGATACCTCGGCCATGGCCACCTGGCACCTTTCATCTTTGACAGTTTCTCCTGCCTTCTGTATCCTACCTAACACTTCCCTAGCTCTGGCAGTTAGCTCCTCCTGCCCATATCCCTTTGTCTGGTCTATGGTTGTCAGGTAGGTCGCCCTGCCCAATCTGTCCAACAACTCATCTGTCCAGGGCATTGGGTGGGCATCAGACTTTGTGACTGCATTGGGTCCATGATGGTCCACACAAAAGTGGGTAGACGCATCCAGGTTGGGGACGAGGACTACAGGTGGGGCTCAGGGACTGTGGGATTTCTATATTACCCCTAACTCCAGCATTTCCTCCACCTCCCTCCTAATGTCCTCACATCCTGTGCATACAATAGCCAGTTGTCCCAAAATACCCTATGTCTCATGCCACCTCTCTGTGTCCCATCAGATTCTGTACAAGCCCTCAGCCTCTCCAAACTAGGGTCAGTCATCTGCACAGCTGCAAAATCTTCACATTTTCCCAAAGCATGGGACATGTTCCCCTCAGTTCCTATAGTGGGATCCATGGCACTAGCATCAGGTCATTCAGAGTCACTGCCATCTCTAACCTTCTGACCATTTGATACCCCTCCCTCCTCAGAGTAACCTTCTGTAGCTGTTTTGAGCATGGCTACTTGAGGAAGTCCTACCTCTTTTTCACTATTCTCCATTTCAGGAGACACATGCTGGGGAACCAGCCTCCTATTCTCTTCCACAGGTGCTTCTGTAAGGTTCAGGGAAAATACAAGAGGCCATAGCCATCTGGCTGTAGGTAACCACACACACCACCCCCGCTATATATTATTCCCTATAATAACATCCAGTGTGAGGCTGTCTGGCACTGCCACTTTTGTACCCTCTCTCTTGTCTCACCCCAATCCAGGAGAACACCAGCTAGTGGCAGGGTTTTCTCCTCCCCTGTGAATCCCCTCACAGTGATAAATTGATTAAGTATAAGCTGTTCAGACTCAACCAAATCCCCTTTTACCAGGCTAAGAGATGCCCCTGTGTCCCTTAACCCATAGATCTGCACCCCATTTACAGTAACAGGGTGTATGTGCTCCCTCATGTTCATGGGCATACTCTCAGGGATACACAGTGTACCCACCTCCTTTTGAGCAAACCTTTGTCCATGTTTTTTGGACACTGTTTTTTTGGACTAGCCTGATGCCCTGGCTGCTTACAAAACCAATATTCATCATTATTTTTTCCAAAAACCTCCCTTCTTAGTAACTTGGGGCTTCCCCCTTTCTGCAGAGACATTGAGGGTTTTAGCTGCCCTGAAGGCATGCTTTTCCCTTTCTGTGCTGCAGCACCTGCTCCCCACTTCCTTTCAGAGCAGGCTGGCTCCTGGTATAGTGATCTGACAGCTCAGCAGCTTGCTGTGCTGTTTTTAAAGCCCGGTCCTCCAGCCAGGTTTTCAGCTCAGCTGGGCAAGCCCAAAAGAATTGTTCTAAAAGTATAACCTCACCAATTTTTCCCACAGAGTTTGCTTCTACTCCCTCCCACCAACGCTTTAAAAACTGTTGTTGCTTTGTGGCTAGTTCTTCAAAGCTCATATCAGGGCTTTTTCAGAGTTTACAGAATTTAACCCTATAGGCCTCAGAAGTCAGTTCATACTTTTTAAGTAAAATAGCTCTAAGTTTTTCATAATTGCTACTGTCCTGATTGTTCATTTGGCCAAGCGCATCATGCCCTTTACCAGTAAATAGCAGGGATAGCTGAAAGCTCCAGTACTCCCTGGGTATTTTGTCCTAAATACAGGCCTTTTCAAACAAATTCAAAAATGCATCCATATCCTCCCCCTCTTTAAATTCAGCCATTAATTTTGAATTTAACTTATACCCCAGCCTTGGAGTTTCAGATCTATCCCTGCCACTTATCTCCTCCAGTGTTGGTCATTGGAGTCTTAACTCTCCAGTTCGAATTCCCTCTGGCACTCTTTTTCCTCTCCCTCAGCCTCTCTCTGAAGCCATTTTCCCTTTTCCTCAGCCTCTCTCTGATGCTGGTTTCCTTTTTCTTGCATCTCCAGTTCAAACCTCTTCTGCTCAAACTCCCTTTGCAGCTGGGCTTCAAACTTTCTCTGCTCAAATTCGAGCTCCAATTTCCTCAGCTCCAGCTGCAGCCTGATCCCTTCTAGCCCCAGCTCTGTGGTGACCTTCTCCTGCTGCTGTGGCTCTGGGTTCCTTCTGGTCTCACTGTCCTCCTCCCTGGGACTAGACTCTGTGATGAACCCTTGCACCCCCATGCCCAGGCTCTGGTCCTTTTCAGTCATTGGATGTGACTTGAGGTTCTGGGCAGTAGCTTTCTCATCAGCTGCCACAAGAGCATCCATGAGGTTCTTTTTGCTTCGCCTCTCATAATGGATTCTTCTCTTCTAGCACAGCTGCTCCAGCTCTTCCACACTGTAGTCACTGTACTTGAAAGTCATCTTTCTTCCCTACAGTACCACTAGTCTGCGTTTTACTTGCAGCACAAAAAACAAAACCAGGGTGGGGGTGGGAAATTTTCCCTTTTCCAATTTTCTGCCCTTTTTGTGTGTAGTTGTTCAAACAGTTCACCAATTGCACTGGTGCTCACCAATTCTGTCACAAGTCCACTCCCATTGGGTGGGATTCTCTGTGTCACAGTGAATCCCTCTTGTGATGGGGAGATTGGGGTCAGGGATACCCTTTCTCCTTATGATGGGACACAAATACAGTCTCAAGTCTGTGTTTCTGGGGTAGAACTCTCTCAGCCCCTGCACCATGAACCAGAAAGTCACAGGCATGTGTAGGCTTTGGGAGGTCCTATACACCCTATTACTGTGTCTTTCCATCAGGAATGCAACGTTTGGTTCAAACCCCTACAGGCTCCTCTTGAGACCCTTCACATTTCCTCCCCTCCCTTCATTATGACGTCCCTAGTGACACTTCACTTTTGGTAGTGTTAGGCCTTAAAACCATTACAAAGGTGTGGTATAGTTTGAACAACTGTTACCAAGGCAACCTACACAACAGACATATGTATGCTGACAATACTGTCTTTTTCTACTCTGGTCAATCACCAACTGATGTCACTTCCATACTTCAACATGACTTTGAGAAAGTTCAGCAATAGCTAAGCTCCCATCAGCTTTTCCTCAATGCCAAGAAAATAGTCTCCATGACCTTTGGCACTAGGCAGAGACTCTTTAGGCTAACTAAATTGCCCTCCTTCCACACCCTTGATGGCTCTACTCTAGAGGACACCTCCTCCTTTAGGTATCGTGAGGTCTGGTTAGACCAGCACCAAACTCCACTGGACACATAGACTCCATCCTGAAAAAGATGCATCCCAAATTAGGTGCCCATTACAGGAACTGAAGCTGCTTACCTCTACAGACCAGTTGGGAGATTGTCCAGAAAATAATACTACCCATCTTTGACTACTGCGATGTAGTCTACAGCACTGCACCAAAGTCATCATTAACCAGATTGGACATCCTTTTCAATGCTTTCTGTCATTTCGCTCTAGATGTCCCTTCCTTTACCCACCACTGCGATATATATCACTCTAGCTTTTCCTTCCCTGGAAAACCACTGTCTAGTCCACTGCATAAAATTTGTCTCTAAATTATGATTTGTTATGCTTCCCCTTACCTTGCCTCCTCACTGTCCTCCCACCCCACTGCCCCTGTCTCCCTCAGATCCAGTGACTCCTGCACCCTAGCTATACCATGATGCACCACCTCTATAGGCCAATTGCCATTCTCCTATAGGTTCCCTAAGCTCTAGAACTCAATGCCTCATCAAATCAGGCACTCCTGCTCCTCATGGTCCATCTCACCTTCCCTCTTCAACTTCCTCTCTCCATCCTGCAGCTGCTCCTAATTTCCCCTCTGGCTCCTCACCCCTCCTAATTTCCCCTCTGGCTCTCCCATCTCCTTTCCCAGCCTAGCACTTAACGTGAGGAGAAACCAATGTACTTTATTGCACTTTCTTGTCCACATTGTAGGTATTAGTGTGCAGTGCCGTTAATTTGCTCCTCTCACATAGCGGTGGGTGAAGTGAGCTCAATCCGCTCTGTGAAGCATTTCGCGGAGCACAGGTGGATTCGCGGAGTATTCTGCAACATGAAGCAGAGTGCTTTGCATATAATGAGGAATGCGAAGTGCATTGGAAACAGCGACTTCCGTTACTCCGCCTCCACTGGTCACTACTCTTTCAATTTTTAAGGTGAAGTACATTGGTGGCAGTTCACTTTGCCTCACTTCGCCTTGTTTTTGAGCTCTGAAGGTGGATTTTGCAGTGATTCATGGGAGTTCAGGTCACATGGGCTCTATATTGATCTGCACAGCCTCAGTTCGGGGTAGTATGAGTAGGAAGGCGTAGAAGACAGTGTGCTCTGATAGCTGTCTGTAGGAATCTTTTAAAAGCTGTTCAAAAAGCATTTTTGCTTTTTTGGGGGGGATCCAACTGTAGTCCATCGATTGTAGGAAACCTTCCTGTGCTCACATCATGAGCATTTTTGTTTGTGTGTGGATTTTGAATGTTAATTTACAACATTGAGTGTGTAGTGAAAGACAGTGAAATGTGCTGTGTGGGGGAGAGGCGTATCTGTGTGTAGGTAGATTTAATTTGGAGAACTAGTGATTTCTTTGTATTTTGGTTATATTTTTGTTATATAACTGACTGTGTTACTGTACACATAGTAAAATTGTCAGTAATAGTACAAATTTTCTTGCTGTTTGTTGTGTGAATGTGGTGCAGCATTTCATAAGGTCAGATTGTTTAAATTACAAATTTACATTACGTGGCAGTACACTGAACTTTTGCATTTGCATCGCATTCCTCATTCAGCATTGTACACAAAGTGTTGTGTGTTGTGTGTGCAGTGTTGCATGCATCAAATATAATACACATTTTAAAATTTGTAACACAGACTAGTGTAAGTGCAACTAAGTGCAGCAGTGTGAACCTGCTATCCACTGCAGCTGCCTGATTTTGTACTGCGATCGTGTTTTCTGTTCTTAGTTTTGCTGCTTGTAGTGCTGTAAAAATCAACACTGTCTGTATTCAGTGCTCCCCACCACCACCCCCACATTGAAAAGGTATTTTTTACCAGACTGGATTGTTTTTGTGACCACATCAGCACCACTGGTTACTGAAGTTGTTTCAATTCTGTGACAGTGTCACAACACAGTAGTCTCTTATCTGTTGCTGAAGCCACAGTTATTTATTTTGCTTCACATCCAGCCAGCATCCCTCCAGTCAGAAAGTGAACATATCAAAATCTGAATTTGGTAATAATATTTGTGGTTGATCCCCCAAAATGCCTGCAAAGAGACGTGCAAGTAAAGCTGTTTCTGGCCATGGCAATGTTGGCAGTAAGAGGGTCTGTGGGTATGGTAGTAGTACGCTGATGGAGAAGTGCATTGCTGATGTGAGGAAAAGTATTTCTCCTGCAATGTTTTTCACAGTACAATCAGTAGCTTCACTGACAGTTGGAGGAGATGATGGAGGAGATGATGTTTTCCCAGCTAGTGGTGTTAGTGTTACTGGTGTTATTGGTGGTGGAGGTAGTATCAGCATTGTTGCGTCAAGTTCTAATTCCGACCAGTGTACCATATCCAAACATATTGAGTGTGAAGCAGTGCAAGTGAGTGACGGTGTAGATGATGTCATACTTCCAAGTAACATCCCATTAACTGAACCTGATTCTGATGATTATGTCAACGATAGCATACAATGTGATATTCCATCCACCGTGGCACTTAACGTAACGCATTTTCCATGCAGTGATTCACAGTGTGGTGAAAAAATATCAGGTGATGGTGGTGTAGATGCTGATGATGAATGTGATGATGATGATATTGCTGTTGTTGCAACATGCAGTCCACATGTTAGCATCCAAGCAGAAGATGTGGATGTGTGTGACAGTGACGTTGATGAATATGATGATGATGATGTAATTGACCCCAGTTGGGAACCGGAGAAAAAGAAATTAAAAGTGGCTGTGTCTGAATCTGTTTGCAGGAATCCCCCCCCCCATAAAAACTTGTGATTTACAGTTTTAGTTGATGATGATGATGACCCAGTAATCAATATGATAGGTAGTCGTGGTGGTCAGTTGCAGTCCAGTTGTGCAGTGCCAGAAACATCACGTGCCCCCCGCACTTCAGTGCTTAAACTAACAAACTTAAATAAGCCACATCATCATGGACATGTTAAAAGCAGAGCATCACACTCCCTTGTTTGGGATTTTTTTGTTCAAGATGCAAATGATGATTCAGTTGCAATTTGCCAGGTTTGCCATGTGTGTGAGTCGAGGTAAAAAGGGAGTCATCTTGGGACAGGAGGACAGCATACACATCTTAAGAATAGGCACTTGGCTCTGTGGACCCAGCACAAGCTGGCAACTAATACCAGACTGGGGCATTCACCCGTATCACTGGCAACCATAGCCAGCATATTATCCCCTTCCATGACTGTTAAGCCCAGTAGAAAATTAAACGTGTGCAGTAATGCGGTAATAAGAGCAAAGGATTACTACAGGCATGAGGTGGAGGACCATAATGACTTTGAAATGTTGTCCAGTGCTGGTGAGAGTAGCAGTTTTTGTGGTGGTGGTGGTGGTGAATGCAGTATGTCTAGTGCAAGTGGTACATTAACCCCGGTTGGCAAATCTGGAAAAATAACATCATTTCTGGGTGTGTCATCATCACCTGTGCAACCATCTTCATCAAATGTCCAAACTCCACCCCCTGCCAATGGCATTCATCACAGAGCACAACCATTTGTGACCAAGAACACATCCTGTGTAAAACGTTTAAGTCAGCCCACGTTACAGAGTGTTTTTGTGCTTAAGCTGAAGTACCCCCCAATCATACAGTGTCAAGTGAACTTAATGCTGCTGTAGCGGAAATGCTGGCAATCGATCTTTTGCCCTTCTCCTTTGTGGAGAATTCTGGGTTCCAGTGGTTTGCTGTCTGTGCCTGTCCAAAATGGAAAGTCCCATCCAGGACATACTTTTCTACCCGTGCTGTTCCCGAGTTGTTCCGCACTGTCTCAGACTCAGTAAGACATGCCCTTCAACATTCCTCCTCTCCATTCATCCATTTAAGTATGGATATGTTGACAAGTGGCAAAACAGAGGGGAGTTAATATCTGTGTATAACTGCACACTGGGCACAGGTGCCGGGGGTTGTTTGTGATGCTGGTAGTGTGAATAATCAATGCAGGAAGGTGGATTGTCACGGTAGCAATCTTCCTGGAATTCGTCAGCATGCAACAATTGCTATGCACAGTGTGACCTGTTCACACACTGGTGAGAACATGTTGGACATGGTACTGACTGAAATTGGCAGATGGCTAAACCCTCTGTCCCTGAGAGCTGGGTTCATGGCAAGTGACAATGGGTCAAATGTGGTGAAATGCTTCACGAATGGTGGTTTTTTTCATGTTCCATGCATGGCCCACTGTTTAAATCTTGTGGTTCAGGAGTCTCTGCATCACCCTGACATAAAGGAAATGCTGACCATTGCACGACGTATCTGCTCTCACTTTTCAAGATCTGGAAAGGCTCATGACCAACTGCGGCAGTTGCAGATACAAAACAGCCTGCCTCAGTACCACTTTAAGCTGGAAGTTGTCACCTGATGGAACTCCATGTTATACATGGCAGAGAGGTTGTATGAACAATACAAAGCCATCTCAGAATATCTTGTTATGCACAGTAGCCGTGACAGTTCTGGGGCCTCCATGTCTATGACGACTGAACAGTGGTGCCTCATGGACTCTGTAATAACAATTTTGCGGCCTTTTGAACATGCCGCACAGGTAGTGAGTGGCGAGTCTGCCTCCATTAGCCAACCAATTCCACTGCTGCAGATGCTGAGGCAGACATTGGTGAATGTACAGCATAGCCTTGATGTTGCCAGAGATGGTGGTAGCAGTATGTTGCTGCAACACATGCTGACAGTATTCGACCAGAATCGTCACATTGTGAGCATTCAGCATAGTGATAACTTTGCCATGGCAACAATGCTAGACCCATGATACAAACGTGGAATTGCATCAGTACTGGAGGGAGGGCCTGAACAGGCTAACAATATCAGTGGTCAACTGGTTTGCTTGGTTTATGGGGCACAGAAGTCACGTGCCAAGGTTTGCAAACCTCAGCAGCATAATCCAGCTGAAGGTGTAGCTGGAGGACCAGCAAGCATATCATGCAAGGGTAAGAGGACTGTAGTTCCAGGTGGTCTGTCATCCAAAGTGGGTGGTGTCAACCCATTTTGGGAGGCTTTATCCCAAGTGGGTATTTGTGAAATCACTGATACTGGGGAACAGGCTGATGCATCAACAATTGGACTTAGTGCAGCACAGTGAATGGTTGAGTCATATTTGTCTGAAAACAAGCTTCTGGCAATAAGTGAAGATCTTCTTTTGTACTGGAGTGGAAAGGTCAGTGAATGGCCAGAGCTGACTGCAGTGACACTGAAGTACCTCACATGCCCACCCTCCAGTGTAAGTGTTGAGAGGGTATTCAGCTCAGCAGGTGCAATAGTCAGGGATCGTCGGACAAGCCTGTCATCTGCAAATGTTAGTTTGCTAACATTCATTAAAATGAATGAGAGGCACATACCAGCACAGACTACAACCTCAGTATTCATACCCCGGCCTAATCATGATGGTCTTGCTGATGTGGAAATGGAGCATCCTGGTGGCACTGGCAGTGGCTGCCTGAAAGGGACCACCACTGACATAGATGATGACACAATGGAGAAAGAATTTCCTAGTAGTCGGACTTCAGACGTTGATGACTGTGAGGGCAATTTTCTTTATGAGGATGATGATGTGGTTAATGTTGGCAGGTTTTAACTACAGTGTTTAAGAGGCAGTGTGCCCCCAACCCCGGACCACCACCACCACCACCGGGACTAATTTTATGCAAGTCTGCCACCATGAGTCTGTCTGCCCCCCACAGACCACCACCACCACCACCACCACCGGGACTGATGTTATGCAAGTCTGCCACCATGAGTCTGTCTGCATCCCATGGACCACCACCACCACCACCGGGACTGATGTTATGCAAGTCTGCCACCATGAGTCTGTCTGCCCCCCATGGACCACCACCACCAGAACTGATGTTATGCAAGTCTGCCACCATGAGTCTGTCTGCCCCCCACGGACCACCACCACCACCACCAGGACTGATGTTATGCAAGTCTGCCACCATGAGTCTGTCATTATGCAAGTCTGCCACCATAAGTCTGTCTGCCCCCCACAGACCACCACCACCACCGGGACTGATGTTATGCAAGTCTGCCACCATGAGTCTGTCTGCCCCCCACAGACCACCGCCACCACCACCACTGGGACTGATGTTATGCAAGTCTGCCACAATGAGTCTTTCTGCCGCCCAAGGACCACCACCACCACCAGGACTGATGTTATGCAAGTCTGCCACCATGAGGCTGTCTGCCCCCCATGGACCACCACCACCACTACCACCACCGGGACTGATGTTATGCAAGTCTGCCACCATGAGTCCATCTGCTCCCCATGGACCACCAGTCCACCAGTGCAGCACTACCACCAGCTTCTTAATATTTAAACCATAAAGTGAGTATGTGCACTCATGTTTGTTATGCTGCCTCACTTTCTTAAGTTGTATGTTTTGTTTTCTGTAGCTTTTCAGAGCTGCAGTGGCAAAACACATACAGTACACTTTTTTGTTTCTTTTACAGGAGAACAAAAACAGGCTCCATCGCTAATACTCATTGGGAAAGATGTTGAAGCTATACCATACAGAGAGGAACCAATGTAATGTCCATGTGAAATCCATTTTGGTAAGTATGAAGATTTTATTTCATCTGTTTCATTGCTTTGTAAAGACTGCTGCAAATATTGCACACAACAGGTTGTCTTAGTAGTTGACAAGATGTGTCTCTGAAATGTAACTTGACAATAGGGATTGAGATTTGAGAACCAGGGAGGGACACATAATAATGAAGTTGTAACTTGTAAGAAGTCATTCATTTCCTTTTTCAGGAAATTTCGCGATGCTTTGTTGTTCTGTCAAAGTGGCCTTATCCAAAAAAGTTCTTCAACATCAGGCACACCTCTCCCCTGAGCTTGGGCACACATGCAACACACAGAAGTCGTTTCATTCGATGACCATGACCATCATTAACAACCGGACTCCAGAAGGATGCTGATGAAATCTGTGAAGAAGTAAAAAAATAAGAAACCATCACAGTCAAAACTGAAAATATGATTCCCCCACCCCCCAAAAAAAAGAAAGACTTACCTTCATGTGCTTGAGAGTTATCCATTTCCATTTAAGTGCAAAAAATTCTCATTGAGCACTGGAATGTGCACAGCAACAGTTTATGAGTCACCTGTGTGATGCAGAACAATAGCATGAGTACATATCCATGTCAAGTTAAACCCCCCTCATCATCACCTACAAAATACACAACCATATATTTATATATATATATATATATCTACTCACCAAGGCTACTATTAGTGTACATCCAAAGGGCACCTTTCAATCCAGTTGAGATGATCACATTTCATTTGGTGGAATCATCTCGCACAACACATTGGACCAGCAACACGAACCTCACAGTCATCATTTCATACTGGGGTATGTGCTGAAACAGTCTCTTTTCACTTCGTTACCACTTGTCAATTTTCTGCACACAAGGAGGATGCATTGTGGGCCTGCATAAAAATCTGGGGACTCTGTGCCACCACTGCGCGCATGACTGAGTGCGCCATTAATTCTGGGGGACTTTGTATGTGCTGAAACAGTCTCTTTTCACTTCATTACCACTTATCAATTTTCTGCACACAAGGAGGACGCATTGTGGGCCTGCAGAAAAAATCTGGGGACTCTGTGCCACTTTTGTGTGTTCTGTGATTGTTGCTGTGAGCACGTAGTCATAATGTCATAGTAACATTTTTACAATTAATGCAGCATTGCAAGAATGTCCTCACAGTTCTGAACTGTACTTTTTTATGTTACTTTAAATTGCCACAGCAACCACTACTTATGTGCGAGTCGTCAGTGGCTTGAATGATACGATTCTTCTCACAATTTATGTCTGCTTCTCTTACTCCTACTTTTTTTCATGTATGAAAACAAAATGAGCACATCTTCCAATATTGTTCCGGCCAGCTTTGTATTTATTTGCAGCTGCTTTTCAATAACTATTGTTCCGTGGTGTCATATAAAACACTGACTGATGCATAACTGTTAGTTAACAACAGAAGTGATACATGACAACTACTTGATGTGATGGAGAAAAGCAGAGGAAAACAACGACAAAGACCAAGTCACACTCACTGTCAGCAGCACCGATTTAAAAGGAATGCTCCTGTCATTATTTCACACATGAAAAAAGGCAGTACAGCACACTCAACTACTGCAAATTATCGTATAATTCCAGTCAGTCAGGATGTAAGTAAAGGAAGTTGTAACACAGCATTAAAAAAATATAGGTCAGAGTTATCAACAGATTGTTGCGCTGCTGCTTTACAGATAGTCACCACATTACATAGTTATGGTGATGCACATAAACTAATATGTGGGGGTTGGGGGCATTACTACCACTGGAATATTTCTTGCTTCACAGAGTGCAATATATGTCTGTGAAAACCACCCATAATTTCATTACAGTAAGTCACATGATGGAAGAATTAACAATCTGAAAAGCAACCCACATTTGTGCCACACTTCCTCAGCAACGTTAAGGCGTGATGGCAGGGGGAGCGCAGGTGCATGCTCCACTATACTGAATGTCAGCAGCTATCCCAAGCAATGTTTCCCTAATGTTATAAGGTTCACTTTGTGGTGAAATGTGGGATGTTTCCACTACCAAGGCTCTTCTTACTAGAAACGTGGCCACACATTTCACAACAAACTGACCATTAACATAAAGAAACATTCGCAAACCTGCTCAATTGGATATTCACTGTAAGTAGCACGCACACGCACTCTCCCTGCCATCATGTCCTAATGTTGCTGAGAAGGGATGCAGAATGTGGGCAGATTTTCAGAATGGGAATGCCTCCGTCACATGACTCATTGTAATGCATTTATGCATGGCTTTCAAAAAAATGTATTGCACTATGTGGTGCAAGAAAGATTCCCCTGGAAGGGAAAATGTGTTTGATTTAATAATAACAAACAAAAAACACACAACAAAAGTACAACACAGTAGTGGGGTGGGGTCAGGGGTGGGGGTGGGTGTGGGGGCAGAAAACAATACCGGACTTACTATGGCCGTGGGATGCCATGGTGGTCCAGCAGCAGGTGCAGCACTGAAAGTATTTGCTGCTGCTGTGCTTCCACTCTGGTAACCTGCTGCTCCAATGCAATGAAATGCTTGTTATTTTCCTCCAGTGCTGCCCACACCAGGAGGAGGTCAGATTGGCCAACAGGGACTGTGCCGGGGTCCACTGCAGTGGGTAATCCAGGTAGTGGGGCTGGTGGTGGACAGGGTGGTGCTGGTGGAGCACCTGATGTAGCCCTCCTCCTCCTGCTGTGGCGGTGACTGCTGCGAGGCACATCTCCCACCCCAACAGCACCCTCGGCCACTGCCACAGAAGGGCCAGCAGGTGGATGCCTGGCCCCTTCTGTGGCAGCCTGCCACTCTGCCCTGTGGTGATTCATCATGTGGGTGCGCTGGCCACCAGTCCCCAATTGTGTCCCAGGGGGCCCACGGTGCACCAGCACACCACACACACACAGCACTGCACCACTGTGCTGTCTCCCCCCACACAATTAAAAAACTCCCACACTGGGGAGCTGTGGGGGAGACCAGACACATTATGCACTTCTCGGGCACGAGTTCCACCACCAACAACAATTTCCTGGGCCACCTCCTGTGGCTGTGGAGGTGGTGCTGCTGGAGCTCCAACAGCTTCTGCTAGTGGTGGTGGTGGAGAAGGTGGACAAGCTACTGCCACCAGTGGCATTGGTGCTGCTGCTGCTTCTGCTTCTGTTGCTTCCGCAGGGGAAGCAACACTGGCCAGGAGTCTGGAGCGCTCCAACATAACACGACCACCCAACCCCCCCATGGGTTCGCACTTTTCCCCTCCTAATGCTCCCACGTGCCAGCGACTCACCTTCCCCGACTCCAACATGACCCTCCATCCTCCTGGGTCCACAGGACGACACACACACACAGTGGACACACACACACACACACACACACACAGTCAGTCACACACACAAAAAACAAAAACAAAACTTATTCAAAAAAATTCACTAACCAAAAAAACACTAGGACAATACAAACATTAAATAAAATAGCTTTTAAAAAAGCTGTTTGAATTGGATTGGCAGTAACAAGAGACAACTCCGAGAGCCAAGCAAACTCCTCTCCTCTCACAAAACAATTTTGCTTTCTCCCTGTACAAATGCAAAGGAGAAAGTGAAACTGCTTCTCTGACTCACTTCCTTCCTGCCTGGCTAAAGCATGTGACTTACAGTACTGCAGGCCACGTGATGTGCCTATTTTCTTCTCACTTCGCCTTACTTCGTGTTGAGGCATAATGAGAATGTGAAGTGGCAATGATAATGCGAAGTGAGCACTTTACAGGGTCCACTTCGCGTTGTGCTCTGCGGATGTGAAGTGGTCACTTTGCGTCCACTTCGTGGGTGGATTTATAATTCGCTGCATCTCTACTCTCACATCAAATCCCAATGTTTATCTAATGCTACTGATGTACTGTTTTTTTACTCTGTTGCTTCTCTGTTTTATATTACCTTTGGAAATGTGTTGATGAGGATTGTATATATCATTTTCTATAATACTGCATGGAAATGTGCTTTTGATTACTGTACTCTCATGCTCCCCTTCCCCCAGGATGCTCCCTGAGACAAGCAGTTTTATATTGTTCAGTGTGCCCTTCCTGGTGAAACTTTTCAATAAATAAATAACTTGTTCTGAAAAGTAATGTTTTCTGTTTTCAGGGACAGCAGTAGATACAGAAAAGGGGAACTGCCATGGGAGCTACATTTATCCGAAGCTAGCCAATCTATATGTTGGCAAATGGGAGAATGACGTTGTTTTTGACCACAGTAATAATTCATACTACCACAATGTATATTTTTGGAAGCATTTTATTGATGATGTGGTGATGGTGTGGCAGAGCACACAGGAGGAGCTAATAGAGTTCAAAGAATACCTGGAAAGTATCAACCCGCATCTCCGGTTCAAAATACCTGGTTAAACAACTAAATAAAAAAAAAAAAAAATGCAGTTTGACAAAGAAGATTGAGTTCTTAGACATCACCATTACTAAACTCAAGAACTGGGAACTCAAAATGAATTTGTACAGAAGAGCTACAGATAGGAATGGAATTCTGTAAGCAGCAGCTTCCTTCCCCACCACACCATCACCAATAGCCTGAAAGGACAGTTTATTAGAATAAAAAAAAAAACGTATAGACCCTGAAGATTATAAGAAACACCATGAGGCCCAGATGGAAAGATTCAGACAGAAGGATTACAAGGAAATTATTTTTTGAACAAGCCAGACAAGAGGTTGAGATCATACATAGAACTACTGTAGGCTGCTGGAAGGAAGGGAATATAGGGCAAGGGACCCTATAGATCCTCAGCTTACATTTGTGACCACATATGGAACTAGAGCTAGGAAAGTGGTAGATTTTGTAAAAAAAAAGAACCTGAATACTGTCAGTAGTGTACCTACCCTAACAGAGTTGTGAAAGAAACCGTTAAGAGTAACATACAAAGAGGAAAAGTAACATTGGAGATACTGTGACTAAAAGTTACCAGCTTTTTATCCAAAATAATGTGGCTATCCAAGCCACCAAAAGGTACTTTCCAATGTGGCAAATGTGAAGTGTGCCCTGCAATATGCAAGACATCCAATGTGGCTAATCCTCAAGCTGGAAAAAAATGTAACAATACAAGATTTTATCACTTGTGACACTGAAGGAGTGATCTATTTATTAGAATGTAAAAGTGGAGATTTCTATGTGGGACACATAAAAGGGAAATCTAAAGAGAAGCTGGGAGAACATCTGAGAGCCATTCAGAAGGAGGACTGTAGTTATGCTATGAAGATGCACATGTACAAAGCTAGAGATAAAACAGAATATTTTATCAGAGTGATCAGATAAGAGATGGTGAAAAAAAGATCCTGGGGGGAGATTTTGAAAATATATTGAATAAAAGGGAACAATTTGGGATTTATTAATTGGGGGCATTACAATGGCCAAGATTAAATGATACATTTGAAATCAAGCCATTTTTGAACTAAAATCTTTTTTTTCCCTTCCCTTTCTCCTTCCACCCTTCCCCCCAACTCTATGAGTCCCATAAAAGGTTAATACAGCACAAATCGGGTTTGTGCCATGCTAACTGGGAACAGTGCCAGTTGTCAGGGTGTGCCCAAATTCGAAGAGCACTTATGCATGGCACCAGCACCATCGCACACAATATTGTGCTATATCTATGCAAATGAGGGTGCCCCCATGCATATACAGTGCAGCACAATATTGAAAGTATTCAGAGGCACTAAATGATCACCAGCAGTGGTGCAGTTTAAAGCCTGTAAAATCCAGCCCTTAACAGTGTGCAAACCCCTTGGTACCCTGTCAAAGGCTGGGTACCCTGGTAGTCCAGCAGTCCCTCCTCAGCCCTCATCCCTGTACATTCCAAAATATAACAAACATTAGTGGTTCAGCAGTCCCTCCCCAGCTCAGATTCCTTAGTATATCAATATAAATGAAGCCCTGGTGATCCAGTGGTCCCTCCCCTATTCCCTGATCACCATTTCTGGTATGCATCATACAATCCCTGGTAATCTAGTGGTCTCTCCCCCCTCTCCCTGTTCCCTGATCACCATCCCCAGTTAAGAAAATAAACTCCCTGGTAGTCTAGTAACCTTCCACCCCAACCCCAGCAGGTAGTGACCTTCCACCCTGCTCTCCCCAACCCGACCCATGCTGGCAACTGGCACAGCCCTCCTCACACTGCCAGGGCCAGCCACTAACTGAACTGTCAATGAGCATGTACAGTTGACAGTATGCACTCATTGGTTGATTAGACTACCAGGGGGTTTATTGTCTTAACTGGGGATGGTGATCAGGGAACTGGGAGGGGGGAAGAATCACTAGACTTACTAGGGATTGTATGGTGCATATCAGGAGCAGTGATTGGGGAAAGAAGGGGGGGAGGGACCACTAGACTACCAGGGATTGTATGATGTCTACCAGGAACAGTGATCGGGGAATGGGGAGGGGGAGGGATCACTAGACTACCAGGGACTGTATGATTCACACCAGGAATGGTGATCAGGGAGGGGAAAGGGACCACTAGACTACCAGGGATTGTATTGTGCATACTGGAAATGATTATTGGGGGAATGGGGGGGAGGAGCCACTAGATCACCAGGGCTTGATTTATATCGATATGCCAGGGGATCAGGGCTGGGGAGTGACCGCTGGACCACTAATGATTGTTTTATTTTGGAATGTACTGGGATAGAGGCTGAGGAGGGACTGCTGAACCACTAATGATGGAAAATTCACATGAACAGAGATCAGGGCTTGGGGGGTTCCTGGCCTGGTGCACTCGACTGCCATGCTGTCATGCTGATGAGCTCATAATGGGCATGCAAATGGCCTCTTAGTGCCCTGCATGTCCAATGGGCTCATCTGCATGTTTGGGCTAAATATCACACATAGGGGCTGTGGCCCTAACTGGTGTGCATCGTGCTTGACCCCTATGGGCAGTCTTCAGCCCAGAACTCTGGTAGCGCAGCACAAAACATAGTGACAGCTTGCCGTGTGCTGCAGTGCCATGGCCCCATATTCAGATAGATAGCGCAGTCAGTTTGGATTATGCTATCTCTTTGAATATGGCACCAGATGGCCCTTTTTTTTCCTATGGTGCACCTGTTTGTGTGCACAGCTGGCTGGCTGTGAATATGGGTCCCTACATATTTTTCATAGTATACAAGCAGCCTGAGAAAAGAAACAGGAAAGTGACAGGTTATACCTGTTGGTAAATTTCCCCTGGCCTGTCTGTTCTCCATGGCCCATCCCCCCCCATCCCTACCCTCATATTTGAGTTGTAAAGATTTGGGTCTCAGTATTTGAGTTAGCAATTCAGTAAGTTAGAGTAAATATTATACATTTTGCATTTTCAATGTTTTAATGATGCTTTATATGTTTTGCAGATATGAGCTGCTAAAGATTGCAGCTTCGGCTTCTGTACAGTTTATAAGCTGATTTTGCATCCTCCATTAATATAAATGAGAAAGTTTGTTGTATCTGTCCATACTGTATATATATTTAAGATGATATGCCATTTAGGAACCTGCCAAAAACCAAGAAACAAGTAAGAGTGTGGTTACTTAGCAACTGTAAACTACCATGCCGCTCTGAAGCTGGAGAAGGAATGCCGGCCAGGTGATGGTGTGGTTACTTGGCAACTATGGACTAAAGCATGGGAAGCACTGTGAGAACATTTAGTTAGAGTCTGTTGCCAAGTATACTGTACACACTGACAGAGTTTTAAAATCACAGGCTAACCAACTATTGGTCACTACTCTGAGGATGCGCATAGAACAAAACGTCACTTGGGACTGAACTACAGTAAGCCTAGAAGGCATTTGGACTGAATATGCCAGATTTCTAAATGTTTTTTTTTTTAACTTTTGTACCTGCAATTGATATTTATGTGTCAAGACACTGGTGTTGTCACTAAAAGACTTGTTTTTGCACTATTTCACAAGATGTGCCTATGGCAGTTATTGAGCCCTAGACTAATGAAAACGAAAGAGGTCTATTAACTTCATTGAAGGGAGGTGAGTGCTATTCCTCTGTTTGCTGCTCAAAGATTCCACTGTTTTGGAACTTAGCACATCTGTGCCAGGGAGCTCTTCTTTCTTAGAAATTATGTTATAAATGGATCGAACTGTGCATACTTACTCTATCCGTCATGCAGATGGTCAAAAATACATGATAAGGTGACACAAATACATGTCTTGAAACAACAGTGACCATAAGACATGCTGAAAAATAAGAGACAGAGATTTTAAAACTAGATAACTACAGATATATACACCATAGTTCTAATACTCTACACATAATTAATTATGGAGAACATTTTCTCTTTACATCTTATGTTACTGACAGCCAATCCATTTCTTCATTTAGTCCATATTTGCTGTCAGTGGCTTTGAACTGATCAATCCAAAAAGCCTCCCTATACAGGAGCTTTTTTCTGTATCTCTCCCTTTGTGGAGAGCAGGTACTTGTTCCAGTCTGAAAAACCTTAGTTTTGGGATGGGATGATTCTTCTGTATGAACTGGTGAGCCACTAGTGATCTCTAATCAGCTCTTCTTATTGTACTCTCATGCTGTACAAATCTTTTTGTAGAACTTTTGTGTTCTGCCCCACATTAATCAAGTCACACAGGCTTTTTCAGCAAATGCACAACGTAACAGGTGTGACATTTTATGAAACCATATATCTCAGTTGTCTCATTTCTAGCCACACTACTTACACTTTTTACCCTATGTGTGCTAGAACAGCCACTGCAATGTCCACACAGGAAATTCCCTTTCATATCCATAGTGACATGTCTAGCTTCATTTGGAATTTTATGTTGGGAGTGGACTACTTTGTCTCAAACTTTTGGTCCTTTTTAAGGGACTGTTTCGGAAAAAAATCTCCCCATTTGAAGATGCTCTCAATACCTCCCAGTGTTTGTTAATGTTTTTAATTTTTTTTTATTTTTTTTCTTTGTTTTTATTTTCATGGAATTTATCTGAAAATGTACCATACTTATGCATATAATCTGATTTGTTTCTCTCGTGTTTTCCTTCAGAGCCATAGTCTCTGCCCTTGTGATTGTTCTGCATTTTTCTTCTGCTTCTCTGACAATTCACTGAGAATACTCACTTTCTAAAAAATCTTTCTGTTAAGCTTGCACAGGCTATCTTGCTGTGTGGAACAATTGTTCTGTGTCCTAACAAGCTGACCATATTGAATGTGACTCTTTTGTGGAGTATGGTGGAAACTGTCCCCTCTAAGGATGCTGTTCCTATCTGTGCTCTTTCAGTATAGTTTAGCATGTACTGTAGCTGGCTGTCATATTTCAAAATCTCCAGATCCAGGAAATGTATTCTTTCCCTGCTGTGCACAGTGCTAAATTTGATATGGTCTGTACACTCATTTAAGTATGAATACAATTCTAATAGCTCTTTAGCACTACCTATCCACATAAGAATGCAATCATCAATGTATCTGTCACAGTATATTATTTATTTTATTTTTATTTATTTATTTGTTCTAGGATTACAAATACCTTTGAGCCGAGGCTCTTTTACAAAGGTTCCACAATTGAGACAAACATAAGTAAAGATAACAGTTTATAAAATTAAGAAAAAAAACACAGAGGCCCAGATATTCAAACTGCGCCATTGTGTGCCTCAAGCCCCTGCGCCGCTCAAAATAGTTGCGCGGGGTGTGGCTAAAGCGATATTCAGCGGGGGCGCTTATGGCACAACTTCTTTTGAATATCGCCCCCTGGTCATTGGGACCATCGTGCATGGTGCGCGTGAACCGCACCAGTGCAAGTGGTCAGAGTGGAGCATTGAGATGCAGTGGCGCAAGTTCAATTGTGCCATGCGCAGCACCTGCGATATTCAAAGGGTGACTTGCAAATGGGGCCATAATTTATGCAAGGCTCAGGGGGGCCATTTGCATCTTATTATGGCCCCATTTGCATGCCATTAGCATGCAGGTGCGCCGATCCCCGACGACTTGCGCCTGGCGCCCTGTCAGGTAGCAGCCGTCGAGGACAGCTGCCCTCCAGCCCGATCGTGGGCATAATAGTACTCCCCTGCAGCCCGATCGCGGGCATAATGTTATCTTCCCCCATTAGCCCTATTGCGGGCATAACCAAAGCGTCCCCACCCCGGTAGCTTGATTGTGGGCATAAAGTTATTCTCCCCCTGTAGCCCGATCATGGGCGCAGGTTATTCTCCCTTCCAGTAGCCCGATCGTGGGCATAAGGTTATTTCCCCCCCAGTAGCCCGATCGTGGACATAAAGTTATACTCCCCCTCAAAGTCCAAGATCCCTGGTGGTCCAGTGGACCGTGAGAAGCTAGATCGCGGGCAGCATCCTCAACCCCTCCCATGTCCACCATCCCTGGTGATCTGGTAGCCCCACCCACAACGGACACCACTCCATTCCCCCATCAGCCTGCGGGCGGCAGCCCACCCACCTGCGCCCGCAGCCCGCCGACAACAGCTCAGTAGGGCTGCCGCCCATTGGTTCAGAGCAAGAGCCAATGGGCATGCAGCCTATACTGTACAAGTCAGTCAGATATGTGACTGAATCCATTCATTCACATATCTGGACTGACTTGTACGATATGGGCTGCACACCCATTGGCTCTTGCTCTGAACCAATGGGCATGCAGCCTTACCGAGCTGTCAGCCAGCGGGCGGCAGGGTGGCAGGCGGGTGGGGTGCTGCCACCCACCGGCTGATGGGGGGGAGAGGGGTGATGGGGCCTATGAGGGTGGGGTGGGGGGCCACTAGATCACCAGGGATTGTGGACGTGGTGGGGGTTGAGGATGCTGCCTGAGATCTGGCTTCTCACGGTCCACTGGACCACCAGGGATCTTGGACTTTGGGGGGTATGGCTATGCCTGCGATCAGGCTACTGAGGGATAACCTTATGCCCGCGATCGGCTACTGGGGGAGAATAACCTTATGCCCGGATCAGGCTACTCAGGGTGGGGGACGTTTGGTTATGCCCGCACTGGGCTAATGGGGAGTAATGTTATGCCCATGATCGGACTGCTGGGGGACACTTCAGCCCGTGATAGGGGCATGGGGGTGCCGCCAGGTGTGGCGGGGAACAGTGGAGGCCACCCACAGGTGGCAGCTGCTGTGTTGCACCCTGCAATGCAGCAGCTCACCTGTGGGTGGCCTCGACTTCGATCCTTTTGTTTTAGCGTAAGTTGTGCAGGCACAGGTGGGGTTGCGCCTGCGCCAACTCTGCATGGCCCGGCTGAATATCGGGCTGTGCAGTTTATGCATGGTTCCTCCCCCTTCGGTTGCGCATGCCTTCATTATCATTGCGCTGTTGCTCAGCATGATTTGGAGGGCACAGCTGCCTCCTGCTGAATATCGCAGAATGGCACATTTCGGACTTGCGCAGGCGCAACCCTATTACGCATGGCTCAACTCTTTTGAATATCTGGCCCATAGTCTTGTAGAGTGAAAAAGAACAATAAGGTGAAACTTTGGGGAGGGGAAAGGGAAAGGAGGAGGGTGAAATCATTAAATACATTGTATGCTGTGTCGTTATCAAATTGATTCTCAAACCCAGTCATATAAAGGCATGCATACAATGTGCCATGGTTGATCCCATGGCCACCACTTTTATTTGGTATTAGTAGCCCATCTCAAATTTAAAACAGTTATGTTTGCACAGCAAATCTGCAAGTTCCATGAGGAATTTGTTCTTGCCTTCTTCTGCATCCTCGCTGTATGTCAGAAACTCCTTGAAGTGTTGTAGTCCTTCCTCATGTGGTATTGATGAATATATTGTAAGTTATAGATATGCAACTGTTGCCAGTATCACTTTATCTGGTTGCATGTTATTTCTAGAACTGAACCTATCCCAACCACAGTTGGTCTTCATGGAGGGTTATGCAGGTCCTTGTTGATTTTTGGGATTATATAAAAGACTTGTGATTTTTTTTTTTTTTTAGCTTAAAAGTGCCCTCCTTTCCCATTCTGAACTGTCTACCTGTTCATAGCCTCTTTCAAGGCATTCTTCTACTATGTGAGGAATCTCTGATGTCAGGTCATTTTTACCCATTTATAGTTGGATGCCGTACTCAGCTGTGTTAAACATTCTTTTTGGTAGTTTTCATAATTCTGTACCACCGCCACCCCTTCCTTATCCACTGGTTTAATTACTATTTTATTACTTGTTTCAAGCCTCATTGGAGCTCTGAATTCTTGTGCACAAGGATTTGAATTTTGTCACTTGCCCTGTGCAGTATTCTGATCTATGATTCTCTCTGTTTCTTTTTCAGTAAGTTTGATGTAGGTCACAGTGGCAGGGGACAGGGCCTGGGGGTGTAAAGGATAATTTCACCTCTAGCTGCTTCTTTAGCTCAGCACTCTTATTGATTACCAGGACTGTGACTACTGGTATTTCTGAGGACAGTTGTTTAAAGTTAAAATAATGGCATACTCTTATTTTTCTAAAATATTTCTGTACATCCAATATAATTTCAGAGTTATTAAGTTTTTGGTGGGGACAAAAAGTCAAACTCTTCTCCTAAAACTGTTTCTTCCTCCCTTGTCAGATTATGATTTGATAAACTGTAGACTACTTTTGTTTTTTTCAGCTCATTCTTCTATCACCAGCCTTGGTCTGAGTACGAGACCCACCCTCTTTAGCATAACCGGAGTCCTGTACCATCTGTGTAAGATTTTCTTTTGTATCAGCTGGTACCTGCTATCTCAAAAACCTTTGCATGCATTGTGGATCAGATTGATCCAGCATTCTTCTGAGATATTAGTTTGCAGTTCTTCCTCCCAGTTCTGTTTTTGTTTTAGCAGTGGAGTATCCTGTGGTACAAAGAGGTTGGAGTATATGGCTCCCCAATCCTCTGTGGTTGCCTTACTAAACATGTGATAGCTTCTAGGAGACACCCTACTAGTGATGGTCTATTTGCCAGCATTCTCTGAGTCATGGCTTCTAGGAGCTGCAGATATCTCCAGGAGTCTGATTTTGGCAGTTTGTACCTGTTCTGGAGGTTTTGAAAAGTGTCAAGGTTCTTGGTGGATGGAGAAGACAAATTACCCACCAATGAGATCCAACTGCATACCCAGCTATTCCAGTATAAAGTGGACCTATCAATGGAAATGAGTGGGTTATACAAAGGGTTCCCCCCATGGAATTGATTCCCATCAATGTCCTTTAGTAAGGATCTTCCTGGTGGCTGTGATATATTGTGCCATAAGGGAAAGTTCCACCCAACATCCTGTTACACTGCAGGCAGCTGGAGTCAAAGGGGGGACTTATTAGCCCTCTCCAGGTGCAGCAAAAGCAAGGAACTGAGTGAATTAGGCACTGACCAGGGGAGTACTTGCTTGACTCCTGCAGCCAGGTGATAAGCCTATAGCCATAGAAGGCTCCAACCTCCTCTTACTCCTGGGGCTCTCAATTTCACAAGTGAGAAGTAGGGTCTGGCTCAATCCCAGGGAAAGGAGAAAAAGAGTTTCTCTATCATATGGAACTTTTTCTGAGGGATAATGACCAGGAGGTTGTTTATGCAAAAGAGGAACTTGGGGAAGACTATAATTTTATAGCCTGCTATTTTTCCCTCAAAGTGAGGCTGAGCATTTTATACAGGTGGAAATTAGCACTGTGCAGTGGCCAAATATTATTTCTTGAATACCACGAATAGTAGGGTTCCTGAATACTTGGCAGCCCTTCCTGAATAGGGCACTATTCATATTCAGAAAAATATTCAGCCACTTGCCAAAAAAAAAAAAAGGTAACAATTCCTTCCGTTCCTCCCTGGCCCAAAACCAGGTAAAATTTAACTCTCATCCCCCACCCTCTATCAAAATCACAATACCACCCTCCTTCCCCAGTACCCACAAGTTGTTTTTTTAATACCTTTAAAATAAAACTAGATCCCCAATGGGCAACTGGCTCACCCTACCCACCTTCATGGCTGACCATTTTCCTAATGTAAAGTGCTCATTTGCACTTACACAACATATAACTGATGTCCCCACAGCACAGCACCCAACTCTACTCCCACCCACCAGCACCTGATGCTGAAATATAAATCAAGAAGGTGAGTGACTCAACCCTCCCTCCTCCACGGCCAGCTGACTTCTCATGAATCAAAGCACTCTTGCACTTGCTATAGTAAAAACCAGTTGTCCACATGATCAGTTGGTTTTACTAGCAGCATATTTTTCATTCATAAGAAGTGGATGGCTGTGAAGGAAGGAATCAGCAAGTCACCTTCTCAATGTATATTTGAGAACTGGGTGCTTACGGGTTGGAGTAGGGTCAGGTGCTGTGCTGGAGGGACATAAAATGTCATATTTTCTTAAGTGCAAAGAGCGCTTTACATTAAGACAGTGGCTAGCCATGGAGGTGAATGGGTTGATCCAGTCTGGGGGATCTAATTTTATGAAATGTATATAAACCAAAAATTTGTGTGTGCTGGGAGGAGGAGGGTGGGATTGTGATTGTGATATAGGGTGGGGGATACTGATAACATTTCACCTGGTTTGGGCTGGGTGAGGTGGGAAGGGGCTGTTTCTTTCTTCTTTTTGTTTTACAAGGGGCTGAATAACCTTTCCTGAATACTGAATACTCAAATATTTAGCTGTTGAATACCGAATATTTGGAAAAAAGTATTCACACAGCCCTGGTGGATATCTCTCCAGCTCCTTCAATAAGGGGTCCAGACTGAGGTCTACAAGCTGTCACAGGTCCAAAATGATGAGTATACCGAGATATGTGATCTGCCTTGGAGACCATTAAGTCACCATCTATTAAACATATTTTCATAGAAGGATGCATTTGGGTAAAACTTCAGTTTTCCCCCTGTTTACCCTTAATCCTTAAAGGAAAGTTGCAAGATTCCCCAAATGCCTTTTACACATAGTATGCCATTGCCAGACATGCTTCAGATGTTGAAGTTGAAATTTGTATTGTAAAAAAAAATCTGTCATAGTCATTTTTTTAATGTTTTATCAGTGTTTTGTTCTCCAGCTTTCTGTGTGTGGCAACACCCCAAAATGATGTCATGCCAGAGAGTAGTCAATGATTTACATAGAGCAACAAGGAATTATGGGGAATTTACAATGCTGCCTTAAATGTGCCTTACTCAGAAGTACAATCTCTTATGTTGCTGGTGGTGAGCAGTAATATGTAAATAGCTGCAGCAAGGCATTGTGTGTAAAATACAAACCTGTTTTACAATTTCCTTACTCTGGTGCTGTCCCATATTAGTGTGGTGGTGTCAGCAACATAACTTTTTCTATGTTTATTTTCACAACAATGCCTTGTGCATACCATATATAACTACAATACTTCTATACTGAGAGATGTAGTCTCCTATTTCTGCAGAGAGCACAGACATATAATACCATGTATACTCATTTACATTGTGAGGCAGTGTGGGTACAGTACATACTGTAGCTGATTTGTGTAGCTAAAACTAAAAAGTGACAGTGTCCCTTTAATAACTTTGTTTCCTTGGCATGATGTCACAGTTGGGGTAGCAGCACTGAGAAAAAAGGGGCGGGTTATACATATGAAGCACAGCACTGAAATAAAAGGTGTTTTTTCAAGGAAAACAGCATCATTTGGCAGTTTGAATGGTAGGAGACTGATTCACAACTCCTACAGATTACTACTCTCATTTGCTATGGCAGACTTGCACCTTTACTTTAAAAGACTGTGAAGGAGTCCAGGAGGTGCATCACTTGCGGTAGAGAGGTCTTTGGATTTCAGAGGGTGAAGAGAAGATCATCTACACAAGCCAGTGTCTTTGGTGTAACATTACCTATGTAGAAACCCTTCATAGCCTACATTTGCCTAATTTCATGAAGCAGGGAGAGGGCATCCCTGCCTTGTTCCTCTGGCTGGGAAGAAGGTCTGTGACATCAGGCCATCAGTGAGGATATGAGCCAATGGGTTGGTGTATTGGAGCTGTACCCACTGTTTGAATGAGGGCACCATTCCTATAGCTGCCATAACCTGATGTACTATAGGTAGGACCATTCAATAGAGTTGAATCCATTCTTGTTTTCAATGCTCAGAAGGCAAGCTGCCTTCAACTGCTGCCCACCAACCCATATGGCATTAAATAGGGCTGTAAGGTTGTCTATCACCATACAACCTTTTACAGAGCCAGCCTGGTGGTTGTCTATAACATGCAGGATCAAAGTTTGAAGTCTGAGAGCTAGAATCTTAGCTAAAATCTTTGCAACAGTGTTGAGCAAAGATATGGGGTGCTGGTTTGACAGTTGCTGGATATCCTTGCCCAGCTTAGGTAGCAGCATTATCAGGGCCTCAACCAAGGATGGATGGAGCTTTGTTCTTCTGTCATTGCAAATACTGCTAGCAGTCTGCATCTCAAACATTCCTTGTAGAGCTGGTAAAACTCCCCTTGAAACCCATCTAGGACAGAAGTTTTTGTTTAGATGAGCTTTAACTGCAGCTCTAATCTCCTGTAAGGTGAGTAGCATGTCTAATGAGTCAGCTGGAGCTTGACTAAGAGTTGAGAGGTTAGAAATAAAAGAAACAAGTGTGGGAAGGGAGAGGATCTAAGTGGGAGCAATACAGCTTGGCATAAACATTTTTAAATGGCATGTTCATTTCTGCTCAGTCCGTAAGCAGAGCACTCAAGTGCTCCCTGATAGATGTGATGTGTTTAGCTGATTGTTGGACCCTGGTGCAGTACGCCAGAAGCTTGCCAGGTTTCTCTTCTGATTCCCAGTACTTATGGGTGGTGTGTTGGACCCCTTTTTGGGCCACAGTGTAAGTGATATCCTTAATTTAGTATTTAGTCTTGAGTATTTCCCATTGTAGTTGGGGGAAGAGTATCTGAGTTATTATATGGCTTCACTGGGGACTGGGGGTCCACCTGGAGGGATGCAGGCCTATACTGGCATGATGGTCTGCATCTGTCCAGGAGAGGAACCAAAATCCTCAGTGATAGATTTAAATACTTTATTGGCAAGCATTTAAACTAGCCAAGGTGGGAGGCACTGGAAAGGAGCAGGGAAATCCTAGCCTCCCCCCAAAAAATCAGGGTACTAAGTGAGGTAGACACCAACATATAGATGTCAATAGGGAGAAGCACTGGGGTAAATGGAGAAAGTGACAAACACAATAATGACAGGGATGGGGCAAAAAGTGGTAAGGCCATCAAGAAATGGAGGGTAATGAGTACAAATTCCCATAGTCTGGGCAACAAGCTCCCTGAACTGGTGGCATTGATGGAAGAGGGATGACTGAATATTGCAGCAGTCACAGAAACATGGTGCACAGAGAACCATGACTAGGATGTTAACATACCAGGGTACACAACCTACAGGAGAGACAGGGAGGGGAGAAGAGGGGGAGTAGCGCTCTATGTAAGGGAAGGGATAAAAGCACTGAACAAAAGAGTAAACAGGGAGGAGAGGAGGCACTGTGGGTCACCTTAGAGACTGGAAATGGCACCACAATCTGCACAGGGGTTGTATACAGAACCCCATGTCAGGGGGAGGGAATGGACAAGGATATGATAGAAGGCATACTTAGGATGGCAAAGAAAAGGGAGATACTGTTGATGGGGGACCTTAATATGCCAGATGTTAACTGGAGCACCTTTGCTGCAGCCACATCCAAAAGCAGGGCCATTCTTGATACCCTTCGGTTGGCATGCTTCAGACAGCTAGTTTTGGAACCTACTCATGAGGGAGCAATCTTAGACCTCGTACTCTCAAATGGGGACAGTGAAAGGATCTCAGATCTAGAAGTGGGTAGCCATTTGGAAACAAGTGACCACCAAACAGTGTGGCTCACGATAAACTCCTTCTGAAGTCAAGCCATACAAAAGTGAGGGTTCTGGGCTTCAGAAGGGCTGACTTTGGCAAGATGGGAGAGTGCCTTAGAAAAGCACTAGCAAACAGGCTAGAAGGAGGGGTGGAGCAACAATGGGGTAATATCAAAACTGCCATCACAGAGGCAACAAGCCTTTGTGTGAAGCAAATAAACAAATCAAAATGAAAGAAAAAAGCCACTATGGTTCTCAAAAGAAGTAGCGGTGAAGGTTAGGGAGAAAAAGATAGCATGTACCAGTTATGGCAGAAGGAAGCAGGGAGGGTAGTCAGAATAGCAAAGGCACAAACTGAGGAAAATATAGCCAACTCAGTTAAGAAGGGGTATAAAATGTTTTATAGGTATATCAGGGAGCGTAGAAAGACAAAGGGAGGGACAGTGAGGCTGAGTAGAATGGACGGTGGGTGGGCAGAGAGTGACAGTGAAAAAGCAGGGATACTGAATGACTACTTCTGTTCAGTATTCACAAAAGAGGAAGTAGGGGAGGTGCCTAGTCCAATTAACAGAAGCATTGGAGAGGGGGGGTTGATCCCAGTACTGTCACAGAAGAAAGGGTTCTGAAAGAACTCCTAAAACTGAAGGTAGACAAAGCAATGGGACCAGATGGAATTCACCCCTGAATTCTAAAAGAATTAAGCAGAGAACTAGTGTCACCACTGACTACCCTTTTAAACAAATCATGGGAGGATGGTGTGGTGCCTGAGGACTGGAAGAAGGCTGATGTGATTCCCCTTCACAAAAGTGGGACCAAGACAGAGGCAGGAAACTACAGACCTGTCAGTCAACCTCTGTGGTAGGGAAAGTGATGGAATCACTTCTGAAGGAAAGAATTGTTGAGTACCTAGAGGCCAGTGGGGCACAGAACCCAAGGCAGCATGGGTTCACAGTGGGAAGGTCATGTCAGATGAATCTAATTGATTTCTTTGACTGGGTGACCAAAGTAGTAGACCAGGGAAGGTCTGTGGACATGGCCTACCTAGACCTTAGCAAGGCATTTGACACAGTCCAACACAAAAGATTAGTAGTCAAATTAACCAGCCTGGGAGTGGGTCCCAGGGTGGTCACCTGAGTAAAACATTGGCTGAACAACAGGACACAGAAGGTAATTGTAAATGGAGTCCATCCTGAAGAAAGAGGGGTTACTAGTAGGGTACCGCAGGGTTCAGTACTGGGTCCAGTCCTTTTTAATGTCTTTATAAGTGACATTGCAGAGGGACTAGAAGGAAAAGTATGCCTCTTTGTAGATGACACAAAGATCTGCAACAGGGTTGATACACAAGGAGACATGGAAAGGATGAGAAGGGACTTGGCAAGGTTGGAGGAATGGTCAGAAGTATGGCAGCTTGGATTCAGTGCAAAGAAGTGCAAAGTAATGCACCTGGGAAACAAAAACCCAGGGGAAGATTACACAAGGAAGGGGGAAGGTAGTAACAACAACAAAAATGGAAAGGGACCTGGGGATAATCATATCTGATGACCTTAAGGATGGCAAGCAATGTGAGAAGGCAGTAGGAAGGACTGGGGGGACACTGGGATGTATAGGGAGAGGCATCACCAGCAGAAAACAGGAAGTTGTTATCCCCCTGTACAGACAGTTGGTGAGACTCCATCTGGAGTACTGCGTCCAGTTCTGGAGACCCATACATAATCTCTGAATATGTAGGTGTTGCCAATTGGTCATCTAACCAAAATTGTGCCAAGTATGCCCAAAAGGACTTAGCATAGGGACATTCCAGAAAGAGGTGTTCCTGTGTTTTCAAGATTAAATTGCATGTTTCTCTAGGACAGTAACTTTCTGATAACCGTTTGCTTTTGTTGTTACCCTTGATGCCCAGGCTCCCATAATTACTGAGCCATACGCAGTCCCATATAAATGCTGGCATCCTAAGATTAGAAAGCTGTTGCAGAACATATGTTTGTTTGTTAGCTGAACACCCTGGGAATTCTACCACTGATGTCTTCTCAGTTTGTAGTATAGTCTTATATATCCCCTTCCTATTCATAGTCATCAATTGTGCTGGGGTAACCTTCCATTTAAAAACCTGCTTAATACACTCTTTCCCAAACTCTGGCACCTTAAGAGGAATAGATCTCAACTTTGTGTGCTCCCTGCCACCCTACAAGGATTTAACCATTAACCTGAATTAAGGGAGCCCACACTTTCATGCTAGGGCATAAGGCTGGGTGCAAATTATAATTCAAAAACAAACTATAAAAGAAGGCAATAGGATGAACCATCCCTACACCACCTTCCTTGATTGACAAATATGTAAACTCCCTCTTAATTGGATTCAGTTGAGAGCCCCAAAAGGACTGGAAAAATAACCCATATAAGCTGGTAAAGATAGACTGGGGTGGGGGGAATATTACTAACATATAAAAACTGGGGAATCAATTGGGTTTTTATTAAAAGTACCCTCTTCTTTTTGGATATTTGCAAATCTTTCCAACTATTAACTAATTTAATACAAAATCACACATACCCACACAGTGCAAAGCAAAAGCATTGACACCCCAGTGGAATGAACCAGCTACCCTAAGATGGTCTGTCTGGGTTATGTTGTGGTGAACCCATTAAAATAAAAAACTATTTAAAAGACAAAGAGCCTCTGTGTGCAAACACTGAGGCAAGGGTTACCCCAAAGGGCATTTGGCTGGGAAGCCAAGTTTCAAGAAAATACAAAATCACACATGCCCACCCAGTGCAAAGCATCATGGGCTGCATATGCAAATCATCACAGAATGTTATGCTGGTTCAACTTTAAGCAGAAATTGCATGGTTCCAAAAGGCCTCTCACACAGTTTGCAAAGGGTGCTAACAGATGACATAGACACATGTTTCGTCCTACCAGGACTCATCAGTATGCCTCATCTGTTTGACACCCCAGTGGAATGAACCAGCTACCCTAAGACGATCTGTCTAACTAATTTAGTTGCATGTTCAACCTTCCTTGACCAGTTTAATTGTGCCATATTTCCTGGTCCAAATAGAACTCCCAATATAAGAATGGGATCTGACGAGATATTAACCCCGGCCCACATGCCTGACTCTGCTATAGTGGTAGTACCCAAAATAACTCCCTTACTCTTCCCCAAATTTATTTTGGACCCAGACAGATGAGAAAACTGTATTAACACAGCTGTTAATTGCATTTCTGATGATGTACTAGAAATCACCAAAACCAGATCATTTGCATATGCCAAAATCTTCACCTGTAAAGAATCAACAAGTGTAAAACCCACCAAATCAGTATGATTCCATATTAGTCAAATTAAAATATCTATCCTGAAGGTGTACAAAAGAGGACTTAGAGGGCATCTTTGCTTAATGCCCCGACGGAATTTGACTTTCCTTCCAAACCAGTCATTTACGTTAGGCTAGAGGAAGGAAGTCGCATACATCCTTCTTATCCAGTTTACAAAGGTGACTGGTATCCCAAATCCCAATAGTGTGGAAAACAAAAAATGATGGGAAAGCCTATCAAAGGCCTTCTCTTGGTCCAGACATAAGACATAACCTGTTTCCCTTACCAATTTCCCTTGATAAAGGGCTTCTAGTAGAAGTATCAAGTTATCCTGTTGTTTCCTATTCTGTATAGCACAAGTTTGAAAGGGGCTAATCTGAAAAAGAAGCTACTTTACTTAACCTTGTTAATAATATTTTACTCAGAATCTTCAAGTACGAGTTCAACAGGCTGAGAGGCCTCCAATTTCTAATGTTCTCCCTTGTACCTTTCTTATGAATTAACACTAAAATGACATCCATCATAGACGCCGAGTACGTGGATATCTGTAGAATGTGATTATACAAGATCACTAGTGCAGGGGAAAGGGTATCCATGAATGTCCTCTAAAACCCTGTTCCCAGCCCATCAGATCCTCAGACTGTGTTGATGGATAGTTGTAAAACTGCAGCCTTAACTTTCTCTACCATAACCTCTATAACTAGTTTCTGGGCATCACTATCCTGGAGTCTGGGTAACCCCAGAAAAGCTAAGAGTCCTTGTACATCTATTTCCGGGTGGGGGGGTACCAAAAGTTTGAGTCACCTGTTCTTCCACTACTCCTAGTAACCCTAAAGGGGAGGTAACTACTTCTCCTGAAGAGGAAGAGAGTTGTGTTATAACTCTACTTTCAACCCTTTTCTTATTCTCCTTAAAAGGATCCAAACCACTTTTTACCATTTGTGTGCCAAATCTAAGTTCTTTTTGTAGGGGCTTTGCCCTGTCATACTGTACTGCCGCCATTTGGGTTTTAAATTACTAACCTGTGCACTCAGGTCCTGCTCCATGGTATCCATCAGGGAAATGACCCTCTGCAGCTGTTGTCTAAGTTGTAGGTAGGTAAGATATTCAAAGGTGGATTTAGCTTGTGCCCTTTGTTGAAAAAAGGAACACCATGCTGTCTTTGAGTCTTCCCACCAATCCACCAGTTCAGAGTAGCATTCCACTACTGATAACCATGCCACCCACTCTTTCCCATGCGTTTTGTACCCGGGGGTCAGTTAGTACTGATTCATTCAGTTTCCAGTACTATTTCTTGCATTGTGGAGAATGCCCTGTTTGTGTACATATTTTAATAATCATGTGATCAGAAAACTCACAAGCTAAAGTGTGTGCTTCTTGAACCATTAATCCTGATGAGAGAAAAACAAAATCTATTCTTGTTCTTAATATCCCTTTCTGGAAGGTAAAGCCACCCTTAGGGTACACTTTCCTATAGGCATCAATAAGCCCTGCTTGATTTAAAATGTTGTTCAGCGCATTAGTATCAGAAAAGACCTTCCCTGTTTGTAAACCCCCATCTGCCCTAGAGAGGCCACAGTTAAAATCCCCCAGCCAGTATACCACCCTAGAGGTATGCAAGAAAGTCTGTACTTCTTTAAATAAGGCAACTCTTTGGGCCATTGTCTGTGGGGCATATATGGCTGTAATACCATCACACATGTCCAGCATCAAGGCTCTGCCTGGATGGATGTCCACCAACCGTGACACTTTAAGCCTGTAATTAGAAAATAAAATACCCACCCGGTCACATACCTCTGTTCCTGATGACCAAAAGGATGGACCTAAAGACCAGGATTTGGAGGCCTGCTGTAACTCATAATTGGTTTCCAGATGGGTGTCTACCACACAAATAATATCACTCTGCAGCTGTTTGAGAGAGAACATAGCCCACACACATTTCTTCTCACTTTTTATACTATTAATGTTAGTAGTGCACATAGTGAGGTTATTCTTCAGGAAGGGTTATTGATGCAAAGAAAAACTAAGGGGTCTTAGATGTCCTACGTTGTCTAGTCCATTTTGCAATGGATCCCTCCCCACTACCATCTGTGTCTGATGTAATAGAGGAGTCATTCTCTTCTTCTGAGTCCCTATCTGCTTCTTATCTGCTTCTTCTCTAGGTAAGGTGGCATATCTGTTCCCTGTTTTCCAGGAACTGGCTCCCTGGCCTATCTTTGGTACAGTTTGTTTAGATTTAAGGGTCCCTAACCTCCCAGCTCTAGGTCTTTTCCTTAAGGAGACTGTTTGAAAGGCCCCTTCCTTGTCCATAGGGGAGGGAGGCATAACCCTTTTCTCCACATCCATACCATCCAGTGAGTTTTCTACAATAGGTCCAGGGGGCTGTATGGTGACCTGTTTGACTTCAGAGTTTTGTGTTTCTCCTACCACCTCCTCACCCACTGGTTGTGGACCACCCACTAGGGCCTGATTAGACTGTGTGTCAGTGTTCTGAAAGTCCTGAGCAGCTACCCATTAGGCTTGCTGGTGTTGGGCCCCATTGATTATGCCTTTCTGAGATGGACAGTCTTCCCTGTTGTGAGACACCCAGGGACAACGCCCATATGTGTGTCCTGTCTGCTCTCATAAGTTACATTTGAAGAGGTTCAGACATGCAGAGAAAGCATGCCCAACCCCCAAACAATGGCTACAACATGGTGAGTCACAAGCTGAACTAAAATGTGCTCTTGAACTACACTTAAAACATGAACGAGACTGACCATTATAAAAAACCGACCCTCGGTCCTTTCCCAGAAAAAGGGAGCCTGGCAGATGCATAGGCCCTGCATCAGAGGATCGTGACTTAATTTTTATGTGCCAGCCCCCATTCCAGATCTGCTCGCTATCCAACGTAGGCTCAGGTTTACCTAATATGTCACAGTGTTGTTGCAACCAAAATAAAATGTCTTCTACGTGGACCCCTTCATTTTTAAACATCACAGCAATTGTTTTGACCTGCGGCCTTGTCAATGCTATAGCATGAAAGGGAATCCAAACAGGGGTGTTCCTTAATGTCTGATATTGGGCCCAAAACCTCTCTAAGTTAGCAACACTCTTGAAACTTATGTCATAGTTCCCATTACCTAAACTAATTAGGGCAAAATCTCTGAAAAATGATGCATGGATGTTTTTAATAAGTTCCTAGCTATGTATACCCTGTTAGGAGGCTCCTCCAGCCCCCCCTTGTACAGAAGCATGACTGCATTGCACTGAGGGGGCGGCTCTCCCATGGTAGCAAAAAGGTCAGACATTTTTTTAACAGGCTCTGAAACTTCAATATCTACTGTTTTATCCCCCTCTACTTGATCTAGATTCACATTTCCTATAGGTGCACCTACATCAAGTCCCCCCCACAGGAAGGGTATTATCTAAAACATTCCCAACCACCTGTACAGGTATTACAGTATCATTAACAATTTGCCCAATCAAAACAGCGTAATTTGTAACATTACCCCTGGGTGAGGTGGAGCTCAGATGCAATGCATCGTTGGTGGCCACAGAATTCAACAAATCCTGGTAGGAAGAATCTTTAGGGTCAGGTGACCATTCCCCTGAGGGGCCCTGCTCCCAGCCTGCCTGCTCCAGGGTGATTTTAGGGAACCAGTCAATTGATTCAAGTTCGGTTTCCATAATATCCCCCAGCCCTTGCAGCGAGGTCTGTCCTTAAATGAAAAGGTTTGCTCTGAACTGCTCTGCTGCTGTTGAAATGCACCTTTCCCCAACCTTTGTGTAGTGCTGCTCCTAGTGCAAATATTAGATCCAGGCCCCAAATGCTGCTTCTGGGGTTTAAACTGTGTTAAATGTTTTCCCGAACTTTGAGGCTTTGGGCACACAGATGGTGCTCTGTTTAAACTGCCAGCCTCCAGTTGAACATTTCCATCAGTTTCTGTGTCAAGCCTTGTTTCTGTCAAACACCCCTGCATTCCTGAGGGGTGAGTCATTTTACTAGATGCTGTCTCTCCTGCATTGACAGCATCTTTCTCAGCCTTACTAGTGCTTTGAGACTGCTGCAAAGAAGAGAGCGCCACATCCAGCTCTCACAGCCGCTGCAAGTGCTTTGCTTTTTCTGTGTGCAAAAACTCCAACTTTGTTTGAACCACAACAGGTTCCTCAACATTACAAACTTCTAAAACCACAACACCAACCTTGCTTTTTCTGACTGCTGTTCCTTGCAGGTCAGTCACAACTTCCATAGCAACCAACTCGTTTTCCATCTTAGGACTGTCTGTTTGAGGTAACAAAATCAGTTCATCATGCAAACTTTCAGCTGAGAATTGCACAGAGTTCTCCTGGCCCACATTCTGCTGCAGCAACTCCCCTGCCACATCAGCATTTCTTCCTCCACCTCCTCTGTCTGGCTCCAAACTGGGTCCCTCCACTCTACTCCAAGGAAGTCAAGCGCCCTGCTGGAAGAGTAGGGGAAATATCCCTGGTGTCCTGGCCAAATTTCCCTCATTCACTAAAAATACCACCAACAGCTTAATCTGGTTCAAGGTCAGTTGGCATTCATCTGTATCCCCAACCCCCGGGTCGTGCCTGAAAATAGGCAGGATTTGTCTAGTGCACTTACCCGGTCAACAAAAACTAAATAAATAAATTATACTGTCTTCTGTTTGGAATCTGAACTTACATGATGTTTTTTGTCTTGCAGAACTGGAAGGTATTGCCTTGTAGACCTCCAGTCAGGGACACAATACTTATTTTAAAATGGGTTGGTTCATTTGCAACTGGAAGGAATTGCCATGCCAGCCACCAGTAAGGGACCCCTGTATCGTTAAGACATCAACTGGTAACATTCTAAATATAGTACTTTGAACTAAATTACTGCTGCTAATGCAAATTTTTTTTGATGTTTGGTTTTGTGGCTGTGGGATCATAAAACAATGGAAGAGCACTGTGTCTATATAGATTTATTTTTGAATGTTGTTAAATGCACTGGGCACTTTTTCATTATGTCATTATATGCACTTAGCACCTTGATATATATTTGCACATGTTTCCCTATGCACTAAGCTTTGCAACATTGCACTGTAGCTTTAAATGGCTCCTGATTTAAGGAACAATGACCTGCACCAAGGAACCACCCCCTGATGACGTACTGTGTAAGAAACAAGTCAGGGTTCCTGTAGTTTACCAGCCATTTGGTTATTGGCACTATGTATTTTAACTTAAAATAAAGCCTTTTGGATACTGCAGATGAGGAATGCTGATGTTTGCTTTCATTTTGCTCTGGGACTACCTCTTGCACCCTTCTGGTGTGGGTGAGCTGTTTTGCTGTTTTGAAGGAACTCTTTTGTCATTACCCAAATGCACTACAAAAATATGTGAGCAGGCTTTCTCTGTCTTTGCCCCTAAACTCTGGAACTCTTTTCCACCTAACCTCTGGAACACTTAGACTCAATTAGTTTTCAAGAATGAGCTTTGTATGTTTCTACAGATTTCAGACAAGTGCTCCTGTATCTGACACCCTGCACTGCTACTTTAATGTACCTTTTGTGTGCTGTTTTCAGTTGTTCTCAGGATATTACTCTGTACATGAGTTTCAGCACTTCAGTAATGTCTGATGTTTGCTGATGTATGTAAGACTGTTTTTGTACCATTATGCCACTGTTCTACTGTGTATTTACTGTTGTACTTCTCCCAGGTCATGCCTCAAAATAGGCATTGTATTGATTAGTGTACCTATCTGGTAAATAACAATGAATTAAATAAATAAATCAATAAAAAAACTGGGTGTTTTACAAGTAAATGTACTTTGAGATTGTAGCAGTAACACTGAACATTTAGGAAACAGTTCAGTTATGCTATCTGGTAGTAGACCTAGTGTTATTTTATGCAAAAACACGAGAGATCTAAATTTGAAACAATTTTCAAAAGAGAAACATTCTGAAGTCTGGTAAAGCATGCATGATGCACTTTCATCGGGAAACCTGTCACAAATCTGATAGTACTGTGATCAGTAGTTCTCAGATGAGACAAGACCCTACCTGATGCAGAGAAATAAACAAGAGAACCGTAGTACAAAACTGTGAACAGAAAACTATTTGCAGACTATAATCTTGTCTCAGGTATAAGGGACTGTTTTGCTCTGTGGAGCATGCCCAACCTTTGGTGAAGCTCTTTATAAAATTTGCAACATGTGTCTCATAAGAACGACAATAATCAAGGGTAACCCCTAAATGCTTGAATTCATAGACTCTTTCAGTTTCCTCTGCCTGAATATAGGTTTCATAGGTTTCATAGGTTGATTCAGAGCAAAGTAAACTCAAGTCCATATAGCTTGCCAATTAATTTAACCGTACCCCTTTATCCTACTTTCTATTAGATATTTGTCTAATTTTTGTTTAAATTCCCACATAGCGCTGCTTGACACCATCCCAGATGGTAATTCATTCCAGATCTTTTGCACTGTAATAGAAAACCAGTGTTTTCTCTTGTTGTTTCTGAATCTCCAGCTGTCTAGTTGAAAAGAATGTGCCCTTGTACAATACTTCTGTTCTCCGAAAACAAGGCACAACTGTCCCCATAGATCTGCATTTGAAAGTGCTTTGTAAATCAAGCACATCCACTAACTTAAAGGCAAAGTCGATGGCCTTTTGAGGTCCTGTGAAGATCATTGACTTTGTCTTTACAAATTTAGAACCAATTGATGGGCACCAAACCATCCTTGCAGTCTGTTGAAATCTTCCTACAGTTTGCCATTACGATCAGTCATGTCATCACCCTTACAATATAAAATGGTGCTATCAGTGAAAAACAATTATTTCGGTGTGATAACACACTTCAGGAACAGAATTTACAAAAACTGAAAATAATAAGGGACAAAGGATGGATACTTGAAGGAACACCATGAACAATATCACAATTTTCTAAAAAAATACCCTCAATCAAGGTTCTGTGGGACTGACCTTGCAGATAACTAGAGAACCACTGCAAAACATCCCTTAAGAAATTTAACTTAAAAAGGACAGTATTGAGAACTTGATGGTCCAACAGGTCAAATGCCTTGGTAAGGTCCACAAACACTAAAGCAGCATTGAGCCCCTTATCAAGGGCTCAATGAATATGCCTTGTGAACCTCATCAAGGCAGTCTCTGTGTTGTGTTTTGCATGAAAACTGTGTTGGATGCTAGACCAAATCATATTCATATCCACAGTCTATAAAAACACAAGCTTCTCCAAAATTTTGAAAAGGGGCACTAGAAGAGATATAGGATGAAAATTCTCAACACAGTTTTTGGATCCACCCTTATGTATCAGTCTAATGACCACAACCTTCCAAACAGATGAAAAAAAAATGACATAAAGAATACTTACAATTTTGTGTTAGTAGATAAGCCACAGACCTACCACCAAGTTTAAATAATTGGCAAACAATTTTATCAACTACAAATGAAGTTTTGGGGTCTACATTCTCCAGGTATTTCCATACCACATAAGGTGAGATAATAATCATATCATAAAAATGTGGTCTTTTTTGTTTTAAAGAAATTTGATCAGAAACATTAGTCAAACCAGGCTAATCAAGAATTGAATGAGATGAAGAAGAAAATCTTGACCTATTCCTGTCAAAATCACCAAAATATCCATTTAGGCAGCATGCAACTTCCCTAGGGCCAACTTCCCTGTTGTAGTGCCCCTGATATAAAAAGGCAGGCTGTGAGGGACTGGCTGGTGGCAGTGGAGAGGCAGGTAAAAGAGTCTGCTGCTGAGTTCAGTGCAGAGTTCAATGCAGCAGCTCTCCTTTTGAAGTGAGCTGAAGCCCCGCCTTATGTCTCATCATGCCTCCAAGACGAATAACCGGAACTGACCACTGCCACCTGGTTGGTCTGGTGCCATAGATGTAAAAAGGTAGGGCTCCCATCAGCATCAAGGGCAATTTATTCAGATTTTCGTGATCATCCCATTAGCTGACTCATGGTTTTCCAAATATTTTTAGAATCCCTCAAACCCTGTTGTTGTTTTACTATAAAATAATACATTTTTGCTGTCCTAACAACTGACTTACATTGATTTCTAAGAGTTTTATACTCCTGAAGACTAAGATGGTCCTTCGTTCTTCTATAACATAACCATTTTTTATCTCTGTTACACATTCATTTCAAAATTTGGGAGTAACCCACTTATTTTTAAATCCTAGAACTCTAATCTTTATATTCACATGGAGTACCATTAATTTGTTTTGAATATTCAGTAGCCGCCTAGTCATTAGAAATATACAACCCCCCCCCGTTTACTCTCCCTAACTTTTCTGAATACTGAATAACCCTTCAATTGGATTTCATCATTCGATATCTTCCCTCACAACCAAGTCTCTGTTAATACAATAACATGAAATTGTGGCTCTGTACCCACACCTCAAATCAATGTTTCTTAACTAGGAGGCTCTATATGTTCAGATGCACCAATTTAATCATATGGTTCACACTGTGATTGCCATCATTTTGGATTACAGGTTCTCCCTGCTACCCAAGATGTGGGTGTACAGTTCCAGAAATCAGCAATAACAGTAGAATCAAATGCCTATGTCTAAAAGTCATAAAACGCTATTTTTTAAAGTCATCAGTTTCCAAACTCTAATATTCTCCCATTACTGCAAAACAAAGAATAACATGTTAAATCATGAAATAAAGATTTTAAGAAATTCTAAGCATTTTTAACTCCTTACATAACCAACTAACCCCCCATTAAACTACAATTACTAGTAAAATTTTGAAAAACGTAATTAACAAACATTGATGTATCCATAACATGAGAGCTGAAATAACTTGCCACATGAGCTCCCAAAGAAACAGGCTGTTGCAAATTGCAATGAGGAGTCAGTTGTGTTTTGAAATGGGAATATACCTGGAGAAAACATAGGATTAAAAATAACATGTTTAAGGCAAAATACGTATCAATTAAACAATCTAAAACAAACTCTTAAAAAGAAAAAAGAAGCTATGTAGCCTCCCCGCAGCTTCCCACTATAGACTCCCACTGATGATTCCAACCACTCAAGAGGGAGCCACTCATGTGGAGAGCTGCTTAAGTGTCTCCCCTTTTGAAGCAAACAGAAGCCCCGCCCCTTCAGTCTCGTCACATCTCTGAGATGGATAACCAGAATGACTGCTGCCCACTGCCTCTTAGTTGGTCTGGTTCAGTGTCCCTGTTATAAAAAGGCAGGTTGTGAGGTACTGGCTGTTGGTAGTGGGGAAGGAGGTAAAAAAGTCTCATGCTGAGTTCATTGCAGAGTCAGTGCAGCGGCACTCCTTCTGAAGGGGACAGAAGCCCCATCCCTTCAGTATTGTCACACCTTAAAGATGGATTACTGGACCTAACTGCTGACACCAATCAGTCTGGTCTGGTGCCCCTGATGTAAAAAGGCAGGCTGTGAGGGACTAGCTGGTGGTAGTGAAGAGTTAGGTAAAATAGTCTGTTGCTGAATTCAGTGCAGAGTTCAATGCAGCAGCTCTCCTTCTGAAGTGGGCTGAAGCCCAGCCCCCTCAGTCTCGTCATGCCTCCAAAATAGATAACCAGAACTGACCACTGTGACTTGGTTGGTCCGGTACTGCAGATGTAAAAAGATAGGCTGTGAGGGACTGGCTGCTGGTAGTGGAGAGTTAGGTAAAAGAGTTGAGTGCTGAGTTCAGTACAGAGTTCAATGCAGCAGCTTTCATTTTAAAGGGGGCTGAAGCCCTACACCCTCAGTCTCATCATATCTCTGAGATGGATAACTGGAACTGACTGCTGCTACCTGATCAGTCCAGTCTGGTGCCCGTGATGTAAAAAGGCAGACTGTGAGGGACTGGCTACTGGTAGTGGAGAGGAAGGTAAATAAGTCTGGTGCTGAATTCAGTATAGAAGTCAATGCAGTGCCTCTCCATTAGACGTGGGTTGAAGCTCTGCCACATCAGTCTTATCAGACCTCAGAGATGGCTTACCACAACTGATTGCTGCCACCTGTTCAGTTTGTTGTGGTGCCCCTGATATAAAAAGGCAGGCTGTGTGGGACTGGCTGGTGGCAGTGGAGAGGCAGGTAAAAGAGTCTGCTGCTGAGTTCAGTGCAGAGTTCAATGCAGCAGCTCTCCTTTTGAAGTGAGCTGAAGCCCCGCCTTATGTCTCGTCTTGCCTCCAAGACGAATAACCAGAACTGACCACTGCCACCTGGTTGGTCTGGTGCCATAGATGTAAAAAGGTGTGCTGTGAGGGACTGGCTGCTGGTAGTGGAGAGGGAGATAAAGAATCTGGTGTTGAATTCAGTGCAGAGTTCAATATAGCAGGTCTCCTTCTGAAGTGAGCTAAAGCCCTGTCCCATCAGTTTCATCACACCTCCAAGATTGATTGCCAAAACTGACCACTACCACCTGGTCAGTGTGGTGCCATGCCCCTCATTTAAAAAGGCCAAAGAGAAAACGTCAGTGCGTAACAATGGGGACTACAGGAACCACTGTCTCAGCAGACCCAGAGGTCAGACTGTGGCCAGTGAACCATAGTTGGGTGTCAGCATGGTGCAGTTGGTAGCATATTCACCTCTGTGCCAGAAGGTAATGGATTCTCATCCCACTCTAGACTGGGCTCAAACCATAAATGTTGGCACTGAAGTACAGTACTAAAGGAATGTTGTACTCCAAAGAACAAAAACCTCCAAAATGGGGGCCTTTCTAAACCTACCAGAAGAGGCCAAGTGCACTATTACCTCAGATCCAAATTGTAAACCAAAAATATATTTTAAACCATGAATGAATTTAATTTGAGGTCAGCACTAAGTGGTTCTATCTGATAATGGTGAGTGCCGTATGGCGACCTGCGTGCTCAGCGACGTCCAGAAGCGGCGAAAACAATTTTGCCACCCTGACATCCTCGGTGCATGGAAGAATGGCACCAGGACCGGGTTCTTTACCTTCTGTGGGGCTGCACCCTCCCCCATGCTGGGGCATTGCCCACCCTCACCCCACTACTAAAGATTCTCAACTCCAAGGGGGTGCATGTTGGGGGGGGAGCAAAAGCAAAAAAAAGCACAAGTTTCAGGCCGGGCACAACAAAAATGCAGTAGCGCCCGGACCCAGACCTGAACCCCCTACCCCACACACCACAAGCAGAGGCCAACCCCCGACACCACGGCACAGCTCGGCAGCTGACTGCAGCGCCACCCCCTATATCCCCTCTGCCCCCTCCCAGCCCATGCTCACTGTGCTCACTCCCTCCCGCGCATGTGTACATATAGTGACATCCTGTCGCTGCAGTCACCCACCCCACAACATCCGGTCACCCCTAACCCCCCATTATCATTCGGGCTTTTGCCCGCATCTCAGTGCCATTTCAGATGGCGTCTTAATTCAGGCGCCAACCTCACATGCTACTGCACTAAGCTATCTTTAAAGATACTTGAAAAAAATATCCAGGAATTGAAATTCCAAAAGCATATTTATTCAAGATACACACACACAAATAATCACTGACTAGTACAAAGGATAGGCCTAGATTTAAAGTAATCTTGCCAGTAAAGTGTAGCCAGCTGTTATATTACTAGATACAAAAGGACATTGCAGTTCAAGGTGCCAAAAAACCTTTTTGTTCAACTCATAGACTGCTTATCCAATAAATAGCTTGCTCATATTTTTTACACTCTAAAGTGTAAGACAGTGCATTAAAAAGTGCGTAGCAGAGTGCAAAAATGCAAATAAATACCACAGTTATTGTTTGGTACTGGTTTTATTCAGCAAGCTTACTGCTAGTGTAAGCATTGCATAGTCCCTCATTGATCATGTTCGGCAGTTGAGCTCCTCTGTCCAGGCTTGTAATTGCAGCCATCAGTGTGGGGAACAAATATACTGGTGAAAAAAGGTGAACAACAATAGAAATGCTGCAAAATGCAAAATGCTAAAGCGTTAAAATGCCAAAAACACTATATCACAGTAAAGTAGAGCTTCCATGCTGGCTACATGATGTTCCACAATGCGATTATGTATCGACTTCCTTCAGTAATCCTCAGAGCATGTTGCACCATCCAAAAGTAATGTTGTACTGTCAGGGTGTGCCATCCTTTGGATGAGACATTAAAATGAGGTCCCTTCTACCCATCTCTGGTGCTGTCCCAGTGGGTGCCCAGGTGGGAGTAGACGAACCCAAGGCATGTTCTGCAAGTGTAAGAGATTGTCCCCGGTGTCATGCAGTCCTCCACCTCCACCTCCACCACCTCCTCCTCCTCGCAGTCAGTAACCACCTCTAACAGGTTTCATACATTCTTGGAGGAGGCCTTCCTTTGACTTCCCCCAGGAAAGGGCACGGACAAGTACTTCTGATATATCTAGGAGGCAGAGAAGGCTGGAACCCCAAAAAGAGCGTGGTACTAAGGGATTTGATTTTTAGGGACACCCTCCCAAAGAAGATGCTGGAACTTACTGGGACAGATTGAGGTGGACATATATGATAGTGCAGGTAAGCATGAATGATCTAGCCAGAGATGTAGAAGAAGTTATGTAAAGCTTCTACATCTTAAGTAGGAAGCTCAAGGATAGGGCAGATATGGTGACCTTCCTTGATGTCCTCCTGCAGCTATGTTGTTGTCACAAGAAGCAGCTGAAAACAGAGCAGTACAATGCATTGCTAAAGGGCTGTTGTTGGAGGGAGGGTTTTTAGTTCTAAGGAGATTGGTGTCACACCTGATGGGAAAGGAAGTTCTGAGGGGTGACCTCTACCCCAATGGGGAAGGTAGCAGTGTGCTGAGGAATAGGTTTGCACAGCACTTAGAAAAGACTTTAAATTAGATGGAGGGGCAGTACAGTTGAGGATAAATACTTCTGTACAACTGAGAGAGGATAGGAGAGCCTCCCCCAGAACCACTGCAGGCAGGAGTATCATTTATTTATTTATTAAGGTCTAGGTGAAACACCTGTGAGTGGATGCTCTTTTGTAGGTTGCATGTCAGTTTACATAAAATAGAGTAGATACGAAACAATGCATTAACAGTCATGGTACTAAACAAAACAATGTATTTACAGTCATGGTACAATAATATGTAAATGGTTTACACATTTAGATACAGCTACAGCATTGTACATTGGATGCATACGTCATTAAGTTGGGGTGAAAAGAAACAAAGTATAACAGTTACAGCTACTGTACTGTACAATGTATGTCTGTGTAAGTGGGTTAGAACAGACTTAGAGGAGACTGGAGATAGTGGAGGTAACAGACAAAGCTGAACATAGAGGGAGGGCAAGAGGAGAGAGTGGGGGAGGAAGGGGGTGCCCTGTGGGAAGGGAAGGTGGGCAGATGGGGGGACCATTGGTGTGCTGGGTAGATAAGTGCCCCTTGGGACAAGAGGTACCACTAAGTGCTATGGTTTTGGGTGTCAAACCCAGTGGTGAGGCTAGGATGGGACATTACAGCGGAACAAACTGGATTCAAGTGTAAGAGGGTCAAAAGGAATGTGGGTATGGTGGTGGAGCAAAACAGAAGGAGGGATGTGCATGGCAGAAGTGGCAATCAGGGAAAACATTCAGAAAAAAGTCAGATATCAAGAGGGATACAGCAGTAATGGAGGGTGACATGGGCCACTGTCAGACGCCTGGAAAACAAAACCTGTGACCTCCAAGAAATAATTGAGGAGGAACATTTAGGTATGGTGGCTGCAACAGAGACATGGGTGACCCATCACTATGATTAGGGTCTGTTGGTACCAGACTATACATTTTTCTGGAGGGATAGGATAAAAGGGAGAGGAGCCGGTTTGGCAATATATGTACTATAAATGAAGGAATCTTTGCCTCAGAGATCCAGTATAATGGCAGGGCTACAGTATAGGGACAACTAAATTTGAGTACAAGCCACAGCAGTGAGGAGGGCATTTTGGAGAGGAGTGTTCTACAGGCCTCCATTATAGAGGGAGAAGGTGACAATGAGCTGGGAAATTTGAATAAAAGGAAAACAGAACTAGGGGAGGTTTTGATTTGGGGGGAATCAGTCTGCCTGAGGTGGACTGAAGCACCCCAACTGCAAAAACTGAAAAAAGCCAGGCCCTAGTAAACAGAGTTTAGGAAGTATTTCAAGAGCCAAAAGGTCACAGATCCCACTAGGAAAGGGGACATATTTGACCTTGGCCTTATAAACAGGACTTGTGTAGGGAATGTACAGTATTATGGTAAGGGAACCACTGGGATCAAGTGATCACCAAACAGGTGGACTGAAGTCAAGCTTAAAGCTGAGAGGGTGCTATCTAGAACCAATGACCTAGACTTCAAAAGGACTAATTTCAGAAAGTTTAGGGAGGTGCCTGAGGAAAAAGTAAGACAGGTAGAGAAAGCAGTAGGATTAGCCAGAAAATATGAAATGATGAAAAAGGAATACTAGAAGCAACAGATCCTAAAGAAATGGTAGCAAAGAATAGAAAAAAAAAGAAACCATTATGGTTCTCAAAAGGTGCTGCTAAGTCAGTGATAGAAAAGGAAGATGGGGGGGGGGGGGTGGAGCCAGCTGCAGAACTGGAAATATGCATGGGAGAGAGCTCTATCAGCTACAATTTTCAAATCGTGAAAATGTAATTGTTGGATGACGAACTGTGTTTAAACAGGCTTTATCTGATAAGTAAAGATCAGCTGAATATTTTGATACCCATCAATAACAAAAATGGGTAGAAATTCTCGAGGTGGCAGCCAAAAAGATAATCAGCCCGAGCAACCACGGCCAGTGGAAAATGAAGCACCATCAACTTCTGCTGTGAGTGAAGGAGCAACACAGCCTACCAATGCAGTGCTTCTCAAAACGATCCAGGCCGTGGCTTTAAAAATAGAGTCACCGGTGTCTAAATTTACAGTAATGGAGGTAAAAGTTGCAAGCATCAAAGTGGAGAAGAAAGTGACCACAGATACAGCCAATAAAGCATTGACGACTGCAACGGGTCTGGTTAAAGAACACATGCTTCTTAGGCACCACTTTGAGTATTTGGAAACTCAAACCAGGGCCATGAACATATGAGTTGTTGGTATGCCGGAGGGAGCAGAAGAAAAAATTAACTTAAAATCATTTATACAGGGGTGGCTGACAGACTGACTACAGATAACAGAGTTCACAGTCAAGAAAGCCTACAGAGTAACCACTCACAGATGCTTGGGAGATGATGCCCCTCCAAGAACAATAATGGTGGTTTGGGCAAATTTGGGGGAACAAGATGACCTTTTGCTAGCTGCTCATACAGCTGAAACTTTGGATCATAAAGGGCATTTAGTATGATTGTTTCCTGACTTGAGTTACTCCATGAGGTGCAAACACAAAGCTTTTGATGGAGTTCAGACACAACTTAGAGCTTTGGGGATTCAGCACTCGATGATGATGCCGCCCAAATTGAAAATCTGTCACAGTGGGAAAGTTTACATACATTCTGACCCTCAGACAGCTGGTAAACTGGCAGCAAAGTTGAGAGCTGAGTTTTAAAATCATCAGGAAAAATCTGACGCTTCAATCAAGGAGGACTGAAGAATCAGACCTGAAGACTGCAGAGGAAAGGTGAGTGTAAAATGAAAGAACTGTTACTTGGGACAGTAACTTGTTGAAGAAGTGTTAAATGTTTCATTGGTTAAAAGGAATCATTGTCAGTTAATACTGTACCTCCAGAGGGTCTGAATCTATATATTTCTGGATGATCTGAAATTTAACTAATTATCTTCCCTTTATCAGAACCTCATCGAGCTTGTACTTAATACAGACTGTGCCACTTTCCTATTCACGCCATGTTATGGTGGCTGTGTAAGTAACTGTGTTAAGCTTGATGGTATTACACAAGAGCAGCTTTAGCTTCCACAGTTCCTGAGAATGTGAAATATGGGACGTTGACAAGATATTACTTGTGATTATACACAGTATTAACGGGCACTGAACTTATTGTTCATGTTTCAGCTGATTCCTTAAGGAAAACTCTTTGCAGGGGAGCAGTTTTTATATCTTTAAAATGGAGGCTTGTTTATATTTAAGCAGGCAGCTTAAAAGTTTTTTTCCCATGAGTCCCTATCTTCATATAAATTGTGGATTCTATAGAACACTAATCCCACTGTGATGGGAATATTGACTAGTGTAAAAGTTCATTACAATGATTTTCTTGTTCTTGGCAGCAATGGCAATACGTTAATAATGTAAAAGTATTGTACTAGACTAAATGGGATACCCCCAAAATGTTGTAACTAAATCTGAAGCCAATTTGATATCCTAAAGTGATCAACATATGATTATACTAGTGTATACAAGTTACATGTAATGATTTCAGATGGAACAGCTTGTATTTTAACTTGTTGAAAAAGCAATAAAATATAAATTTAAAAAATATTTTTTTTTAGTTGTTTAACCAGGAGTAGCACACTAAGCTGAAAGTTTTTTTACAGGAGCAACCTGGGAGCACAGGGGCATTAAGTGACTTGCTCAAGGTCACACCGTGTGTGAGTGGAAGCTGTGGGATTCAAACCCAGGGCTGGTCTGCTAGATGTCACCAGATTTGCAGCTCAGAGCCTTAAACCACTGTGCTATACGGCCTCATGTTCAATAAGTGTTAGGGAAGTTAAATGGATGAGGACAGGGTGGACATACCAGGAAATTACAAGAAAGGCTACCAAAGCAGTGAGGCAGGCAAAGCCAAAAGCAGAACTATGGCTGGTGGAAGGGATCAGGGAGGGTGACAAAGTGTTCTTTTCCTATTTTCAAGAGCAATGCAAAACTAAAAAAGAAGTGATCAGGGTGAAGAAGTGAAAGGAGCTAGTAGAGGATGTGAAGAACAAGACAAATCTGCTGAACAATTATTTCTGTTCAGTATTCTTGGTAGAGAAAATTGGCCCTCTACCAGCCTGCAAAATGGTGACCAGCAGAGGATCATTGGTAAGGGTCAGTGAGGAACCCATTACAAAGAAGGAAGTGCTAAAGGAACTTCAGGCACTAAATGCAAATAAGTCAGTGGGTGCTGATGGGTTGCACCTGAGAGTATTATGGGAACTAGGACAGGTCCTGGGATGTCCACTAATGGATCTCTCCAACTGTTCTCTGGAGATGAGAGAAGTGGCACACAATTTGAGAATGGTGGATGTGGTCTCCCTACTTAAAGTGAGACTCATGAAGATAGGAACAAGGAAACCAAAGACCTGTCAATCCGACATCAATAGTAGGGAAGTGCTTTGAGTCCATTATAAAGGAGAGGATTGTGGGAGTTCCTGGAGGTGAATGGGTGAAGGACCCTAAATTGCATGGTTTTGCCAGTGAGACGTCATACCAGATGAACCTGAATGATTTTTTTGAATGGGTGACAAAAGCAGTGGACAGGAGTCAGGAGGTTGACATACTATATCTAGATTTTAATAAGGCCATTGACTTTGTCCCTTACAGAAATATGATGAAGAAAATCGGTGATTTGGGTATTGGGGAAAAGAAAACTAGGTGGGCAAAACCTGGCTGAGTGGGAGGAGCCAGAGAGTAGTACTGAATGTAGAGGCATCAGGGATTGGGGAAGTCAAAAACAGCATGCCCCAGGGACTGGTCTTGGGATTAGTCCTCTTCGATATGTCTGTTTATGACATAGGGAATCCAAGAAAAGAGAAGCCTCTTCAAAAATGAAACCAAGATATGTGATTGAGTGGACTCCAAGCATTGGGGGTATGGGCCATTAAGAGGGATCTGGACAACTGTAGGTGTCTATGAAGTCTGGCAGTTGAGATTTAATGCCAAGATGTGCAAATTATGCACATAGGGGCCCAAAACCTAAAATAAAAATATAGAAAAGAATACAGAATTGGGTGGTGGTGGACATCACTGTAGAGGTAAGAGGTCTAGGAATAATGATCATGGATAGATTGAAGGCCTCAGCACAATACAGTAAAGCAGTGGGAAAAGCAAATCAGATGCTGGGATGTATAGGCAGGCGAATCACTATCAGAAGAAGTAAGGTGATAATGCCTCTGTACAGATCACTGGTCTGACATCATTTGGAGTACTGTGTACAGTTTTGGAGCCTGCAGCGCATAAAGAAAGATAGGGATAGACTGGAAGTGATGCAGAGGAGGGCTAACGCAGTGATCTAGGGGTAACAGGGGAGCACTTATGAGGAATGCCTGGAGGATCACAATAGGTATTAACACTGCCACCAGAGGTAAGTCCAAGAAACTGGTGGGGTACTTTTTTTACTGAAAGGGTGGTGACAGACTGGAACAAACATCCAGATGAAGTCATATGTATCTCAGCTGTATTTATATTGTACCCCTGTAATTGTTCTACATTTATATTGTACTTAAGTCCCCCCAGGACCTCCTCACAAATGAATTGTCTCAATGGTGTTATCCTGGTAAAATAAACTTTGAATTGAATTGAACTGAATGAATGAATGAATATGAATGAATACTTTATTTTTAAGAAGCGCCTTTCCAAAACCAAGGCATTTTTACAACAGATCAATACATAAAATTTTAACAAATTCCTAAAATCAATCCATAAATATATTTTAAAAGTCTGGATATGCTAAATTAAACAAATAAGTCTTTAGGGCTGACTTAAAGCTTTGGACAGTCAGGCATTCTCTCACCCGATGAGGTAGAGAATTCCACAGGGTTGGGGCCATAAAACTAAATGATCTTGCCCCTGATGTCTTTAAATGAACCCTGGGAATCTCTAGCAATCCCTCATTGGTGGATTGGAGCTGACGGGAAGGACAGTAGGGACGAAGAAGATCTTGCAGGTAACTAGGTCCCTGATCATGTAGGGCCTTATAGGTCAGCAAACCAACCTTGAAGGTGATTCGCCATTGAATTGGCAGCCAGTGCAGTCCACGGAGGACAGGCGTTATATGACTGGTCCTTGACGTATCAGATAAAAGCCTGGCTGTCGCATTCTGCACCAGCTGCAAATGGCGAATATCTACCCCCAGTAGCCCTAGGTACAGGGCATTGCAGTACTCCAAGCAGGAGGTAACAAAAGCATGGACCAATATTGGAAGGTCATCAACTGGAACCAGATGCTTCACTCTGGCTATATTCCTTAGATGGTTAAAGGAAGTTTTGACAGTAGCTGACACCTGATGTTTAAGGGTCAGACAGTCATCAAATATAACACCCAAGTTCCACACCCGGTCTGAGGTTGCCAACTGGGTCCCCCCAAGCCAAAGACCTGAAGATGACCCAGTCAGCAAACCTGCCCCTCGATTGCCTGGGTCCACAACCAACACCTCAGTTTTTCCGGGGTTTAACCGCAACCAGCTCACAGTCATCCAGTCCTGAAACTGAACTGAATATGTGCACAGTCAGTGGAAGGGTTTAAGAGGGGATAGGACAGGCACATAGAAAAAGTGTGGTTGAGTATAATGGAAAGTAGGCAAGGCAGAACATGGGAAATGATAGGGCCTCAGTAGATTAGACAGGCAGGGCTGACTGGATGGGCCACTGAGCCTTCATCTGCTGGGATTGTCTATGTTTCTGTTTCTATGAATTCAGGGAAACACAGAGGATAATGGATGGACAACAGTGAACAACAATGCTGTGTTCACTTCGAGAGATTGTCATGACAACCTAGTAAGCCTTGAGGTGAGCTCGGGAGGTTTACCACGTGATATGAAGAACCTCGAGAGTAGACTCGAGTAGTTATTACTGTTGCCCATCCATTATCTTTTATAGTGTATGGGCAACAGTTAAACAATAAATAAGCATTTATTGAGGGTTGCATGGCTGTTTTGATCTTTCCCCACCTCACCTTGATTAAACCCCATTCCTCCTCTCCACCCCCACTCACACAAACTGGATTTAAAAAAAAAATAGGAAATCAGAATGAGTGTACTGATATCCCGGAGTCCACAGTGCCTCACTCTCTCTCCACATTTTCCTTGCTATGTCCACAAGGCAGGTTAGTTGGTTAATGGAATTATTGATCATGTTTGATCAATGGGGTTGCGATCAAAGGCAGAAGCAGCAGTGTGTAACCATGTTTGAAGTTGTTGTACCATCAGTGTGATGTACTCAAAATGGTACAACAACACTTTGATGTTACATCGATGGTACAACAAGGTTAGGAATTCATCGAATTCCATATTTAATAGCACTCTCCCATACACTATATTTTCTTTATCCTCATGTGTCAAAGAATTAAGCAAATTAATTATAAACTACTGATGTTAATTTTATGTTTGATGTATTTGATAAGCTATTAAATACAATTTCAATGCTACAAAGCAAATCAGTCCAAATTAAAAATACAAAATATTTTGGTTACGTGGATTGTTGTTTATTAGAAAGGGAAATCATAGCTGTAACAAAATATGTTTTGAATCTGAGTAGAAATCAATATATAGTAACTGGAAACTTTAAAAGACAAGAAGCAAACTTAATAGGAAAATGATGAAAGAGAAGATACTGTGATGGACAAAACACTGTAGTTTGGGCTGCAAAATGCAACTAGACGGAAAGATATCAACATTCTGGTTATTAGTTGATAAATAGCTGAGTAGCTTCAAAAACTAGTTTTCATCTAGTCTTTCTTTTGCTGTGTGGGTGCAGAATTTTACAACTGTTTTTCATAATGTAGTGGCAACTACAACTCCAGATCTCAAGCAGTTAGTTTTAAAGGGAGATACAATGTTATATCATGAATTAAAATAGTGGAATACTGTATATGGTTCTTTATTGTCTAATCCAACAACGTAAAAGTAAGGTCCTGGGTACTGATGCAATGCCTACTGAGGTATATCATTCTGCTTTCAATTACTGGTTTCATGTTATTAAATTAATTGGGCAAATGTCAGTATCATAGAAAGCAAATATTGTGGTACCACTCTTTTGGAAGGGTGATATGGTAGATTGGAGCCATAAAATTACCATACCATTAGTCTCATCAGTGTGCTGGAAGAGATCTTTTGTAGATTTCTACTTGATAATTTTAATGAAAGGTTCACTAAACCAGACATCCTAGGTGAGGAACAAGTAGGGTTACACTATAATTATTGCATTGTGGATAACTGTTTTATCTTCTCATTATTAATTGATAAATATGTTAATGTTACTTATAAAATGGGGTCAGAAATGTTACAATCTGATTGGCCATCAGCATTATGAGATCCCTACATTAATATCCTCATTAATATACTTATAGAGCCTAATCACCGGAGAACTGATTTTAAAAAGGAATATCCAACTTTTTCAGAGATTCCAATCTCCGTACTCAGAGTCACCATTAAGACATACCACCAAGGGCAAACTGAAATACAAGAACAATGGCATACACAGTGTTAAGTTTTGTTTGTTTTCTACCTGTTTCAAAAAAACAGCTGAGTGAGCTGAAGTGCTGTAAACTTGAATTACAACCACAGTAATCACAGTCATTGTTATGTCAATGCCTTGGTCATGCAGCTAGTGCCCAGCCATTCATGCCCAGTCAGAACATTTGATCAGATATGCACATTAATATTTAAAATAAGGTACATCACTGTATTAATAATCAAATAATTTACAGCCCCACAGTATGTGTGTGTGTGTGTTTACTTGCCCAACGTCCACTGAAGAATTCCAGCATTATTGCAAAAAACATACTCCAGCTATTGAATGTTGTAATGACAACTACATGCTCCACTTGTGCGCTTTGTAACATATGCTTTGGCTACTGGCTGCCCAGCACACCCATTACCAAGGCTACTAACTTGCAGCAGTAGCATCATGATGCAGGGCTCTGCAATGTTGATTGCATGACTGTATTCAGGCTTGAAAAAAATAAGGGGTTTAAACAATTTGCTTCCTAGTACCAGTATCAAATGGATAATGAATACTATCCATTTTCACTAAAATTGTTGCCCTGTGACTCTCTGTGGAACATTGCCCCAGACAACTACAGCAACAGCCATTACATTAGCATTGACACAGGAAGCCATCACATAGAGTATTTAATCAGCTTGAGCAACAGAACACTAATAGAATGTGGTCCTTGCTGGCATCTCCATAAGGTGCAACCACATATGCTATGTCGTATGTTTTTGGGTTTTTTGTTTCACAAAAATCATCTGTATGAGTATATGCTTGCAGCCCATTTGTTTAGCTTGACAGTAGTGGTACTTATTTTTCTGTCTTCCCTGCTCAGTTTTCTAAAGCTGCAGACCAAGGAGTGTGGCAGTCTTTCTTCTTGCCTTTGGTCCTGTATCTACCCATTTCTTCAGCTGGTCAGCACTTATAGATTATATAAGTTACTTAAAGTCACACAGTGACTATTTGGCACTGCTGAGATTTGAACCTCTAATCTCCCAGTGCTCTATCTACTAGACCACACTGCCTCACATTACACAACACTGCATCATCGCAAACAATAATGTAAATAGATTTTCACAGTATGAACAGTATGCATTTTGCAAACCTCACATACACAATGCTGTTTACTAAATGGGGATGTTATAAGACATCATGCAAACTAATTAAACCACAAACCTTGTGGAAACTGGTAGCACTGACACTATTTGTTATACCTGTTATTGTCTTCGTACTTTATGTTATACTGAAAAGAACAGGAGCATCTATAATATAGGACTTGTCCTAATGATGTTTTATACCAACTTGTCCTGTATAAAAATAAAGATTTTTACTACTACTACTACTACTACTACTACTACTACTATGAAACAGTTTTAAAATGGTAGAATATTTGTTTTCATGAAAAAGTGCTTTAGAAATCTACAAGCATGCAGGAGTGCTGGTGCCTGAAAATGCCACTGACCCTGGATCCCCACCCAAAAATAACTCAGGTCACTGCTTGTTAACTTCTGGATGCTCACTGCCAATTTATTATAAAAAGGCACAATTTATTCATAACATTTACATCCCATTTCCAACAATTCCGTATTTACAATTTTGGATGTAGCAGTCTCATACCACATCTAGGACATAACAGTCCTGTCTTCCCTCTTGTGTGGTTCTTCTTCTTGCTCTGCTCTTCTTCTGCCATTGCTTCTCAGGGTCCGGACACCGTGATTCGGCCTCCCCTTTCCATCACCACCACCAGGTACCACACTTACCTTAGCCACTCCCCCCCACTAGGTGTGGACACTGCGATCCATCCCTATGTTCTATATCCCTCCCCCCTCCCGTTACTCCCATGCCTGGGATATTTTGTCCCAGCATGTGATACCTACCTCCCTCCTCCCTCTACCTGCCCACCCTTTTTCACCTTGCTCCCACCCCTTCCAACCTCCTACCTTTTAAATATTCTCTGTCATCTTGCATGCCTACCAGCGGGGCTCCACCTAGCCCCGCAGCCCTTGGCTGTCCTTTCTGTGGCTCCACATGGCCCGTGCCGGGCCTCCTCTAGATTCACTACTCCCTTGTGCCACCGTCGTACTAGTACCTATCCCCTGTTCCCCTCCTCTTTCTTGCCAGGTGAGTGGGGAAATCCACAGCAAGAAAGAAGGCTAGCTGAGGGTTACCTATCCTTAAATAGCCCCTCAGGACCCCTGGCTAGGCTCCCCTCCTGGCCCCTCCCCTTGGCCAATAGCCAGCAAGCTCAGACCTGGTCATATGACCTCCTCTGCAGTCATAGCCCCTCCCTGCCCTGCAGACCCCACCCTCCCCTCCTTCCCCTTCTCCAACTCCATTTCTGGCTGGCTCCCAGGACAACCTGGCCTGCCTTTTATTGGCAGGCCTCATTATCACAGCTTTTAACATGACATAGAGTTGTAGGCATCAGGAAATCTTCATTAGGAATTATCAACTGCACTGTATTTTACCTTTTTATTCTCATTCTCTGATGTTGTTTCCTGTGCTAGAGATGTGGAAAATGGATGTCTGCAGCTGTGAAAAGAGGGGAACTAAATATGTTATGTTTCTGGCTCTAAAAGAGTTGCAGATTTGGCCAAAAGCTTATCTGGAATAGATTTCCTTTGGCAATTATGTAACAATATTGTCATTTTTCTTTGTATACAAGTGTTCCTTTGTAAAATTTTTAAACAATTTAATGTTTTTATATCAATATATGGAAGATGTAGGAACATTATATATTGATATACTGTATCAATTAAGCTGACCTTAAGCATTCATTTTAAAAGCAAATTTAAGTTTCTAGCCCAAGCGGTTCTAAAGATATCTTATTTTAAACAAACTATTTTTAAAAATTTATTTTACTTAAACGAAAACTTTGAGTCAGGTAATTAAGAATCAGTTCTAGCAATAAATGCAGTTTTTATGAGCGGATTCTATTCTTTATACATCAATACTGTATAGAACTTCTTTCTGAGTACAGTGTATTATCAATACTATTTTAGTTGTGACAGACAAAAAAATGGTAAACATATTGTATCAATATAATTTTTTTATACTCACAGGCTGTAACAATACTCTTTTTTGTATTGATACATAATATTACATGATGATTTAAAAATGATAAAAACATGTTTTTTTTTATTTTTTTACTTTTTCTGGATTTTGGTAATACTACAAATTATTTAATTAGACACGGTAGAGTTTGTAACTTATTTTTCATTAATCTTGTGCCTTTAATCAATGTTGTAGACATTTCTCCCTCCCTTCTAGCAACCTGTACTCTTCCTTGCCTTTTCAGGCTTTGCCTGTGAAAGCATCTGAAGATAATAAAACATTACAAGCCCATTACAGGCACTGCAAATCCCACGATGGATGCATTTGTTGAGATGCTAGGGGAATGAACTAGACCACTTGGTCTTGTACTATCTCTTGAGTCCTATGTTGCTATGGTGCTCAAAACATTTGGCAATGTCATTATTTTAAATACCTCCAGACGATGATGCAACAGGAGAGGGAGGCAGCCACAGGACATAAAATGTTGAATAGTGTTGACAGGCATCACTTTTGACAGCTTTCATTCATGACAATTGAGGGATGTTGCTATCAAGGCAAATATGAAGTCATACAACACAGTTGTGTTAACAGTGTCACTGAATGGACAAAAACAAGATCTTGACCAACACATTGGTTGAATGCCTGGTTGTTTTGAAAATAGATACCTAAAAATAAATTTTGATACCCAAAGTTAAGAGGCAGCATGCAGTAAGAAAGATATGCAATTACTGGAAAGAAGAACCTGGGAGAGACAGCCTTGGAGAGAATCTTAAGATGGTGGAACACATGTGGAAGGTGGGTAAATAGCAAAGTTACCAAAACAAGTCAAGATGTAGCAAACTCATGGACAGAGACAATGAGGAAAACTGACAAGCAAATGGAAGAACCCCACAACAGAAATTACAAAGGAGATCATACCAGAGATAAGAGATCTTTAATAATTCAGTCATTGGAAAGATTTTGAACTAATCAAATGGAAAGAAGGGGCTCTCGGCGAGGCTAATGAAACTGAAAATAGATGGGAAAGGGACAACTATGGAAATGGTTTCAATGTGAAAATGGGAACATGCAATACAAGAGACACAACCAAAAAGGCAGAGAAGAAGAGAAATATGACTGTACAAAAACTGGATATGTTTGTATACCCACACGTGTAGGGCAGGATTTTCAGAGTGTATCTGTTACAGATCCACTGTACCTGCCATATTTTTTAAGCATACTTACATCTGCATGGAAAACCAATCTATTAGATGATATATCTAGTGCAGATACAAGTGCATCTGGAAAATCTGTACTTATGTTATTTTGATGCATGCTGCTGGAAAGTGTTACGAACGACAATAAGGCACCTATATTGCCTTTGATTTCACATAGATGCGGGCAAACCATGCTCCCACATCTGTGTCAGACCCTTCTGACTCCCCCATCATGCACATACACGTGAGCATGCGCGCATGCATGCATGCATACACACACACACACACTCACATACACACATATTCCCACATAGTTTAAAGAAAAATATTGGTGAAGTGGAGACACTGATCACCATGGAACAACCAGTCAAAACTGAAGTAATTGAGATATTTTGAAATGAAAATGACTGGCGGGGCAAGGGCCAAATAATTATGAACTATTCAGAAGGCATAGACCATGCACAAAAGCAGTATAGTGTTGTATTGTAAATAAGAACTCAACTATAGGTACTTAAAGAAACTGGCCTCAGTTCAGAAGGGTTTGTAACACTCTAGCTAAGAATATAAGATGAAAAGGGAGGCACATTTATTGTCAGGTTATACTACAGACTACCAGATCACAAAGAAAATCAGGACCTAAAACTATATGAAGAGATTAGTAAAACACACATAAAAGGGAATATGCTGTTAGTGGGGTACTTAAACTTCACAGATGTAGATTAAGATAAGAGAATAGCCAAGTGAAGGTGTAGTATGCAATTTATCTTATTGTGGAGTGCTACATGATACAGTGTGTCAAAGGAATTAGTAGAAATCTATAAGCACTGGATCTAATTCATAGCAACAGAAAAGACCTGATCAGAGATGTAAAAAACAGACAATAAACTGGCTGACTGTGACCTTATTCATCCTCTTATTTACTATACCATAATAATCATCTTATTCACTATCAGAGGGAACCGAGAAACAATCATGGCAGCAGCATATATCATGCTTCTATACAAAACAAACTTGAGCAAATGAGAATGCCTATACAGTAGCAGAAGTACACTAGGAAAACAAGTTTAATGACATCCATGTTCAGAAAAAGTGGAACATCCTCAAACTTCACATGATCAATTTAAAACAAGCATGTATCCTATATAGAAGAAAGTAAAATAGAAAAAGATTCAGACCAATGTTGATGGAATGAGAAGTACTAGATATAATTAAGCAAAATGAAAAAGGAATGCAAGAGGTGCAAACTGCATGACAAAAGTAAATATGGTATAGACATTTTCTGAACAAACTCAGAAAGAGAAAACATAGCACCAGAAGAGCAAAATATGCCAAAGAAGACCAGACAGAACTTGAAGTTAAATCCAATAATTAAAAAATCCTCTGCTACACCAGTGAAATGAGAAAAATCAAGACAACTATTGGACCACTGAATGATCATGTAAATGGGAACTTAATACCAGTGGAAGAACATTTATTAGAATAAATGGATTAGTTGTGTCAGCAGTCACAGAGGCCAAAGACAGGGCAGTAATTAACAGCAAACACTTATTTAATGATCCACATGGCAGACACACTACAGTACATACAGTATGTGTAACAGCTGAAAGAATGCTCAAGACGGTAAACCCAAGCAACCCATTGGCCAAGACAGAATGCAACCAACAATCATGAGTAATTAATGACCCTAGAACCATCCATCCCACTTCTGATAATATTCAATGAGCAAGGCCACTGATTTTAATTTTTTACTGGAAAACCCGGTAAAATTCTAGAATCTGGACTACCTGATCAATGGTAAAAACAAAGAATTTCATGGAATTTGGCATTTTAGGTCAGAATAATAAATCTGCAGAACTTGCTTTATTCCTATAATATTCTTCCTGTGCTATTTCCAATTTGCTTCAATTAATGCTCTGTATATTAAGTCTTCTTTTATTCTGATTATTTATATCCATTACAAAAGAATGGCAGTAGAATCTCAGCAAAATCTGAAAATTAGACTAGCAATCACTGGTGCAAATCATTCTGTAATAGCCTTTAAACTTAGACTTGATAAGTACTTTAAATACAAGTAGAGATGCAGCAAAGTTAAACTTCATCAGTGAAGTTACAAAACTTCAACTTTGTGAAACTTTGCAATGTTCTTATTGGCTCACCAACTTCAACTTTGCTGGCTTCACAACATTTTTTCAGGTGGCACCTTTGTGAATGAAGTTTGGTCACTTCTCAGAAAATAATGCCACTCCACTGGGTATAAAACATTGCAAATTCGGCACTTTGAACTTTGCAGAGTTCTGTTGAAGCAACATTTTCTCAGCTTCACACCTCTCTAAATACAAGGAGTGATATAACTCAGTGGACTTCTTTATTTCTCAAAAGCATATGTCTTTATGCTTATATGCAAGAAGTCAAAGTAAAATTGAGGAAGAAATCAAAGAAGGGGAATTCATGGAGGAAACTTAACAGGGGACTGGGTGCATAATTGAACTGATAGATGCATCTGACTTGATTTTGAATATACTGTACTGTGATTCCGGATTCTGTTTTATTGGCTGTCTTATACACTATAAAATAATTTAAGATACAGTACTATTGAAGAAGCATATCAATGGCCAAAGGTATTTATTAATTTTATTTATTTTCAGCCAAAAGAAAATAATGAGCTGAGGCTTATTTACAAATACATTCTGTAAGACAGAAGCAACAGTGTTTTGTTCTATACAGCATACAGTACTTCCATGCAAAAAAATAATCTTAATATATACTTAGGCATGGGTGGGTAGTGAAATACCCTACCCTAAATACTACACATGGGTACCGCTAAACTACCCTAAATTACCCTTAAAATACCCTAATAAAGACAGGTAGTTGATTAGGGTCAGGTACTTACTACCCTTATCATTCTATTACCTTATTACCCTACCCTGACCATAACAAAATGTGAAAGACTGTTTTTGATTCTAGGCTGTATACTATTGCACTGTTTGCTAGGTGTCCCAAGCCCTGCCATTTATTACTGTGACATAGTCAGCTACACTGCCTCTCTCTGCAGCAGTTAGTGAAACAATATCCTTTTATGGCTGTATTACACAGTTTGTTAGGTTTCCAAAAATTATACCCATGGCAGGCATTGCTGAGGCAGGTATAAGAGGCACAGCTGCTCTGACTGAGCCTTCTGCTATTTCCAAAAATTATACCCATGACAGGCATTGCTGAGGCAGGTACAAGAGGTGCAGGTGCTCTGAGTGAGCCTGCTGCTGTTTCCAAAAAGTCATACCCATAGCGGGCATTGCTGTGGCAGGTATAAAAGGCACAGCAGCTGTGAGTGAGCCTACAGCTGTTTCAAAAAAATGTACATATGGTGGTCATTGCTGAGGTAGGTACAAGAGGAGCAGCTGGTATGAGTGTGGCTGCTGCTGTTTCAAAAAATTATACCTATGGCAGGCATCATACATAACAAACTAATGATTAACAAAACTAAGAGTAGTGTGGCACATGTGACTGGCATGGTGGTAGCAGTGAAACAGGGATCTAGCGACATAGCCAACACATAGGTGTCATTCTTAAACATGGCATTTATTCTGGGGGAGTCACGTGATGCGGAGTTCTTGCTAGCTGCACTCGCTACCCTCTCCGCACAAACCCGGTCCAATTATCCTTCTCCTGGGCTTCCTGGTAGTTCATTGAGCGTCCGAACCTATTATCTATCGATCGCAAGTATCGGGAAGGGTGGATTGCTGGCAGATGGAAGAGGAGATGCCAAAAGCGGTGGCAAAACATACCCCTCCGGCCCTGAGAAGGCCAAGAAGAAGCCGCGGGCCTCACAGTCACAGTTAACCCAGCACAACTATCCGGGCAGTTAAGGGGAGGACCTGTTGACTCTGGCGAGATTTCTTGAAGAGTTTAGGCCTTTTAAGGCCGAAATGGCGGAAATGGCCACAGAAATTAAATCTATAACGGTCACGTTAGAAGATTTAAATAGAAAGGTGTCTGATAACGAAGCGCGGGTTCGATCAGTAGAAAACCGGGTGGAGAAGATGGACCCTGAACTGGTCAAGTTAAGACAGCGTTTGGCCAGTATGGAAGCCAAATTGGATGATCTGGAGGGCAGGAGCAGGAGGAACAACGTGGTGGTGATTGGCTTGCCAGAAAAAGAAGAGGGCAGTGACCCAATTAAGTTTTTCCAGAAGTTTGTGGAAAAGATCGCAGGCCCTTCACCTTTTGGTCATTCCTACTGTATAGAAAGGGCACACCGAGCTCTCCGCCCTATGCCCAAGCAAGGAGCACCCACGCGTGTCTTTATGGCCAGATTTTTGAATTTTCAAGAAAAACAGAGCTTCCTGCAGAGGGTTAAGGAAACTAAAGTTCTGCAATGGGAAGGAGGATATAAGGATCACCAAGATTTGCTGCTATCGGTGCGCCAGAGAGGGCTGCTTTCCACCCCTGGTCTCTAAAATCATGGCAGCGGGCATTAAGTTTAAAATGATGTACCCTGCTGTGCTGCATGTCTACATCTTAGAAGAGTGGAGTAAGTTCTATGATCCGGGAAAAGCCTAGCGGCACTTCAGCTGGCATTACCTTCCTTTTCGACAATAAATAAAGATTTAGCCCTTTGGGAAGCTGGCATTCTCACTGACGAGAAGAGGGTTCTTTAAGTTTTAATGTGGGACTTAATCTGGCAGTACTGGTGTATTTTGGGACTCGGTGGTTTGTCTTCTCAATGTGAAACCAATAAGATGTGGTCCTAGTTTCACTGGGGTCCCGTTTTCTCCCCTCCGTAAAGGAGTTTGCCCCAGACAGCATGGACACGGATGTAAAGTTGTGTCCTTAATTACACATAAGATGTCAGAGCTTATTTCATCTGATGTCAAAGGGTTCGGGGGTGGGATTTTCTTTCTACTGTTTAGCATATCCAATGATGTAGGGACTCGGACTAAGCATCTACAACTGGAGGATGGATCCCCGCCCACTGAAGAGAACGGTGTAAATTGGGGGGAGCTCACTGAAAACCGGTGTCAGGGACTTGAGTCTGCCAGAGGATACGCTGGAGGACAGATAACAATGCCGGCTGGCACCAGGACTTTCTGTAAAATGCTGTATGGAATGTGGCCTCAGTGGGGCTCACGACCGATACTGGCTGGGGGATCGATAGGGGTTGGGGGGGTTGTTTTTTTTTTTTTTGCTGACTGTCATTAGAGATCTACCTTGGTATTTCTCAATGTTATGAGGGTTGCCAAGGATTGGTATTAACTGTTTAATAACAACATCTTTCAGAGCATAGTATTTTACATTGTTACTTAAGTAGGGGGTAGAGGGGCACTCTTGAAGCACGATATATTTACTTTGGTGGGGGGATGGTAGAGTTTATTATTTCCTCTTCCTTTATTCTTGGGTATCACTGATAGATACTTATAAAGTTGGTTGGGGATTCTGGGATGGAAAGAGGTTACAGACGAGGGTTCTTTCCACTCAGGGGAAGTTAATGTTGGGTATTTCTTGTATCACTAATATGGGCTGGGGGGTGGCGGGGAGGGGGATGATTCAGTGATGCAAGCTGTCATCAGGGGCCGTGTAAACGTGGGAGGGTGGATTATGAGGGGTTGTTGTTGTTTAGAACTTATAGTGTTTGTGGAAGTTCTCAGGGGGAGAGTATTGGTGGGGAGGTGCACAAGTCCTCAATTTAGGTTGCAGGGAGTCCCAATCAAGTAGGAGCATGCCATGGTCTGAATTTGTAAGTCAAGAAAATGGCAGTGGGGGGGGGTGTTTAAGGTAATAACCTGGAATGTAAAGGGAGCACGGCAGAGAGGTAAGCAGTATAGAATACTTAAACACTTGAGGTGTTAAAAGCCGATATTGTTTATTTACAAGAAACACATTTGCTTCAAACAGAGAGTAATTCTATGAGGCATCTACAGATGGGGCCAGTTTTTTCATGGCAAGGTAGCACACAAAGCAGAGGTGTTATGGTGCTCCTGCATAGGTCTGTTCCTTTTACCCCACTTCAGATCATACAGGATGGGGAGGGTAGATATGTGTTTGTGAGAGGTAGGCTACAAAATATGGAAGTTCTTTTAGGATCCATTTATGGCCCCAACTCAGATTCCCAGGTTTTTTTTGTGAAACTCCTGGAAGTTCTGACTCCATTTACAAGATCCCCATGATCTTAGGGGGTGATCTGAATTTAGTGTTAGACCCTATGATGGATAAAACCAGGAGAAATTTCGGGGCCTTTTCTCCAGCTCAGAGGGCTCTTGGTGAGCTGCAGGATCAGATAGGGCTTGTGGACGTGTGGAGAGTCATTCATCCTAGGGCCAGGGAGTATACGTTTACCTCCCCTGTCCACGGCTCAGCATCCCGAATAGACTACCTGTTACTTTCTAGTACACTTCTTCCAGGTGTGCTGGAGTCTGTAATTGAATCTGGGCCTCCGTCTGACCATGCAGTGGTAGCAGGGTCAATCTCTTTTTCCGCTCTGCCCAAGAGGGGCAGTCGGTGGAAGATTAACAATCAAATCCTGCGTAGCCCCAAAATAGTAGAGGATATCTCCGCTCATATAGAGGAATTTATAACTAATAATTTAGGAGACAATGTTAGCCCAGATATGGTTTGGGGTCCTTTCAAAGCCTTTATAAGAGGTATATTAATAGGTGTGGCATCCAAAAGGGAAAAGGAGAGGATACAAACTATGTCTGAGTTATTGAACCGTATAAGAGATAGGGAAGTGGCTTTGACCCCGCAGTCTTCTGAAGAAGAGAAGTTGGAGTTGGTCAAGCTGCGGGATCTCTATCTAAAGATGCTTGGAGAGCAGGCGGAATTGGCATTAATCAAGACTAAGGCTAGTTATATAGATCAGGGTGAGAAGGCAGGTAGGCTTCTTGCCAGGAGAGTTAAACAACTGGAATCATCCCGGATAATCCCAGGGATACAATCTAAGGTAGATGGTCAAATTAAAACAGCGCCTGGAGAGATAGTCCTAGAATTCCGGTCCTATTTTGAATCTCTGTATAGCAAGATGGTTAAGGCACCTAGTGAGAAGGAGATATTAGTGTTTTTGGATGGGTTGGATCTCCCTTCGTTGACTGAACTCCAACGGGTACAGCTAGTGGCAGATATTACGCAAGGAGAAATTGAAGCGACTATTCAGACATTACCATTGGATAAAACGCCAGGGCCGGATGGACTTTCGGCTAATTTTTACAAGAAATTTTCTAAGTTATTATCCCCTTTGCTTCTTAATTTGTTTAGACATATTTTAAGTCATCAAGCACGGGACCAGTCTCTATTCGAAGCGCTTATTGTTCTAATCCCTAAGCAAGATAAACCCCCGGAGCAGCCATCCAGCTATAGGCCCATTTCCCTGCTAAATTACGATATTAAGATTCTGGCCAAATTACTGGCCGAGCGTGTATGTCGGGTGTTACCTGGGCTTATTGGGCCAGAGCAAGTCGGTTTTATGAGACAGGTCCCCGGCTGACTACGTGAGAACCTTAGCTCATGTCTTCTCGGTGTCTGAGGATAGTAATACGCGATGGCTTTGCTGTCTTTAGATGCCAGAAGGCTTTGACAGGGTCCACTGGGGTTTTCTAACCACAATGGGGAAATTTGGTTTCCCTGATCTTTTTTTAAAATGTATAGGTTCTCTTTACCTGAACCCTACAGCGAAGATTAGTTGTAATGGTGCTACATCGGATCCCTTTAATCTTTACGTTGGTACCAGACAAGGTTGCCCTCTATCTCCTTTCCTTTTTATATTTAGAACCTCTTATCAGGACAATTGTAGGGAAACAGGAAATTGAGGGTATTAGAGTTATGGATTACATTGTGAAAGTAACGGCATATGCAGATGATCTTTTGATCTATGTGTCTAACCCAAGGGTATCTATTCCCGCTCTTATGGAAGTTGTTCGAGTATTTGGTAGCTTGGCTAACTATAAGTTAAATCTAGATAAATCAATTGTATTTCCCCTTAATAAGAATGTTCTTAAGCAGGACATTGTAGAATTGGGTCTGTCTTGGAAGTCAGATTATGTAAAATATCTGGGTCTAAATGTAGTAAGAGGTAGGACTAAAATATTTCAATTAAATTTAGACTCCTTGAGGCATACCATTGAGTTAGATTTGGACAGATGGGTGAAGTTGCCAATTTCTTTGTGGGGGAGGATTAATTTAGTTAAAATGAATGTTTTCCCAAGATTGTTTTACCCCATTAATATGTTGAATGTTTGGATACCACTTACTTGGTTTAGGAAACTACATAATATGATTGCTGATTTCTTGTGGGGTCATAAGAAGTCCTGTATGGCTTATCAAAAGTTGGCAGCTCCCAAAGTACTGGGAGGGTTAAGGCTCCCCCATTTTGCCTTATACTTCTGGGCAGCTCATGCCAGTAAGTATTTGAGGTGGATGAAGGGAGCAGAGGCTTTGGTAAACTATTCCTATATACCTTTTTGGCTGCAGATTGAATTGACCCTGATTCGGAAGTATGATTTGAAACCGGAGGCTCTCCTGCATATTACTCCGAAAATGTTGCCACTCCAGTTGCAGGGCTCCCCAATCGGAATCTCTGTTAGGGCCCATACCCAACTCTGTTGCTTCCTGAAGTATGACCACCTGAGTGACTGGGCCCAGCCAATTTGGGGTAACCCACGTTTCGTAATAGGTAACAAAGTTCTTAACCCAGCTTAGCTAGCCCTGCCTGGTACATGCTGTTTGAAAGATCTCTGTTCGCCTGATGGGAGTTACTCTCCTCTGGTGAAATTCTGAATAAGTTTGAGATGCCTGCTACAGCAATCTTTAAGGTATATCAGGTTAGGCACCTCTTAGTGCAAAACTGGGTAATGGGGTAATCCAGTCCTAGATTGGATTTTTATGATAGGTTAGGGCCGGTGACGGTTTGCCGCATGTAGTGTCAAAACTATATGCAGTGTTATTTGAGTGGGCGTATTCCTTAAACCGGTGCAAAATTCATACTGGTCTGCAATTTTTCATGACACTAAGCTTAATTGGAAAGGTTATGGACAAATTGTCATAAGTTTTTCTGCAGGACCGTCTAAGGTTGATGCAGTTTAAAATTCTCCACAATATTTACTACTCTCCACAAAAACTGGCTAGCCTGAAAATTGTTTTTAGTCCTGTATGCTATAGGTGTCAAGTTGGGGTGGGATTTATTCCATATTTTCTGGAGTTGCCCCAAGGTTTACACCGTTGTGACAGGAAATTAAAGATAGACTGAACCCGTTACTAGGACTGAGGGATCTTTTACCCCAGAAATATGTCTGTTGGCGATGTTTCTCATATTCCTGTCAAAAATAGGAGATTTCATATAGTTTTAATTGCTGCCTCGCAAGAAGATTGTCCTCAGACATTGGAAGGACAGTCGTGCTCACTTACTCTAGTGGCTGGGAGAGCTATGTAAGCTTGAGGATTGAAAGAATGATAGCTATCCTCAAAACAAGCTTCCTAGGTACAATAGGATCTGGGGCCTTTCAGGCTATCTTTTCTACATAGAGGTATAGATTGGTTACTGCTCGAGGCATGCTACCTGATTGGACTTGTGCTGGGAGGTTTAAAGGGAGAGGTAGGGGGTGGGGAATGGGGGGTATGGGTCATGGGGGTTAATGTTACAGAGTTCAGCTTACTTTATGTATAAAGGTGACTGTGTAACTATGATTTTCTGGTGGTATTTGGAGTTACTGGAATGTATCTCTGTATCGGAAAATTTAATAAAATTTAATGGAAAAAAAAAAAAAAACATGGCATTTATTCTCTGGTTAGTTGACAGTCTGAGACTCAAATCATCTGCCAGCATAACAGCAGTAGTATCTTCTTTTGAATGAAAGTCTTTCTTTATGTCATCAAGGAAAATGTGAAGAAATCTTATTTGCATCACAATTCCTGTAGAGCCTCATATATTCTTGGACTTTAGCAAGGCATTTGACTCTGTCCTCAACAATGGTCTGGTGGAGAAATTGACAGGGTTGGGAGTAGGCCCCCTTTGATGGTCAGATGGATTGAAAACTGGCTAGCTGGACGCACCCAGAGAATAGTGGTCGGTGGGGAGCTCTCGAACCCTAGAGAGGTTTGTAGTGGGGTACTGCAGGGCTCAGTCCTGGGTCCGATCCTGTTTCATGCATACATATCAGACACCAGGGAGGGTATAGGGTGTGAAATGAGTCTCTTTGCTGATGACTCCAACATGGGGGCAGTAGTTGAGGGGGAAGAGGGAAGATTGGTTCTGCAAGGGGACCTGGACACCCTGGGAAAGCTGGGCTCACACATGGAAATTAAATTTCAATATCACCAAGTGCAAGGTGTTACATCTTGGGCAGGGAAACCCTAAACACAGGTACACCCTGGGAGGGGAGGCGCTGGAGACCTCAACAGGGGAAAAGACCTAAGGGTCATGGTGGATGCATGTATGAATAACTCTGAGCAGTGCAGGAGAGTGGCTAGCAAGGCAAACAGGATGTTGGGATGCATCGTAAGGGGAAACACCTCTAGGAGCAGAGAAGTGATTCTGCCGCTGTACAATGGACTGGTTAGACCACACCTTGAGTACTGTGTACAGTACTGGACACCACACTTGAAAAGGACATACAGCTTCTGGAGAGGGTACAGAGGAGGGCAACTAAGATGATATGAGGACTAGGGGATTTGATGTATGAGGACAGACTTGAGGAGCCCTGCCTGTTTTCATTGGAGGAGAGGAGAGACAGGAGGCATGATTGAGGTCTTCAAGTACCTCAAGGGAATAAATAAGGTAAACATGGAGGGGATCTTTAGATTAAAGCAGGGAGGTATCAGAAGAGGGCATGGTTTGAAGTTGGAAGGTGGAAGGGTGAGGGGGGAAAGAGGAGGATGTTTTTCACTGAGAGGGTGGTTGACCCTTGGAATGCACTGCCTGGAGAGCTGGTTCAGAGATCCACAGTGGAGGGCTTCAAGACAGGGTGGGACAGACACAGAAAGCGAATGTATCAGATGATGGCCTGGCCCAGGGGGGTGGGGATAGATGATAGGGGTTTCTGGAACACAAGGTGGTGAGGGCCTCGGCACTCAACTAGGGATCTGGGGTTTGAGCAGACTCGATAGACCGTAAGGCCTAATCTGCTGGCAATTAGTATGTTAGTATTCCTTACCTGTGCAATGTAATTGATAATTTATCCTGTGTCAGGTAGATTTATTCACAGCTGAAAATGTTGTGGTAATCAAGAATGTGCAACTAGCAGCCACAAAGTGCAGTTCACTAATTTTAGTTTGCATTTGAGCAGCACAGCAGAATGCTTGAAAGAATACAGGTAGGATTTAGTCTCTTAAACATTGCAGAACTTGTAGAGGTCTGTATGTGCAGCAGCCAAGGACAAAGCTTAATCTAAACTACTCTGGAAGACATTCAGACCTACAAGAAACTGTTTTCTCATCCTCACTTCATCCCATCCTTGCCAACCGGTGCTTTAAAGACGATGCAACACTTTTGATTGTTACTTTCAAAGTATACATGTCAAAGCTGTGCTTTTCATGTTTGCACACTGAATCATGTTCACATGCTGTTTCATTTTTCCACCTTACTTACAGTTATGGATTTGATAGACGTTTCTCAAAAGCACACCCTACAAATCTCCTGACACTGGATTTAAGCTAAGATCCAGAGGCACAGCTGAAATAAATACTGTGCCTTCTCCTGCACTATTATTTCTCATTATTAAGGTATAGGGCTGCCAACCACAACTTTATAGTTAAAGCTATTCTGATCCATTTTGTTTCTTGGCTGATATCATGAAACAGATTGTTTTCATCCCCCTTTAAGCTCACTTGATTGAAAGTGTGGAATGTGCGATATGTCCAGACACTCCTTTTTAATGTAATGCCAGTCTTAGCATGAACAATGCTTAATGAAAGACTAAATTACACATATTGTGCCAGCTCCTGGCATGAGAGCTCATTCAAAACAAGATTATTACAACCTTAAAGCCAAATTACTTTATATAATGTTGTTATACAAGACAAATGTCTTCTGGCAGCAACAAGATGGTGTTTTTCTACAGAGAAGAATACCCAATGAATATTTGATTATAATAAGTTGGAGTTCAGCTTTGATCACATTTTCTAACACAGCAAAAAACCACAAACATTTAGAATAAGGTTATTGAATACTGCAAAGACTTGATTGCTGTTTACATAACTAAGAATGACTCAAATGCAACAATATAGGGCAATATTAGGTAACTGATTACCTATAATCTGGTGGCCTCAGTATACTGTAGATCTACTAAAGGCTCTACCCCCCTTCTAAGCATCAAATGAAAATAGTTTCATGTATCACATCTATAACTCCTGTTGGGAAGTGCTGCATATGCTACTGTTAGCACACTAATTGCTGGGTTGGGTTCATGGTAAATCAAGACTTCATGTTTGCAGGTTTGTGGTGCCAAACTTACAGTTAAACTGGGGATCTATGACACCGGTTCAACAAAAACATGTCGACCTGACATTACAATGACAGCACCATGTCGACTGCAATTGTGGTTAGCATTATGCTGCCAGAAAAAGAAAAATCATCTGCCCACTGCACCCCATGTAATTTATTATAATTGACTCCAAGTCAGAGCTTATTCACGGAGGGGTGCAAGACTGGGGGAAACAGTGCCAGGGTCCTGAGTAGACTTTACAGTGATTTGTCGATCTTGTCAGTATCGTCAAGATCATTGTAGAGTTGTCGCTGCGGCATCAGCATACTTTTTAGCTGGTGGGTAAGGGGAATTATATGGTTTGGTTAATTTGTTAGATAACCATACATTTTTCATTTCATTTCATTTCATTTCATTTATTTGAATTTCCAGATAAGTACACTGAAATATACATTTCTTTTTCAGGTATGGCCTGAAGTCAATGTAATAACAGAAAACATTAAAAAAACATGTTACAACAATACCATTTAAGTTATAGCAATAGAATCAGTGCATCAAAGCATTCATATTATATGTGCAAACATTTAAACTTTTAAAATAGTGGAGAACAGCTGTTGAAAATGTTTTAGTAGAAGAAAGATGTTTAATGTGAGTTGAAAATAAATTCCACACAGAAGCTGCACAGTAAGCAAAAGGTCTTCTTCCAGGATTAGTACGCACAATTGCTAAGACCAATTGATATTTTAGGGAACATTGTGACTCATACGGAGGAGTATGATTGACTAAAAGATTGCATGAAGAGTGTGGAACACCAGAATTCAAAATGTTGAACTTGAAACGTGACAAGGATAATTTGTAATTGTTCTGAACAGATGGCCAGTCAAGTTTATTTAATATTTGGCAGTGATGCATTCAATATGGGGCTAAAAGTGTGAGTTTACAAATTTTTTGGAACAGTACTTCTTTCTTGAAAATAATACTAGGAGGAGCTGTGTCAATAATAATAGAGGAGTAATTCAATAAGGGGAGAAGATTTTGCTGTCCTATGGTGAGGTGAGTTTCGTTGGTTTGAAAGATACATAATCAGTAGAGGGTTCCAGTCTTTGAATGACTCTTAGCTGTGATTTTATCCATGTGCATGTTAAACTTTAAAGATGAATCCAGTATAACTCCAAGATATTTAAATGAGTCCATGATCTCAGTTGGACTTCCATCGTAAGCCTGTATTTTAACATTTCTTGAGAATTGTTTTAGTTTGGGATCTGTGCAAAATAACATTGCTTTTGTTTTGGATTTGTTTAAAGGAATATTATTTTGGCACAGCCAGTTCTGAACTTTAATAAATTCTCAACAAAGTGTGGAATTGATTTCTAAGACAGATGTATTATGGGTCAACAAGGCAGCATCATCTGCATATTATAACAAATAACCCCTTACAAAAATAATTATATGAAATGTTTTCATGCTGCTCACATAAAACGACCCATGTGATATGCATTCTACAAGTATGATTTAAATGTTAAATTGGAACTGATTGCATGCATGTGGCATATGTGCAGCAAGCAAGTGTGGAAAGCATACTTTTTATGTTAAATTGGAACAAACTGCATGCATGTGGCATGCTTGCAAAAAGCAAGTGGTCACTGATAACTACAAACATAAAAATAAAGTGACTTGCTCAGGAGCACACCATATACAAGTGGAGGTTGATGAGATTCAAGTCTCCGGGTTTGCAGTTCAGTGCCTTTAATCACTAAGCCATACTGTCTGCACACATATGGCTTGCTTGGACTTCAATATAAATCTGAGTACATCTGCACACATGTGGCATGCTTATAGCCACTGTTATATTTTAGTGTTCTTGTCCCCCCTCATCTCAGCTGCACAACTGAATTGTAGCACACATAACAGTGGAAACACATGTGGTTCTTTCCACCCCAATACATATACTTACCCCCAAAAAAATACATAATTACTTTTGTCTTGCTTATACTCCTACTATTTTCTCTCCATAGTTTTGAATGCTTCCACACAAACAGATTTTAAGAGGCAAACACAAAAGTAGCAATAACTCAACATGCACCCGCCCACATGGCCAGTCCCTCCCCCACATGCATGCACACAGTAGTTGGTGCAGCCATGCTGCTACAGACAACCCACCAAGTTTAGATATAAGTCAAGAGTATAGGGATCAAGAGGCAGGAGTTATTAAGAGATAATGTCCATGGGTCAGCATGCTGGGGCATACCCCCTTGAAATGGAGTTATTTTTTATTACTATTTTATACATTATGATGGCAAGTTGGAGAATACTGGAGGCAACTGTTCTACTAATAAGGCCCTTGTAAGTCACTTTCATTAATCACCAACTCTCCATCAATAATGTATAAAATAGTAATAAAAAAACATTCATTTCAATGGTGAACACCCATGCAATCTCACTTGCCCTATGTCATAATGTGCATGAGCATGGGGATGTGGAGGTCAGCTTCACTGGTGGGGGGTAAGTCTGACTATAGTGAGGCTCCAATAGTTAGTGCATACCATACCACTCAACTGTCCCTGAATGCAAGGGACAGCCCTCATTTTACCCCTATAACCTCTTCTGCTCCTCATCCATCCCTCATGTAAAACATGCTGCTCACACAGAGGATGTCCTGTAAATTTAGACTTCATGGCAGGGGTGCCATTTCAGATTTCAGCAGGGGGAGCCAACAACCAGTGGAGGCCAGGTGCTAGTTAGCCCCTAGGTGGCAAGCTCAAGAATGTCTGGAATGTCTGTAAAAGATAAAACTTATTTGTTGTGACTGAAAAGTGATATGAAAATCAGGAGACATTCAGATGCGTAAGATTCATCTGCCTACACCCCAAAGCAGTGCATCAGATTTGGGCTTAAACCCACCTAGTTAATAACCATTTTTTATCTTGGCTGAAGTTCTTAACCACCGCCCCCCCCAAAAAAAATGCTGTCGCGATTTCTCTCCCTGACTCCATTCCATTCAATACCCATCCCATATGGGATGTGAAGCCACCCAAAAGCACAGAAACATGAAAAGCACATCAATATTTCAGTCCTTCCTCCTTTGCTTTTGACACCGTGGACCATCACGTGTTTCTTGATCACCTGTAGATCATCTGCGGCCTGTGTGGTACAATCCTCAAATAGTTCCATTCTTTTCTTACTGGCAGGTTGCAGAGGGTAGTATCAGGGATTTTTTCCTTTTACTCTTTCTCCCTGCTATGTGGGGTCCTGCAGGGCTCAGTGTTGTTCCCCATGTTGTTTGCGGTGTACATGCTTCCATTAGGAGACTTTGTAAAATGGTATGGACTGAGTTTTCACTGTTATGCAGATGACTCTCAGCTATACCTGTATTTTGTGCACAACCAGCATAGTGCAATCTCAGTCTTTTTTCAACTGTCTCATCGAAATCCAAGACTAGATGAATTCCAGTTGGTTAAAGTTAAACTCTGACAAGACGGAGGTGTTAGTTGTGGAATCAGGTCACTGGATAGAGGGGTCGGATGCTGGGTGGTCCTCTGGACTTTGGCTTGGGGGCAGTCAGCTCTCAACCTCTGAATGGGTGCAAAATCTGGGAGTGATATTTGATGATGGGCTGACACTTTATTCACAGGTGTCAGCTGTGGTCAAGTCCTCATTTTACCATCTGAGGAACATTGCCCAGATTAAGCACCTTGTTCCATCAGTCGATCTTCCAACTCTGGTCCACACTTTTGCGAGCTTGCGCCTTGACTGCTGTAACTCCCTTTACCTAGGGCTTCCTGGGGTTGATATCTGTTGTGTACAGCTAGTGCAGAATGCTGCAGCCAGGTTATTATCTGGGTCAACTCAATCCAGTCATATTTCACCTGTGCTACGCACTCTGCACTGGCTGCCAGTTCAATGATGGATTGCCTTTAAAGTTGTTTTACTGACTTTCAAAGCCCTACATGGTCTGGGTCCAAGTTACCTACAAGAGCTTCTGAGTCCCTACTGCCCCCTCTGACCACTCGGCTCAGCCAATGAGGGATTGATAGAGATTCCCAGGGTATGTTTGAAGACCTCGGGAGTCAGGCTTTTGCTTTTGTTGCTCCTTCCCTGTGGAACTCTCTACCTCATTGAATATGAGAGTGCCAGAGAGTGGAGAGTTTTAAAAATGCTTTAAAACCCTCTTATGTTCATGTGCTTTTCCTGACTTTTAAGTATGGATTATTTTATTAATATTTTTCATTAATATTTTGTCAGTTTTTAAATTTTATTTGAGATGAATATTTTAGAGACTGAGGCCCAGATATTCAAAAGAGTTGAGCCATGTAATAAAGGTTGCGATGCATAAGTCCAAATTAAGCCATTCCTGCGATATACAGCAGGAGGCAGTTGCGCCCCAGAATCATGCTCAGCAACAGCGCAATGATAATGAAGGCATGCGCAACCGAAGGGGGAGGAACCATGCATAAACTGCACAGCCCGATATTCAGCCCAGGCCGTGCAGAGTTATGCAGGTGCAACTCCTACCTGCACCTGCACAAAGTTGAGCCAAAAAAAAAAGGAACAAGTCAAGGGCCACCCACAGGTGAGCTGCCACATTGCAGGGTGCAACACAGCAGCTGCCATCTGTGGGTGGCCCTCGACTTGTTCCCGCCGCACCTGGTGGTGCCCCCCCATGCCCTGATCATGGGCATAACTGTCCCTCCCGAGTAGCAATCGCGGGCATAAGTGTAACCCCCACCCCCAGTGGGCCGATCGTGGGCATAAATGTAGCCCTACCCTCCCGGTAGCCCGATCGCCACGCGCAACAGTGTTCCCCCTCCCTAATATAACTAACTCGCCTCTCCATTAGCCTGATCACAGGCATCAGATTCCCAAAGCCCAATATCCCTGGTGGTCCAGTGGACTGAGCAGAGCCCGATTCACATATCTGGACTGACTAGTGCAGTATGGGCTGCATGCCATTGGCTCATGCTCTGAACCAATGGGCATGCAGCCATTCTGATTTCTCAGGCGGCGGGGTGGCAGGCAGGTGGGGTGCTGCCACCCGCCCGGCTGATGGGGAGGCGGGGTGGTGAGGGGTCAGTGGGCAGGTGGGGGTCACTAATCACCAGGGATTTCATACTTAGGGGGGTGAGGATTGCCACCCGCGATCAGGCTCCGTTCGGTCCACTGGACCACCAAGGATATTGGGCTTTAGGGGAGGTCTGATGCCCATGATTTGGCTACTCAGGGGGTTACACTTATGCCCTCAATCGGGCTACTCGGGGGTGGGGATTACACTTCTGCCCATGATCGGGCTACTCAGGAGGTGGGGGGTTACACTTATGCCCTCGATCGGGCTGATCGCGGTCCACTGGACCACCAGGGATAGGAGACATTCATCATCCCTTAGGGGACATCCTGCGATTGGGCTGCAGGGGGTGTTGGTCAAGTCGTCAGGGATCAGCGCACCTACACGCTAATGGCATGCAAATGGGGCCATAATCAGATGCAAATGGCCCCTTGTGCACCTTGCATAGATTATGGCCCCATTTGCATGTCACCCTTTGAATATCGCAGGTGCTGTGCATGGGCATGGTGCAATGGAACTTGCGCCACCGCATCTCAGTGCTCCATTCTGATCACTTGTGCTGGCGCAGTTCCACTGCACCATGCACAGTGGGGGTGGCCAGGGGCGATATTCAAAGCAGTTGCGCCGTAGCGCAACTCCGTTGAATATCACCCTGGCCACACCCCTGCACAACTATTTGGAGCGGCGCAGGTGCTTGCACCACAAACTGGTGCAGTTTGAATATCTGGGCCTGAGTGTTGTAAAGCACTTTGATAATTGTTTGAATTGCGCTCAACAAATACAAATTATTATTATAATTATTCCCCCAATCCCCCTGTAAAAAAAGAAAATAAATGTATTTTACTTACCTGGCCATCTGGCTAGAACCTGCAGCCTTGCCCAGTGTGCCATCAGCCCAGTTTTCAGTCTGCTCCTTCTCTGTCCTTTTGCCAGAAGTTGGATGCTAGAACTGACCATACCAGGTCCCCAGTGTGGTCTGCAATGAAGTCACCTCACCAGCTGAACCCACACAACCTGTGTTGTTTGCTTCTTGTTTGGCTTCTGCCACACTGCACTGATCAAGGCCTGTGAAGGCTGTCCACACTGCTGTCACTGCTGCTGCTGCTAGGCCTAGCTTTCTGCCATGGGGGGCCTGTGTTGTTTTTTATGAGGCAAGCCTATTACAACAAGTAGGTAGTCTAGTCTCCAGTTAGCTTCTAGCTCACTCTCTGCCCCTTCAGCCACTGAAGAAGATGGAGGCTCACTAAGATTAGACCAACAAAAATATGCCACCACAACACCGCTATTGAGAGTTCAGTGCTCACTGACTCCTCCAAGCTGTAGTGTGAAGCCTGTCTACTCTATGGTTGGAAAGACAGTGTTGAACTAGCATGACTCAAGTGCTCTTGCTTGGCTGGAACTCCTCCATATCACATGTGATGGCATCATCGCTAATAGAGATAGTGAACAGTGCAATACAGACACAGTCAAGTCAGGAGTGTACCTGCAGCATGAGTGCACACAGGCCAGGGGGCACTTACTGTTCAAAAGATTAAATCCAAATTTAATGCCATCATTGCCACATCATAAGAACAACCTAGGCACAAATGTTGGGGAGGACTGCTCCCCTCTGCCCTATCTAAATGGCACCCCTGATTTATGGAAGAAATTTATTCTCAGATGCTAATATCAGTACAAGTAAATACAATGGTTTTTACTGTGTTCTGAGGTACTGTATCTCCATGTTTCAGGATGTGTCCTGATCACCGTGAGGGTTAGTGTGACTGTCCCTCATTGTCCCTCATTTTGAGTGTCCACGTCCCTCATTTCAGTGGCAAAATGTGAGGTATGGTGCACGCTTCCAAGACCCTACTCAGCACAAAAAGTGCTGAGCATGGCCATAATGTATATGCTCCATACAGAATGACAAAGGGAAAGTAAGTGAGCTGAAACAGTCATGGAGAAACACATTTGTAGCACTACATATGCATGAGGGGATTTACATGGCCCAAAACAAAAATGTCAGGCTTCACAACACAGAGGCCCCTCTTTGCTCATCTGGAATGGGGGATGTTGGCTGACTATATCCTATGCAATTAATGCAGTAAGTAAACAATACTTAACAAATTCATTGCAATTTAATGACAAAAATCAAAAGCCATTAAACAACTTGCAAAAGGATTAGAATTATATGAGTTTAACTAATTTTAATGGGAAATCAATGAAAATGGTATTTTAATGGCTCTAATTGCTAGCAGTAGTATGATAAATAGAAACCGATGTGTGTTTTTAGATGAGATTTGCACTGGCAAGCATGCAGCATGTGAACCTGATGTGATCTTTAAAAGATGTTTTTTTTATTTAGTTTTTTGTTGACCGGGTAATTGAACTAGACAAATTCTGCTTATTTTCAGGCATGTCCCAGTGGAGGGGGATACAGATGAATGTCAACTGACCTTGAACCAGATTAAGCTGTTGGTGGTATTTTTTGTGAATGGGGGAAATTTGGCCAGGGCACTGGGGAAATTCCCCTTCTCATCAGAGGGGGAGCCTCTGTCCAAGATGACGGATGCACCCTTGCCTTCTGAGGAGGGAGCTATGGAGGTGGGAGATTTGGTCTCTTCTCCTACCTCTGACTGAATGGAGACCACGATGCCAACAACTGATGTTTTGCCTGTTGATGTTCCTACTACAACTTTAAGTTCTGCTGTTCATACTAAGGCTGCTTTACCTAGCCCTCTGCTTGCTTCTTATGGAACTGACTTGCTGACTTGCATGCCTACAATCGACTTGCTGGAGCATTTTACTTCATCTGATTCTGAAAATCACTGTTTGACAGCACAAGAGATCCGGGAGTGTTTTGCAATGGTGGAGCGCCGTTTTGCTAGTGCAAAACTGAAAATGCATAGAGATATGCAATGCCTGAGAACCGGCAGCACAGATGCATCTTCCACTCGGGTGGAAGTTCTTGAAGATTTACCTGACTTTTCTCCTTCCCTGCCTGTTGCTGTGACAGGCTCTGACCCGACTTGTGCGTCGGTAGCTGAAACCCTACTGCCTGCTCTCCTGCGGCCCCCTACAGTACAAACGGATTTGGTTTCCTTCTCAGAACCTGCTTCCATTACATCGCAGAGTTCCCCACATGGACAAGACTTCTCTACAGTAAATGCGCCCCTGCCGCCTGCAGTTCAGATGTATTCAGTTTCCTTTTCACTACCTGCTTCTATTAAATTGCAGAGCTCCCTAGATGCACAAGAATCATCTACTGTCAATATTAATAAAGTGCCTACCTGGACTGTTGAATCAGTGCTGAGAGGTGCTGGCTGGGTTCAAGGTACTGTCCCAGGAAATTGGAAGTCAGGTCCATCTCCAATACAGTGCCCTCGCCCTGAAGATTTTCCAGAGCTACAGAGCACTTTAGGCACTTCAAAAGTCACTACTGACCCCTTGTGTCTCCTGCATGAACTGGAGCTTACACATAACCCTGTGTTGGATTATCTGAAGGGTTCTCCACCCCAGGCTCCTTTTTCTACTATTTCTATAGAGGCTATGGCTCCCCTACCACTGCAGCCCCGACAAAATATTGGGACCAAGCCGTTCATATTCTTCATTTTTTAAATTTCCAATCCAGGCTGCTAAGAGACACAACGCTGTTCGCCTGGCATACCTGGGGGGGTTACCTGAGCAACCTGATCTGGTCTATGTGGCACGTATACTTCTAAAGGATTCTTTAAAATTCTTTTCCCATGAAATATATGCGTTAATTCAAATCTCTGGTGAAACCTCATTTGACATTAGTTTCCAAACATCTAGGGGACTGGAGCGTTTTTAGTCAAAGTATAATTCTCTGCAGACTACTGCATTATGGACCCCATTTCAGGCTATTCCTCTTTCTAAACCTACTTTTAAGATGATCACTATTCTGTTTCGAAATGAGGGAGTTGAGGTGGAGGATGCTGTGTATTGGCTGAAACAGCGTTGTGACATCCAGGGACAGCCTGAAGCCATTTTGGATACAGACAACATTTGGACTGGGGGCTGGAAGTTTAAAGTCTTGTTATGATCTAATGATTCTGGGGTTGTACATCTGTCTAACTCTTTTTTCATAGGCTGAGATGGGGGGTCTTGTTCTACCCGGGTCAGCCGAAGGCTTTCTATCGGTGTGGTGACCCTGCACATCTTAGTAATGTATGTGATAAAATTAAATGCAACGTCTGTGGGGAATTGGGCCACATAGGGGCACACTGTCTGAATGAATGTAGATCTAACCTATGTGACAAACAAGGGCACACCTTTCAGAATTGTAAATGGGATGCGCATAACCAGGAATTTCATGATGGTGGAGTGGACCAGTGCTTTATTATTACACAGTCGTAGAAGACCTGTCTCCAGACCACCTTGGCTGTACCTACCCCTAAGGCAGCCCAGCCCTTACTGCAGGCTTCAGTGCCTGTTGTATCCTTTGAGATAGTACCTCAGATAGTTTCCTTCACGGATGACTCCTTGCTTGAGATTTCTCCTGTCCCTGGTCCTGCCCATTCTAATTTTCTTGTTCAGGACCCGGTCCCAGGTCCAAGTACTATGCCCCCACCAAGTGCTTACAAGTGTCATACGTAGAAGGTCACTGAGAAATATCCCTCGGGTTGCACCATCTCCTGTGAGTGCTCCAGAACCCCCCCCCAGTGCCCTTATCTAATTCTTTTGAACTTCTCCGACCCCTTTCTGATGACGCTGGAGGTGAGTCGGACTCTTCTTCCATAGCTTCTTCTCTTCCTGACAATACCACTGACTCTGAGCTGCAACTTGGTACTGGCCTTTCTCAGAAGCGAAAGGCCAGAGTAAAACTAAAAGGGAAGAAAGTGGCTGGGAAAAGGAAATTGTAAAATGTATTTTTTGTCTCTTTTCCTTTATTTTGGTGCTATGTTTCACTTTGTTTGCCATACTATTAATGTAAATAGTATGAAGCGTATGGCTAAAAGGAGATTGATTTTTTTCCTTTCTATGGCTTTTGCCTTTGGGTTTAATTTTATTACAGGGTACAAGACTTAATACTACACATGAGATCCGACAAGCACAACAGGACTGGTTACTGGGTCCTTCTTTTTGGTCGATTGGTCAGGACTCTTGTTAGGGACTGGGAATTTTAATTAATATCCCAGACTTCCGTTTGCTAAAATTGTTTGATGTAGCCCCTGGTAGGGCGCTTATTATAGATTTTGTCATTGGGTCCTGTCCCTACCGGGTGATAAACATTTATGCCCCTCAAATCAAAACTGAACGCATAGCTTTATTTACTTTGCTTCGTCCTTCTTTGCACACTTCCTTTCAGGTATTGTTTACTGGTGACTTTAATTGAGGCCTGAGTCTTCAAGATAAGAGCTCCTTTGCTGCTACAAATAAACTGTTTTGTGATTCCCATGAATTGGGTAAATTGGTTTGAGTCGCCCACTTAACGGACTCCTATAACACACCCCTACCTTCCAAAAGGGTAAACTAGCCACATGTATTGATTATGTGTTTTCCTCTCCTACAGTACCAATTATTTCTACCAAAGTTCAAGCGGTTAAGTTTTCTGATCATAAGCTGCTTTCTGTTGGTTTTGGTTCTGTTGTCTCTTCCCGTAAAGGTCCAGGTATTTGGAAATTCAACACATCTTTGTTGCAGATTCCGATATTTATGCAATCCCTTCTGTCCTTCATACAAGCCCATAAATCTGTTTTTATTTGTTGCGAAGATCCTGTTCAGTGGCGGTTAGACACAAAACATGATCTGGTCACTTTTTTAAAAACTTACAGTTGTTTAAAATGTAGGAGGGAATACCTAGACTATTTGCAGAAGAGGGTACATTTTCAGTCATTATTAACCATAGCATACATGACGGGGCAAGACCTTACTCAACAAATAAAAGTCCTACAGAATGATATGTTGACTTTCCAATTACGGCAATCACAACAACTTTTTTACCAACATAAATTCTGTACTGTTGAAACACGAGATGTTATTTGTCCTTTTGAATCTAATTCCCATCAGACTGCCTGAAAAAAATGTGACGTGTCTTCTAAATTCAGAAGGGACCTTATGTTCCTCACAAACTGAGATTTGTCATATTGTAACAAAGTATACTACAGACCTTTTTTCTCCCTTCCCTGCTGTGGCTGGTAACAGTGTGACTTTGTATAGTGGCCTTGATATCCCAGCTCCCTCACAGCTATGTCAGGACCAGGCTTGTTCTCCTATCACAGAGCAGGATTTGACATTGTCTATTTTTTCATTACCCATACAGAGAACTCCTGGTCCAGATGGTCTCCCTGCTGGCTTATATAAGGTGCTGGGTGACCATTTGGCCCCAGAACTTACATCTGTGTTTAATTCTCTGTTAACATGTGAATCTCTCCCATTGGAATTTACTAAGGGTACTTTGATTTACATTTATAAACAGAAAGGTGATATCCATTCCCTGGAAAATTGGCGACCTTTATGTATCTTAAACACCGACTTTAAGCTCTTACCGAAAATTATTGTGAAGCGTTTGGTGAGGATAGCGGAGGTGGTTTTGCATCCCACCCAATTCTGTTCTGTGCCTCAATGGAGAATTTCTGATCATTTGATCCTCTTACGAGAATTATTTTCTCATGGCTATGCAGGTCTGGCTTCGGGACTTGTTGTCTCCATAGATCAGAAGACTGCTTTTGATTCGGTTAGGCATGATTTTTATTATGGGAAGCACTTCGTTTTCTGCATGTACCTGATGTAATGGTACGCTGGATTTGTGCTTTCTATAGAACGGCTACTGTTGTGCCTGTAGTGAATGGTTGAATAGGACCCATGATCCCCATAAAAAAGGGGGGTTCATCAGGGCTGTCCTTTAAGCCCGTTGTTATATGTATTTTTTCTTGATGTTTTGCTCCATCGGTTGAATACTAATTCTCAGATTAGGGCAATTTCTAGTTGTGCCTTATGCTTGCCTTATAAGGCGATCACATATGCAGATGATGTTTGTTTTCTTGTAGCTGATGCAGCCTCAGTGGTCCATTCTCTCCATGAGTGCTCTATTTTTGGAAATTTCTCTGGTGCTGTTTTAAATTACACTAAATGTCTGGTTATTTGGGTCGGTTCAGTAACCTCCCCCTCAGACCGTATTGGCCTGTTACGTTTAGTTGAGGGCCCTAGTCTCATTTTGGGAATTTTTTTGGGACACAGGACTCAGATTTTTTTAACTGGAATGTTAAACTGCAATAAGGTAAACTTCAGGTGGCCTCCTGGAACAGGGGGCAGATAGGGAAAAAGAAACGTGTTTTCTTAATTAAAAACTATTTGATCTCTGCTTTCCTTTTTCTGAGTTATGTATTCCCTATTCCATGACAGCTAGAAACTGCTGTCTTTAGCCTGTTTTTTCAGGCTCTTCGGAGTAGTAGGCTAAACCCGATAAAATGGAATATCACTTATTTACCTATCCCTGAGGGTGGCGTTTGTATGGTTAACCCTTTGTTATTTTTTTCTTGTGTTTTTTTTACTGCAAACCTTAGGCCTTTGTTGATTCATGCTCAAAGGGGGTGGGAACCTTGGTTTTATGACTCTAGCAGGATTTGGTTTCATCAATGGGAAACTAATTCCTTAACTGTGTTAAGACAAACTGTTGGTATACCAACTTACGTAAAACATATGTTTTTACATCTCAAACAATGGAAGGTGTCTGTTCAGATGTTATTAAACCATTCACATAAAGTTTTATATAAGAAATTACTCCTGATGGTTTGTGCTGTATCAGTACCCTTTGATAAGTGTCCTGGTCAACACCTCCCTTCCTTTTGTTATTGAGGAGATGTAAGAGGGTTCCAGCCAAAATGTGGGATTTTCATTGGCTTTCATACCATGAAAAGATTAACGTAAAATTAAATCATAAACATAAGCAGTCCCAAAGATAGAATGTTTCTCGCTTATTATGTATTACAGAACTTGAAACTATCCTCATTTATTTTTGACTGTTCCTTTATCAAAATTGGTGGTCCTTTTGGCACAGGCATGGGATACCCTGCTTCTTCGGTTACTTATTTGAATCTTGTATATGGGTTTTTTTCCCCCCAGTGGTCAAAATGGTACCAGGACACTTTGAATCTTGTTTTTGTCTTCATTAAATGGAATATTTGGATGGTGCGTTGCATGTTTTCTTTACAGCAAAAGGACTGCTCCTATTTGGAGTTGGAAAAAAAAGATTGTACAAGATTTAAAAGAAATTTATGAGCATGAACGTACTCTATACTCAGATATGACTCTTTTGTAACTTTGGAAAGCTCTTCCTTGGATCACTGACTCTGATTTTGCAGTTACCTGTATGATTGTATAATACTTATCCTGTTTTTCCTTTTTTGTTTGTATTATGCTTTGTGTACTATTGTATGATTTTTGTCTCAATAAAACTTTCCCCTACTCTGCCTACAGGGGGCTTGATTTCCTGTAAGCAGAATGGAGGAGCACAGTCACTCTGACTGAAGTTTCTTAGCTGGATGGAGGTGCAAGATGGCCACTCTGCCTGAAGCCCAGGAGGGAGCAGACCTGCAAGGGGTAGAGGAGCCAGCCTCCTTCTCTGCCTCATTCATGCAAGAGGCTGAACAGGCAGAAGCACAAGATAGGCAACTAGCCAGTGCCACCTATTTTATTGTCAAAAGAAAATCAACAAATAGAAGATAATGTACAGATACAGGAGCCCAGTGCTGCATCAAGTACAGCAACAGATTTGGAGCACCTTTTAAAAGAACGGGAACAATCAGAGCTACAGCAAAAAGAATTAAAAACAGCACTTCTAATGTTGATGGAACAATGCCAGCTTGTGGACGAAGAACAACCAGTGAGTTTTCAGGCCCAGATGCGGCCTGCTGTTGAAGCAAGTGCCACGTTAGCAACAGGGATGCAACACCACACTGCTAGTGCTAATACGGAGGTGACAAAGGAAGGAGCATCCACTACAATGAATGAAATGGAAACAACTGGAAGGAGACTATTCCATTTTGAAGCTGGCACCAGCTGGGACCAACTGTTTTCAAGGGGAATAAAAATAAAATGTTTGGCAGTAATCCACTGGGAATGGCACAAATGGGAGGAGAAACTCCTGGCCTAACACGGGGTACTGAAAATAATTTGAATAGCACTACATAAGAAGACTGGTCAGTAGAAGCAGCTTTAACAGCTGTAAGGTGGGAAGAGCAAGGAGCATCAGGACAATGGGTATGAGGGAAGTCTTTTATTCAGACAGTGGGAATGTTGCAAGACTGTGATACAGAACCCAGACCTGATTTTCAACAACCTGATGATGCAGATAACATGGAGGGTATTTATGTTGCACCCATATCCCTGAATATCTCACCCTTACATTTAACTCAATGTCTACAATTTGCAAACACACCAGGAATGGAAACATCAGAAGCCTCTTCTGGGCAGGGTCCCCCTATGCACATTGACCCATCACAGCCTCCTGGAGGTAATAGGGGTGAACGTACTAATAATGACAATCAAAACAACAGTACTAATGAAGAAGAAGGAGCAAGACCCAGATCATACACCTCTTTTTTTAGAGCCCCAACTTACCCTGCTAAAAGACACAATGCAGAAAGATTACTCTATAAAGGAAGCCTAGACTTGTTTTCAGATAGGAAGTATTTTGCAAGAACTTTATTAATAGGAACAATGAACTTTAATGCACAAGAAGTATATGCTGTTATACAAGTGTCTGGGGAAACAACATTTAATGTTAGTTTTAAACTAAACACTGGGTTACAGAACTTTTGGACAACATATCAAATGGTAAAAAAATCCCCTGTATGGCTTCCATTTGAGGCAATTCCACTTTCCAAACCAACAAATAAGACAGTGACAGTTCTCTTCAGAAATGAAGGTGTAAGTGTGACAGATCTGGTGTATTGGCTAAAACAGAGATGCACTGTGCAGGGAAATCCAGAAGTCATTTGCGATGATGACAATATTTGGACTGGAGGCTGGAGAATCAGGGTGCTTTTCACCTGTACAAATGCAAGAATTCAACATTTGCCTAATTGTTTTTTTTATAGAAAGATCGGGGTGTCCTGTTCTATGCAGGGCAACCTAAAGCTTTCTATCACTATGGAGAGACTGGACATATAAGCAGCTTATGCGATAAACTGAAATGTACTGTTTGTAATGAAATTGGTCATACTATGGATTCTGTAGAAATGAACAGAAATGTAATCTTTGCAATGTTACAGGTCATACAAATCACAACTGTCCATGGGCAGTACATAGTTAGCCAAACCAAATAGATAGTGAGGAGAAGAGACTTCTAGTAGCAATTGCAAAAAGGAGCAAAGACAAAACACAAGCCTCATGACAGGCAAGAGGAGAGGAAGCCCTCCTCACAGAGCAACTTAAGAGGGAAGAAACCCATATGACGGAAACATCTGAGGGCATCACAGAACCACGCCCAGCCCCCTCAGATATTGAGTGCGAATCTGGACTGGTAGAATAGAATGTAGTGATGGGAATAGAGGAAGGCACCATGGAAAGGTAGGATTGTGGAGAGGGAACCAGTACAGGGACATGGCAAGCTAGCTCTAGCATGCCCCCCCAAAACCCATGCAAAGTAGAGGTGACCAAGAAACTACTAAGATGTTTACTAGAAGAAGACAGAACTGGAAATTGCCTACTCCCCAAATCCCTAAAACTATGGGCACACCTATATCTTATAGATTTGGGGTACTAGCAGAAACAATATGAGAATGTAATAATGGCTCAGAGGAATCTTCTCTTTAGTCTTCTCTGCCTGATCTTGGGTCTGAAAGGAGCCCCCGCCACAAGTGAGCAAGAAGCTCAGGATGTGCAAACAACGGAGAAACCCTTACAGAAGTGAGCAAACCCAGCCAGAAAGAAAAATAAACCCCCTTGAAGTAGCTCACTCTGTATGGACATAGGACATGACTCCCCACAACCTCACTCAAATTTATGATGGGGCACTCTTTACACTTATATACTATAAATGTTAATAGCACAAAAAATCATAAAAGGAGGTTAGTGGTATAATTACATTTAAGATCACTGCAGGCAGGAATTTTTTTTCCTCTAAGGTATGAGACTGCACACCGCAATGGAAATAAAGCTATTGGACAATGGACCGTAGGTCCAGTATACTGGTCTCTGGCCACGGAAACCTGCACAGGTGTAGCTATTTTATTTCATGGTGTACAGTTTAAATTTGTAAAAATGATGGACCTCATACCGGGATGAGTACTGATATT